>JAMFTG010000040.1:0-600000 GCA_023974075.1 Chaenocephalus aceratus | reverse complement strand
TTAACTCCCAAAAAGCCATAACTAGGATCCTTTCCGCTTTTTAGAACACTAAGAACGCGCTTAACAGCATTACTAGGTAATGCGAATCCTAACCCAATTGACCCACCTACCACCACGACCACCAGGAACGATCCAGGTATTTACACCAATAACCTCGCCACGCAAATTAATCAGAGCTCCTCCGGAATTCCCCTGATTAATGGATGCATCAGTCTGTATAAATTCACCCTTCAGCACCCCCGCTTGAGGACTGCCACGATTAAGGAAACTAATAATGCCTGACGTCACTGAAAAGCCTAGACTAAGAGGACTTCCTATAGCCAAAACCCATTCTCCAACTTGCAGCTTATCAGAATCACCGAATTCAATAGGTAAAAGATCATCATCATCAGCCTCTACTTTAATTTCAAGCATAGCCAAATCCCTGTTCTTATCTTGACCTAAAAGCTTCGCAGCAAAACGACGACCATTTTTAAATTCAACAGTTATCATAGTCGGATCTGCATTCATAATAACATGATTATTCGTTATGAGATAAAGTTTATCTCCTTCACGTTCAACAACAAATCCTGACCCTAATAGTGTGCTCTCGATATTCGCCTGGATCCTCCATCAGAAGGTGGAGATCCAGGATTTTCATTAAAAAAAAATTCCCATATACTCTGAGGTGCTGCCTTTTTATTGGGAGAAAAAGCATCAATTTGCACAACACTAAGCAATGCTTTATCTATAACTTTAACAAAAAGATTATTTACTTTTTGTCCAAATTCCTCATCCTCAGTACTAATTTTTTGGGCATAAACAACTCGCTGCGGTTCATCGCCCAGCATTCTTAAGAGAAGAACTCCCGACGTTAAAGCTCCAACACAGGCTGCAATAATAATAGCCGCGCTTCCGTACAGTATATATTTCTTACGCATTATAAAAACTCCTCACACATTCTCAAAACTTAAACGTTCCTCAATCCTAGCAAATTTATCCTTAATTTTCAAGAATTGTTATTTCCACACGCCGATTCTTTATACGACCTGCATTACTAGAATTATCAGCAATAGGTACACTACTTCCGAAACCATCAACAATCAACTTCTCGGACTGTTTGTAACGATTTTTAACAAAAAAGTCTGCAACTGTTTTAGCACGTAATTCACTCAAAATCTTTCCGTCACCGTCCTGATTACTCGCTCGAGACGTATGGCCAGAAATTAAAACATCGCGCTCTCTATGCATTTGTATAATCTCGCCAATCTTTCTTAGTTTATCTTCCTGACCAACAAGCATTTTAGACGATTCAGGCTCAAACTGAATATTATCAAACAATAAAAGTCACGCCTTTTTTACCGTGCTTAATATCAATATCCGTTATTCCGCGACTCACCAATTGCTCTCTCAATTCTGATTCCAGCTTCTTCTTATCCATCGGCTTGGCCTCTACAAGATAAGCCTCTGAATTCCCACGGAATATATAACGACGATTATTACTAAATTGCAATTGCATACTATATTTCTCTTGATAATACCTAGGCTGTCCTAAATCTTTATCCCAGTATATATCTTGCTCATGCTTGCCAGCAATACGCTGCGCCCTGACCCCATTTTCCTCATACGACGAGGAAACATACGCTTTAGGAATTTCCTGACTATATTTATAGCTTACCTTGATCAGTTCATAATCTTTTTCATCTTTTTGAACTGTTCCAACATATTTATGATTCACGGTAATTGGTACGCGAAACGGCTTAGGATAACCAATTTGCTCTGATAAATCATGCACTTCTTCACCCCGGCCTAACCATTGATCCCCGGGGCTCAAATCGCGGCCAGCAGGGAAATAGGGAATATTTCTTACCATAGGCACAAAAAATTCTTGTCCACTTCATACATACCATGTATATCACGCCAAAAATCAATTTCATACTCTTTCATCCACACAACAGACTCATCACTCTGTCCGAGTTTCTGACTTGTTTGTTGTCCCCCAACCAAACGTCCCTTATTTCCAAGCACATTGAGAACTCGAAATGTTATCCGATTGATAATCTGATTCTTAACCATCTCTTCATCAGAAAAACCATGTTCCTGCTCAACACGCGAGATAAAACGATACTGATCACCTTCATTATATTTATATATCAACTCTAATGAACGCAATGAAACAAGGTTTATTAACAATACAATGCCAAAAAGTAAACACTTCATAAGAAATTCTTGCCCCGTATAACAATGACACTCAAATCGTAACTAACATTTATACAGTCAATAACCCACAAAACGTTTTCTCAAAAATTCCACAATCAATGGACGGCGGCAGATTCGAACTGCCGACCCCATGCATGTCAAGCATGTACTCTAACCAACTGAGCTAGCCATCCCAAATCCTGAGAACTCTATAAAAATTAAGTAAGCATGTCAACTCTCATTATAACCAATAATACGCATCCAATGGTCCAATAAGCGCAATATTGCGTGGCATTCCTGCATCCGTATCTAAAACAACGCGAAAAATACTCACAATCGCATTTGGTATTTTACTCTGATCAGGTACATTGAGAATCGTTTCATATATGTTAATTGTATCTTTCGCTTTTATCCCCAAAATAGCTGCTTCCGAACCTTCATACACTTTTTCAATATACATCAAATTGCGCGACAAAGGTTTTAATACCATAGCCGAATACAGGAGAATAAAGCTCATATACAGGGGGTAGTTTTCATTACATCCAGCGCTGGACGATCCGATCGTTCTACTAAACGTGTAATTACTCTACTCTCTTACCATCTTGCTCAAAAACTGCCTTCACTAAAGTATTTGTAAAAGTTCTCATCAAACCAAGTTGTAAATCACAAAATATCCCATCTTTTGCTAATACTGGCAACCCTCTCACTTCATGAAATTGTGCTCCATTAACGATTCCAGCACTTTTTAAAAGGGTACCTCTCATTATTAAACTTGCCTCAATTCCCTGGGAAACCTCCGTCATCGCTATTCCCATAAAAGGTAATTTTGCTGACTTTCCCTCCGCTATCATTAATAATGGTAAAACTGCTCTCACTGTTTTTAAAGGTAAAGCAAAACTCATACCCTCAAAATTGACACTATCATTCTTGGCAAAAATAACACCGAGAATTTGCCCTTTTTCATTGAGCAAAGGACCACCAGAATTGCCAAAATTGACAGGGGCATCTATTTGTAAAACTTCGCCAATAGGCATAAACATCAAATTAGCGCTCTGTATGTGATATTAACCCGCCCGTTAAAGTCTCAGTTTGTCCACCAGGAGATCCCAAAGCATACACTCGATCTCCTGTTTCTATCGTAGATTCATCTGCAAAAGAAAATACCAATTCTGGCGTATAATCCTTAGCCCTCAAAAGCGCAAGGTCAGCCATTTTACTATAACCAACAATTTCAACCGGAACACGCGCTCTTAACCGACTTCCAGAAGGCTCTATCGTAATCTCAGAAAAACCACTTTGAACCGGGCGTTCTACATAGGGTGCTATAACATGATAATTCGTAATCAAATAGCCCTTTTTATCAATAAAAAAACCAGTCCCTAAACCCCTTTTCGGAAAGGATAACCCATACTTCATTAAATATCCGGTTCGAACCCAAACCGTTACAACTCCTTTAAACCAATCCTTTTTAGATAGTTCCAATGCTTCTGAAACACCCTCAACATCGCCAGGAAGTTGAACCCCATGTTCAGAAGCCAACCTTTTAAACAGATTCTGTTTCTCTATATCCAAATCAGAAAACTGCACAAAATCTGTCAACATTGTAAAAGCCACACCAGGACTCTGATTTTCTACAATATACGAAATCCAATCCACAATGACTTTATCGATTTCTTGCTTTGTTGCAGCACCTAGGGTTTCTAAACTCTGTAAATAACGAATTATATTGGGGTGATCATTCTTTAATTTAACCTCAGCTACCAAATTTTTTAAAGACTCAATAACTGGCTGAATATCTTTTAATGCTTCTCTCTTTAATGCTAAACTATAATAAAGAACAGGATCATTCTTTAATAGTTCTTCGTCGATAGTTGGTGATTGTTCTCCGACCAGCACACCCCAAGTTTGACGGGCATCCAGATTTAAAGAACGACCGCCAACAACATAGTGCATACAACCCATGAACAATAGAAATATACTATGCAGACATAGTGCAACAAAAAAATGATGGATACAAATATATACCCTTTTCATCATTTACAATTGATTTAAGACAAATTTTGGGACATCATTCCAACCTAAGACATCCTGAGGGGTTAACTTCTCAAAAGCATATGACATTTCTATATAGGTAAGCAACTTGTCTACACTCTTTGTACTAATAACATCCACATAGCGTTCCTTGTCAAAAGTCCAAATTTTAACATACTTATTCTCTTCCTGGTCTTCATAATACGAAGGATAATATTCGTCATCGCCAAAATATGCCAATCCTTTAAAAATCCCGGACTCATAATGCTCATAAACATCAAATCGATCCTTTCTTACCAAGTTACGCAATCCATACACAACTTTCCAGTTTTCAATGGCCAAAAACCTATCAAAATAACCCTTTCCTGCACTATCCTCAAAAACTTGATACGTCTTTCCTTGATCTACCATTATCTTACGAAAATAATGACCAGAATGATACTCATCAATTTGATATGTATTCTCTAAAACTTTCCATAATTCAGGAAATTGTCCGTTACTTATTAATACCGGAATCGTATTCCATCCATCAAAAATTACCTTCGAATCCTTAAAATCCAATAACATAACACCTTGTAAAACATGATAAACAAGCTTTATTTCAGAATTCTTGTTGTCAATATTTTCAGAAATCATAACACTTTTAACAAGGGGATAATACGAAAATTGCCAAGTTACATTTTTAGTCCCACGATTTTCAGTTATCTTCTCTATAATTCCATCTTTTAAAATAACTGTATATTCTGGAGTTCCATCCTGATTATTATCATACATCCAACTTCTATTTAATCCTTTAAAATTCCCGATTTGATCTGGGATCCCATCATTATCACTATCATGCCCTATCCTAGTATTACTTTCACTTACATACTGTGAAATCTGCTCTTCCGTCAAAAAATCCTTTTCAAGGTAAAAATGGTCCCATAGTTCGTCAACATTCCTTTCTGAGACACTCATTCCTAATTGCCCTGCATAATTTATATAATTAAGATCGCCCTTAAACCAAAAAAAAACACTTTCTAACACTTCCCTTTGTAATTCTACATTATCAAGACGTCGAATCAACGCCAATAGAATAGACCTCTCAAATGCCGTTAACTTACGAATCTGCTGGCCTTGTTTTTCTGAAATCTCTACATAAGAAGCCAGCCCCTTAAGCCTTTGTAAATAAATGTCAAAGTCATTTTTACAATTCAGTAAAGCAAGATAAAAACGCACGTCATTCGAATAAATATGAAAAAAATCCTTTTGGATCCTTTCTAATTCTTCATGCTGACAACTCATAGACAGCGAAATTGCATAAAAAAAATCTTTTTCCTGATCAGTAAGATATTGTTTATCCTCAACATGAGACTTAAGAAGAATCGAATAGCGTTTCATAATATAATGAAGCTCATAAAAACGTCTTTCAATATCAAGGTTCTCAAACTGTTTCTCAAAATCATTAGAAACATCCATAGCCCTAGAAA
Source organism: Chaenocephalus aceratus (assembly GCA_023974075.1). Taxonomy (NCBI): domain Eukaryota; kingdom Metazoa; phylum Chordata; class Actinopteri; order Perciformes; family Channichthyidae; genus Chaenocephalus; species Chaenocephalus aceratus. The sequence continues at coordinate 594,322 of JAMFTG010000040.1, read as the reverse complement.
GATAAAAAAATTCCTTTTGAAAATCGCCAAATTTTCCGCAGAGAGAAGCTAATAGAATATAATAATCACGACTCAAGGGGGGAAATTCTGCAGATTTTTGAAGTTGAACAACTGAATTCTTATAATTACCAGCAGCATAGGACATAGAGGCCAATTCTATATAATAACTATGAATTTCCCGATCCTGAGATAATATTCTATGATTACTACTAATATCCGAATAAATAACCTGCAAACTAATAAATAAGAAGAGAAAAATACAGAGATTAAAAAAAAGCGCTTTTCACAAGACTCTCCTAGTGAACAATAAAAAGAAAAGCGATAACTTATATAAAACTCTGTTCACGAGATACTCATTCGGCAATCCCCGAATACTAACGAATTCTTGCATCTAAATAACCTGTAACCTAGTTGAATAAGAAGAGGAGAATCGACAACTTGTATAAAACTCTACTCTCGAGATTCTCACTCGGAAACTCCTCAATACTGACAAATCTTCGTATTTAAACAAATTATAAACTAGTTAAAATAAAAGGAGAAGAAACAATAGGCTGCAAAGAACCCTACTTTCCAATCTCTCATTAAAAAAATTACAATACTAACAATAACATCTAAACAACCTGTAACCTAAATAACAACAGGAGGAGAAACAATATCTTGCACAGTACTCACATCTTCTTTCAATTCTCGTGAGGGAAATCCCAAATGCTGACGAATCTCTGCATCATTTAACGTCTCCTTCTCCAAGAGCACCAAAGATAATTTTTCTAAATTAGCTTTATAAGTAGAGAGCAACTGTGTGGCCATATTGCGCGCATTATCAATAATCTTTTTCATATCATGATCGATAGCTGCTGCTGTTTCTTGAGAGTAACTATGACGCCCTGACATTTCTCTTCCTAGAAATAAAGGTTCGTCATTATTTCCCCAGGCAATGGTTCCTACTACATCACCCATTCCCCATTCACATACCATGCGTCTCACCAAAGATGTTGCCTGACTAATATCATTCTGAGCGCCACTTGTAGTCACGCCATAAACAAGTTTTTCAGCCACATAGCCTCCAAACATAATGACAATTCTATCAAAAAACCAATCAGAAGTATGTGAATATACATCTTTTTCAGGTAAACTAAAAGTCACACCCAAAGACCGGCCACGAGGTACAATAGTCACTTTTCTTATACTATCAGCATTTTTTAAATAATAATGCAATAAGGCATGCCCAGACTCATGATAAGCCGTTAACTTTAACTCATCAGTTGTCATAGCCCGACTACGACGTGCCACACCCATAAAAGACTTATCAACTGCCTCATCAATATCAACCATTTCGACTTCCTTTCGATGTTGACGTGCTGCTAATAATGCAGCCTCATTAATAATATTAGCAAGATCGGCTCCACTGGATCCAGGAGTGGACTTGGCAACATGTAAAAAATCTACAGCCGTTGATATTTTCACATTTTTTGCATGCAAAAGTAAAATTGCTTCTCGCTCTTTAAGATCAGGTAAATCAATAACAACTTGTCTGTCAAATCTTCCAGGCCTCAAAAGAGCCGGATCCAAAACATCAGGGCGATTCGTTGCAGCAAGAACAATAACACCAGAGCACCCATCAAAACCATCCATTTCAACAAGCATTTGATTCAGAGTTTGCTCACGCTCATCATGAGTTCCTCCCATACTTGTACCTCGCGCACGGCCAACAGCATCAATTTCATCAATAAAAATTATACATGGTGCTGCATCACGCCCTTTGCGAAACAAGTCACGCACACGACTTGCACCAACTCCGGCAAACATCTCTATAAAATCAGATCCTGAAATACTAAAAAAAGGAACATCTGCCTCGCCAGCAACAGCACGACCCAAAAGGGTTTTACCGGTTCCAGGATGACCAACAAGCAATAAGCCTCTGGGAATTCTTGCTCCTATCTCTTCAAATCTTTTAGGTTCCTTTAAAAATTCTACTACTTCGGAAAGCTCTTGCTTGGCCTCAATTTGTCCAGCAACGTCGGCAAAGGTTATTTTCTTTTGGGTATTATCGTAGCGACGCGCCCGACTTTCTCCAAAACTAAATGGAGAAGCTCCTCCGCCCGCTCCCTTTTGCATATTGGAGAACATACGCCAAAATATTAACAAAAGGACCAACCAAGGAAGTAAACTAATAAGCATTCCGCCAATATTATAACTTACTCCCGAGTCAATAATAACTCCAGCTTTCTCAAGACGCTCAATAAGACCCCAGTCTGGATATGGAATAGTTGTTCTATAACGAATTACTTTCTCAGCAGACGTCTTAACATCACCTACAATCTGCGACTGATTCACAATACGAGCGCTTTTGATTCCTCCCTCTGAAAGGTAATTAAGAAATGACGAGTAAGGTAATGCTTGTTCCTGTTGCCGGCCAGACATTATAATACCGCCACCTATTGCCAAAATAAGGACTAAAACAAAAAAAATCGCTGCACGATTTCCTCCACCTAGAGGTTTGACACGAGATTTGGAATTCTTTCCATCCTTGCTTTTTTCCTTATTATCTTTTTGATACCGACTTTGCTTCATCAACCAACCACCCTTATATTTTTCACTTCATCAGAAAATAACTACTTTAGTAATATCCAACCTTTTATGAAAATTCTTTATACCATTGCCCAAAAAAGTCATCATAATAGATCATTTATTCAATTTCTACTACCCATCCAGGTCAGTAACATACAAACGCACCAATTTGACAGGACTTTCATTATTTAATCTATCTAAACTGGTTACCCCATACTCCATATATCCAGGAACAATATTTTTAGAATCTATAAATTCTATATACCGCTCATGAGGCTTACGCTGCACCTTTCCCATGATTTCAATATCTCCACCTGCTCCAAAACGATAAACAACATAATAGCGTGAAGAATTACTATTTAAATGACCATACCGATCAACTTTCCATTCACAGGGATCATACCATGAAAGTTTAACTTGAAGACCTTCCTCATTATACAAAGTACTAGCAACTAAACTTTGAAGAATCGTAGGAGCTTTCCGATTCTTTCTCGACTTCAAGGGAGGTACTATACTAGGTTGCAGATATAATCTTTCTTTTAATTCTTGAAACATTGTGGCACCCATTCTATTTGTATGATAGGGTCCATCTTTAAACAAATGATGCATACTAAAAAAGACGGACCCCGATACAATCTCTGCTTTTTTACCAAGACGATTGTAAAGAACTTGCCGCACCAGGGCATCCGACTGTTCCCAAGATTGACTATCACTATTACCAGTACGTCCAGCCTTATACAAAGCATGTCCCACATACAGCGTGGCTTTAGTTTTTTTTCTTAACCCTTCACGAACCCACCAATCTACAAGAGATTCATAATTTACAAGTCTATGATTACGAGTCCAATAAATTTGAGGAATAATATAGTCAATATAACGAGACCTGCTACGATACCACAATCGCGTATCTGCACTCAAAGAGTCATAACTTGTTGAACCGGCCAAAGTATCACTTCCACCAGAATCCCGAGGAAGAGCTCCTCCCTCACGGGAATTCCTCCATACTCCAAATGGACTGACGCCCCATTTCACATAGGGTTTTATGGCTTTAATTTCTTTTTGAATTCGCTTAACCAAACGATTTGTATTCTCCCTGCGCCAATGCCCAAGTCCCCTTTTTCTTGGACTACCCTTTTCAGAATGACAATTATATTTTTTCCCAAGTTTTGACATCATGCAAGTCTGCACATCAAGCCATTCCTGTCCATCAGCTTCATACTGATAAAAATAATCATCAAAATGAACGCCATCTACATCATATTTTTCTACAAGTTCGCGAAGAATATTCAACACATAGTCCTGGGAAACATGATGTCCAGGATTTAAATATAAACGACCCCCATAATTGATAAGTCGATTATTAGCAAGCTTTTTCTCCCCCAACCATCCTTCAGAGTTCAGCGCTTCATAAATAATACCAAAATTTTTAAGCGATAAGCGATTACGATCTGTATGCGTTGCAATACGAAAAGGGTTCACCCAAGCATGCACTTCAATATTACGTTTATGCGCTTCATAAATAAAAAATTCCAGAAAATCAATATCATAAGGATTTTCAACCAATTCCGTTCCTGTAAATTCCTCGGCAAATGGCGCATAATTTGAAGGATAAATCGTTCCACCGCTAGGCTTAACCTGAAAAAAAACGGAATTCATATTATTTTCAACAAGACGATCCAAATACAAAATCAGCAAATCCTCTTGTTCTTTCTGACTTCCATTACGAATAGGCCAATCAATATTACTAACAGTAGCAATCCAGGCACCTCGTAATTCCTGATAATTTCTATTATATTGAATCTTATCAAGACGATGTTTCGATTTTTGAGATGCATCCAAAAGACAAATTACAGAAAACGCCAATACAAAAGAGGATAATATAATTTTTGTCATAAATCTATTCACAAAGATACCTAGAAACCCTTTAACCATTCTCGGCTAAAATCCCCCATCTTTAACTAATAAGGAAATCTCAAAAAATATTTTACTCTAAAAAACCCTTTTCAATCAAATGCTTAATTATTTCTTTCATGAATGGCATTAAGAATTTTTTCTTCTGAATACCTCAAATAACCTGTACTCTTACAGAGAACTCATTTTACAATAAGTCTCGACAATGTCATGCAACAAAATCATAATTAAAACTTCTTAATCATGGGAGAGTAATTAATAATGTCTTTCTCGTTAAAAAACAATATTGATACGCAGCCTGTAACCATTATCGCCGAAATCGGCAGTAGTCATCAGGGAAATCTGGATCATGCAAAACGTCTCATGGAGGCTGCTAAAGAAGCAGGAGCCCATTGTGTAAAATTTCAAGCTATTTTCGCAGATGAAATTGTTCATCCTAAAGTAGGAAAAATTTTATTACCAACAGGAAATGTACCTCTTTACGACACCTTTAAAGCACTTGAAAAGTCACAAGAATTTTATCAAAAACTTAAAGATGAATCTTTAAAACTTCAACTTGACTTCTTATGTACTCCTTTTGGCTTAAAAAGTTTTACACTGCTGGAAAATCTCAATGTCTCTGGCTATAAAGTGGCTAGCCCAGAACTCAATCATATTCCTCTACTCAATGCAATTTCACAAACAGGGAAGCCGGTACTTCTCAGTCTCGGAGTAAGTAAAATCTCTGATATCGAATGCGCTTTACAACATATTGCGAATGCACAAAATCGTGTAACTTTACTCAATTGCGTTACCTGCTATCCCGCACCAGAAGAAGATTATAATCTCAATCTTTTACCACATCTGGCAGCCATATTCGGAGTTAAAGTCGGAATCTCCGATCATAGCCTCGACCCTATTCTTATTCCCGCACTCTCTGTATATCGACAAGCTTCCGTTATTGAAAAACATATTTGTCTTTCGCGCAAAGGCATAGGGCTTGACGACCCCATCGCCCTAGAGCCATCACAATTTAAATCTATGGTTCAAGCTGTGCATCAAGCCCAACATAATCCCCAATACCTAAACACTCTTATCGTTCAATATGGCAAAGAGAAAATCGATGCTGTTTTCGGTGATGGTATTAAAAAACTTGCTCCTAGCGAAAGCAAAAACTATGGACATTCCAATCGCTCCCTTTGTGCAGTACATGATATTAAAGCTGAAGAATTTCTCACTGCAGAAAACACTGCCTTGTACCGCAGCGAAAAAAAATTGGCTCCAGGACTTCACCCCAAGTTTTTATCTTTAATCCTTGAAAAAAAAGTGATCAAATCCATCGCCTCAGGCGAGGGCATACAATGGGACAATCTCTTCTAAAAATCAAAATCTTTTAAAGTCATAATTTATAAATACTCTTAAAACTTGATATTGAACTTAGCAGTATCTCAATAATCTAAACTCCCAAAAATGAAATACTACTTAAACTATTTTAAAAAATAATCCTACCAAACTGAAAAAACTTCTAAAAAATGATACTATCTACCGTAGTTTTGAAATAAAAGCAACACAAAATAATAATATTGGAATGCATGACTTTTGTTTAAATTGAGCAAAGATGAAAATAGTTCAAAAAAAATAGACAAGCTTGACCAAAAGTCATTTTCTGATAAATTGGCATTTGAGAAAATGTTCCGAAAATCTGTACATAGTGTATCAAAATCTTGTAAACAGTCTGTAAAAAGAACTTGATACAAAAGAGGAAAACCAAGAATGAATGAAACCATTATAACAAAAGGATTTGGAGTTCCCAATACCATTGATCCTCACCATTTTATTCTCACTATTCCTTCAGAGAAAGGTGAGGATATTATCATTTCTGAGAACTTTGGAATAACAGCAAGCACGAATGAATGGGACATCTTAATAAGATGCCATTTAAAAAAAGCAATATGGAAAGAAATAGCTGATGAAGTTAAACGGGTCTTTAATGATCGGTTAAAAGCTCAAAATATAAAAACAAGCGCCTGGTCAACGGGTGATAACATGATTGAACGTCTCTTGGGCAAAGAATTATGTATTCTCGCTTGGGCTCTTGAGGTTGCATCCCCTAATTTATGTCCCATTGCCTTGCGATATTGGACAAATTTTAAGCCTGAAGAACGATGGTGGCTCTTTAAAATGGTTGATCAAACCATTAAGGACTCCGATGATATAGACAAGGGATGGAAAAAGGCTTTGAGAATCGCTTTAACAGGAATCTCCCAATCCAGGCCATGAAATTCAACAAAAAACTAAAAAGACCAAAAGACCAAAAGAGAAAGAAGTAGACCTCTTTTCACAATTCGATTTTTAGACAATGATCCAAATTCTTGGAAATGAACTCAAAAATTAAAGCCTTCTCTTTACGCAATACACCTTCTCTGATTGAAACATTATGGCCTACAGGAAAAATCTCGGCAGAGTCGTATAAAGAACGTAAAGCTGGAGTAGGGCAAACATTACCAGGTTTAGGAGGATACTGGAAAGGCAGAAAACCTCTTTTTTTAGTACGTGCTTGCATCTTGGCCAGCCTTCTTCCTGCTACAGAAAATGCTAAAAAAGATTTAGATATTCTAGAAAAACTGCTGGGAATCGATGACAACTCCTTCCTCAAAAGAGTGAAAAAAAAATCTGATTTAGAAAAAATTAATGAACTTCCTTATACACAAAAAATAGAACGATGTTACCGTATAGAAGAAATTCCATCACATCTGTCAGAAGAAGATTGGACAAACATTAATAGTCATTGTAAAACACAAGCCACAAGTCTGGAATCTTTGGTTGAACAATTGGGAATAATGCGATTTGGTCATAAAGTTAAAGTTTCTGATACTTTTTCTGGATCTGGATCTATTCCTTTTGAAGCGACTAGAATAGGTTGCGATGTTTATGCCTCTGATTTAAACCCTATCGCCTGTATGCTAACATGGGGATCTTTGAATATCGTGGGTGCTCCTGCACAACAATTTCAGAAAATTGAAAACAATTTAAAAACTCTTTCCTCTCATCTCCGAAAAAAAATTGCTGATCTGCGTTTTGAATTCAGCGAAAATGGGGATCAAAGTAAAAATTATATTTATTGTTTACAAACAATATGTCCTGAAACTCAATGGATAGTTCCCATAATTCCTAATTTAATGATTTCACTAAAAAGAAAAATTATAGCCCGTCTAGTCGCTGATCATCAGCATAAAAGGTATGACATCCTCATCATGAGTGATGTTTCAGATGATGATCTCAAGGACTCAAAAAAGAGCGGAACATTAAAAAAAGGGCGTCTCTTTCATCCTATGAATAGCAATAAATTGGGAGTCACTATTTCCAGTATTCGCGGTGATTATAAAACCCCTACAGGCTGCCGTAAAAACAAACTCAGACAATGGCAGAAATCGGATTTTACCTCAAATGAAGATGATATTTTCCAGGAACGGCTCTATTGTATTGAATGGATTAAAAAGAACTCTTTAACACAGTTACGACATGAAACATTTTATGCAGCTCCAACTCTCTATGATTTGCAAAATGAACAAAAAGTCATCGATTATGTTTCCAAAAATATTATTGAATGGCAAAATCAAGGATTCATTTCTGAAATGCCCATAGAAGATGGGCATAAAACATCAGAACCTAAACGGGATAGGGGATGGACTTATTGGAATCATTTATTCAGCCCCCGGCAATTGATCATGTGTGCCTTTTTACTCCAAGACATAAAACTTCATCAATCTTCTGAAAATCTAATTTTCTTTGCCAGTTTATTAAATATGTCTAGTAAATTATGTATATGGAATGCTGCAAGAGATCTTAGCGCTCAGACTTTTTGTAATCAAGCGATCAATACACTTTTTAACTATGGCGTACGTTCAAGCTATACTGCCATGAAATATTTTGAAAGCCGTCTTAAAAATTATCCGCTACCCTCCAATTTTGAAATTCAGAATATTCCTGCAAATAAAATTAATTATAAAGCGGATATCTTTATTACTGACCCACCTTATGCAGATGCTGTGGAATATCATGAAATTGCAGAATATTTTATTGCTTGGCTCAGAAAAGACCCACCTATCCCTTTTGCTCAATGGACATGGGATAGTCGGCGATCCTTGGCTATCAAGGGCAATGCTCAGGAATTCCAAACCCGCATGATAGAAGCCTATAAAACTATGACTGATCATATGCCTGACAATGGACTTCAAATTGTGATGTTTACACATCAATCTGGCAAGATTTGGTCAGATATAGTGCGAATTTTCTGGGGTGCTGGTCTTCAGGTAATGGCCGATTGGTATATTACAACAGAAACTTCATCAGGACTCAAAAAAGGGGGTCATGTACAAGGAACGCATATTATAATACTGAGAAAGCGGAAGGGTGAAATTTCAGGATACTCGGATGAAATTATTCAGAACATTAAAAAAGAAGTCGCATATCAAATGAACACAATGACAGGGCTGAATCAGAAAATAAAAGGTGATGGACGCATGGAAAATCTTTTTCAAGATATCGATCTTCAAATGGCCGGCTATGCGGCTGCCTTGAGAGTTTTAACGCAATATACAAAAATTGATGGAAAAAACATGATAAGCGAAGCACTGAGACCAAAAGAGAAAAAAGAAAAAACTCTCATTGATGAATTAATAGAACTTTCAGTTCAAATTGCTAATGAATATTTTGTGCCCAAGGGAATGGACATCAAAACATGGGAACGCAGAAAAGCAACAGAACGTTTTTACCTAAAAATGTTAGATATAGAATCAGAGGGAATTCATAAACTCGACAATTATCAAAACTTTGCAAAAGTTTTTAGGATTTTAGACTATACAAGTTTAATGGCTGATCTCAGTTCCCATAATGCATGCCTCAAAAATGCACAAGATTTCAATACACTTATAATAAGTCAAGGTGATGAATTTGCTTTTTCTTTGACAAGATCTATCTTGTACTCCATTTGGGAAATGTCCCAAGACATAGATGATAAAACTGTTTTAACGCATTTAAGAGACATTGTGACAAATTATATGGAACATCGCAAAGACCTGCAAATTATAGCGCATTATATAAGCTTAAAAACAAAGGATACTAATAGTATCGCATCGCAACAACTATGCACGTATACTTTCTAATCTCATTAAAAATGAAAGTATTGCTTAATTTTAATCAATGCTAAAAATTTTTAAGATATTAGAAATATAGGATACCTTGTTCACAAAACTTATCATACAAGCCTGCTAAACCATACAATCAGGATAGTCCTATCCAGTCTCTAGTGTCGTCAAATTATGTCATTTTCTGCTATACTTTTCTTTTAAAAAAAGGAAGAAATGATGGATTCATATCAGAAACATAATATTTCAGATAAAGTATGGGATCTTATAATGCCACATTTACCTGGAATGAAAGGAAAAGTTGGAAGACCTGCAAGCGATAATCGTTTATTTATCAATGCTGTATTCTATATACTGCGAACAGATTCTTCATGGCGCAAATTACCACTTGATTATGGTGATTGGAAGAATACACAAAGCAGATTTTCTCGATGGCGGGATCTCGCTATATGGGAAAAATTATTGAATATACTCATTAATCAAGTAAATTATGAATGGCTTATAATGAATGCAAGTTATATTAAAATGAACACTGATACATCAAGAGAAAAAGGCGGAAATCAAAGAAAATATCTGGCAAAAAAGAAAACTCAATAACAAGAATCCGTATTTAGATTACATGGCTAGTCAATTTGCATAGGCATCACAATATGTAAAACATCTTCTCTATCAGATATTAACGTAATAGATTGATGCTGATCTGTAAAATGAAATTTACATGTATCACAAGTCATAACAGAAAGAGGCTCTCTAAGATAATTATGGTTTAAAGCCATATGAAATTCTTCACCCTCATATTCACAAGCCATGCGTTCTTTAATATCACCAATTCTACTATCTTCACAACTTATCTCAATTTCATTCTTTCCAAATCTCATAACTATACGACTAGTCTTGTCATCAGCAAAAATCGCCGCTCGTTTGAGACAATCCAAAAAGAGTAAGCGATTAAGATCCACTGAATAAGATTGAGTCTCCTGGGATAACACGCTCATAATTGGGATACTGACCATCTACTAAAGTTGCAGAAATTTTTATCTCATCAAATTGGGCATAAATCGCTTTTTCTGAAAGTAAAAGTAAAATTTCTCCTTCTCCACAAGCCAGAGATTTTAATATTGTAAGAAATTTAGGATGTACGATAACTCCATCAAAATCAGAAACCGTAGATTCCAACTGATTCTTGATTAAGGATAATCGCCTACCATCTGTTGCCACCATTATTAAATGGTCATTGGATTTTTGAAGAAAAACTCCATTCATAAAAATCCGTGACTCATCTTTGGAAACTGCAAAAAATGTTTGATTAATCATATTAATAAAATCTTTTTGTAAAACCTGAAAATATGTATTTCCTTCAGGTTCATCCACAAGAGGAAAACCATCACCGGATTGACATCGTAATTGTATATCAAGATCCATACGATCTAATGAACATACTTTAAGTATATCTTCTGTAAGAGAAAATTCTATATCACAACTTGGTAAACTCTTTATCAAATCAAAAAACTTATCTGCAAAAATTGCAACTTTCCCTTCAGAATTTATTTGTACAGGAATTTTTGTTTCAAAACGTAATTTTACATCACTTGCTTTAAGAAAAAGAAATTCATCCTTCACTTCAAGTAAAACACTAGATAAAATCGTAATACTACTTCTTATACTAATCACTTTTTGTACTAATGAAAGTTTTTTCATTAAAATATCTCGATGACAAGTAAATTTCATTAGCTACTTTATAATCTCTTTTTCATTGAACATCAACACTTATTATATATATATACATATTTAATACTAATAACAATAAGGGAACAAATCCTGTGGAAAACTGGAGATTTTCTTTATCTCTGAGTGATAAAGAATGAGATAAAATCCTCACATTTTTGATCACTTAATCCACATTATCCACAAAGAAATTTCTTGTCCCCTAAGTTCTAACACCTTATGCACAAGAAAACTTAGTAGAGATATTGTAAGAAATATTTTTACATTTTATCTTCATGTTCTCTAACCGATCTCATTAAATTTTGAATTGTTGCATCCAGGTTCGGATCAGAGATTTTGAGATCACTAATTTTGCTGCATGAATGCATGACAGTTGTATGATCGCGTCCTCCGAATTCTAATCCTATTTCTGTTGTCGGATAATCTGTCATTTTTCGGCAAATATACATAGCAATTTGCCTCGGATATACAATCGATTTGTTCTTCTTTTTTCCTTTAAGATCGCTGATGCTCACATTAAAATATCCAGCAATAATGCGTTGTACACGCTCTATGCTAATTACATTGGTCATTTGAGTTGTGGCTATGCTTATTTTTAATCTTTCCTTTGCTAGCTTTAGAGTAACTGTTTTTTCAGTAAGATCAGCATAGCCATGTATATTGGTAATTGCTGCCTCTAAATCGCGAACATTGGTTAATATAGTTTTTGAGATCAGTTCTACAACTTCATCAGAAAATTTTGTTCCATAACTTTCTAATTTTTTCTGAATAATAGCAATTTTTGTTTCAAAATTTGGGGGTTGCAAATCCATAACAAGTCCTAACCCAAAACGACTTTTCAGACGTTCACTGATATCTTTTAATTCAGATATTGGTCTATCACATGTAAAAACAATTTGTTTTTTACCCTCATAAAGATCATTAAAAGTATGAAATACTTCTTCTTGTGTAGCTTTTTTTCCTTGTAAAGTATGAATAGTCATCTATAAGAAGTACATCAACTTGTCTATATTTACTCTTGAAATCATTATTTTGATTTTTATTTTTATAGTCGCTTTGACTATTACGAATATGACTTGTAAAATCTGTAAATAATTTTTCAGCTGTTACATAAACAATTTTTAAATCGGGGAAATTTTTGAAAATATCATTTCCAATGGCCTGCAATAGGTGAGTTTTACCTAATCCTACTCCACCATACATAAGGCAGGGGTTATAACTTGTGCCAGGATTTTCGGCAATACACAGGGCGGCTTTCTGGGCTGGAAGATTACTTTCTCCCACGATAAAATTTGAAAATGAATAGCGATCATTCAAACCTTGAGGTCTTTTTCTTATAATTTTTTCAGAAGAGGGGAGAGTAGCTGTATAAGTAATATTTTTATCGGTATTGGAAATTTCAGAATTTTGTTTTACTTCAAAGATAACCTGAATGGGTACTCCTTCCATTTCAGAGATTTGATTACTAAATTTTATTTGATAACGTTCGGTATAGTAATCTTTATAATAGCGAGATGGGGTTTTAATAAAAAGATTACCTATCTTTAAACTCTGAAATTTCCATACGGGCTAAACAACCTTCTTCCTCGTCTTCGTCTAAATCACCTTTTAAGATTAATTCTCTAAAAATTTCTTTAAGTACTGATGGATCGAAAATCATGACTTTATCTATCATATGTAAATTCTCTCTTATAAATCGTAAAAATAATTATACATGAGAGATGACCATTATTGAAAAACGAAATACGTATCTGACAAATGTTTTGACGTATATGTGGGTCTTTTCTCAAAAAACTAACCAAGGAAAATCTATCAAACTGTATATACATATTATTTATCAAAAACTCTCAAGATGCAATAAGACTAACAGCAAGTCCAGAGTCTACATTTGTATGGGAATTATTGCTAAAAATCACGGATCTATGTAAAACCATATCTGAAAGTTCATAAGCATGGGATTTCCAAAATTCAACTTGTTTTTGATCATAAAATAGAGCGGAATTGTATTGGCTATAATCCTTAATCTTTCTTTCTTCCAAAGACTGTACATGGCTTAGTATATTTTCTTGTAAAGGCACTAAAGTCTTACATGTTCGTGTTCCTTTTTGATAGGCCTCAGAAATTCGGCTTTTCTCTGCTTGAACGGGTTTTGAATTATGTAAGGACAACCATGTTGATGTTGTAAAAAATTGCTGCATAAATGTCATTATGAAACCCTCCCGACCCATCCATCGGAATTTACAGACTAAAAAAACAAGAGTTATCAACAATTACCTTAGAGATATTCAGAATTTGTCCACAGGTTATACAGTATCTAAACGGGTTTTTTGAAAAAGATTTTTTTATTCAGGTTTTTAAGCTTTAAAAAACATAAAGGTGCAATTCCCGCTTTTTTTCCCCGTTTCAAGGAAGAATAAATAAAGTTATGATATTAATTTTCTCAAAAACGCTTGGGTAAAATACTTTTAAATTTTCCAAGAATTTTTTATCCACAATTTATACACATATGAAAAACTTCTTATTAGTTGACAATTACCAAACAATAGGATATATCCCATGTCTTTTGCAAAAAGAGTCAGTGTCTTTAAAACAATTACATCCAATGAATTTTTGCCTGGACAGGGGAGATGGATGTGCAGTTTTGATAATAAGGTGCTTAGAATCGTTGATTAAAAAGTCATATTTTTGGGCATTTTTCCCAAAAAGAAAGAAGAAAACATGCTCTTTATAATCATTAATATAACAAATAATTTCCCTGGTCAATTGTTGCCATCCAAGATTGCTATGAGACAGAGGTTTTGACGGTACAACTGTAAGAATAGTATTTAATAATAAGATTCCATTACAAGCCCAGTGCTCAAGGTTTCCATCAATGTTTATAAGATTATGTGTTCTGTAGAGTTCAGCAAAAATATTGCGGAGAGAAGGCGGAATTTTTTCCGCTGAAGGTACACTAAAAGATAAACCACAGGCCTGATTTTTTTTATGATAAGGATCTTGTCCCAAAAGTACACCCTTAAGATCTTCTAAATGTGTCAGATGAAAGGCCTTCCAGAGTTTGTGTTTGGGTGGGTAAATTTCTTCTGTTTGATACAAGTGATCCACATGTGAAAGAATGTCTTGAAAGTATTTTTTCTTTAATTCTAGAGTAAAAAAATCTTTCCAGGCTTCACTCAAAGAAATTTGAAATTGGTCTTGGAATTGAGAAATATTCATTTTAAAAATTCTATCACAGAATAGGGTAAATATTAAGTAATTGAAAACAAGGAAAATACTTCGTCACAGAGCTAAATTTTTAAAGATTTATCTTAAAGAACCCCAGCGTAGAGTAAGTTAAAATACTTAGCAATAGAGAGAGAGTTTTGATGTTTCATATCTTTTGTTTGATATAAAATGCCTCCAGAAATGTTTGTACAGTTCTTTTGTAGGCCAAGAATTAGACCTAAATTTTCTGTATTTTGGCTGAGATAATCAATAATTTTGAGATGAGGCAACAAATATTGAAAAGTATTCTTGAGGTATACAAAATGTGTACAAGCTAAAATTAATGTGCGAATATTATGTTCTTGTAGCTTTTTTATAAAGGGTTTAATAATTTTTATACGTTCCTGATCCGAGGATAAAATCCATGAATTTTCGACAAAATGTGCAAGAATGCTTGCAGGAAATAGAAAAATAGTATTATTCATTTGCTGCTGAAAACTTTTTGAAAGTTGTGTAATAGAGGTTTCTGTGGCTAAAATTGCAATGGGGAAAACTTGTGCATAAGTTTGAATATCTTGTATTTGAGGCTCTATTCCAATGATAGGGCATGAAAAAATTTCTTTCATAAGATCCATTGCCACAAGTGTTGCTGTGTTACAGGCAATGACAAGAGCTTTGGGATTAAAACGGATTTTAATAATGGATGCCAGTTGTGTAAGAATTGCATATAAGTCTGATTCTGTTTTTTCCCCATAGGGAAAATTCATGGAATCTGCGATATGAATATAAAATTCTTGCGGATATTCTAACATTGCAGATTGAAGATAAAGTAATCCTCCAATTCCCGAGTCCAGAAAGATAATAGGTTGACGTTTTTCGTTTAGCATACCACTCATCTCTGATCTGTTAGACTTGATCCTCATTACTGAGTTTATCGTCCAAATTTAAGACTTTTTTATTAGAAATAATTTATTTTGAGAATACAGTTTGATACGCTATCTTTATCCAGACAATGATCCAGCATAACTAAGAATTCCATTGCAGATGGAGAGTGCATCAAATTCCCTGAGTTCTGGAGAGAGCATGTATTTGTCTTCACCGAGAGCAGGATTACGTACTTCAATGAGCACTGCTGCAGGAGATGGGTTTTTTTTAAAAACAAAGTAGTCATCTTTGATAATCTTTCCATAATTACGAGAGCCAATAATATGTTCGGCCAATCGAATGGTTAAAGGGTGAGGATTAGAATTTATAGCAATTAAGCCTTCAGGCGAAAAACTGCTTGAATCATGATGAATACTAATCCAGATAGACTTGTCCTCGCTAATGTCGTGAAAGAAATTTTTTCCTATTTTAAGACGCTCAGTAATACCCTTGGGTCCACCTATAGGTCGAAAATTCGTAGAGGGATTATTATATACCTCATTTTTTTCATTAAAGAATTCATCAAAACCTTCTTTATCGCGAATGGAATTATTAGGAGAAATAATTGTTAAAAAGACATCAGCCCCATGCCGTTTAAACAAGCGACATAACCGTAAAGCAATATCATAATTGTATTCATCTTCAATTAAATAGGATTCTATTTGTTCATAGACACGTTTAACAACGGCCCCTGGATCATAACCACCATGACCAGGATCGATAATAATTTTATAACCTTGGAGTTGTTTTCCCAGCGAAGATAAAGACTCTGTTTTCCGATAAAATCTGCGTATTTTTTTTTGAGCGAGTTGAAAATCTTGATGTACAGAGAGTGAATAATTTGAAGAATATCTTAACTCAGGGTTTGTTATAAATTTTTGTTCTGATGTAAAAATGTTTTCTGGTATAGCTGGAACTTCTTTGAAATTGATGAATCTTTGACTGTATTGTTAAAAAACGTACTGTTATTTGTAGACGAAAAGATATCCAAAAAACGGAATAAGAGATTTTTTTTGAAATGTATTTTTGAGTCTAAACTAATCATATCAATAGGAAGATTCTTGAAATCTAGAAAATTATTCTTATAAAGATTAATAACTTGCCCGGTGTGTACACGCATATTATTGAGGGCATTATATTGAACGATTTGATCGTCAGACATACCAAATTGATATGCAATGTCTTCCAAGGTTTCATGTTCTCTAACTGTGTATTGCTCCGGACGTGTTTGCGTTAAATAAAGTATAGTTCCTTTATGAAGGATATGGGAATTCATATCATTGATTTTTACCAAAGATTTCTGTGTTACTCCATAAATCGCGCTAATTTGACTCAGGGTTTCTTTCTTTAATTGTGTAGTATGAGTGAGTCCGGGTGTAATTACTTGAGGTATGAGAAGAACTTTTCCTAATGGCAATCTATTTTCTATTTGTATATTATTAAGTTGTGCAAGTTGTTCAACAGGCTTTCCAAATTTTAATGATAAGGATAACAAGTTTTCTCCAGGTTTCACGCGATAATAGGGCAATTCGAGTTTTACCAAAAAGAGGCGCATCGAGATCAAAACAATGGCCAAACAGATTAGAATTAATAAAAAATAGATTCCAAGTTTTATCAGTAATTTTTTATTTTTCGAAGACTTTTTTTTATAAAAGGATGAATTGCGTCGCAAATATCCTGGATAAAAATCTTTGCGAGTTTTTTGTTTAATAGATGAAGAAGCACAACACTTAAATAAGGGCTGAGAAGTTTTTTTTGTACATAAAGCTGCTTACAAATTAAATTTAAAGAAGAGAATATCTCCATCCTGCACAAGATAATTTTTGCCTTCTTGGCGTAATTTTCCATGAGTTTTAATTTCTTTCTCACTTCCAAAACTAAAAAGATCATTATAGTTATAAACCTCAGCGCGGATAAAACCTTTTTGAAAATCGCTATGAATATAGCCTGCCGCTTGCGGAGCTGTATCACCACATTTGAAAGTCCATGCTTTATTCTCGCTTCCTCCAACAGTAAAAAATGTTCTTAGGTTGAGCATATGGTACCCTGTTTGTGAAAGCTGTTCTAGTCCCGTTTTTGTAATTCCTGCATCTTGTAGGAAAATTTGACGCTCTTCATCATTCGCAAGTTGGCTAATCTCATATTCTAATTTCCCACATAAAGTTATCACAGGAGTATTGTGTAAATGTGCGTAATCCTGTACCTGCTTGACATACTCATTTGGGTTTATAATGCTTTTTTCATCTGTATTGCAGACCAAAAGTTCCGGTTTTAATGTAAGTAAGCCAAAATCTTTAGCATATTCAATTTCAGTTTCGTCTAAGGGTAATTCTTTTGCAACTTTTCCTTGTTCTAAATGGCTTTTTATTTTTTCAAGCAGATTTTGTTTTGCCTTGATATGATCAAAATCCTTGGTATGCGGATTTTTCATAAGACGTACATTTTTTTCGAGTTGATTTTTAACACTTTCACAATCGGCCATGATGAGTTCCAAAGAAATTGTGTCAATGTCTCGAAGAGGATGTGTACTTCCTGCGATGTGCACGATATTACTGTCTTCAAAACAGCGAACAACATGTATAATTATTCCAGTTTCTCGGATATTAGCCAGGAATTGATTACCTAACCCTTCTCCTTTTGATGCCCCTGGAACTAGCCCTGCAATATCTACAAATTCGATGGAAGCATAAGTTTTTTTCTCAGCGGGGATAAGATGATGTATTTTATCCAAGCGTTCGTCAGGAACATAGGTGATTCCGTGGCTCGGCTCAATAGTACAAAAGGGATAATTTTCAATGGGGACAGACATTTTTGAGAGACTTGAAAAAATAGTGGACTTTCCTACATTCGGTAGTCCGACGATACCACAGTTTAGAGCCATAAGAAATTCTCCATACTTAAGATTGTAACAAAAATTTGCTTAATAATAAAGTGGTATATGGAGTTAGAGATTATCAGTTATAAAACAGGATAATCCTGCAAATTTTTCGATAAACTGAAGAACTTTGCTGTAAAACAAATTTTCAAAGAGAGGATATGCTTTAAATTGAAATCCTTTCTTCTCAAAGTAAAATTGTGCACGTTTCAGATTATTACAGTGTAGTATAAGACAGTTCTCATTATTTCCAGATTCGATTATTGAAGTTTTTTGATTTTCATTCAGATCATTGTCATTGAGATTTTTTATAAAAGCCTGAAAGAGAATAGTTCCTACACTTAATGTTGTATCAACGATGCATTCTAAAAAATGGAGGTCCCTATTATGATTAGGGTTATTTGTAGACCCTCGTAAGCATTTTATCTGGAAGTTATGAAGAATCAGTAAAGATCGTTTTGCCAGATTTGTAATGGTTTGAAATTCTTCATTGAGAATCAGTTTTGAATTGGTCATCCAACTTCCACCAATGGCATGGACATTTTTCAATTGTATATAGGCTGAGAGATGATTTTCGTTGATCCCGCCGGTGGGAATAAATTTGATAGTTGGGTAAATTTCGGAAAATGTTTTGAGCATTGCAACGCCACCCATTTGTTCTGCTGGAAAAAATTTCAACATGGTTAATCCCATGTCCGCAGCTTGTTGAATAAGACTTGGATTGGACACTCCTGGAATCAGATGTATATCTTTCTTAAGAGCATATTCAATGATTTTGGGATTGAATCCAGGACTAAAAAGTATTTGGACTCCCTGATCGCAGGCAGAGTCAATGTCGTCAATTGTAAGAATTGTCCCAGCGCATAGTGTGACTTGAGGAAATTGACTTGCCAGAATAGCCAATGCTTTTGCTGCATATGATGATCGAAAAACAATTTCTATAGCAGGTATATTTGCCTGAAGAAGAGCATTCATTACAGGTACAACATGCTCTATGTTGTCAAATTTTGTTATGGGGATAAGACCTATAAGGCCTAAAATATCCAAAGCATACATAAAATCAGCTTTCACCTAATTTGTTTAATCTTAACTACAGTTAAGATACTTGTCGATTAATTTATCCAAAATATTATTTTTATGTAATAGTTTTTAAACATTTCAAGGGATTTTTTGTTTATAATTTGAAAGAAAAACCTCGTAAATCCTATAAAAAATGAACTTTTTCATATTTTATAGGATTTTACTTAAAACCAAAAATTTTGAAGACTCTCAAAAAGTAGGTATATATTTTAATTTTTATGTACGATAAATTATTTAGGCTATCTATGATATCTTTTGCTGCGGTTGTTTTTAAGGTCGGTTTTTGCTACAATTGGAGTATAGAAGTAGAATACCATTGGTTGTGAATTGTTAATTATGGGTTCTTGGAAAGGAATATGTTAAAACGTTACGGAAGGAATACAAAGGGAAAGTTGGTAAAACAGGCCGACATTTATCTTATTGGTGATCATGGTATTTATCCTGAAAAAAATTGACAAAGAGGCTCGCAAGATTTGTAATCGTCTGGTTGTATCGGGGTTTGAATCGTATATTGTCGGTGGCGCTATCAGGGATTTGCTATTGGGTATTTCGCCCAAAGATTTTGATATTGTTACAAATGCTGATCCCAAAGAGATAAGACGCGCTTGCGGACGTTCGCGTATCATAGGTAGGCGTTTTCCATTGGTTCATGTTGTTGCTGGATCCGGTCGTATTTTCGAGGTGGCAACTTTTCGATCCTTGAATCCTGATAGTGTTGAAGGTCTTTTTGGAACTATGTATGAAGATGCATTCCGACGTGATTTTAGTATAAATGCCTTGTACTATGATCCAGAAACTGCAAGAATTTTTGATTTCCATGACTCCTACAAGGATATCAAAAACCGTCAAAATTATCCCTATTATTCCACCTGTACAGTCTTTTATAGAAGATCCTGTTCGGATGTTACGCGCTATTAAGTATGGTGTTACGACGTCGAGTTCTATGAGTTTATTTTTACAGAAGTACATTCGATCGCATGCAAAATTATTGGCAACATGTTCTACATCAAGACTTACAGAAGAGTTGAATAAAGTTTTACAAAATGAGCAGGTTTTTCGGATTTTAAAAGGATGTTTTGACTTTCGATTATTAGATTTCTGGTTGCCATCATTTACTGCGTATTTACGTAAATTACCTAAATTGCAGTTGCAGTCATATTGGGACTCTCTTCAGAGTAGGCAACAAGAGATTAAGAATAGTAAATTGCCCAAAGTTTTGCAGGTACTTTTTTGAAAGTTACTTTGATTGCAAAGGATTTTGAAAGATGGTAATATAGCTGAGGTATATCGGCAGTTGAAACTTGTAATTTTGCCATTGGTATTGCCGAACGTGCATATTGCACGGCTATAATAGGACTTTTTCAAGAGAGAAAGCTTTCTTTTGAAAAAGTTATAGCCGAGGAATTTTTAAGTGACGGTAAGTGCTAGAAAACGTTCTTTACGTCGTCGTTTAGGACGTCCTAGACTAGATAACTCTTCTATAGTTGCATGATTCTTCGTTTAATATCGTTATTAATAAGTCTTTTTTTTATTCTACCCCTTGTGATACTAGGAATTTTGTTTTGGCCATTTCAATTTTTTCTTCATGATTTGCAATATTTAATATTTTCAGTGTTTTTTGCATTATCTTGCGGGATTCTGTCATTAATATTTGGTATTCCTCTTGCGATTGTAGCAAGTCATGATGGCATTTTGTCAAGGATTTTGAATGCGACAATTTTACTACCTATGTTTTTTCCTATTAGTATTGCGGGTACTTTATTTTATCAACTATTTTTGAATATTACTGGTATTTTTGGCATTGAAGGGAGAGGAACTTTATGGGGTCTTGTGGGGACGCATGTTTTTTATGAAATACCTTTAGTAGTTTTTTACGTGTCATTGGCTTTGCGTAATCTCTCACATATGTACATAAGCTTGATGGTGACTGATGGGCTCTCGGTTTGGCAGCAATATAGGATGGCATTAAGGCTGGTTTTACCTCAAATAGTACAGGCCTTTATGTTGGTATTTCTTTATGTTTTTCAAAGTACAAATCTTATTCTATTGTTGGGATTTGGCAAATTTCATACATTGGAAAGTCGTATTCTGATTGCTGTGAGTCATGGAAATAATATTTCTTATGCCTTGGGACTTTCATTTATACAAATTTTGATATTGAGTCTACTATTTATAGGAGTTTCGCGCTACTACGGGAATGTTTCTTTCCCTTATAGTGTTAGAGTAAAACCGACTTTTCCTGTATTGTCTCGTCATCCTTTGTTTTTAGGGATAACAATTGCGTTTTTTGCTATTTTGTTTGCATGGATTTCACCACTTATTTTAGGATCTTGGGGGCATAGGGATACATTGTGGGGGTTGTCACAAAAATTTGCTGTTTTTGAAGCTTTTAGAAATTCTTTTATCATTTCTGTTTTGACGAGTTTATGTTGTGTTGTTTTCGGTTCGGAATTGTGTACATTTGGACGCAAAAAATATCTCCTTGTACTGCTTTTGAGTGTTCCTCAAGTTATGATTATATGGGTATTTCCCTGTGGGGGAATGTTTTTGATCTTCCTTTATTGATACAAGCTTTATGGGGCATGAGTCTGGGTTTATTGCCGTCCATGTACTTTTTTTTAATGGCTACCAAGGTGTCGGACGATGAGAGTATTGTTCAATCTGCGCGCTTAGATGGTGCAAAAGGTTTTTATTTATGGAAATCCATTTATTGGCCCTTAAGGTCCCAACGCTGGATATCTGTATTTTGGAAAGGAGTTTGTTGGTATTTGGAAATTTTTCTTTAGCGTATATTATTTCAGAAAAAGGTTTTCCAATGGCATCGGCGCTTCTTGTTGAGTTAACTAGAAAACGACAGATTGCCTTGGCCAATAGTTATTCACTATTTATTGTGCTAATAATGGCCTTAGTTTATTTTGTTTTCATTCAGAAAAGAGGGAGAAGGCTCCAAGATTAAATCTTATGACACAACTGTTTTTTAAGTGATAAATATCCCAAATAGTTATTTTTGATATTTAAAAAGAAGAAAAACGTTTTGAGAGATATTTATTAGTGAATAATACGATAAAAAAGGAATAAGGTGTGAACGGAAAAATATATAACTCTAAAGAATTACTCTCACAAGTTCTTCAGAATGTCTCAAAAATGGATTGCCAAAAAGTGGGAATTTATCGCAGTTGGGAAGAGATTGTGGGAACGAAGCTTTCGGAGCGGAGTTCTATTAAAGATATTATAAGGAATTGTTTATATGTTTCTGTGAGAGACGGAGGAACAAAGCAACTTTTATTACTAAAGAAGTTTCAAATTATTTCAGCAATATCAAAGAAGTACCCGAGTCTTAACGTTGATCGCCTTGAGATTCTTTTTGAGAAAAATATTAATGAGCAAGGCATTTTTTCCAGAAAAAGAATCTCTTGATTTAGTACAAAAAAAACAAAAAGAAATAGATGTTTTAAGTAAAAACGCAAATTTTGACCTCTTTAAAAAAAGAAGAAAGAAGAAACCCTTTTATAAAAAATTCTCTAAAAAATGTTTCACGTGAAACTTTTAGAGATACATCAAATTGATAACTTTAAATTTAGAATTGTCAAAATACAGTTAAAAAGTATTATAAGGGTTAAATTTCTTGAAATCAGTATTTATATCTATTTTTGAAAAAACAAAAAAAATCGAAAAATATGCTTAGGGTCAGGACTTCTTATTGCACTTAGTTATTACAGGTAAAAAATGACAAGTACAGTAATCAATACAGTTGAATAAAATGTGTGAATACAGCAATCATAACGTGTTGAAACACGCCTCCAGTCTTGTATACGCCTGAACATATTTTCTATTTTATGGCGATTTATATAAAGTTGTTTTGTCATCAATAATTCTCTTTTTTCTGTTTTTTCTTGAAGGGATGAGGATGTAATATTTTCAATTTGAGAGCTTCTCAAAATTTATTGGAATTATGCCCCTTGTCTCATAAAAAGACCTTTTGAGTCGGGTAAATGTTAGCGATTATTCTCTTGGAACCCGTATAATTGCTAACATTTACTGCGGTAATTTCTAAAAAATAGGTCTATCATGTCCATCAGTTACAGCGTGGATTTTAGAATTTAGCCACCTTTGGTGCGTCCAAGGGCACGATCTTGATCCCCTTTTTTAACAGCGATGCTGCTGTTCGGTGTGCCTTAATATGGGTCGAATCAATTTGTAATTGTTCAGAAATATCTTGAAGTAAAACAATCCTATTAATATGTTTTGAAAAACTCCCATTTTACTCCAATTAATAAAAGGATTATACAGAGTTTTATTAATTGGACCATATTTTTGGGCACATCACACCAGAGCAGTCTATTCTTCAAAACATAAATAATTCCACTGCTTACATGTTTATCATCGACACGTTTAAATTCTCGACTTTTTGGAAATATACTCGAATTTTGTCAATTTTTTCTTCTGTAAGACAGTACATCCTCTTTTTTTAATAAATTTAAAATCATGAAGCTCAATTTTCTCTTTAAACATTTTTAATAAGAGGTCCTGACCCTAGCTGTAAGGTTTCAAAGTGTGATGTACGAAAAAAGTATAGTTTGAGCTTGAAAGAAAAGGAGAAATTATGGGACAAATATATACAGCTGCGCCAGAACGACGAAGGAGATTCGTTTGCAAATACAGCGGAGTAAAGAAAGCATAACAGAGTTATCAAAATATTTTCATTTGAATAGAAATACTGTTCGAAAATGGAAAAATAGGGATTATACGGATGACGCAACAATGGGTCCTAAAAATCCACATTCTACGGTATTAACTATTAAAGAAGAGCAAATGATTGTAAGGTTTCGTAAAAGTACTTTATTGCCTTTGGATGAATGTTTGTATGCACTTGTGAAAATCATACCAAAACTTACGCGTTCATCTTTATATCGTTGTTTGAAACGTCATAGTATTAATCGTTTACAAAGTTTAGATGATGATCAAGATAAGCCTGAAAAGAAGGTATTCAAGACGTATTCACCTGGTTATTTTCATATTGATATTACAGAAATTGCTACACAAGAAGGTAAATCACAGCTTTTTGTAGCTATTGATCGTAGCACTAAACGGACTTATGCTCAATCTTATAATAACAAGGAAAATCCACTGCCAAGAGTTTTTACTAGAACTCATAGCTTTTGTTCCTTATAAAATCCACACTATTCTTACTGATAATGGAATCCAGTTTACGAATCGAAAGCAGGATAAATATGCTTTTATGCATATTTTTGATCGTGTTTTACAACATAATATTGAACATCGTCTAACCAAGGTTAATCATCCTTGGACTAATGGACAGGTGGAAAGAATGAACAGATCATTAAAACAAGCAACGTTAAATGTTATCATTATATATCTCATCAACAGTTTAAAGAACATTGTAATCTCTTTCTGAATGCTTTACAATTTTGCTAAACGTTTGAAAACTCTCAATGGTTTAACTCCCTATGAAAAAATTGTTCATTTTTTCAAGATGGATCCACAATGTTTTATCAAAAATCCCAGATACCTTACTCTGAAACCTAACACCTAGCTTCTTAAGAATACTGTGAATGTCTTTTAAAAAGGTATTTAAATACAATTCATCTTTGCATTATTCTGAATTTTAATCTATTTTTAACAAAAGTAGATAATGGCAACAGGGTTTTATTGTTTGTTCATGATGCCTGGCATCAGTTAATAGGAATTTAACTAATTTTTTAAAATACTTTTTGGTATTTGTTTATTTTTTCTTATACTTAATGAATGATGGCGGCGGCTATCAAGGTATTTTTAGATTTTAATGTGTCAGGAGGAGAAGTATTTTATGCAAGAATCTAGTCCTATTCAGGTTTATTCAGAAATAGGAAAACTTAAAAAAGTTTTATTGCATCATCCGGGAAGAGAATTCGAAACCTTGTCCCCAAATTGCTTGATAAGTTGCTATTTGATGATATTCCTTATCTTAAAATAGCTCAGGAGGAACACAGGGTTTTGCTCAGACTCTTAGTAATGCTGGAGCAGAAGTTGTTTATATTGAAAATTTACTTAAAGAAGCTTTGGATGTTGATAGTAATGTAAAAAGTCAATTTCTTAATGATTTTTTAAAAGAAGCTCAATATACAAATGAATATCTTATTCAAGTTCTCAAAGATTTTTTTCTTGAACTTTCTACGCAAGATATGGTCAATTATGTTATAGGTGGTTTACGTAGAGATGAACTTAAAAATTACAAGCCCTGCACACTTTCTGACTATCTCGTAAATCAAGACCCCTTCTTTCTTTACCCTATGCCTAATGTTATATTTACCAGAGATCCTCTGTCTTGTATAGGAAATGGGGTAAATATAAGTGTCATGCATTGGTCTATTAGGCATAGAGAAACCTTGCTTGTAGACTATATTTTTAGGTATCATCCTTGCTATAAAAATGCTCATAGTCCAGATGGATGTAATCGTGATGCATTAACAACGCTTGAAGGTGGGGACGAATTGGTATTAGGAAAAAAATACTTTGGCTATCGGAATATCTGAGAGAACTCAGGCATCATCTATTGAAGAAGTTGCACGCAATATTTTTCGTGATGAAGAAAATTCTTTTGACAAGGTGTTAGCTATTCAAATTCCGACACAAAACGATCGTGTATGCATTTGGATACGGTTTTAACTCAAGTTGATAAAGATAAATTTACAATGTTTTCGGGTTTTGATTCGGAAATACGAGTTTTTTTGTTGACATCGGACAAGGGTCGATATGGGTTAAAAATTGAGGAACAGAATCACAATATACAGAAAACACTCAGTGAAATTATTGGAACAAATGTTACCCTGATTCAATGTGGAAATAACAATCCTATCGATTCTGAGCGTGAACAGTGGAATGATGGAGCTAATACTTTGGCTATATCCTGGGGAAGTAATTGTTTACGATCGTAATCATATTACCAATGAACTTTTAGATAAGCATGGCGTAAAGGTGCATTCTATTCCTTCCAGTGAGCTTTCACGCGGACGAGGAGGACCTCGTTGTATGTCTATGCCTTTGTGGCGGGATAATATTTAAAATCAGTTATTAAAAAATTTAAAACGGAGGGGAAACTATATGTATAATCTGAAAAATCGGAGTTTTTTAAAACTTTTAGATTTTAAACAGGACGAAATTCGTTACCTTTTAGACTTGTCTCATGATCTAAAACGTGCTAAGTGTGCTGGCAATGAAGAAAAGCGAATGTTGCGTAAAAACATTGTTCTCATTTTTGAAAAATGTTCAACTAGAACACGTGCTGCCTTTGAAGTTGCAGCTTTTGACCAGGGGGCATGCGTAACATTTATAGGTCCTGGTGATGGTCATATGAAACACAAAGAATCTGTGAAAGATACAGCAAGAGTTTTTGGCCGTATCTTTGATGCGATTGAATATCGTGGGTTTGAACAGGATATTGTCGAAAGTCTTGATAAATATGCAGGGGTTCCTGTATGGAATGGATTAACGAATGAATGGCATCCAACACAAATTTTGGCTGATTTTTAACTATTGAAGAAAATTTTGCTCAGCTAAAAGGTGTTAAAATGGCGTATTGTGGCGATGGTCGTAGTAATGTGTCTAGCTCTCTTTTGGTAGGAAGTGCTATTATGGGGTTAGATTTGCGTATTGTTACTTCAAAAACCTTTTTCCAGAACAAGAACTGGTTCAGAAATGTGAATCTTTGGCCCAAAAAAGTGGAGGAAGAATTACCATTACAGATAGTGTTGATCTAGGAGTTTCAGATGTTGATGTTGTGTATACAGACGTTTGGTTTTCAATGGGAGTAGACTACAATAAGAATATATGGGACGAACGCATGAAAACGCTGAAACCTTATCAAGTAAATACGAAAATGATGCAAAAAGCATCTCCACTGGCAATTTTTATGCATTGTCTTCCTGCCTATCACAATAGAGACTCTGTAGTTGCTGAAGAAATTTATAAGAATCATGGTCTGGACGCTTTGGAAGTTACTGATGAGGTATTTGAAAGTCCGATGAGTGTTGTCTTTGAGCAAGCAGAAAATCGTCTTCATACAATTAAAGCTGTGATGGTGGCAACAATTGGAAATTAATTTTTATAGAGGGGTATCATTTTAGAATGTCGTAGAAATATCTTTTTATAAGTCATAAAATACTAAAAACATGTAATATTATTCTTTGCCTGTTTTTAGTATTTTATGACTTAATTTTTGAATTTTTTCAGGATTCCTATCAACATTTTTCCATTATATTAAGACTTATTGGTTTTCTTGATATTGTTTTATTGCTTGAATCAATTTCATATGACCAAGAATTTTTACCATCTCTTTATCAGTTTTTAAATCTTTTACAAATATTAAAAGGTTAAGTTCTTTTTTACTAGAATCACTTTCTAATTACATTTATTGTTGCTTTTGTAGTTTCTATTATCCATTCTAATTTGTAAGCTTACTACAGTTTTCGGATGATTTTTGAGTAGGCTTAAATTGTGATTTTGGATAATAATCTGCTTTATAAGTGAAGTGATATAAGAGAAAAAACTCCAGCTTACGAAGCGCTTTTTAAACTTTCATAAGTATACTTTTCTATTATTAATTGTATTGTAAAATACAATTTTGAAATTACCACGATTATTTTGATCATTCTTGCTTCTTCCAGCGTAATGGCAGTAGTTATTTTGAATATAGAAAGAAGTGATAAGTCAGAGAGAATAAAGCATTTGAAAAAGACTTATCTTAGCTGTTTTTATGTCGATATTGCAGAGGTGGCAGCCTTTTGTGTAGTTTTAAATCAGGTTTGTAAATATCTATGTTGAGTTACATCAGGAAAATACCAAGATGATAGGCTCTTGAGTTTCTATAAAAATTTATCGCTTTGATGTACTACTTAAAATCTATATGATCTGAATAGATAATGGCATTCAAGCTACTCATCGTAAAAAGGATAGATATGCTTTTACTCATATCTATGACAGTGTCTTTTTGTACTATAAAATTGTAAACTGTTTCATATAAGTTCAGTATTCATACATGAATCCATGGGTTATAAACGCTTGAATTGTACTCTTAAAAAAGTTTTCATGAATTATATATCGCATCAAAAGCTGAATAAAGATCAGTATCACTTTCTCGTAAGACCTTACAAATTATCAAATCTCTTAATATGCTTGGGGTGTCCTTATAATTTATCCAATACTTTGTCTAAAAAATTTCTTTCAAAAGTGTTTAGCATTAAATAGTAAGCAAGGATTGTTAGGGGTAGTTCTTTTGAAAATAAAATACTGGAAAAATGAATATAAAAGATTGATAATAAATTCAATCTTTTATATTTTTAACTCGCATATCTTATTAATTTAAAATAGGAGAAATTTTTTATATGATTACAAAGAAGCGAAAATTCCCTTCGTCCTATGTGATTTTGTTTTCGGTTATTGTTTTTGTTACCATCTTAACTTGGATTATTCCGGCTGGAGAATATGAAAAAGATGAATCTGGAAATTTCGTATCTGGAACTTATCAACGCGTAGAAAATAAGCCTCTAGGCTTGTGGGACATTGTTTTGTCTCCTGTTTATGGAATGATTGGCAAAGGGGACACTACGGGAGCAATAACGGTCTCTCTTTTTATTTTGGTATTGGGAGGATTTCTAGGAGTAATAGAGAAAACAGGGTCTCTTAGTAGTGGAATTGCTTCACTGCTTAAAAAAAATCGGGGTAAAGAAAAGTATCTTATTGTTGTTTTGATGTTATTGTTTGCTATTGGAGGCTCAACCTTTGGAATGGCCGAAGAGACAATTGTGTTTTATCCATTACTCATCCCTTTTTTACTTGCTGCAGGTTTTGATACCATAACTGCATTAGGGGTTATTTTAATTGGTTCTGGAGTAGGTGTGCTTGGATCTACTGTTAATCCTTTTTCAACTGGAGTTGCTTCTCAGGCGGCAAAAATTGGACTCGGAGAGGGGATTGGTTGGCGTATTCTTATATTAGCTGTTTCTCTTGTAATTTCTATTCTTTATGTTTTGCATTATGCTATGAAAATTAAAAAAAATCCCAAACTTTCTTATGTTGCAGATCAACGTGAAGAGGCTCTCAAATATTTCAAAATTCCTGAGAATCTTGCATTAATTACAAAAAACAAAAAGCTATTCTTGGGATTTTTGCAACAGCATTTGTGATAATGATGTTTCTTTGGTGCCATGGTCTAATATTTCCCTCAATTTACTTTTTTTGAAACCAGTTTGAACGCGATAAAGAAAGTTCCTATTTTAGGACCTTTACTAGGATTGGAAGCTGTTCCTCTTGGAGAGTGGTATTTTAATGAAATTACATCTTTGTTTCTATTAATAGCTATTATTACTGGTATTATCTATGGCTTTAAAGAAGATATTATTATCCAGAGTTTTCTTAAGGGTGCTTCTAATTTATTGGGAGTGGCTTTTATTGTTGGTATCGCCAGAGCAATTCAAGTTATTATGAATGATGGCAAGATTACGGCAACCTATTTTATACTGGTCAGAAAACATTTTAAGTGGAATGCCTAAAAGTTTGTTTGGAATCTTAACATATCATCTCTATTTAGTACTTTCATTTTTTATCCCTTCAACATCAGGTCTTGCTTCGGCAACGATGGTCTATCATAAGTCCTATGGCAGATATTGTGGGAGTTCCAAGGCATGTCGTTGTTACGGCTTTTCAATCTGCAAATGGGCTGTTTGTTTCGTAGCACCAACAGTTGCTGTTATGATGGGATCATTGGCTATTGCTCATGTTCCTTATCAAAAATGGTTAGCTTTTATTGCTAAGTTAATGGGTATTTTATTTGTCACGAATATTATTATTATTGGCTTGGCTTCCATTTTGAGTTAGCTTTTTTTGAGAAGAGTGATGAATTTATTCAATTGAGACACAAATATCCTAGAGACAGAGATGTATGAAATTAGTATTTAGATCCCAAGATGAAAAAGGATGTATTTGTAATATAAATTATTGTCAATATCACAGGATTAAATAGTAATAGCCCAATACAAAAATAGTAAAAAGAACATAAGTTAACTGTAAAAATTTGCTATTCATCTGACTGTCAAGACAGTTCATAAATGGGCATAAACTGATTATATCAATGGCACAGCAATGGGGTAAAATCTTTTTTTCAGTGTTATGAGTTTAAAGTAAAATTCTAAAAATCAGAATGAAACATATCGCTTACTAAGTTAAAATCTATGGAAATAAGTATAGATACATAATTTTAAAGAATAAAAATATGTACAAAGTTACATTATTGATTTTTTGCAAATCGCAGAAGATTTTATCTGCAATACTGTGAATGATAAGGATTAGAATATAAGAATAGTTGAAAAAACTCAGGAGAGAATGGAATAATGGAAGCCGCTGACGTTTAGAGCCGATCCCACTAAGAACAGTGTGGCCTAATGAAGCTAGTGACTTTACTCCTTGGCTAGCGCGAGAAGAAAATCTTGGCTTATTAGCCGACGTCATTGGTATGGAACTGGAGTTTGAAGCGCAAGAACAGAATGTTGGTCCATTTTCGGGCTGATATCTTATGTAAGAATATGGATGATGGTTCTTGGGTATTAATTGAAAATCAAATAGAGAAAACGGATCATAAAACATCTTGGTCAACTTATCACTTATGCTTCTGGTTTACAGGCAGTAAATATTGTATGGATTGCTGAAAAATTTACGGAAGAACATCGTTCTGCTATGGATTGGCTGAATGCTATTACCGGGCGATCAGTTTCGTTTTTTTGGGCTTGAAATTGAACTTTGGAAAATTAATAATTCAGCTCCAGCACCGCGATTTAATTTTATTACTAAGCCGAATAATTGGAGTAAATCTGTTACTCAAGCCAGTAAGCAGATGCACTCGGAATCAACGACTCAACCCCAAAAAATGCAGCTATGTTATTGGCAAAAATTAGCATCCTTTTTGAAGGATAATAATAGTTTTATAAAATCTCAAATACCAAGGCCAAAACAATGGTTTGATTTTTCTATTGGTTGTAGTTCTGCAGTGATTAGATTAACCCTAAAAAAGAAAGAACAATGTGTTGGAATCAAGTTGCATATTAGGGCTTCTCAAAGCCTTGATATATTTTATGAGAAACTTTATCAGGACAAGGACATTATTGAAAAAGAAATCGGAGAAGCTATAGATTGGACAAAATGGCTTGATAAAAATTTTAATTGGATTATTTTGTATAACAAACACTGATCCTTATGACGAAAAAAATTGGGCAGATCAGCATTTATGGCTAAAGGAAAATTAGAGAGATTTATACTGTTTTCCATAAACGTTTGAAAATATTGCAGAATATATAAAGAGAGAAAGTGGTTTGGATACAGATGACTTTGACACGGCTGAGGCTGATATAGACAATTTGTAGAGGATTATTGTTATAATTTTAAATTATGGTTTATCTGTATTGTTGTGTATTTGACTATACTTTTTTGAATCGTCCATATTTCTGGATTTTTTAGAAGTATAAGATTTAAAAGTTTCTTGAGAGTTCCAATTTTCTTCAATTTATAAGAAAATTGTCTGCAATTTCATCTTCAACATCATCTATCAATTGATTCACATCAATATCTTCTTCTATTAATGTATTCACATCTATTGGAGATTTAAAAGTTTTCTTTAATGTCTTGAGAATTTGCAATATTTCTTTAGCTTCTGGTACTGATTGAAATTTGAGCGTAAAAAGAGGATTATCAAAATCATTAAATTGTAATGTAAGTAAACCTCTTTTCACTTTTTTGTGAAGCTGCTCTATTTATAGCTCTATTGCTCTACTTCGAACATTGTTAGCCCTCGGGGTTAAAACTCTTATAGTCTTACCCATGCCAGAGCCTACAGTATGTTGAGATAATACAGAAGCTGAAAAAACCCTCTAATTCAGTAATATGTATAACTTCGATATCCTGACAAACCCCGCGTTTTAAAGCTAAAAAATCCGTTTTGACAAATAACAAGTAACACCGAACTCATTGCTTTTAAAGATTCTATATTTATCCTTGCTAAATCGAGATTCATTGTTCAAAAAATCTACTAAAATGTTAAAGTTTGTAACTTGAAAATGTAATGCAAAAAGATCAAATAAGAGTCCAAGTCCAAATAATCCAAAGGTGAAAATATACAGAAATCCTTTTTCCATATTGTTTAAGATAAAATTTATGGCCTCCAACCAATCCTAATAATATTAAAAATATATATGCTGTAGAGGTTTTTTTTCTTTTCATACCACACATCTTTTTCTTTATGTTCTTAAAATCCTTTAAAAAGGACTTAGAAACGATTTTTAAGCGAAAATCTAATGTAAAGAGAGTTACCAGTTTAGATTTAGACTAGTAACTCTCAATTTTTTGGAAACTTTTAAACGATAAGTATTATGTATCAAATCTCCATTTTGTCCTACACTAGTATCAAATTTTGTACCATATTTTTGATACTCTTTATTAATATTATGTAGATATTTTTTGACTAAACGCTCGATTTTACCCTTCTTTATATAATTAGTCAAAAAATCGTTAATAGTATTTAAAATCTCTTTATTATTATTCTTACGTATTGCTATAGACATAGATAATCGCCCTACACGTTCGAAATGAACATCGAGTTGTCCAGGATAATTCCTTGAATATTTTAAAGCACTTGAAGGTCCAAAAACAGCAAAATCAACTTTCCTTGTATCAATTCCAATACCGGTGTTTGCCCCTCGGGAAGTGCTATCCTTTGAGATTTTGGAAAATTTCTACGTACGATTTCTTCATCATATCCCTTTGCTCCCATAGAAATGCGAATTTTTGGGTCATTCATACTTTCAAGACCCTTAAAATTATAGCCTTTTCTGTAAGGATTACAGAATCTACTTCCATAAAAGGAATAGAGAAATCAAAAATGGCTTGTGGAACATGGCTTTCAGGAACAACCATAATATCGTAATGGCCTGATCTTACTCCAGAAACCATACCATCCCAGTGAAGATCAATAGGTTCAAAAGTTCTATCCATATGTTTCGCTAAATCTCTTGCTATATCAACGAAAAGCCCAAAGGGTTTACCATTTTTGTCAATTTGCTGAAAAGGAGGAGAAACAAACTTGATAGCAAGAATAAGATCTTTAGCTGTTGAAAAGTCTCTAATCTTGGCTGGTTTTGTCTCTTTTATTGTTGTAGCAGAGGCAAATGTTATTGCAGATAAGAAAAAGGCGATAAAAGACAAATTGCAGAAAGTTTTACAAAACTTTGAATCCTGTCCAAGCAGGAAACATTTTACATAATTATATATATACATATTTAATTTTAAACTTATAAAATTCGTCGTGTCAAGTATGTTGAATTTTATTTGAGTTTCAATATTCTTGTTGGCTAGGGTGTATTCACGCTAATCAATAATATAATGAGTACAAAGTAAATAAAGGTTTTGAACATGATGTCGAGTTTGTCGAATCTGCAAAATATACGCCTAAATCCTTTTAATCTTCGAAATATCGTTCAATTTCATTTCGTTTTTTATAGGTTTTTCTATTATACTTCCAAGGGTTGAAACGGTTTGATTTTGGAGGAAAAACGGGGTTAAAACCCAGATTAATAGCTGTTTTTCGTGTTTTTTCGTCTTCATAAGCACGATCCATAACAAGCGGTATGCCCTTTAATTTTCCGTTAAAAGTTTGTATAATGAGATAACAAAATACAACCTTCTCCTGCGGCATTTTTATTTTCCGCTGAGAGGCTAAAAATTTAAGGCATTTCGATCATTTTGGGCAACCAAATGAATTTTTGTTGTCCATCCCCCACGCGATTTTCCGATGGATTGCGGGCCGTTTTTTTAATGCACCAGTTCCGTCAGGATGGACTTTTATAAAAGTACTATCCAATCCGAGACATTTGACTTTGATATGGATCATGTTTTTTTTTGCAAGACTTCAAATAAACGATGCCAAAACCTTATTCTTTGCCCAACGACTTATTCGCATGTAAATTGTATGCCAATTTCCAAATTCCTTGGGTAAACAGCGCCATTTACAGCCATTTTCTACAATATATAAAATTGCGTGTAATCAAGGTAAAATTTGATATTTTGACATTTCCACGCTGAACAGGAAGATAAGGATGAATTATATTATACTGTTCTAAACTTAAACTTTTCATTTATAAAGTATAACACAATTTTATAATTAATAGCGTGAACACGCCCTAGTAAAAACTCTTTGGCAGTGGATTTTTCCTTGTTATTATAAGATTGAGCATAAGTCAGTTTAGTGCTACGATCAATAGCTACAAAAAGCTGTGATTTACCTTCTTGTGTAGCAATTTCTGTAATATCAATATGAAAATAACCAGGTGAATACGTCTTGAATACCTTCTTTTCAGGTTTATCTTGATCATCATCTAAACTTTGTAAACGATTAACACTATGACGTTTCAAACAACGATATAAAGATGAACGCGTAAGTTTTGGTATGATTTTCACAAGTGCATACAAACATTCATCCAAAGGCAATAAAGTAACTTTTTACGAAACCTTACAATCATTTTGCTCTTCTTTAATAGTTAATACCGTAGAATGTGGATTTTTAGGACCCATTGTTGCGTCATCCGTATAATTCCTATTTTTCCATTTTCGAACAGTATTTCTATTCAAATGAAAATATTTTGATAACTCTGTTATGCTTTCTTTACTCCGCTGTATTTGCAAACGAATCTCCTTCGTCGTTCGGGCGCAGCTGTGTAATATTTGTCCCATAATTTCTCCTTTTCTTTCAAGCTCAAACTATACTTTTTTCGTACATCACACTTTGAAACCTTACACCTAGAGACTAACTTGTGTTTACACTAATTAATAATACATGAGTACAAAGTAAATAAAGGTTTTGAACATGATGTCGAGTTTGTCGAATCTACAAAATATATAGCTAAATCCTTTTAATCTTTGAAATAATTGTTCTATTGTATTTTGTTTTTCTAGATTTTTCTATATGTTTCCAAGGGTTTAAAAGGTTTAATTTTGGAGGCAAAACGGGGTTTAACCCCTATATTACTTTTTTACGTGTTTTTTTCGTCTTCATAAACACCGATCCATAATAAGGGGTATATCCTTTAATTTTTCGTCAAAATGTTGTAAATATGATAACAAAATACTGCCTTTTCTCCTGCGTCATTTTTATTTCCTACTGAGAGGCTGATGAATTTAGGCATTTCGATCATTTTGTTGTGTCCATCCACCACGCGATTTTCCGATGGATTGCGGGCCATTTTTTTAATTGCAACCCATGCCGTCAGGATTGACTTTTATAAGCATACTATCCAATTCGAGAGTTTTCGCTTTGATATGGATCATATTATTTTTGCAAGACTTCAAATAAACGATCCAAAACCTTATTCTTCTCCCACGTACTTATTCGCATGTAAATTGTATGCCAATCCCCAAATTTCTTGGAAAACATCGCCATTTACAGCAATTTTCTACAATATAGCAAATTGCGTTAATCAAGGTAATATTTGATATTTTGAGTCTTTTCCCGCTGAACCGGAAGATAAGGATGAATGATATTATACTGTTCTAAACTTAAACTTTTTATTTATACAGTATAACACAATTTTACAATTAATAGTGTGAACAACGTACCAGGATATTTTTTAATCATGTCAAGATGACTGAGGCATTCCTTAACCCGTAAAAATCCAAGGGAATGACAATTTTCGCATCTTGAAACGAAATCCAAAATTTAGCAATGATAATACAACCTTTTTTCTAAAGCATTATTAATCTTTGAGTAAGACAATACCTTACAAAAAGGACCTGTCTAATATTTAACTTCTCTTAAGAAGTTATTATTTTAATATAGTTTTTAAAACTTCATCGCTTGCAATCTAATCAACATTGTAAACGTATAAGTATGCAAATCAGCATTTTAACTTGGCTATCAAATTCTTTAACGATCTTCTTAAGAGGTGACAAAATTCTCAATACATCGGCAAACCTTAAAAAAATAGGTATATAGCAGTAGATCTGTTTCTAATTCAACAGATCTACTGCTATATTTAAAGTGTATTCTTGTTACAAAAATGCAAGACTAGCATTAATATACTATACAGAAGAAAACATTGTATAAGTGTTACAGAACTTAAAAGTTCGCTAATCACCTTGATTTTCAGAAAAGCGAAACCAGGATGTCTCTTGAAACTTTGATTAAGATATTTGTACATTATTCATGAGAATTGAATGTCTTACTTTTTGCCATACAAATGCCTAGACGGGTTAACTTTATTCCCTGTTTATATTAAAAAGCAAAAAACAGCAAGACACATGAATCACTTATTCACACCCTTGTTTAAAAGAGTAATAAGGATTCAAAAACATATATCCCCTGAATTTGAGAAAATTGATAGCATCTAAAAATGCAAAACTTTGTCTGTGGTTTTTATTTAAAATACATGCCATAAGTGTAAATATATACTTATTAACTAACACTGACGTATACCTATCCGTATTGAGACTTCCAATGAAGTTGTCATTATAATATGCCGATGAAGAAAAAAAAACTCCGAGGTGGCAAATATGAAATCTTTAGGTAAGCTTGATTTTATAACCAAAATCTTAATGGGTATCGGAACTATTTTTACTTATTTTATTATTAGTTATGATTTTGTTATAGGTACAAAAGCCAAAACAATAATAAACATGGGATCTCTCATACAGAAATTTGTTTAAAAATAAATTCTTTATTCCTTCATTTGTAGTAGCTTCTTAAGCCCTCAAACAACATTTTGGATTATATTCGTCTCACTCATAACAATGGTCGTGAGTTTACAATTTTTTATGATAATTTCAGGAAGAAAATTATTAGAAGGTACACTCACACAATACATAAACCTCATATTATGTTTATATTATAATACTCACATTCCTTTATTTATATGTCATGACTTACAACATTATGCTTGCTCACAATCAATCCTTATGGACATAATGTTTAGCGGATTCATTGATATGTGGAAGGATATGATATTAGGAATTAAACAATGTAATGGAAATGTATTATAAACGCTTATTTTGTTATGCCATGAACATTTTCGGATTCTTATTTTGGTATACTCTTCTACGGTATTATGTTTAATCAGATAGTATTCATTTTATTGCGCAATCTCTTATTTTTCTTTTTAAAACAGAACGTTCCTTGTATCATGTTGTTCGTCTGAACTTCTATCTTAGCATTTTTATGACAATTCCTTCAATTTTGCTAACATTACTTATGATGAAACTACATTATACTTTGTCTTAGCAAGATTATTGTCTGGCTTATAACATTGTAAAATAAGAATAAATCATCTTCCTATATGTCCTTATCTTCTCTACAATTGTTACTTTCTTATATTGTTCCACAAGTTTTTTAGCTGTTCTACTAATCTAATATAAAAGAGCAAAAATAAAGTCAGAACTCTTTAAAAGAAAATCCTGTAAATCAAAATTAGAAACATTTGTCAGTA
Organism: Chaenocephalus aceratus; assembly: GCA_023974075.1. Lineage (NCBI taxonomy): Eukaryota > Metazoa > Chordata > Actinopteri > Perciformes > Channichthyidae > Chaenocephalus > Chaenocephalus aceratus. The sequence goes on along the minus strand of JAMFTG010000040.1, from coordinate 556,397 downwards.
ATTAAAGCATCTTATCTTGAACTATCATACTTTATTGATAATTTTTTTTTGGTATTTTTTCGTTAATATTCAAAAGATTTTATGAGTTTATTAAAATCTTAATGGATTTCTCATTAGGACTTATCCCCTATAATAGGGTTGTCTTTTTTTTCGCTACAGGGGAGATTTGAATGAAAATTTTTATTCAAATCTCCCTGTAGCGCTTCCTCTGGCTACTCAAGGGGATCAGTCATTACGCCCAGCAGAGAAGGATTCTCAAGAACATTGCAGTACCACAACAAGCAAGAAGAGGATTAAGGGTAAAGCTGGCACTAGGTGTAAGGTTTCAAAGTGTGATGTACGAAAAAAGTATAGTTTGAGCTTGAAAGAAAAGGAGAAATTATGGGACAAATATTACACAGCTGCGCCAGAACGACGAAGGAGATTCGTTTGCAAATACAGCGGAGTAAAGAAAGCATAACAGAGTTATCAAAATATTTTCATTTGAATAGAAATACTGTTCGAAAATGGAAAAATAGGGATTATACGGATGACGCAACAATGGGTCCTAAAAATCCCATTCTACGGTATTAACTATTAAAAAGAAGAGCAAATGATTGTAAGGTTTCGTAAAAGTACTTTATTGCCTTTGGATGAATGTTTGTATGCAACTTGTGAAAATCATACCAAAACTTACGCGTTCATCTTTATATCGTTGTTTGAAACGTCATAGTATTAATCGTTTACAAAGTTTTAGATGATGATCAAGATAAACCTGAAAAGAAGGTATTCAAGACGTATTCACCTGGTTATTTTCATATTGATATTACAGAAATTGCTACACAAGAAGGTAAATCACAGCTTTTTGTAGCTATTGATCGTAGCACTAAACTGACTTATGCTCAATCTTATAATAACAAGGAAAAAATCCACTGCCAAAGAGTTTTTACTAGAACTCATAGCTTTTGTTCCTTATAAAATCCACACTATTCTTACTGGATAATGGAATCCAGTTTACGAATCGAAAGCAGGATAAATATGCTTTCATGCATATTTTTGATCGTGTCTGTTTACAACATAATATTGAACATCGTCTAACCAAGGTATCATCCTTGGACTAATGGACCAGGTGGAAAGAATGAATAGGATCATAAAACAAGCAACCATAAAATGCTATCATTACATATCTCATCAACAGTTTAAAGAACATTGTAATCTCTTTCTGAATGCTTACAATTTTGCTAAACGTTTGAAAACTCTCAATGGTTTAACTCCTATGAAAAAATTGTTCATTTTTCAAGATGGATTCCACAATGTTTTATCAAAAATCCCAGATACCTTACTCTGAAACCTAACAACTAGGGATGTTCACAGCTATTAATTATAAAAATTGTGTTATACTTTATAAATGAAAAGTTTAAGTTTAGAACAGTATACTATAATTCATCCTTATCTTCCTGTTCAGCGTGGAAAATGTCAAAATATCAAATTTTACCTTGATTAACGCAATTTTATATTGTAGAAAATTGCTGTAAATGGCGCTGTTTACCCAAGGAATTGGAAATTGGCATACAATTACCATGCGAATAAGTCGTTGGGCGAAGAATAAGGTTTTGGATCGTTTATTTGAAGTCTTGCAAAAAAATAACATGATCCATATCAAAGTCAAATGTCTCGGATTGGATAGTACTTTTATAAAAGTCCATCCTGACGGAACTGGTGCATTAAAAAAACGGCCCGCAATCCATCGGAAAATCGCGTGGGGGATGGGCAAAAAAATTCATTTGGTTGCCCAAAATGATCGAAATGCCTTAAATTTTAGCCTCTCAGCGGGAAATAAAAATGACGCAGGAGAAGTTTGTATTTTGTTATCTCATTTACAAACTTTTAACGGAAAATTAAAGGGCATACCGCTTGTTATGGATCGTGCTTATGAAGACGAAAAAACACGAAAAACAGCTATTAATCTGGGGTTAACCCCGTTGTTCCTCCAAAATCAAACCGTTTAAACCCTGGAAGTATAATAGAAAACCCTATAAAAAACGCAATGAAATTGAACGATTATTTCGAAGATTAAAGGATTTAGGGCTATTTTGCAGATTCGACAAATTCGATATCATGTTCAAAACCTATTCATTTTGTACTCATTATATTGTTAATAGCGTGAACACGACCTAGCTGAATAGAAAAGAACAACAAAACAAGAACGGGAAAAAGACGATTTTCCTGATATCACAATAGAAATAAAAAAACCCGAATAATAAAGTTGATACTCCGGTTACTGCTCCTGACAAAAATGGAAAAATTACCATAACTTGGGATAAAATACCTTTTCATAAACTTAATAATAGTACCCCTCAGTTGTTTGACAAGGGGTACTATTATAAGATGAGATTAAAGAATCATAGGGCTAATGATAGGGGGTATCCTGAAGATGTACGGAATGTATGATTACCATGACGATAGCGATGATTAATTCATCGTGTCAACAAAAACCTTAGGGTCAGCACCTCTTGTTGCACTTAGTTATTACGGGTAAAAAATGACAAGTACAGCAATCAATACAGTTGAATAAAACGTGTGAATACATTGGTCATAACCTGTTGAAACACACCTCCAGTCTTTTATGCGACTGAACGTATTTTCTTTTATGTCGATTTTATAAAGTTTTTTTTTATAAATGATTCTGTTTTTTCTTGGAGAGATACAGGATGTAATATTTCTCAATTTTAGAGATTCTCGAAATTTTGGAATGATACCCCTTTTTGAACAGCGATGCTGCTGTTCGTTGTGTCTTAATATAGGTCGAATCAATTTGTAATTGTTCAATATCTTGAAGTAAAATATATTTAATTCCACTGATTGCCCACCTACCATCGACACGTTTAAAGTCTCGATTTTTGGGAAAATATACTCGAATTTTGTCTATTTATTCTTCTGTAAGATAGTACATACTCTTAATTCTACTTGTTTAATAAATTGAAATACAAATTAGTAAAAAGGAATTTTAGTCAACATTAGTATAATTGAGCAATATCATGATGAAGCTCAATTTTCTCTTTAAACATTTTAATTAGAGGTCCTGTCCTAAGTAAAGATATGGATAAATTCTCAAAATCAAAAAATTGAATATTTATACAAATTCGATATAGTATATGATCTCAGTGCATACTGAAAACAAAAATCAAAGATTTATCATCCTTCTTGTAACTCTTGATAAGTCAGTATACTATTCTCAATAGATTTTAAATTTCGTTTAAAGCCAATTTTTTACACAGAAAATTAATAAACAACTATGAGAGACCAAAGGAGATATTTTAAATATGCGACTTATTATTAAGGACAATGCTCAAAATGCTGCAGATTGGACCTCAAATATATTCAAAAATGTATTAACGATTATTCGAATCCTACGAAACCTTTTGTTTTAGGACTTGCTACAGGAAGTTCTCCACTTCCCACATATAAACTTCTGCTCCAGTCATAAACAAGGTGAACTGAGTTTCAAAAATGTAATGACTTTTAATATGGATGAATACGTTGGGTTACCTAAAGAACATCCTGAAAGTTATCACTCTTTTATGTGGGATAATCTCTTCTCTCATATCGATATCAACAAAGAAAATGTACATATTCTTAACGGTAATGCTGTAGATCTCATCAAAGAATGTCATGATTATGAGCAAGCATTTAAAAAAGAGGTTATGCGAATCTCTTCCTGGGCGGTCTTGGTATTGATGGGCATATTGCTTTTAATGAGCCTGGAACAAGTCTGAACAGTCGTACACATATTCAAAAACTCACTTATGAAACACGGCTTATTAATAGCCGTTTCTTTGATAACGATATTAATCAAGTTCCTGATAAAGCTTTAACCGTGGGTGTTGCTACCATTACTGATAGCCAAGAAGTCATTATGGTTGTCACGGGTCATAAAAGCACGTGCATTACAACAAACCGTAGAAGGTTCTGTTTCTCATATGTGTACTGCATCTGCTCTTCAATTACATCCCAATGCCATTATGTTTGTGATGAAGCCTCTTGTGCTGAACTCAAAGTTGGAACTTATCGTTATTTCAAAGACATGGAAGGAAATTCTATTTAAACGCATAATAAATATATGAATGCACATAATCCGGATCCGCTTCTTCTTAATCTTCCTCCAAAGGCATTGAACTCGCCCCTGCTGATCGAGGCATCTGCAGGATCGGGAAAAACTTATACTTTAATACGTCTTGCCTTAGCGTATATGGTTTATAAGAAAATACCCATAGAATATGTTCATATTGTAACTTTTTCACGAAATGCAGTGGCAGAACTCAAATCGTCTTAATGTTCTCATAAGAGAATATATGGTCGATGAGCGTTTAGATCCAGAAATCAAAAATGCCCTGGCCAATATTCTTCCCAATTTTAATAAACTTAAAATTGTTACACTAGATTCCTTTATTCAAAAAATATTTCAGAAATCTGTTCTTCACATTGCATTAACCCCAAATTTTCAAACCTCATACGATCTTAGTTGGTTATATGAATTGCCTACGATTATTTTCGATCTAATGTACAAGCATTTAAAGAAGATAAAAAACTTGAATTAGGATTTTATTCATTTTTCTCATTGATTCCAGTGAGTAATAATTTCATAAAAATGATCGATTGGCTTGTAAAAAATGTTTTACAAAAGCCCTTTCTTAACAAAAACTCCATCTATCCATTACAAAATCAAACTGAGATGATTTGGGAAGAAGAAAATCAATACTCTCATGGACAAGGTGCACTTTATAATTTGTATCATCAGATTTTCTGCATAGTAAATCGGATCTCCTGGAACAATTGTTGCCAAAAAAACTTGCCGTACGTGCCACAACACTAACCGAATTACTACTACTTTTTAGAAACAGTACCATCGGATACTCATTCTCCCTGGAAAAAACTCCAAAAACTTAGCATAAAGAGCAATATTGATAAAATCTTTATGAATTTCTTAACCTCTCTTGTGAGCTCAGAAAAACAATCCAATATACATCTGGCTTCTATGGCAAGTTATTTTTTTAAAGACTTTCTTGAAAAACTGCTGGAATCTTAGAAAAAATAGAAATATAACCGGTTTAAGCGTATGCAAGATACAAGTCTTATCTGTTCAATATGATGCAACCCAGGATTATGAAAAACCCTTGATATGCAAGAATCTCAAGACCAAGCTGAAGTTATTCTTATCGATGAATTCCAAGATACAGATTCCTTTCAATGGGCAATTGTTAATCATCTCTTTCTCAAGAAAGATCATCATTACGTACCTATGCACTTATTGGTGATCCCAAACAACTTATTTACTTCTTTCGCGGAGTAACCCAACAACAACAACTTATCTTCAGGCAAAAAATCTTATTACAACTGATCAAGTGTATCATATTTGCAATAATTTTCGATCGCAGCCATATCTCGTTGTGCAATTAATAGGTGGTTCTTAGCATTTTGAACATACAGAACATGGATATACAGAAGTCAAAGCTGCAAACTCTGATGCCTTAATGCTCCAAGGACCTGAACCTGAATTACAAAGCCAATACAGGAATCACATTTCTCACTCCATCTAGCACAGAAGTTGTATCCAAGTACGAAAAACCCACTAAGGAGATAATTTTTTCCTGGATTTACGAAATGTATACACAAAAATTCTACAGCTTCTGCACAACCCCGATTACTTCTTAATTCATCCCAAACACGAATACAAAGAAGATTCAAAAGAAGGACATTGCTTGTCTTGTATCCACAAATCAACAAGCACAGAAACTGAAAATCGAATTAGAAAAAAGGGGAATTGCAGTGATTTTCTCACAAAGTAATTCCTCTATCTATGAACCGATGAGTTTGAATTAATTTTTAACTTTCTGTCGCGATTTTAACAGATTTCGAGATACATCTCTTATCAATAGAGTATTTCTCTCAAATCTTTTTGGAGTTAGCTATGAGAAATTGATTCCTTCTGAAGAAAATCTTCTAACCCTTGAAATCTTGTACGGGCAATTAAGTAATTGGAAATCACTGGCAAAACAGCAAAGTTCATCAAGTTTTTGACCAAGTTTTGCAAGAATATAATTATTTTAATCGCATTTTCCAAGAACCAGAAGGCAATCGTAAATTTATGAATATCAGGCATCTCATCGCCATTATTCTGAAGAGAACGATCTTTAGGGATTAATAGTACTCCTGGATTACTGTGCCAGCATCTAAAAGACTGAAAGAACAGAATCAAAATGAGGATGAAAGTAGTCGCCTACGTTTAGAAACGGATATAGATGCCGTGCATATTTTGACACTCATACTGCAAAAGGGCTAGAATATCCGATTGTATTTGGAATTTGATTTGGGAAATCTCAGCAGAAAGAATAATGGGTTTAGTATGAATAATCGAGAATATGCTATTATTGATTTGCAAAAAATACAGATCATATGCATGCTAATCTTAATGAAATTTGAAGAATCTTTACGCAAATTTTATGTTTTAACTACACGCGCAATAAGTCATCTTTCTTACCACTGATTATTCCTACTAGTAAAATTAATTCTCCCTATTTCAATGTTTGGCTCAACTAACTCATAATGATCTCGCACAACAGTTTTTGCTCTACATTTAACCAACAAAACAGAATTTTAAAGAGTATCTCCATCTCATCCCTAAAGTATTTAAAGAAATTAGATCTTACAAAAATTCTAATTCACCATTTGCCTTAGAAGTTATGAATATAGAAAATCTTGAAAAGATGCATCATCAAAAGAAACCTCTTCATCATACACGGATATTACCCTTTCCTTGCAAAACTCACGCATGAAAAAGGATTCTACAATAGAAGTCTCTATACAAGTAGCTATACATCATTATCTAAAAAGAAAACCAGGAAGAAGAAACTCAATTTTCCAGCACGATCTTGATCGTATTCATAGTAAAAATTGCTAGCTCAAAATCAAGAAACGGAAAAAAAATTCTCTCTCAGCTCTGAATATGCCAGGAGGAATTGTATTAGGGAATATTTTTCATAATATCATGGAAAATTTACCATTTCATTATGCAGATCAAGATCTCACAAGTTTTTGTGAAAACTCTGAGATCGACTCTATTATTAAAACAACGCTCAAATCCCATATTAATGCTGAGTACCCTCAGGTCAAAAATTATAATAATAAAGAATTTAAAAATGTACTTAAAACCATGGTCTGGTCTACGCTGAACGCTTCAATATCCTGTATCCCAAACTGGAAACTGTGTCTCTTAACCCCCAAACAAAACGGCATGAAGTTAAATTTTTACCCATATTCCAAAGTCATGCTACTTCAATCTCTATAATATGAATATTGATATCAAAATGGGCTATATTCATGGATTTCTTGATCTCGTCTTTATGTACAATGATCGCTATTACATTGTGGACTGGAAAACCTCATATTTAGGCAATGCCCCTCAGAATTATGACTTAGCATCGCTTCATCATGCCATGAAAGAAAATGACTACAATCTTCAGGCTTCACTTTATCTCTATGCCTTGGGAAATATCTTTCTGCAACCCAAGATATTGCTAATCCTTCTTCCGTAATTGGTAATGTTATTTATGTCTTCACAAGGGGAACAGAAGCTACATCTTCTCAAGGTATTTACACCTTCGAAAAAACTTATGAAGAAATTAAAGAACTTTTTGTTAGAATCTAAAATTCTTAACCAGAATAATCTTTTTAAGAATCATGTGCAAAAATGTCTTATTCAATTGCACAAGCTACATATATATTATAATAGCGTCGTGGATGAAGTTTATATTGAATATGGGAGATCTCCCTCCTCTCTATGCAAGTCAAAATGCCAGTGGAGCAGATCTTTTTGCCAATATTAGCGATGTTTATACCCTTAAGGTTGGTGAGCGTTACTTAGTCCCCACAGGACTTAAAATCGCCATTCCAGTCGGTTATGAAGGACAAATACGTCCTCGCAGTGGATTAGCATTAAAGCATGGCATTACCGTATTAAATTCGCCTGGAACAATTGATGCCGATTATCGAGGAGAAATTAAAGTTCTCTTAATTAATTTAGGGACAGGACAATGTTATTATTAATCCTGGTCAACGTATTGCTCAACTTGTGATTTCACTGGTTTCACGCGCTACTTTTCGTAAAGTAACGCAGCTTGATGCCACAATACGAAATGATGGTGGCTATGGAAGCACTGGAACATATTAACCCATAATAAAAACAAGCAAAGATTTTATTATTTAGGATAAAAAGTTTATTTTTGCTATCAATAGAGATATTTTAATACTCGGTGATTTCCAGAATGACAGAAACTTTTACATGAAACTATTACTAAAACAATGTCCAGTATCTTGAAAGAGTGTTTTTTGTTTATTGATAGGCATAAGCTAATGACTCGTTTAGACCGTTATTTCCTTAAAGAATTTTTAAAACTCATTTTATCACCCTTGTTATTGTATATCATACTTCTGATTAACAATTTTATTTTGATGATGGCGACTTTAATCACATTACAAATTCGATTTATAGATATCTTGGGCCTTATGATTTCACTTACCCCCAACGATACTCTGGGCATTGCCATTTTCAGTTCTGCTTGGAACCTTGCTTTTTATAAGTCGTTTAGCTCAGAATATGAAATTACTACTGCTGCAGCCTGTTTAGGTGTTAATATGTTACAATTACTCAAACCTTTTTTGATCTATGGAGTTTGTATTGGGATTGGCAGTTATATACTGGATACTGGTATTTCGCCTGCAACAAATAAATTATTCTTTAAATAGCCTCTCGTATAGCAGCAACGGCACCGCATGTCCTCATTGAATCTGAATCTTCAACACTCATAGGCAAGACGACTCTGATGACAACTGGGCCTCTCTCTCCTGAAGGAATTTTGCAAGGAATAACAATTATAGAAAAACAACCTGATGGAGACACAAAAGTTCTTCATGCTAAAAAGGAATGTTAGTCAAAATAAAAAAGCTTCATGAGTCAGTTCTCAATTTAAAAGAGATTCGAGGTATTATCGCCGCACCCAATTGATTCTGCAAATTATCAAGTTGTTATAGCAGATGAAGCTCTTTATCGATTCAACATTAAACAATCAGCACTCGGAGTATCCACAACCATGTCGTATAAAACAATCGGTCAAACATTCAGGAAATTAAATAAGTAAAAAAGAGTTTAAAACATCAGAATTAAACAAAGTTGTAAAAGGTAAAATATTGCAAGATGATCTCGGCGATCTATACTTAGAGGCTAATCAGTACACTCATGTTGCCAATACTGAACTTCTATATACTTTCCAAAACTACAAAAATAGTTTCCCTACTGGAGGGTTCCGCATAAACTTTCTCATTAGCATTATTGAATTCTATCAGAAAATGTCTCTTATCATTTCTTCTCTTATTTTCATTTTTTTTGCCTTTTCCCTAGCAATTAGCAGGAATAAGATTCATCAAACAACTATCATGGCCATAGGTGGGATTTTGTGTGTATCATACTGGTTCTCATACCATCTCACAATAAGTCTGATTATCTCCTATCAATTTAGCTCACTCATCATTGCCAGTTCAGACGCAGCATTTCTCATAGCAAGTTTTGTATTATTGAGAAAGGTTAAGTTATGAGAATTTTTAACTATCTATTGAGAACCTTTATACAGTTTTTTTTTATCATATGGCTAATGTTGGTTATCTTCCTCGTAGGAATCAACCTTATATCCACATTTACAACTTATTTTGCTAGCTATGGATTAAGTTCGAAGGAGATCTTTCTCATCTCTGTACTATATTCCAACAACTATGGTTCTCTCTATGCCTTTTGCAGTACTTTTTGCATCTTCTTACATTTTTGGAAGCATGAGTATGCAAAGAGAAGTTCTGGGACTGATTTCCCTGGGATACTCTCCTTTTCAATTAGTAAAACCTCAAATTTTGATTTCATTCTTCTTTGTTGTATCATGTCTTTTTTTATTGCAGAATACCTTGCCGTTGATAGTTTCAATAAACAACAAATACTTTTAAAACGTGTACAAAGTTCAACAGACGACCAATTTACGATTTTTAGAGAACCCCAAAAAAATCTATTTTATTCACAACACTATTCAGAAAGTGACGATACATTTTACGATGTAATTATCTTAATTTTTGATAAAGATCACACATTATTGCAACGTATCGATGCAAAATCAGCATTTAAAGCAAATAATATTTGGATTCTACAGAAGGTTCGTATACTCAATACAAACGCTGAAAAGAAAATTATACACCTTAATGAAATGCGCTGGACTGGAAATCCCACGATTGGCCGTATAAATAGCGGTGTGAGAATGAATAAGAAATTATCACTAAAAGAAGTAAAGACAAAAATTGAAGCTTTAAAGGAAAAAAATATGTCCTATCAAAACGAATATGTTAATTTACTACAACGTATTACCGACCCCCTTGATCTTATTATCAATGCGCTCCCAGCTATGCTGCTGGTAACAGGACAAGTTATAGGTATTACAACATTTGCCTTAGAATATATTCTTATAGTGGCATTTATAAAGATTTTTAGAACTGTTCTTATATCTTTTGCAACAAAAAGTGATTTTAATCCTATTATCGCAATCGCAGTACCTATTGTCTTAAGTATAAGTGTAATTTTCTTCCTCTATATGTGGAAAAATAATCTTATAGGTAAAAGATCTTCCAAATTATTTAAGCTCTCTTGATTAGCACAATAAATTGCTAGGTGATCAAAAGTTCGGAAAAAAGTAATCGGTCATTATTTTATAATTAATACCCTATTTATATAATGAGAATTACTCAATCTAAGGATCAAGTTACCCCTAACTCCCCCTTTGTAGAAAAAGAAAGGTATAAAATATATTTATACTGATCTCAAATGAGACTTTTGGCTTTGTAAAGAATATAAGAATCTAATTAATAGTGTGAACCCTGCCAAGAGCCTGACATAAATATGTTACAAAAGATTCTAAAATAATTTTTTGTAAATTTCTTGGGATTCCAGAACGCAATAAAAGTTCTTGATCACTAAATTTAAGCAATATCTGTCTTGCATAATTAAGATGAAGTTTTTGCAAACATGTCTATAAAGTTCACTTTGTGATTTACTAATAATCCCAATCTTTTTAAAAGCATTATCCAGAGGCATTCCATCTTGAACTAACTCCAAAATCCTTACTAATCTGCGAAATTGCCAAAGCAATCCTGAAAGCGTTTGAAATCCTACACCATCTCCGGTTAATGATAAATTCATTAAGGACAAACATGCCGACTCTAAATCTGTATGAATAATATGTGCAAAAAGTGTAAAAACATTTTCTTCCCTACTATGAACAACAAAATTGGTAATATTCTCTTCAGTTAATACAGATTGTCCACGAAAGTTCCAAATTAAAGCTTCACAAGCAATACTAAGATCCTGAGTATTGTTATCAACAAGAGTGAGAAGCTTTTCAATGGCTTTAGGCAAAATCTGCATCCCTTCCCCTTCTCGGCGAAAAAAAGACTGTATCCACTCATACTTTCGATTTTTAAACATCTCCCAAAAAAATATGTATTTTTTTTATCAACAATCTTTTCCAATTTGGGATGGACTTTCTTACTTTGGATCTGACTACTCATAAGAATTATCCATTCATGAGTAGCAATATAGGAAAAAGATTTAAACAATATTTCTAAATCCATATTTTTAAAAGATTCTAAGTCAGCAAGGCATATAAAGCGTGCACAACCAAATAAACTTGGGGTTCTAATGATAGTAATAATATCAGAGACCTGGGTATCATAAGGATAAAATTTATGCCGTTCAATGAGCGGATCGGCATTCAAAGCATCCTTATATAATTTTTCAATAAATTCAGATTTTTGACCTATTTCCGGTCCTAAAAGCAAATAAATATTGGAATTTGATTTATCCATAAAAAACTATCCAATTATAGAAATATTTTTAGACTGCACAACATATTATGAAGATTCTAAGCTCTTTTAAAGAACTTGGAATCTTCATAACAAGATAATTCTTCGCCATAAAAAATTTAATTAACCCATTAAAAAACTATTCAAAGACTTCTTTTTTTGAAAAATTAAACATCAAATTCTTTCTTCGCAATTTCTTTAACTTCATCCTCGGAACTTACACGTAATACACGTTCAGCAACGTCCTTAAGATGCTTCATTGTATACTTACGCACAGCAGCTTTTACTTCTGGAAGAGTCTCACCCGAGGAAGCAAGCTCAGTTACTCCAAGACCACAAACAACAAGGCCATGAGAGGATCACTCGCTACGGCCCCACAAACCGCAACAGGCGTATTAAATTTGTTTGCACCTTTACATAAATGATGAACCATTAATAAAACCGCAGGGTTTGCAGCACTGGATAAAGGAGCCAAACGAGAATTCTCACGATCCATTGCCATAGTGTATTGCGTGAGATCATTGGTTCCCACTGAGAAAAAATCTACATGAGGAGCAAACTGTTCAGACATCACACAAACAGCTGGAGTTTCAGCCATAATACCAATTTGCGGTAATTTGTTGATACCTAGAAGTTTCGCTTCCTCTTTAATCAGTCTATCAAGGTACACTTCACTGAGCATCGCAATCATTGGAGTCATAATACGAAGACGCTCTAAGTCCTTGCATCGCAACAAAGCACGAATTTGTGTTCTATAAATTTCCTCATTATCCTCAATAATACGCATTCCGCGTACGCCTAATTGTGGATTCGGCTCTTTCGCTATTTTGACATAAGGCAAAGGTTTGTCTCCACCTGCATCCAAAATCTCACCGTCACCATATGTGTTGTCGCATCCAGCAATCCCTGATACAAAGCACGCTGTTCTTCCTCTGAAGGAGCAGTTTTACGTCCATAAAAAAGAAACTCACTTCTTGCTAAACCAAAGCCCTCAGCTCCACGACTTGTAGCCTCTTTTGCTTCCTTAATACTGGAAACATTACCCGTAACTTCAATGCGATGGCCATCCAGAGTTTCACCTTTCTTTTTTGCTTCAAGAAGAGCAGCGTCTTTTTTCTGCTTCATTTGTGAAATACTTTTGATATAATTTTCTTTTTCTTCTTGCTTAGGATTAATAAATAATAAACCTTTTTCCGTATCGATAACACAAAATATACCTACGGGAGCTTGTAGTATTTCTTCTGGAACTTGATACAAAGAGGTATTCCTCGATTGCGCAACATAATGGAAGCATGAGATGTTGGAGAACCTAAAGTTGTCACTACACCTTTGACATGAGAAGAAAAATTAGTCACATCACTAGGCGTAATTTCATACATAACAACAATCGAATCATTCTTAAAAGATGGACCGGGAACCTCTCCCAATAAAATATTGAGAATTCTATTATTGATATCCTTCATATCTGCAGCTCGCTCTGCCATGTAGGAATTGCCACTTTCAATAAAAATTTTAGCCTGATTCCTCGTCACCTTATCCCATGAATAGGCAGCACTTTTTCCATTGTCAATATCATGATAAGAGAGATTTGTTAATTCAGGATCCATGAGAAAAGCCTTATGCGCCTCAAGAATTTCAACAGAAGAATCGTCAACTTTTTTCATGTCAAGTTCAATATCCGCTATAGCTTTCTGTAAAGCTGATGCTAACTTTTGTCTCTCTTTGTCAGAAGATTCACCTTTTTCCAGAATAGGTCTTTCAACTTCTTTTATAACAACAATCTCGCCAAAAACAATTCCAGGACTGGCAGCAGGCAATTTGAGACAACTTGCAAGTTTAAAGTCAATATTAAAAATATTCTGAGTTGAATTTTTTGAAGTAGTATTACCCTTAAGATCAGTCTTTGAAGAATCAGAATTTTGTGAAAGATCTTCAACCTGTTCTCCAAGACCACCCTTAATGCTTCGCCGATTTTCTGATAGCTTCCTTATCAGAGCAATATACCCTTACTTTATCGCTAAAATTGAGACCCAACCCATTAATAATGTAGAACTCTTGGCATCAACCTTGCGTCCACCCTTTTTCTAGAAAAACCGGAATCGCGTATGCAGATGCATGTTTTGCTAACACTGCTGCAGGTCGTGCATGAAATCCATGAGGATTTGGAACAAGCACCCATTCACCAAACTCAGTCGGTTCAGGGGGTTGGATAGATGGATCCCGATACTGGGATTGATTGTGTTACATCCAGTTCACAAACAATGTCTTTTGCAGATACCTGAATCAACTTTAGGTAAAGTAACTATCATATGAGGCTTATTAACTATAACAACAATAATCATGTAGAAGGAACTTTGTCTCTGATAAACGCAAGATCAACTTTGACCATCTTGTCTCCAGCCATCACACGTTTGCCGACTTTCGTCAACATTTTAAAACCTTTCCCCTTAAGAGAAACTGGTATCAATACCAAATATGAGTAAGAACTTCAACTCCATCATCAGTTTCAATCACGAAAGCATGATTATTTTCATTAATCGTTTTAACAACTCCACTTGCAGGTGCTGTCACAAAAACCTTTTTGGATTCGCTATCTTCCACAGCAAACCCATCCCCTAGCATTTTTCTGCAAAAACGGGATCTGGAACGTCCTTAATCGGATCATTCCCCTTAATAGGTGCACTCAAAACATAAAAAATTCCTCCATAAGATCTGGGTATATCATCTATCAAAACAAACATCACATCTATTGTAAGAACAACAGGTGCCCAGTATAGTACAACCTTGAACCTTAACAAGAAGTCCTAAAAATATCGGCGCGAAAAGACAGAAAAATGATTAAGTTAAAAAAAATTAAACAAAGAACATTTGATCTCCTAGGGCGTATTCACGCTATTAACAATATAATGAGACAAATGAATATAGTGTTGAACACATGATATCGAGTTTGTCGAATCTGTAAAATATACGCCTAATCCTTTTAATCTTCGAAATAATCGTTCAATTTCATTTCGTTTTTATAGGTTTTTCTATTATACTTCCAAGGGTTGAAACGGTTTGATTTTGGAGGAACACGGGGTTAAACCCCAGATAGCTGTTTTTCGTGTTTTTTCGTCTTCATAAACACGATCCATAACAAGCGGTATGCCCTTTAATTTTCCGTTAAAAGTTTGTAAATGAGAGAACAAAATACAACCTTCTCCTGCGTCATTTTTTTTTCCCGCTGAAGGCTAAAATTTAAGGAATTTCGATCATTTTGGGCAACCAAATGAGATTTTTGTTGTCCATCCCCCACGCGATTTTCCGATGAATTGCGGGCCGTTTTTTTTAATGCACCAGTTCCGTCAGGATGGACTTTTATAAAGTACGATCCAATCCCAGACATTTGACTTTGATATGGATCATGTTATTTTTGCAAGACTTCAAATAAACGATCCAAAACCTTATTCTTTGCCCAACGACTTATTCGCATGTAAATTGTATGCCAATTTCCAAATTCCTTGGGTAAACAGCGCCATTTACAGCCATTTTCTACAATATATAAAATGCGTAATCAAGGTAAAATTTGATATTTTGACATTTTCCACGCGCTGAACAGGAAGATAGGATGAATTATATATACTGTTCTAAACTTAAACTTTTCATTTATAAGTATAACACAATTTTATAATTAATAGCGTGAACACGCCCTAGGAGTTATCCTTGAATCTCACGCAATATGCAAGTTTATTTCATTTATTGGAATAGATTTTGATAAAATAAAGAATAGAGGGGCTCTGGATGACAACCCCTCTATAGTATACCTAGGCGTGTTCACGCTATTAACAATGTAATGAGTACAAAATGAATATAGGTTTTGAACATGATATCGAGTTTGTCGAATCTGCGCAAAATATTTACGCCTAAATCCTTTTAATCTTCGAAATAATCGTTCATTTCATTTCGTTTTTTATAGGTTTTTCTATTATACTTCCAAGGGTTAAACGGTTTGATTTTGGAGGAACAACGGGGTTAAACCCCAGATTAATAGCTGTTTTCGTTTGTTTTTTCGTCTCATAAGCACGATCCATACAAGCGGTATGCCCTTTAATTTTCCGGTTAAAAGTTTGTAAATGAGATAACAAAATACAACCTTCTCCTGCGTCTTTTTATTTCCGCTGAGAGGCTAAAATTTAAGGCATTTCGATCATTTTGGGCAACCAAATGAATTTTTGTTGTCCATCCCCCACGCGATTTTCCGATGGATTGCGGGCCGTTTTTTTTAATGCACCAGTTCGTCAGGATGGACTTTTTATAAAAGTACTATCCATCCGAGACATTTGACTTTGATGGATCATGTTATTTTTTTGCAAGACTTCAAATAAAACGATCCAAAACCTTATTCTTTGCCCAACGACTTATTCGCATGTAAATTGTATGCCAATTTCCCAAATTCCTTGGTAAAAAGCGCCATTTACAGCCATTTTCTACAATATATAAAATTGCGTTAATCAAGGTAAAATTTGATATTTTTAGTTTTTCCACGCTGAACAGGAAGATAAGGATGAATTATATTATACTGTTCTAAACTTAAACTTTTTGTCTTTATAAAGTATAACACAATTTTATTAATTAATAGCGTGAACACGCCCTAATTGTTAGGTTTCAGAGTAAGGTATCTGGGATTTTTGATAAAACATTGTGGATCCATCTTGAAAAGATAAACAATTTTTTCATAGGGAGTTAAAACCATTGAGAGTTTTCAACGTTTAGCAAAATTGTAAGCATTCAGAAAGAGATTACAATGTTCTTTAAACTGTTGATGAGATATATAATGATAACATTTAACAGTTGCTTCTTTGATAATTCTGTTCATTCTTTCCACCTGTCCATTAGTCCAAGGATGATTAACCTTGGTTAGACGATGTTCAATATTATGTTGTAAACAGACGACATCAAAAATATGCATGAAAGCATATTTATCCTGCTTTCGATTAGTAAACTGGATTCCATTATCAGTAAGATATAGTGTGGATTTTATAAGGAACAAAGCTATGAGTTCTAGGGCGTGTTCACGCTATTAACAATATAATGAGTACAAAATGAATATAGGTTTTGAACATGATATCGCGTTTGTCGAATCTGCAAAATATACGCCTAAATCCTTTTAATCTTCGAATAATCGTTCAATTTCATTTCGTTTTTTATAGGTTTTTCTATTATACTTCCAAGGGTTAAACGGTTTGATTTTGGAGGAACAACGGGGTTAAACCCCAGATTAATAGCTGTTTTTCGTGTTTTTTCGTTCATAAGCACGATCCATAACAAGCGGTATGCCCTTTAATTTTCCGTTAAAAGTTTGTAAATGAGATAACAAAATACAACTTCTCCTGCGTCATTTTTATTTCCCGTGAGAGGCTAAAATTTAAGGCATTTCGATCATTTTGGGCAACCAAATGAATTTTGTTGTCCATCCCCCACGCGATTTTTCGATGGATTGCGGGCCGTTTTTTTTAATGCACCAGTGCCGTCAGGATGTACTTTTATAAAGTACTATCTAATCCGAGACATTTGACTTTGATATGGATCATGTTATTTTTTGCAAGACTTCAAATAAACGATCCAAACCTTATTCTTCGCCCAACGACTTATCGCATGTAAATGGTATGCCAATTTAAAATTCCTTGGGTAAACAAAAGCGCCATTTACAGCCATTTTCTACAATATATAAAATTGCGTTAATCAAGGTAAAATTTGATATTTTGACTTTCCACGCTGAACAGGAAGATAAGGAGTAATTATATATTACTGTTCTAAACTTAAACTTTTTCATTTATAAAGTATAACACAATTTTATAATTAATAGCGTGAACACGCCTAGAACTCATAGCTTTTGTTCCTTATAAATCCACACTATTCTTACTGATAATGGAATCCAGTTTACTAATCGAAAGCAGGATAAATAGCTTTTTATGCATATTTTGGATCGTGTCTGTTTACAACATAATATTGAACATCGTCTAACCAAGGTTAACATCCTTGGACTAATGGGACAGGTGGAAAGAATGAATAGGATCATAAAACAAGCAACCATAAATGCTAATTACATATCGCATCAACAGTTTAAAGAACATTGTAATCTCTTTCTGAATGCTTACAATTTTGCTAAACGTTTGAAAACTCTCAATGGTTTAACTCCCTATGAAAAAATTGTTCATTTTTTCAAGATGGATCCACAATGTTTTATCAAAATCCCAGATACCTTACTCTGAAACCTAACACCTAGTGAATATTAACACTTATATATATCTATAAGTATTATATTAAGAATATTTTTTTCATTTTTCAGCGATTCTCAACTTTAAAAAGTCATTTTAAGATTATTCATAATTTTACGATACTTGATGAAGAACAAATTCGGGATGTTCTTCATCAGATACTTATAATAAATATCGAAATAGAGTAAATTTTGCATATGATATTCAGTTCTTAAATCCAGAAGGAAATATATCTGAATCTTCTTATTTGTCTTTCGCTTTTATTAAGAGCAGCATTAAGCAATATTATTGCCTTTAGTGTCAGAACCTCTTGTTGCACTTAGTTATTACGGGTAAAAAATGACAAGTACAGCAATCAATACAGTTGAATAAAAGTTGTGAATCATTGATCATAACGTGTTGAACACGCCCCAGTCTTTTACACTGAACATATTTTCTATTTATGGATTTTTATAAAGTTTTATACTCATAGATGATTCTTTTTTCTGCTTGGAGGGATGCAGGATGTAATATTTCTCAATTTTAGAGCTTCTCGAAATTTGTTGGAATCATACCCCTTGTCCCTAAAAAGACCTTTTGATGCGGGTAAATTTAATTATTCTCTCAGAAACCGTATATCGCTAACATTTTGCGTAAGCGGTTTTCTAAAAAAATAGGTCTGCCATGTCCATTCAGTTACAGCGTGGATTTTAGAATTTATCCCGCCTTTGGTACGTCCAAGGCATCATCTTGATCCCTTTTTTAACAGCGATGCTGCTGTTTGGTGTGCCTCATAGGGTCGAATCAATTTGTAATTGTTAAAGAATATTTTGAAGTAACACATATTTAATTCTACTGATTACACACCTATCATCGACACGTTTAAAGCCTCGACTTTTTTGGAAATATAATCGAATTTTGTCTTTGTTCTTAAGAGACAGTAAATACTCTTAATTTCGCTTTTTTTAATAAATTTAAATACAAATCACCATCAAGAAATTTTAGTCAAAATTAGTATAATTGAGGAATATCATGAAGCGCAATTTTCTCTTTAAACATTTTAATAAGAGATCCTGACCCTACTGGATTATCTAACTTTGGGTATGAGAGAAAGAATCCAAAAATATCTTGTTGGAATTACTGATTTAGGTTAATTATTCCAACAAGAGAAAGGTGGGTTTTTATAATGATAAAGTTTCAGGGGACAGTAGGGGATTTCTACATAGTTACAAAAGAGAGCAACGAGAAATATCGGAACAAGATTCTGAAAGAAATATAAACTCCATTTTTTTAGAAATAACTTCGGAAAAATTCAGCAATGATACGATTTCTGAGAAAATTATCGAGCCTTTACTATTCTCAAAATGCTTTTATCAGAGTTAAGGGAAGGTATGATTCCAATAAATTGTGTAAATTTCCTAAGACGATAATGAAACAGACTCTAAAATTATCAGAGTATTTAACTATAAAGAGGTCTGTCCCAAGACAAGAGAGGATCGAATTGAGAATATTGACAATGAGGGAATATGATTGTAGTATTAGAGACTTGGGGATGTTTTGGTTTCGACCGGGATTGAGAGTGTTAATTGGCAGGCAGAGGATGCAGCTCTTAAAAATGCATAAAATTTTTAAATGCAAAGAACAACGATAGGGTGAGCATTCAATTGTTCGCCTTTAATAACGTTTCTTTGGCTGCTTAATTTAATTAAGAGTAGTCAACGGGTTTTTCGTTTTTAGGCTTTGGAGAACGAACGACTTGAAAGATAATCAAGGCTAGATGTTTTCTTGACCGACAAGAGGCATGACATTAATTCGGATGTAGGTACCGTTGTGAGTTGCTGCTTACCCCGCGAGTGCTGAAGATTAAGAAGTAGCTAAGCTTGTGAGGTTAGCAGTTGACTCTCGGGACGCGGGTTCAATTCCCGCCATCTCCACATTGTTTACGGATTTAATTCCCTGATTTTCGGCATCAAATAATATTGAGTTTACTTGATGCCTCCACAAATTGACGATTTTATCTTTGAAAATGGTAATTACTATAATGAAAAATTTTCAATTTTATTTACACAAATACGTCTTTTTTGTTTGGCAAAATTTCGCTTGATAAGCATTTTTCTAAGTTTTACATTCATATTTATGATTCCAAAAATAGTGCTGTTTTGTTTGGCAGCATTTCTCTTGTTAAGTAGTTTTTTAATTTCGACGATGAAGGTCCAGAGAGTTTAGGAGATAAGGGACGCTATACCTACAAGGAACGTTTGTTCTATCATAAGAGATATAATATCAATGATCTTCCTTTTCGATATAGTAAGTATGTTTTTAGTAATATAGGAATGTTTTTGGGAAACGTCTCCTATATTTCGACGAGGTTCTATTTCAGAACTTGAAAAGGATGTTAACCCTAATATTGGTAGTATTTTGATGCGCACCCCTTTATATGGTGTTTTGAGTCTTGATAACTTTATCAGTAATCATCGAATCAAGGTTATATTGTTATCATAAAGGGAAAATTATTTACGAACTTTATGATAAGATGGAAGATCATCATTATCATCTATGGATGTCTGTGACAAAAACGCTTGTAGGGTGGATTGCTCATACTTTAGAAGAACGTAAAATATTAGATCTTTCAAAGACAGTGGCTGATTATCTTGATGAATTTAAGAAAGCCCCATATGGGAAGATTAAGATTAACGATTCTACTAAACATGAGTAGTGGGATTTTTGGAAGGGATGACTATGTAGGAGCTATGGCTCCTTATTTTCGTTTTAAAAAAATTGTTAAATCCCAAATTTTTTGCAAAATTTAAAATGTTGTCACTTGTAGACGAGCCAGGGAAAAAGTTTGTTTATTCAACAACAAATACTATTATCATAACGATGATATTTGAAAGACTTCTGAATCAATCTATAACGATTTTTTGACAGAAAATCTGTGGGTTAATATTGGTGCTGAACATGATGCGTCTATAGGGTTATTGGGCATAAATGCGGGTAGAGGCTATCCTATGTCTGGTCTTGGTGGTCTGATGAGTTCAACCCTTCGCGATTTGGCACGTTATGCCATGATATCTACTCCAAGTTGGAATAAAGTGTCACAAAAACAATTAATTTCTCAGAAATATTTTGAAAAACTATGGCAAGCGGATAATAAACCTACTTTGGATGAGTATTGGAATTTGTATACGGAAACTAAGGATTTTCTTGCTGGAGATATAGGATTTGGTATTAATGATATACCTCGTTATGGGGCATCTCATTGGGATATGATTTTTTCTGATGGTGATATGATGAAAGTGGGCTATAAGTCACAGGGTCTTTATGTCTCGTATAAGAAGGATTTGGTTGTGGCGTGGTTTGGTTATAGTGGTGAAGATCCGAATCCCAGGGAATATGCTTGGGTATATGCACGTGCTATTGCGCGATATATAATAACTGGTCAGATGAATCAGTATGATCGGGAGTATGATTCTGAGTATGTTTCGGGTTAGGTGGGGATATTGAAGATAGAAGAGAGCGATATTTCAGGCTCTGGTAAATTTGTAATTGTTGATTATAATGGGCAATTGCGTGTGTAAGTGCTAAATCTTCCGATGGGATCTGTAGAAAAATACCTGTATTTATGTCTGTAGGCACTGTGGAAACAATTAAAACGATAAGGAATGATCAGTTTTAGAAGATATGGGATATCGACTTATTCTTGGAAATATATATCATCTTTATTTGAGACCTGGAATTGAATTATTGAAACAAGTGGGAGGTTTGAGAAAGTTTCGCACTTGTTTCAATAATTTTTGACAGATTCTGGATGGTGTCAATTTTTTCCTTAGATCCCTTTCGAACTTTTATCGATGATGATGTCAAATTTCGCAATCATTTGGATGGATCTTGTCATTTTTTTACACCGGAACAAGTTCTTGATATTCGAAGAAATTATTGGCAGTGATATTTATATGCCTTTGGACCAATATACACCAGTAGGGTTTAGTGAGAAAAAGCTTATGGATCGATGCTGATTATAGTGAAATGGGTAAAAATATCATATGAACATTATTGGTACGAGAATCAAAAAACGTGAAATTATTTGGAATTATCCAAGGCAATGTTTATAAAGATATTAGAAACATTTGTGTCCAGGAGCTTTGTCGAATTAATTTTCCAGGTTATGCGATTGGAGAACTTTCTGTTGCTTAGGAGAATCCGATTTTTTAAAATTTGTGTCTTTTGTGACAGCTCGTTTACCTAAAGATAAACCTTGTGATGGGGATAGGGACACCAGATTATATATTAGAGGCTGTGTAATCAGGAGTGTTGATATTTGATTGTGTGTACCCCCCTCATATTGGGCTTAATGGATCGGCTATGACTTTTGATGAATTGCTAATTCTTAAAAGTACAAGATTTACTACAGATTTTGAAGCTGGTGGCTCTTGTCATGCTTGTCAGCGATATAGTCGATCATTATATAAGGCATTTGATTCATGCTAAAGAGCTCAATACTTTAACTCTTTTAAAAGAGCATAATCTTACTTTACTATTCCGATTTTTAAATCAAATTCGTCATGCCATTCGCCAGTAAGAGTTTACTGCATTTAAGAAAAACATTTTTAGATCGTTATTATTCAGTATAAATTTTTATATATTGACTCTAAAAAAGGCAAAACAGTGAGTTTCAATGCAGTATGAGTATTAATTAATATTTGATCTTAAAAAAGTAAGTTTAGTAGATCTTCAATATGTTCTACAGGATGATAGGTGATTCCATTTGTTATGATATCGCCAAGTTCTGGGATGTCGTTTTCATTACCTTTTGGGATGATAATATTTTTGATATTGGCTCTTCGAGCAGCCAGACTTTTTTCCTTTAATCCACCAATAGGCAGAACATTACCTGTAAGGCTGAGTTCTCCAGTCATAGCCCAGCCATTAGGAACTTTTTTAGAAGTAGCTAAACTGACAAGAGCTGTGGTCATGGTAATACCGGCAGATGGTCCGTCTTTGGGAGTTGATCCAGCTGGGATATGCAGATGAACGCGATGATTTTCAAAGAAATCTGGAGGAGCTCCAAATTGCTTTGAAACAAGTTGAGCATAAGTATATGCGATATTGGCACTTTCTTGCATTACATCACCCATTTGACCAGTAAGATGTAAAGAGGGACCTTTGTGGTAGGCAATGAGACAGATTCGATCATGAGAGTGTCTCCGCCCAGGGATGTCCATGCAAGACCTATTGTCATTCCAGGTTTGGTAATAATGAGTTTGTCGTCTTTGCGAAATGGAGGTTTTTTGAGAAATTCTTCTAACATGTTTTCTTTGATAATCAGAGGTGAGCTCAGCTGTTCACCCATAGCAACTTTTAAAGCAATTTTACGATGAATTTTATTAATAAATTTTTCTAGATTACGTACGCCGGCGCCACGTGCATATCCGCTAGCCAAGCTGAGAACAGCATTGTCCTCGTAGATGATATGAGAGTTTGAAAGCCCATTGTTTGTAAGACTTTTCGGAATAATATAGCGTTTCGCGATTTCAACTTTTTCTTGGTCGGTATATCCGGAAAGATGGATAATTCCATACGATCTAGAAGAGGTGAGGGAATGGTGTCTAGCGTATTGGCTGTAACAATAAAAAAGACATGAGAAAGATCAAAAGGCATATCTAGGAAATGATCGCGGAATGAATCATTTTGCTCTGGATCCAGAACCTCAAGTAAGGCACTTGAGGGATCTCCCTGATAGCTGGAGGCAAGTTTATCAATTTCATCAATCATAAAGACCGGATTACGTGTTTTGGTAATTTTTAAACCCTGAATAATTTTACCAGGCATGGCACTAACATAGGTACGCCTATGACCCTTGATTTCAGCTTCATCACGCATACCGCCAACACTGAATCGAAAGAATTTTCTTTCCATAGCTTCAGCTACAGATTTACCAATACTTGTTTTTCCTACTCCTGGTGGTCCTACAAGACAAATGATAGCTCCTCTTGTATGGCCTCTAAGCTTACATACGGCAAGAAATTCAATAATCCGTTTTTTGGCGTCTTCAAGGCCGTAATGGGCTTCATCAAGAATTTTTTGACTTTTAAGAAGATTAATGTCAACTTGTGATTCTTTATTCCATGGTAATGCGATAATGGTTTCTAAGTAATTTCTTGAGACGCTATATTCAGCTGATACAGGATCAAGAATTTCAAATTTTTCGATCTCTTTTTCTATTTGTTCTTTGGCTTCTCCTGAAAGTTCAAGATTGTCAATGGCTTCACGAAAACGTTTTAAGTCACTGCTTTTTGCATTTGTACTTTCACCGAGTTCTTCTTTGATAGCTTAAGTTCTTCTTTAAAAAATGTTCACGCTGTATTTTTTCTACGCGATCATTAATTTCTTTACTCACTCTCTTTTGAATGCGAGTGAGTTCTTGCTCCTTTTTAACAAGCAGCAGTGTTTTCTCAAGACGGTCACGAATATTCAGAGTTTCTAGGATGGTTTGTTGACTTTCGCGATCAAGTTCAAGATGGATGAGACAATGTCGGCTACGCGTCCAGGTTGATCAGTACTAAACATTTCAGTCGCATTTGTTCAGTAAATAAGGGATTACTATCTGCTAGTATACGTAATTCATTGAATAAGCTGCGAGTCATTCCCTTGATTTCATCAGGATCTGCCCCTAGGAATTCCTCAAGATATTCAACTTCGGCCATGAGAGGAATTTCGGTTGAAAGAAGTTTTAATGTTTTAAATCTCTGAATTGAGGTAATTAAAAGGTTAAGAGAGCCATCTTCGAGTATAACGGTTCTGTGGATTTTTGCCACAGTTCCCACAAGGTACAAGTCATCGAGTGAGGATATTTCGGCATTTTGCTCTTTGTAAGAATTAACCCGATAAAGTCACCTAATTTTTCAGTTTCTTTGATAAGAAAAACATCATCCTTATTCGTCACAAAAACGGGAAGAACAATGCCAGGAAATACGGGACGTCCTTGCATAGGCATAACTCGCAGATGAGTGGGTAGAAACATAACTGGTTGGAACAATATGTTGCACTTCAGTGGCTGTTAGATCATCAATATCATTGTTTTCAGTTTTGGAAGATTGTTTAATGTTTCTGCGATGTCTTCTTCGGAGCTTTCATCATCAGTATCATTGTTTTCTGCGTTGGAAGACTTTTGATGTTTTCTTCAATGTCTTCATCATTAATATTCATACTGCTGTCCTCATCATATGTAAGCATATAATATATCTTTGTAAGATAAAATGACAAGTTTTTATATATTTAAAAATTCTTGACGCCATATACGAAGTGTTTTAGTATTCAGCTTGTTTTGAGTTGTTCTAAACATATTGCTTTTACTTATCTTTCTCTTTTGTAATTTTTTAGATTTGCAATCTTTAGAGCTGGAGCTTTGGGCTCCTTCGGCTTTTTTGATGGATGCAAAAACGGGAAGTATTCTCTATGAATCTAATGCTGATTGTGAGATCCCACCAGCAAGTTTAACAAAGATTCTGACTCTTATATGGTTTATAAACATTTGAAAAAAGGACTTGTAGGATTGAGTAGTTGTATAAAAATAAGTGAGCGAGCAGATTTTAGAAATCAGGATAAGGGTTCTACAGTAATGAATCTTAAAACTGGCCATAGAATTATGCTATACGATTTGATGTTGGGATTGGTGATTGCATCAGGCAATGATGCAGCAATTGCTGTTGCGGAAAATCTAGAAGGAAGTCTTGAAAATTTTGTTTATAAATGAATGAACAATCGCAACAGTGGGGATTGAGAAAGAGTATTTTTAAGGATGCATCGGGCCTTGATCCCGGGAATAGGATTACAGCAAGAGAATTGGCGGAGATTGTGAGGCGGTATATAGAGGATTATCCCCAATCGCTTGATCAACTTCATAATGTTCAAAACTTTCTGTATTCTGAGTTGAGTTCCTGTAATGTTTTGGGGCAAGGATTAGGGAATGAGTATTTTTTTGAGAATCGGATTCCACTACTTAATAAATATGAGGGAATAGATGGTTTAAAGACAGGATTATAGATGAATCGGGCTATAATCTTGTTTCAACGGCGCAAAGGGGAAAGACACGTTTAATAGGTATTATGCTTGGCATCAAGGCGAACGGTCGTGTAGCTGGAGATAAGAAGAGAGCAGAAGATGTGAAGAAGCTTTTTGATTATGGCTTTAAATATTTTGAAACTGTAGAGCTTGCAGATCTTGTTTTACAAACTGTACCTGAAATAAGGGTGAGAAAAGGTGTGAAAAAAGTTGTGAAAGTTACTAAACAAAGAGACATTTTTGTCACTGTTCGTAAAGATGAATGGAATTTTTCCTTAGATCACATAGAAAGCGTAAACTGGGACATTAAGGCACCAATTATAAAAGATTCCCTGATAAAGAGTTTTGTTGTAAATATTACATCCTCAGCAGGAATGGTAAGTAAAAGTATAAATCTTATTGCAGAGGAAGATATTCCTAGTAGCAGCAGGATTCTACGGTTAAAAGAAAGTTTTTTATTGTTCCTGAGAAAATTTAAGGTGTTACCTACAGAGTTCAGCCTCGGACTCATCATAAATTTGTATTGTTATGATGGAATGATAGAATTTAAGCAATAATAGATGTTTGCCGATTCTAAGAATATGTCTTGGGATTGGTCACATTCGGTTTTTGCTGTGTATTGCGGCCTTTTTCTTGTTTTGATTGTGCGCACTGTTGTGGGTCCTTTTGGTACATTAGAGTTAACTTCTTCTTCAGAAAGAGAACAAAGACTTATTAAAATATTAAAAATCTTGAAAAATATCACAAAGTATTGAATACTAGAGTCGATAAGCTTAAGGATGATGATGAAACTCAGAGATTGCTTGCGCGTAGACTCGGGTACTATCGGCCTGGTGAACAGCATTGGATTGTAATTTATGGAAATCATTTTTTTGACTCATCGTCTGGAAATTGGTTCTCCTCTCCTATGGGAAGAGAGAAAACAGGGTAAGGATATATTTTTTGGGTGGCTTCTTGTTGCTGTGAGTGTATTTTCTTATGTCTTGTTTGTCAGTCGTCGAAAATCGATGTAGTTTGAGAGTTGGTATTTGATTGGTGGATGAACGGAGGTTCTCGTGTTAAGTAGAAAGGCGGGTATGGGTATTGAAGGGATGGATTGCTTTTTTTTCCCTAATATTCTGTGTTGTTTTTCGTATCACTTCGCAAGAGGGTGTGTTGAGAGCCCCTTAGAAGTTGCAGTTGAGGAAATTAATCAAGAAATAGATACAGAGCTGGTTTTTAAGAGTTATACCGGTGATCTTTATTCCTTTACGAATACAGCTAAAGAAATTCGAAACCTTGGAAACAAAACCCTTTCGGATGCATTGGGTGATGATTCTTTAGATAAAAAAATACTTGATAAGTATTCAATTATGGAAATCACCAATGAAAAAGATGACGATCTTTATTCTGCAGCAATTATTTCGCTTGACATCGGATCGCGCGTTGATCATATTCGTAATCTTCGTCAAATTTTGGCTGGTTTTCTCCAGGCACGTTATGATTACAAGGGAGATGAGGCAGATACTCTTGCATACTTTTTAAGTTTTTATAATGCTCGATATCGAGGAGATATCGAGTACTTAAAATCGGTGTATAAGCCTGAGGTTTCAAGCATATAACTGCTGAGAATGCTGGAGTCTCATTAGATTATCATGAATGGCCTGGAAAGAGTCGTTTAATTATACCCTTAACACATGAGAGTCTGGTATCACTTTCCCAATTAGGAAAAGAAGTTATGGATTTGACCCGAGAGAAAGGGGACAATTTGTCTATAAAGGAACGAGATTCTCTACAAACCTTGAGGAAAAAGGATGTTGAGCAACGTGAGGAGTCCAAAAAGCAAAAAGAAGAGAAAAATAACTGAGTTACAAGATGTACTGGCAAAGAAGGAGTCGGAAGTTTCCTCTGAAAAATCCAAAGTGGCTGAGAAGAACTTAGCTGCAGACTTGAGAGAAAAAGAGACTTGAAGCGGACGTCCAGCCCGAAACAACAGGCAGGGTGGGATTTTAGAAAAAATAGATGATCGAAAACAAGCTCAGCGTGCGAAAGATTATGCAGCTTTAGGGGAAGAAGATGTTAAGAAGAAAGAAGAATCCTTAGTCGAAACTCGTACTCAATTAGATAAGCAGAAAAGAAAAAAAGATAAAGCTCGGGACGAAAAAGAAAATAAGAAAATTCTGTCCGACCATGATGACGAAGAACGTCAACTTAAGGAAGATAAACTTAATGGTACTATTAATCCTCAAGTTGATCAGCAGAAAAAACCAGCTCCAGCTAAGCCAGTAGTACCTCCAAAACCAGCTCCGGCCAAAAAACCGGTGGTACCTCTAAAACCAGCTCCGGCCAAAAAACCGGTGGTACCTCTAAAACCAGCTCCGGCCAAACCGGTGGTACCTCTAAAACCAGCTCCGGCCAAAAAACCGGTGGTACCTCAAAACCAGCTCCGGCCAAAAAACCGGTGGTACCTCTAAAACCAGCTCCGGCCAAAAAACCGGTGGTACCTCAAAACCAGCTCCGGCCAAACCGGTACCTCCAAAACCAGCTCCAGACAAACCTGAGCAATCTAAGTCAGCAGAATCGGATGGTTCTTCGGAATCTTTGATGAAAGATGGTAAATTGTATTATATGAACATTAGTGCGGGTCAGAAATTAGGACATTATAATAATAAAATAGATATTATTGATACTAATAAGTCTGAGGTTGTAATGTCCAGCAATGATGACATTTGTAGTGTTCATTATATGTCTTATCAAGGTGGTGTGTACTTGTCATTAGATCGCATGAAAAAAATCATGAAGGACATCATAGTCTCTCTATTCTCGATTTAGAAACTTTGACGCCAGTGTTGGAAACTCCAGATGATGTCAATATTCATTGGGATACTCCGCTTTCCATTATAAATGGCAAGATTTATTCGATGATTTCTGTGGATGGAAAGATTTATCTTGCGCGATTTAACCAAGAGTTGAAATTAGAGCTTACTTCCAGTATCGAAGTTAATGAGAGTACCTCTATGGTGATTGTTAAGGATCGTATCTATGCAAATAATAAAGGTGCAAAGTCCATTACAATTTTTGATAAGGATAACTTATCTAAGATTGGAGAGATTTCTATCAAGTAAATTGTGATAAAAGGGTTTGTCGCACTTTTAGCTTTAGTTTTTTTATTGTGTGCATTACCTTTTTTGATGGCTCACCCTTATAAGGTACGTGCTGAAAAATTGTTTCGAGCGGGACGGTATGCAGATGCTGTCCCCTTTTACAAACAGTATCTGGATACTGGAAAGGCTGTTGACGATTTCGCTGATACTTTGATAAAAGTGAGTATGGCCGAGAAAGATATCCTTAAGGGACTCACCATTTTGCTTCTTTATGATAGAAAAATTCCTAAGGCGGATCAGCGCGGTAAAATCTTTCGGCGTATCGGTTTTATACAGGAATATCTCGGTGATGACAGTGCCGCATCCGCAGCTTATCGAGTAGTTTTTCAAAATAGTGGTCTTGATTTAGATTATCAGGTTTATTTGCGTTCTGGATTTTTGGCTTTAGAGTCTGGTAATATTAATTATGCTTTGGATATTGCTGCTCAGATTTTGGGGGATGTTTCAGATGCTGATTTGCGCGTTTCGGCTTTCATTTTGGCTATTTCAGCTTATGCTTTGAATGCTGATTTTGATGCAGGATTAGCTCTTATTAAACAAGAGAATCATATTGTCAAATTTTCTGGCCCATCCTATTATTATGCTTTATTCCGATTTTATCGTGCTCATCAATCTCACAATGCCAAAAAAATGAGAAATTTTATTCTAACAAAATATCCTAAAAGTCCTGAGGCTATGCTGATTCGATCAGAGATTAGATCTTGGATAAGTCCCTCAAATCTTTTCTTTTAGAGTAGATTCAAGTATATTTTTTTTAAATAGTTTATAAAAGGTTTTTTCACAAAATGAAAGAAGAAAACATGACTCGATCAATTCAGATATTTTGTGATAATCTGATCGCATGAATGTATTTAAAATTATGCCTAATGCCTTGATAGGTACCATTTTGAATAATGGAAGTACCAAGGCTGTTAAATTATGTTTAAAAAAAGATAAACGGCTTCCGAAGCACTCACAAGAGGGTTACAATTCTTTTATTATACCTTCAGCGGGAACTCTTATAGCTGAAATTAATGCTGTGGAAGAAGTTGTTCTTAATCAGGGCGATCTTCTTATTATTAATAATGGAGATTCATTTTCGCTTATAGGTCAGGAAGAAGATAATCCCTTTCTTTACTTTATTGTGCCAGCGACAAGTCAGTCTGAGACGCGTATTGTGACGAGTTCTCGAAAAGGTTGTTTGTATAGCGATGACTCTATTGAGTTTGTAAAATATTGTATTACTGATACAAATCCTTCTGTTGATCTCAATATATTGAATCATGAATTTGTTGCATTATGTTGTAATAATGATTTATTGCTTAGGTCATTAGATCCTAATAAGACATTTGAGTTCAAATTGATGGTTTCAGATTTGCTTCATTGTCATGGGGATCCTGGGGCTAAATTTATGTTTAAAGATCGGGATAGTTCTTTGCTTGTTTGTCGTTTACCTTCAGCAGAGGTTAAAGAGAAATTATCGTAAAATTGAATGACTTTATTTTTTGTTTTTGTAATATTTGTAATGATTTTGGAGATTCAGTACTAGAAAAATCTACAGCGATACAGCTTCTCATATACTAAAAAATAATGATATCAACTATGATTATGGGACTATATGATAAAGAGCTAATGCAATATACTGAAACAACCTATTATGGGATTATTTTAAGTATGTGATAAATGATGAGTAAGGAACTTTCGCCTGATCATGTTTTAAAAACTATTTCGGATTTAGGTTTAAAATTTCGAGGTCCAGAGTTTGGAGATCTTATTCCCCGTTCTGGTTGGGATTGGCTCGTTTTTTGTATTTTATCTTTGAGAACACGTGATGAGGTGAGTAGAGGAACTTACAAGAGACTTCATGCTCAGATTGCTACTGTGCAGGATATGATGAATGCTTCCTTGGAAACTATTACTGAACTGGTTTATCCATGTGGTTTTTATAAACGTAAGGCTGTTCAGTTACAAAAGTTAGCTCATATTATGCATGAAAAATATCAAGGACATCCTCCGAAAACCGAAGAAGAATTACGGGATTTACCTGGTGTGGGTTTAAAAACTGCCAATTTGTTTTAAGTCGTGCCTATAATATCCCGCAATTTGTGTAGATATTCATGTGCATCGCATTAGTAATCGTTTGGGTTGGGTTAATACCAAGAACCCTGCTGAAACTGAAAAAGCGTTAAAAATTTTTGTTCCTCAAAGTCTTTGGATTCTTATCAACGATACTATTGTGCCTTTTGGACAACATATTTGTTCACCCACTATTCCGCATTGTGGACGATGTCCTTTAGATGAAATTTGTCCCAAAATTAAATTTGATAATAGTTCTGTTTAAGAGTTATTGATGAGAGATTTTTGTATGTTTGACGCTTTGATTTTCTAAAGACAAATTCTTGAATTTTTTCATTGCAAAAAAAACTACAATTGCCAGGATTATTCCTCCTGCGATAAAAACACTACGATTTCCCCATGATCCAAAAGAAACGGCAAGTAAGGCTCCTATGAGAGGTCCAATTGCTGATCCAATAAATCCTAAAGAACTAGAAAGTCCAAAAACGGTACCTCTTTGTTTTTCAGGGGAAAAAGAATTGATAACAGCGTTAAAAATGGGAGTAGTACCTCCAGCAAAAAATCCTGTAATAATGGAAAAAATGTAAAGAAAATTGAGATTAGGACTAAATGCTTGTGGGATATAGCATAATGCCATGCCAGACAAACTAATGAAAAAAGTAAATGAAGAGTAAATCTTTTACTTAATTTTTGAAAAATTAAGGCTCCTAAGCAGGCAGTGATAGATTTGTATGAAAGAAGAAGACCTGTTACTGAACCTACTGTTTTAAAATTTTTATTCAGTTCAGCCACGAAGAGACTTAATTGCGTATTGACAAGGGAGAAAGCAAGTTGGCAAAAGAACATAGAAATGACAAGGAAACGAATCGCAGAATTATTTTTAAAAATGTTAAAATTGGGAATAAAACGTTTTCCTCGCAAAGAAATAACCTCTTTTACATTTGAAACTTGAGGTTCTTTTGTAAAAAATAGCACAAGAAATGCAGCGATAAACAGTAGGAAAGAACTGATTAAAAAATTGCTTTTACCGCCTAAAGCATCAAAAATATGGCCACCTATTAGAGGTCTACTTCCCATTCCAATATAGATACAATTTGTAGTAATGCTAAACTTATCACTGAATTGCTTTGGAGGCACTACAATGAGTAAGAATACATTAGCTGCAGTAACGCTTCCTGTTGTTATTCCCTGTAATACACGAAGCAGGAAAAATTGATAAATATTTGAGCAAAAAAAACATTAACCCAATAGAGATTGCCCTCCAAAAAAGGCACGGGTAGCATCAGTTTTCTACCAGATTTATCTGCCATAGCTCCCCAGATAGGTGCAAAAATGGCAAGCCATAAGCGTTGGAATTCCTGAGAGTAATCCATTCCATATTTTTTATTCTCTCTGGATGTTAATACCAAATTCGGTTGAATATAAAAGGGGGTAATAATAAAAGTTACCATAAATCCAATAAGAGCGATCATTTGTGCGATAGAATAATAAAAAGGCCAAAACTCCAGTGTTTTGCAATTTTAAAAGGCTGGAGCTGAGAGTTCATAAGTGGACATAATATCCTGAGGAATTGTCAGTTTCAAGTTAATATAAAAGAAAAAAATAGAAATGATTATTTTTACAGTGGTAAATATCTGTAAAAATGTCGATATACGTTTTAAACGGAGCATACTCTCAAATTGAGAGTGTTGTGTTTCTATGAGCAAAGATAGTCTTGATCGAAGACTTTTTAAAGATTGAGATATATAAAAATTATAATCCTAATTTTTATACCTCTTATCTTTTTGTCTGATCCTTTACAATGAGTTAATTTTAGAGAGTTCATAGACATTGCTATCGAATTGTGTTGAGAGAGCGTTTAGATGCTAAGGATAAAGATTTTATCTAACTTTTGTTTTTTTATTGAGAATATGGAGGATAATGTTTTGAAAAAATTGAATATGATACTTTTGAAATTAGGCGTGTTTTATGTTTTTTTATAGCTCTTGAAGATTTATTGTTCTCCTATGATAAGAATTTAAAGGTTAATTTGGACAAACTTTGGCAAGCTTGGTTGAGACCTGTACTAAAACGGGTGTAGGAGTAGCTCATCGCAAAAGATGGGAATGTAGTTTATTAACCGATATTTCTTCTACAATCAACGGAATTTCTCCGACACAGATTGTATTTTCTTTTGATAAATACAATAAGCTTATGATGATTGGTTATTTTTTGCGACTTTGAAAAAACAAGAATTAGCTCTTGCGGACTTGGGCTATTTCCAGTTGCTTTTAAAGATGGCTATGGTGCAAAACTATAAGAGTCAATATATCGTTAATTTAAGTCCCCAGTCTGGCTCTTATTTAATTAGTATGCTAGATAGAAGCACTTTTTCGTGATCATGATCAACAACGCGAAGAGAATTGATTCAAAGATATTGATAAGAATTATTTCAGGAGGAATCGACCTGTAGAAAATACTATTGAATTGATACTTCCTGGAGAAACCCTTGAAAAAATTAAGTGGAAAGTTAGTAAATATGGTGCTGAGTATGAACTTCTTCCTAAGGGCGATATGCGTATTTATCATTTTGGTAAGACAATTTTATCAGGCTTGGGTGCATGAGTGTTATATTCTTTTTAGGTAAGAATCAGAAAGCAGAGAAAGTATTTTATGAATTTTCGAGATGAGAACGAAGGTGTGATATTTGCTAGCGAAATTCCTATGATTAGAATGATGCTGTTCAAGTTAAGTTATTAAGATCGAATATCAAATTTGCTGCGACATTACAAACTGATACTTTTGTTTGGCTTCTCCTAAATCTGGACAATATCGCATTGTTTTTATTGATGTATTTTCCATAAAAAAGAATGACCCACAAGGTTATCAAGAGGTTTTAGAAACTCTTGATCGTGTCAAAGAATATATTGGGTCTCAGTAGACAATATTTTAAAAACTTCTATAAGCAATAAAAATCCTCTTATTTAAGAACTCCGCCACTAAGTTCTAATCACATCATAAGTTTTAAATCAAGGCGTCAATGGGATTCGAACCCATGCATAAGGGTTTTGCAGACCCCCCCCTTACCACTTGGGTATGACGCCATATTTATTGAAGAGAAGATCTTTAGATTCTCTATTAGTAAAGATCTTGAAGATCTTTACTAATATAGAATCTAAAGAAGTCAGATGTTAAGAAACAACAGCGATAATATCCTTGGACTCAATAATAAGATGTTCTATAGAATCTATTTTTATTGAAGATCCCGCATACTTATTAAACATTACCTTGTTCCCTGGTGAAACTTTAATGGCCTCTTTATCATCGCCTACGCTAATAACCATGCCAGTTTGGGTTTTTCCTGAGCTGTATCAGGGATAAAAGTCCTCCTGAAGTTTTTTTCTCAGCCAATTCAACCTTTAACAACACACGATCACCCAATGGTCTAATTATCACAATAATTTACTCCTCCGTTTCTTTCAAATTATAATTACTTAATTTAATAAAAAATTATTTTAAAACATCATACGACAAAATTAAACAGATTTATTACTAATCGTCAAAAAAAATTATTTGACACGTTCAAGATATTCACCAGTACGTGTATCAATCTTAATTTTTATCCCTTTTTCACAAAAAAGAGGAACCATTAATTCAAAACCCGTTTCAATTTTTGCTTTTTTAAAACTACGACCTGTTGTATCACCCCTAAGGCCTGGTTCCGTATCTATAATTTCACATTCGATAGAGAGTGGAACGCGTATATCCACAGCCCGATCCTCATAGAATCCTATCTCTATTTTCATATCGGGAATGATATAATTGCTAAACTGTCCAAGTTCATCCTGAGATACGCTGACTAGCTCGAACGTTTCATCATCCATAAACACAAAATTATCGGGCTCTTCTTTGTAGGAAAGTCGCATAGGACGTAAATCCAGTATAATTTCGTCAACTTTATCCGCAGATTTGTATGCACCTTCTAAAACTTGATTATTCATGAGATTCCGAATTTTTAACTTCATTATAGCAGCACTGCGTCCAGATTTAAAAAATTCAGATTTTAAGGTGAGAAAAGGTTGATTGTTTAACATAAAAGACATACCAACTTTTAGTTCTTGCATTGTAATTACACCCATGCTAACCCCTCCGAAAATCATCATAAAGACACAGAATTCTGTAGGATTCTACTTGTTTAATCAAAAAATGTCTAGGTATTCAAGTCAATTTTCGCGGAGATTAACGGGAATATTTGCTTTAAAAGCTGAGTAATCTTTGCATCAGTGTAAAGATGGGGAGATTATGTACACTAATTATGAGTATAAAGTCAAGACCAAGTAAGGTTACCCCGTTTTGCTTTTTAGTAATTTTTTTATCATAGATTCGTGGGATTAAATGATTTGATTTTCTGTATAATATAGATTATTGCATTCAAAAGCGAGATTTTGGTATTTTAAGTCTTTCCCGCGTTATATTGAAATTTAGGAAAGTGAAGTTTTTTGATTCCTATCAAGTATAAAGCAAGGTTATAATGATTAGTGTACACATAACTTAGTTGCTGTACAAAACTTTTGGAGGGATTTATTAAAGGGGACATTCGGTTAAAAAGGTGAGAAATCGCTCCATAAGCGTAAATGAATCGCGTTCTAAGTAATCAATCTTATCATCAGCAGAGTGGCGGTTTTTCCAAGATTGGGGAAGAGTTTTTGTTATGATTTTTTGAAATTCTGGGTCGAAATATCCTTTTTTTAGACTAAACAGGTTTCTTTCATTCCCATGATTTTTTTCCAGTTTTCTTGAGCTATAATGACTTCTTTCTTGGGTAAAAATGAAATACATATTGCTGGATAGCCTCCCAAAAGAAAGCCTAAATCATCAGAAAAGCAACCATAAATCCAATTAAGATGCTGTCCTTCAAATTTGGTAATTTGTTCAATGCATTCTTGT
Source organism: Chaenocephalus aceratus (assembly GCA_023974075.1). Taxonomy (NCBI): domain Eukaryota; kingdom Metazoa; phylum Chordata; class Actinopteri; order Perciformes; family Channichthyidae; genus Chaenocephalus; species Chaenocephalus aceratus. The sequence continues at coordinate 520,051 of JAMFTG010000040.1, read as the reverse complement.
ACTCCATTTTTGGCCGCGTTATAAAAAGTTGCAGAAATTAATCCATCTCGATGGGCTTGCTCTAGCAAAAGATTTCCTGATCCTCCCATGATAATGCAATCACCGATTCCACACATATCAAAGACATAAAATAGGTAATTACGTTTTTGTTGGATTTTAGAAACATGGAGAGTTGATATGATCCTTGATTACTAGGTGATTTACCATCAATAAGCTCTTCGCCATCGGTAAATAAAATTTGTACATTATGATGTGTTCTACTTTGTGCAATACGTCCTGCATGGCAAAGTAATTGAAATACTGCCGCACTATTGTCATTGGCTCCCGGAGTTCCTGGAACGCGATCATAATGAGCCACAAAAATTTTGGTGACTTTTTCTTGAGAATATTCATGTTGTCCAAAACGTATAAGAAGATGTCGATGACCCTTAAGCTCAATTTTTTTACCAGTAATACCACAGCGATGTAGCCAATGGCGTAAATATTCAAAACGATCAGGAGTATTAATAAATGTTGCTAAATCATTAAAAAGTTGTTCGGGTAAGTCATTCATAGGTAAAGTCAATTTGAGGATTTGTGATATCTATTTGTCGGCTGTGACCAAAAAACCATCGGCCGACTCGACAGGGTAATGAATTACTTAAGTAAAAACAAAAAAAAAGAAACAAAAATAGCATAGCCTCTATATAATCTTTTATTCAAAATGGGCATCAGATTCCGACCTATTATAATATTTTTAACCTATATACTTCATTGTCTATCCAAAACGACCCATAACATAGTCGGCTGTTCGTTTGTCCTGCGGTGAGGAAAAAATACTTTGGGACTTTCCAACTTCAATAACATGACCAAAGAGAAAGAAAGCTACCTCATCTGCAATGCGAGAAGCTTGTTGCATATTATGTGTGACAATTACAATGGTGTATTTCTTTTTGAATTCGACGAGAAGTTCTTCAATTTTTCCTGTTGAAATGGGATCTAATGCGCTTGTAGGCTCATCTAATAGTAGAATTTCTGGTTCAATAGCGATAGCACGAGCAATGCATAATCTTTGTTGCTGTCCACCAGAAATTTCTAAAGCATTTCTCTGTAAAATCCTTTTAATTCATCCCATAAAGCGGCTTTTTTAAACTTTTTCAACAATGTCATCAAGGATGTTTTTATTTTTAATACCGTGAACCCGTGGGCCATAGGTAATATTTTCGTAAATAGACATTGGAAAGGGATTCGGTCTTTGAAAAACCATTCCAATTTTTTACGCAGTTGACTCATGTTTTTTTCCTGATAAATGTCATGGCCATCGACAAAAATCTTACCTACAATACGACAATTTTCAATAAGGTTGTTCATACAATTAATACTTCGTAAAAGCGTGGACTTACCGCATCCTGATGGTCCTATAAGCGCCATAATTTTTTGTCGATATGAAGATTAATATCAGAAAGCGCCTGAAAATTGTCATAAAAAAGGTTAAAATTTTCGATAACAATTTTTGTATTTTCTTTAGGTTCTAGCCTTTTTTGCATGTGAACTCCGCTTTATTTTAACTTTTTTAATGGATTGAGAGTTCATAATTAAAAACCCTATAAGGTTGATTACCGAGGCAATAAGTAGAAGTATAAAAGCCGAAGCAAAAGCGGCTTTAAGTCCTGAAATCCCTCCATCGCGTGTCAGTACATACATTTGCAAAGACAAATTTCGGCCTGAACTTTTTAAACTTGTTGGGAAATTAACAGCCGTTCCTAATGTTAAAATCAGTGGAGCAGTTTCTCCTACAATGCGTCCTAAGCATAGCATAAATCCTGCAAATATTCCATTTTTTGCTTGTGGTAAGGTAATTTTGCGAATTGTATACCATTTGGAGGCTCCAAGCGCTAGGCTTCCAAATTTGATGTCTTTGTTGGTATTTCGCAAGGCTTCTTCGCTTACTTTAATGATAATGGGAAGAGTGAGAAGAGACATTGAAAGTATACCCGAAATCAATGAATAGCCCAATCCAAGTACGTGTCCAAAAAACAAGCTTCCAAATAATCCAAAAATAATGGACGGAAATCCGGCAAGCAATTCTATTGATCTAGAAAAGATTTTTGATAAAAGACCCTGACTATTGGCAAATTCTGTTTGATAAATTGCAGCAGCAACCCCTAAGGGAAATGTGAGAAAACTTACACAGAAAATCAAAATGAGGGTTACGCAGGTAGGTGCAAGAAGTGAAGGATTAGAACTGCTATAAGTGCCAAAAAGTAATTGCCAAGACAAATTTTTTGTCCCATTTATGACAATATAAAGAATAATCCATGTGACAAGGCTTAAAACGATAAACGTTGCGAAATATGAGGGAATTCTTAAGAGATAAACTCTTAAAATTTGGGATAATTTTCTGTTAGGAGTTCTAAACATATTATCTTTTTAATGAGATTGATTTTTTATACGGTGCGCAATCATATTGAGAAAAAAGATAATGAAAAAGAGAATGGCTCCACTTGCGACTATGGCATTGTAATGAATCCCGGATGCATAACCTATTTCTAAAGCAATATTGGCCGTGAGTGTACGTACTGGTTTTAAAAGTTGTGGCCAAATATTGGCATTTCCTGCAACGATAACTACCGCTGTTGTTTCTCCGATTGCGCGTCCTAGAGTTAAAACACATGCCGTGCAAAGCCCTGGTTTTGCAGCTCTTAAAACAATAAAGAGAATAGCTTCCTCGAGATTGCTTCCCAAAGCAAGGGATCCTTCTAAATAGTGTTTAGGAACGGCTTTTAAAGTTGCCATACTTAATGCAATAATAGTGGGAAGAATCATAATTCCAAGTACAATGCCTGCGGCAAGCAAAGAATTGCCATTACCACCAAAGACGATACGTATAAAGGGTACAATAATTCTTGCCCCCCAAAATCCATAAACAACAGAAGGAATACTTGCCAAAAGAGAGATGATATAGAAGAGAAAAAGAGAAAGCCGTTGATTGCAAAAGAATGTGAGATGAATGGCTGAAAGAAGTCCGATGGAAATACCGATCAGGGCTGCTATAAATGTTACAGATAGAGATCCTGCAATCATATAGAAAACCCCAAATTGAGGTGTTTTTTGCATAGGTATCCATGACGTAGAAGAGATAAATTTGAGTATTCCAAATTCTTTAAAGGCAGGCCAAGCTTCTAAGAAGATGAAAACAAAAATCAGTAGTACGGGTATTGCACATAAAAGCGTACAAAAAAATAGGAGAACTCCCATGAGAGAGTCTTGATTAAAAAAAAACAGGGACTTTTTCATATTTTTATACCCTTTATAATTCTGGATAGCATTTTATTTTAGTCTTTTGATAAGGCTTGACTAAGTTCAGACCAGTGTCGAATTTGGCCACTGTATTTTATGTAAATTTTCTATAGAAAGATCTTCGACTGGATTACTACGATTGACAACCAAGACAATTCCATCATAAGCAAAACTTTGGAATTCAAGATTTTTTTTCTCTTCATTTGTAAGGGTCTTGAAGACATTCCTAAATCAGCCCTTCCTTGTAAAACATTTTGAATTCCCGCTGTTGATCCAATATATTGAATTTCAAGATTGATATTTTCCTGTATTTCAACATAAGTTTCTTGCAGTTTACTCATAACTTTTTCTAGAGAGGTTGATCCTGTAATCACAATGTTTCCAAAAAGATTTTTGAATGGAGTATAAAGTTTCGCATTGTTTTTTACAGGCATATAATTAGTATCTTTGATGATGTTTTGTCCTTCCCGAGACATGACAAAATTAAGAAAGTCTTGCATAATTTTGTTCTCTTTCTTGTTAGAACTTTTCATGAGAAAGACAAAGGGCCTCATAAGGGGATAAGATTTATTGGAAAAGGTTTCTAAAGAGGGTTTAATAGAGTTAATACAAATGACTTTAGTTTCTTCGCTGACTGAGGTTAAAGATGTGTAACCGATAGCATGAGGGTCATTGGCCACAGAAAGCACAACCGAATCAGAAGCTGAATTTGTAATGGCTTCTTTAAAAAGTGTATTTGGTAATTCTGCTGTTCTTTTCTCGTTTAAAAGTCCAACAGTCTGATCAAAAGCTGTTCTAGTCCCACTGGATGCTTCACGCGAAATAACAGTAATAATGTCTCGCTGCTGATTTTTTTCACAGCTTAGGAGGAGGAGCTTCAAATTGTTATTGATAATAGCCAATAGGATTTTTTCATACCCTTTCCTTTGTCTTGATCTCCTAGAAAACTAGAACGAATCAGAGCAAGGACTATATCTGAAGAAGGATTAAAAGTCACTAGCCGCAAGATTCCATGATGACATAGTATATTATTGTTATAAATTATTGCAAATATTAAAAGTATTGTACGAATATATCATAATCAATGCTATGAACAGGCATGGGGCAAAAACCCTAGGGCTCTTTAAAGTAAAATTCAGAAATTAAAAAAGCCGAAAACTTCTTTTTTAAAGAATCTTAATGGGAAAAAACAGTGTTTTGGTAGACCATATCGTAGTATCTCGTTATTGAAATGTATTTCTTAAAATTTAATATAATTTTTTTACTTTCTGAGGATGTTTTCTTATTGATTCGACGTTTTTTTTGATCTGTTTTGTATAGACTCGAGTATAAAAAATTCCGTATAAAATGTTATAGTCATTATGACTATAACATTTTATACGGAAAGATCAGCTATGATCAAATCTGTGTTTGTACGTATATTTTTATAATTTTTTCTGTGGTTTATGAATTATGTCATGTTTATTTCCAAAACAGGCTGATCTTGATGGTACTGCTGATGACAAGACTGATACTATTGCCCCCGTACGGGGATAGTTATTACAGGTGGTTCAAAGGGGTTGACTTTCGTCCCAAGTAAAGGCGCTTATTCGAAAATTTAATGGAAGAATAGCACATACAGACGGGAAGCAGGTATCTTGGAAGATCTTGTCTATTATCAAGGTTTTTCAGACTCAGGGTTCTTGCTCATTGTTTAGGGTCAGTACCTCTTATTAAAAATGTGTAAAGAGAAAATTGAGCGGCATGATATTGCTCAATTATAGGAATTTTTACCAAAAATTCTTTTTTGGTGATTTGTATTTAAATTTATTAAAAAAAGAGAAATTAAGGTATGTACTGTCTTACAGAAGAATAAATAGACAAAATTTGAGTATGTTTTCCAAAAAGTCGAGGATTTAAACGTGTCGATGATAGGTGTGTAATCAGTGGAATTATTTATGTTTTGAAGAATGGACTGCACCGGTGTGATGCGCACCAAAAGAATGGTCCTTATAAAACTTTGATAATCGTTTTATTAATTGGAGTAAAATGGGAGTTTTTCAAAACATATTTAATAGGCTTGTTTTACTTCAAGATATTGAACAATTACAAATTGATTCTACCTATATTAAGGCACACCGAAAGCATCATCGCTGATAAAAAATGGGATCAAGATGATACCCTTGGACGCAACACAGGCGGGATAAATTCTAAAATCCACGCTGTAACTAATGGACATGGCAGAGACCTATTTTTTTAGAGTTTACACGCCTTAAAAGGTCTTTTTAGGGGACAATGGGTATGATTTCAATAAAATTTGAGAATCTCTAAAATTGAGAAATATTAATCCTGCATCCCTCCAAGAAAAACCAGACAAAAGAGAATCATTTATAAAAAAACTTTATAAAAATCTCCATAAAATAGAAAATACGTTCAGTAGCATAAAAGACTGGAAGCGTGTTTCAACACGTTATGACCGATGTATTCACACGTTTTATTCAACTGTATTGATTACTATACTTTTTTGCGCATTTATCTGTAATAACTAGTGCAGGAAGAGGTCCTGACCCTAGATTACGGGCTTAAATTTTGCCAATCAGATCTATTATGAACCTATACTATCTAAGGTTCTTTTTTGGGATCTTCAGGAAAGTTTACTATTTTTAACTCGTGATCCTAAGCTAGTAAAGATGGAGAAAGGTAGCGTAATACTGTATACGCATGAGAAATTGGCTTTAATCAAAGGGATAATACGGCCGAACATATTCATTTTGAGTAAGTTGCAAATAGCTAGAATGATGAAAAGCCATTAACTTTGAATGCGAGTGTTCATGACCCCAAGATAAAGGAGTCATGATAGATCAAGCTATCGGTAGATTAGACTGTAAAGGTGGGTTTGCGTATGATTTCAGCGATGGCACTAAATCAACCATGTATGGATAACTTGAAATATTCACTGGAGCAAAATAGTAAAGTGGCGGTGGTATCAGAACCTGCTAATGTATTTTTTACTAAGGTTATTACGCAGGTTCAGTCTAAGCTAATAACCTTAGAGACGGGATCTGGGGAGAATCTTCCGATGTTAAAAATTTTAACCGGTCCCAATACGCTTACTAAGAGAAATAGTGTTAGAAATGCTAAGATCATTACGTTTTGGGGCTTAATCGTTTTCTAATATCCAACAGTTATGTAGAGGATTCCAAACTACTAATTTTACCATTATTTAAATATAATACAGAATCGGCAATCTCTAAATCTGACAAATCATGAGTTACAAATAAAGTGGTAATTTCTAATTTTTTTAAAAGTATTTTTACTTCCCATCGAATTTTTTCACGTAAAGTATTATCCAAATTGGAAAAAGGTTCGTCTAAAAGCAGTAACTTGGGTGATGGAGCTAAAGACCGGCCTAAAGCTACACGTTTTTGCTGTCCACCAGAAAGCATATGAGGATAAAAATTAACAAATTCTTTCATTTCTATAAGTTCAAGCATTGTATCAAGGCGTAATAATCTTTGACTGCGAGAAAAATGTTTATTTAACATTCCAAAAACAATATTTTGAGAAACTGTCATATGCGGAAATAATTATTATCTTGAAATACCATTCCAATATTTCTGTTTTCAGTTTGAACAGGATTGCGACTATTTAATATTTTGCCATCTAAAGAGATTTCACCGGAACAAGGAGTATACAATCCTACAATTAAACGCAACAAAGTACTTTTTCCGCAACCACTTGGGCCCATCAATGCTGAAAAAGAATTTTTTTGCAAATTAAGAGTTAATCCGTTTATGACATAGTCAGATTTTTTTTGATAACGGAATTTTAAATCGCGAATACTTAAAAACACTTTATCCATTTTCTCTTGTATAAAAAATTTTTTGAAACTTTGTGAATTTTAGCGATACAAAAACAAATATTCCTATTAAAAAAATAATACTAAGGCGAGAGGACATGCTTCTGCAAACATTTCGTCATGTACTAAATCATAAGTTTCTGGTGGATAAAGTATCAAAATTAAAGGGTCTCAGAAATAATGTCATGGGTAGTTCCTTGATGATATCAATGATGATAATGATTGATCCAAAACATAATGATGGCAAAATTAAAGGCAATTCTATTTTATAAAAAGTTTTAACCCGCTACATCCTAAAGTTTTTGCTACGTCTGCATATATAAATCCGATTTTCCTAAAAGCATTATAAGTACAATGATATCCTAATATGAGAAATCGCGTTATATAAGCAAAAATTAAAAGAATATAGATTCTCTAAGATGCGAAAAAATTCCCGCTGGTAAAATCTTCCATCTTTCCCATTGGAATACAGTAAATAGAATTAAAACAGCGATAACCATTCCTGGCAATGCATATTGAAATGCAAAAAACCCTACATAAGGCCGAAATCTGTTACGTGCTGTATGCGCCATATAAGTAGATATGACCATTAAGAAAAACGTTGTTGAAAGAGCTAAGATCAAAGTTCCTAGTGTGAATTCAAATAATTCCGATATAGATGTTGTTTGGAAATTTTCACAAAAAACTATATCGAATCATGATAAACATCGGTATTAAGTAACCCAAGCAGAATACTATACAGCATACAGATGTGGCAAATAATGCATGTAATCCCTTAAGTTTTCTTAAATAAATTGTAGAATTTGAAGCATAATTCAAAGGTTTTACTTTTTAGCAAGGTATGAGAAAGATAGAATGATAAAAATTATAGGGATGAGATAACTTGCAAATTTTAATGATGATTCAAGATCATTCATGCCAAACCAAATTTTAAATATTTCTGATGAAAAAGTTCTGATTCCTAAATAGGTAGTTACTCCAAATCACTGATAACTTCCATTGCAATAAGAGTTAATCCGCCAATGATAATGGGATATGATATAGGTAAAAGAATTTTGAAGAGAATTGTTAAAAAACTGGCCTTTAAAGTGCGAGCAGCAGCAACAATTTCTCCAATATTGTTTTGAAAGAAGATACACAAAACCACATATAAATAAGGAAAAAAAAACACTAAAATAAAAACCCCACCAGCTAAACTAAACAAATCAAAATTAAAAAAATGATGAATCCTAAAACTCTCTGATAAAAACATTCACAGGACTGGCGAAATCAAAGAATTTATAATAGGCATAAGTTCCAATATATGCAGGAATTGAAAAGGGTAAAATTAGTAAATATTGAAATAACCTTTTTCCAGGAAATTCATATAAAGACATGAATATTGCAAGGGGGAAGGCAATAAAAAAGCAGACTAAACTTACACAGATGATAAGGAATACAGTATTTAAGATAGCTTTTGTAAAGAAATGTTGGCGAATATAGTCCCAGTTTTCATTGCCATGTTTAAAAAAACTTTGAAATAATGGTAAAATTGGGCTTATAAAAGTTAAAATTATCAAACAAGGTATTATGAGATAATATATCGTATCTTTTAATTTCAACATGAATATTATCTCATAATACCAATATTTTCTAGCTCCAGTCAGCTTCGGTAATTAAGCGAACAGCCAAGTCAGAGTTAGATCCCCAAGATTCTAAATCGACATTTTGCAATTTAGGATTCGGACCCACTTTAAAAATAGATCTGTTGGTTTTACATCAGATTAACAGGATATTCATAATTTTCATTCGTGAGCCGCGTTTGAGCGTCTTTCGATGTTAAAATTCCAGTAATAGCAAGCATGGCTTTATGTTGTGCATTTTTAATTAAACTAAAACCACGATATTTTCATGAACCCGTCTTCTGGGTAAATAATAACAACGGATTCGGCAAGCTTTATTTTTCTTCTGGATCAGGAGAATTGATCATACGACCAAGGTAATAGCTGTTTACTACTGTTATACTTCCTTTTTTGGCATAAATGTCTGAAATTTGTTTTTTCTATCATTTCCTTCAGCGATCTTGCAAAATTAGAAACAAACCCTTTCAGAATTCACGAGTTTTTTCTTCACCCCATAAGGAGATTAATGATGCAATCCAAGAAATATTATAGTTTTTTAGCACCACTTCGAACTAAAGCTGACCCTTGTAATCTGGTTTTGAAAGATCAAGGTAGGTTTTAGGTTGTGCCTTTATAATCCTGTCTATAAACGATAATTCAGTCTTGAGGACAAAGCATACCAGTAATGTTTGGGATCACGTAAACGAGATGTAGTTTGTAAGTAATTTATCGGAAAATACAGGTTCCATTAAATCTTTGTTAACAGCTCTTGTAGTCCTGGAAAACCAAGTAGAGAAAAAGATCGGCTTGAGGATTACTACTTTCTTGTTCCATGCGAACTAGCAAAGCATCTTTTGATTTTACAACATTGACTTTAATACCAGTTTTCATTTTCAAACTCTTTGTACAACTCTTTGTCAACTTCATAATGTCTTGTAGTAAAGATTAACAACTTTTCTTCATTATCATTGTTAAATTGTTTTGTTTCATCTTTTTTTTTCTTCTTTAAAGCAAGAAAATACCAGAGAAAACCCTAAAATCAGCAAAAGATTTTTTCATATAATTCATGATATAACTCCATTTTTATGAAACTTTGTAGAATATATTCGAAAACAGAATTACAAAAACAGAATCGAATAGGACAACAAGAACATAATTTCGGCTGAACTCTAAAACACAATCAGATTCTTATGTTCCAAAATTATTCACTTCTGACTGTTTAAAACATTGAAAGAATCTTTTGTACGCTATTAAAAAATCGTCCCCCCCTTTTAGTTAAAAGTTTAACATAAAAACTTCTTTTTGTCAGCGATCTCTATTAATTTAGGATGTGAGACTGTAAATAGCTATCCGGTATCATTACTCATGTTACAGGATTCATGGTGCGAATATGAATAAGGGCGTACAGAATGACATAAAGATTAATGGGACTATTTATTACCTTTAAGCAATAAAATATTACTGCCAGTGCCAGTAAAAATGCGTTTTAGCAAGTTAAAAATGATGAGAACAAAATTCTTATAAATTCGCTTATGCTCAATGAACCCTATAATCGATAACATTCTCCTGCGGTAATTTCTAAAAAAAATAGGTCCGCCATGCCCATCAGTTACAGCGTGGATTTTAGAAAACATCCCGCCTGTGTTGCGTCCAGGCACAATTTTGATTCCCTGTTTTAACAGCGATGCTGCTGTTCGGTGTGCCTTAATATGGGGTCGAATCAATTTGCAATTGTTCAGGAATATTTTGAAGTAAAACATATTTAATTCCACTGATTACACACCTATCATCGACAGGTTTAAAATTCTCGAATTTTGGGGAAATATATTCACAATTGTATCTATTGTTCTTTCTGTAAGACAGTACATACTCTAATTCCTATTTTTAAATCAATTAAATTCCAATTTACCAAAAGGAATTTTAGTCAAAATAGTATAATTGAGCAATATCATGCAGCTCAATTCTCTCTTTAAACATTTTTAACAAGAGTCCTGACCATAGACTCTAGATGTTCAAAACTTTTACCATTCTTTAAAGCAAGTTTGAGTATCTCGTCATTTTCGCGAGTGATGCGGGTGCATGTCCAGCATCGTAAAAATAGGCTTTTATGAATTTTCTAAACTGAAAAATGTGATTTACAAGATTTTTTTATCTTAATCTTCAGGTACTTTACAAAAATAGTGTGAGAAAAATTTTTAGGTATTAGTTGTAAGGTTTCAAAGTGTGATGTACGAAAAAAGTATAGTTTGAGCTTGAAAGAAAAGGAGAAATTATGGGACAAATATTACATAGCTGCGCCAGAACGACGAAGGAGATTCGTTTGCAATACAGCGGAGTAAAGAAAGCATAACAGAGTTATCAAAATATTTTCATTTGAATAGAAATACTGTTCGAAAATGGAAAAATAGGGATTATACGGATGACGCAACAATGGGTACTAAAAATCCACATTCTACGGTATTAACTATTAAAGAAGAGCAAATGATTGTAAGGTTTCGTAAAAGTACTTTATTGCCTTTGGATGAATGTTTGTATGCACTAAAATCATACCAAAACACTTACGCGTTCATCTTTATATCGTTGTTTGAAACGTCATAGTGTTAATCGTTTCAAAGTTTAGATGATGATCAAGATAAACCTGAAAAGAAGGTATTCAAGACGTATTCACCTGGTTATTTTCATATTGATATTACATACAGAAATTGCTACACAAGAAGGTAAATCACAGCTTTTTGTAGCTATTGATCGTAGCACTAAACTGACTTATGGCAATCTTATAATAACAAGGAAAATCCACTGCCAAAGAGTTTTTGCTAGAACTCATAGCTTTTGTTCCTTATAAAATCCACACTATTCTTACTGATAATGGAATCCAGTTTACTAATCGAAAGCAGGATAAATATGCTTTCATGCATATTTTTTGATCGTGTCTGTTTACAACATAATATTGAAAATCGTCTAACCAAGGTTAATCATCCTTGGACTAATGGACAGGTGGAAAGAATGAACAGAATTATCAAAGAAGCAACTGTTAAATGTTATCATTATATATCTCATCAACAGTTTAAAGAACATTGTAATCTCTTTCTGAATGCTTACAATTTTGCTAAACGTTTGAAACTCTCAATGGTTTAACTCCCTATGAAAAAATTGTTTATTTTTTCAAGATGGATCCACAATGTTTTATCAAAAATCCCAGATACCTTACTCTGAAACCTAACAGCTAGTATCTCTGATGATACCTTGAGAGGGAGGAAGTTTGATGATGATAGAACGAGAATGAGATGGTATGATCGAGAACAAGGAATTCTTTTTTGTAGGTCTCATACAAGAAAAGAGTTGCCTAATTTTAAAGCTCGGAATTATAAACTGCTTATACCTACGAGAAGAAAACACAAGGGGAATCGGAAAGGATAGTAACGTGTTCAGGCTCTGATAAAACAGGCATTAATACAGCGGGGTTAACGATGTTAAATTATCAAATCCTTGCAAAAGTAACTGTTACTCTTTCTGTCACCGCACCATAGTGATTTTTAAATCTTGGTGTAAAAGTCGGCAAGAGTAACAGTTAATGAACTTCATAAATTATTGCTTCTGTTCTCGATAAAACAATGCGTTTTGAATCGTATCTATGACCCACGTTATAAGGGTTTAGGATGTGGCGATGTATTGTTTTATTAATAATTATAAAACGGGAATTGGTGGGCATGACTGAATCCAATAATACAGGAAAATTTTCTGCCCAATACAGGGCGTTTAAAGGGTATAGGCAAATTAGTTATTGGTTATAATGTTAACCCAAAGACGATTTAGTTTTGGTAACGGGATTATTTGAATGACATAATCATGTGGCTAAAAATTTTGTTCAATCGTAATAATTTCATTAAAGAACTGCTTATAGAAAGTTGCGAAATTTACTATCGACAACGGTAGATTATAGCTTTTTGTGTTGTGTGGATTGCACGTGTCAATTTGCTTATGTTAGAGCTATATAAAGGAAAGACAAAGATGATATATTGTTGCTTTCTGCAAAACCTTATTGCTTTTGAACCCTATAAATTGAGATTTATTTATATATAACGGTATTCGTTTGCGAAATGTCAAAAGGATAAACATGATTTTATTATATATTTGATCGTTTATTTAGAATAAACGATCGAATATTGTCTTCTGTAAGTTCATTATTCATGAGAAATTCGGTATAGGTCGAATATATTGGTTTTGCTGCATACAATTTTTCCCAATCTTTCACAATGTAGCAAAACATCTTTTGGAACTTAAGCTTGAGAAGGTGTTTTGCTATGTTTTATTTATTTTAAGTTCTACCGGACAATGATCAGATCCTTGTACGTCAGATAAAATGTCTGATGAAAGCAAATCTTTTTCCATATTTTTGGAGACAAAAATAATCAATACGCCATCCAATATTGCGAAGTCGTGCTGCTGTTTTTAGGTCCCACCAGGTGTAAGATTCTACTTTTTCGGGGTAAAAATAACGAAATGTATCAATCATTCCTAGTGCCAAGAACTTGTCAATCCAATCCCGTTCTTCAGGCAAGAAACCTGAGCTTTTCATATTTTCTTTTGGACGTGAGAGATCCAGAGGACGATGGGCTGTATTAACATCGCCCATAACAATTACTTTTTCACCGCTTTCGAGTAATTTTTGAACCTTTTGAAGAAAGTGCGTATAAAATGACATTTTGTATTGTAGTCTGTCTGGGTTCGATTTGCCATTAGGAAAGTAAACATTCAAGACAATGTAATCGGGAAATCGTAGGAAAACAATGCGTCCTTCTTGGTCGAATTCTGGAATTTGTATCCAATCATAGCAAATTTCTTGCGCAGGAATTTACTATAGACACCTACACCACTATAGCCTTTGCGTGCAGCACGTGAGAGGTAAAAAAAATATCCTTCAAGTTCAAAAATCTTTTCATCAAGCTGTTCATTCCAGGCTTTTGTTTCTTGTAATCCTATAAAATCGGGTTTGTATTGAAGAATCCATTCTTTGAGCCCTTTTTTGAAACCCGCACGAATTCCGTTCACATTAAATGAGATAAATGTTTGATAATCCATACAATTTGGAAAATTAACATACAAATTGCTACAGAGTCTAGTAGTTAAGAGTCTTGACATAAATTCTAAAAACATCAGAATAGTCGGGGGGATTTTTTTTGAATACAAATAATATTAATAGACCTCAGGGCAGTTTGCTAAGCAGGGTATGCTGTGGAATTTAAAGATTTTCAACTGAGTTCAGAAATTTTACATGGATTAGATGATGCTGGATATATTCAGTGTACACCTGTACAACAAGAGAGTTTAGAAGCATGTCTTGTTGCAGGGCGCGATGTTTATGCGCAAAGTCAGACTGGAACCGGGAAAACTGCAGGGTATTTAGTTCCCGTTCTAAGTTTGTTAACTGGAAACGAGAGTGGTACGCAGAGGGAAGGGCTTGCTATGGTTCTTATTCCTACTCGTGAGCTTGCTGCTCAAGTGGAAAAAGAAGCTAGGCTTATTGGTAAGTATCTTTCTCTTAAAATTGTTCAGGTTTTTGGTGGAGTGGGTTATGCAAAGCAGCAACGAGCTATAGTAGATAGACCCGATCTCATTATTGCAACGCCGGGAAGACTTACAGATCTTGTTAATCAAGGTATTGTTAATCTTCAAAAGTGAAGATTTTGGTTGTGGATGAAGCTGATCGTATGTTTGATATGGGATTTCAAAATGAAATTTTGGCGCTCATACGTAAAATGCCGACTCCTGCAAATCGGCGTACCCTTTTGTTTAGTGCTACCTTGAATGCCAAAGTAGGAAATTTAGTTTGGCAATATATGTCTAATCCCGTGGATATCGTGATTAAGTCAGAACAAGTTGCAGTTACTGCCGTTGAGCAGGAAATTTATCATGTTGCACGTAATGAAAATTTCCTTTACTTTGGCTCTTATTCAGAGTTTTAAGCCTCGTAGTCTTATTATTTTTAGTAATACCAAAGTCGGAGCCGTTCGCATCGCTGATTTCTTGAAAAATGAATATGCGTTGTGGAGTACTCGAAGGCAATATGCCTCAGAACAAGAGAACAAGGGTTATTAATAGTTTAGTGTCGGGAGAGTTATCTATTCTTTCGGCTACGGATGTGGCAGCACGCGGGTTGCATGTTCCTGATCTCGAGTGGGTACTTAATTTTGATCTTCCAAATGAGGCCGAGAATTATGTACATAGAATAGGAAGAACAGCTAGGGCAGGTTGTTCGGGTAAGGCTATTAGCTTTGCCTGCGAAAGATACGTTTTTAATCTGTCTGCTATAGAAAGGCTTATAGGTCAAAAGATTCCTGTAGCTTGGCCAGATAAAGAATTTCAAACTTTGCTTGCGGATTTGAGTAGGCAGATTAGGTCTTTGAGGCAAGATAGGCCGGTTGGAGATTATTCTTCGCAGTCTAGATTATTCTTCGCAGTCTAGCGTTCTTCGCAGCCTAGAGACGTTCTCGCAGCCTAGAGATCGTTCGCAGCCTAGAGAGTTCTTCGCACCTTTTCGACCTCGTAGTAGTAAAATAAGAACCGGGAGTTTTGATGATGGTTTCCCCGGGAAATTAAGTCAAGATAGTTCTCGGCAGAATCAGCCTTCAGCTACATATAGCAGCACAAAGGTGAAAAATTTTACTGGTATGGTTGTGAAAGAGAATGGCAAGTCTTACGGCGAGGTTAGTAAGAAAAGAAATTCTTTATTAGGTTCCGATGTTGTTGAAAAAGGTCTTTCTTCAGCAAGAAGGTCTCAGGGTGTGGCACATCGTGTTCAGGACTCAACAAAAATTGAGGATAGACTTGCTTACTATTCAGAAAAATATGGTGAAAAATTTCCGTCTTCCGATATTTTAAGGGGACGTTCGTACAAGTCTTCAATATTAAAGGTTTCTCATGAAAAGATGAACAAACCCGAAACACAAGAAGCAGTTTTTTACAGGTATTCGTAAACTTTTTCGACGTTAGGAATGATTTGAGATGCTCAATGCATCTTTGCTTAGACAATTTGGGTTTGATGAGAATGAGATTTTTGTTAATGAACCCCTTGCTCCGCGAACGTGGATAAAAACGGGGGGTTCAGCTTCTCTTCTTGTCGAATCGAGATCTTCGCAGAAGATTTCTAATTTATTGCCATTTTGTCGTGATCGTGACATTCCAATATTCTTTTTGGGAAATGGATCCAATCTTGTTGTTAGTGATCGTGGATTTCCCGGAGTTGTTATTACAACCGGATCTTTCATAGATGAAGATCTTTGTTGGTCTGACCAAGATTCAAAAGAGTTTTGTTTAACGATTCCCCAGGGCGAAGAGTGGATGATATTGTTAAAATGTGTTGTCAGAAGAATTTGGCGGGACTAGAGTATTTTTTTGGACTTCCTGGAACCGTTGGTGGTGCAGTGTTTTGAATGCCTCCTGCTATGATCATGCGTGGTCAGAGGTTTTTATTAAGGCAAAAGTCCTTTGTCCCGATGGAGTAATGCGATGGATTACAAAAAATGATGAATGGGGGTATAAAAAATCTCCATTTCAAACATTAGGTGCTCTTATCATTTCTGTTGTTATTCAGCTATTTACGGGGTCTGGAAATGATGCATTATTGAGAATTGCAGATTCACGTTATAGAGATCGTCAAGAGAAAGGTCATTTTTTCGCTCCTTGTGCAGGATCTGTTTTTAAAAATAATCGTGCCTTTGGAAAACCTTCAGGCCAAATTATTGAGAGTTTAGGATTGAAGGGATTATCATTGGGCGGTGCCCAAATTGCGCCTTGGCATGCCAATATTCTCATTAATAGAGGTAATGCAAGTTCTCAAGAAATTTATGATCTTGCTTTTTATATTCAAAAAAGAGTAAAAGATTCCTATGGATATGATTTGGATCCTGAAGTGGTTTTTTTGGGGGATTTTACGAAGTAAAAGTTACTTATTTCTTATCTGGAGGCTCGTACTGATGCGGTTTTTACAGTATATTTTTTTATTTCTTTTTGGAAGCTTTTTATTAAACTCTAAGAGTTTGTCTATTCAAGATAAGATTGAGAACCTTCAGAGTGTGAAGATAAAAAATGCTTTTGTAAATCTTGAATTTTATTATCTTGATGTTAAGAATGTTGATCCTGTAGTGCTTATGCGTATTTCATTTTTACATATTCCTGATACCTTTCAAGAAAGTTTGGGTTTTACAAGGAATCAATTACAGACATCCTACATAAAAATTAAGATGGATATTGAAGATATATTAAAAAAAGAGCAGAAAAAAAATTGGAACTGGACAAAAAAAGATCTAGAGGATTATATTAAATTAGATGAAAAAAATTTAAAAATTACGTATTCGAATCTAGTTTATAATGATCAATTCTTGCCCAAAGGGGGACTCGAACCCCCACGTCTTTCGACACTAGAACCTGAATCTAGCGTGTCTACCAATTCCACCATCTGGGCAAAAGTACCTAATTTTAGTAGAAGAATTATCTTAGGTCAAGTGTTTTTATAAAAGATATTTTGGAAAGAAGGTTTTATAGTATTTGAGATGTTTGCTCTGTATTGACATAGAGTATAATAAATGTTACCATCAGTCGTCTGTTTTTTGGGTAATGAAGGAGAATTTAGGTCTAATATGCCGTGTGGAAGAAAGCGTAAGAGAAAGAAGATTGCTACACATAAACGTAAAAAGAAGTTACGTAAGAATCGTCATAAGAATAAGAAGTAAATTAATTAGCGTTTTTTACTTGATCTCAATATTTGATATAAAGATTAAAAGCGCTAGTATAAGTAAATAAAAAGCAAAGGGATATAATCTCTTTGCTTTCGTTACTGTTTTAAGAAAAACTTTGAGTGTAGGAATTCCTAATATAAAGTTGTCATCCCTGCAAGTATCAGGGGTCTGATCTCTATACTGTTAGACATCGAGTTAAGATCTTTGAGAGAGTAGAGAAATGCTCCAATTGTTATGGGAATAGAAAGAAGAAAAGAGGACATTACTGCTTTTTTTATGGTGTAACCACATAAAAGATATGCAAAAATTGTTGATCCGCTTCGTGATATTCCTGGTAATATTGCTAGGCTTTGAAGAAGTCCGATAATGAGAGCTTGTTTGGTTACGGATAGGGGAGTTTTGATTACCAAGAATTGTGAAGCTATCAAGATGATAGCTGTATAAGTAAATCCCAATGCCTGTTTTATTGAATTTGTTTTTGTATTATTAATAAATTGTTCAGAAAAAAGAATAAAAATACTGTAATTATCGATGCTATAACAATGATAATCGCCTGTTTAGAGAGAGAATCTTGATCTTTCTTGAGTTGAATTCGATAAACGTACTTTGAGATAAGAGAGGATAGCATGAGAATGATAGTCTTTCTTAAAAACAATACTATTATTCAATGTTATAAAATGTAAGAAAACATCAAAGAGCAGCGGTACATTATGAATGTGAAAGATTTTTTTGATAAGTACAAGATGGCTAGAACTTGAAATAGGAAGAAACTCGCCAATACCTTGAACTATTCCAAGAAGCAATGCATGAAAATAGGACATAATCTGAATACCTGACTCTTTTACTAAGAATTATTCCTGCGCTTCACTGGGACTTGTTGCACTAGTATCTGGAGGAGAGAATTTATTTGTACTTGGTTGCGGTGCAGGGATAAGGATTTTAAAAAGTTCTTCAATATGTTCTGTATAAATGCCTGTTTTGTCATATTCTTTGGCAATTTTTAAATCTTTGAGAGCTTCGGGTATATATTGCATTTTATGATAAACCAATCCTCGATGATAGTAAGGATCAGCCAATTGAGAGTTTAATTGAATGGCTTTGTTAAAGTCTTTCAGGGCTAGTTTATAATTTTCGACCACATAGTAAATTTCTCCACGTGTATCGTAGTAAGCTGCTTCTTTCTTGTTTAATTTGATGGCTTTGTTCACATCTTTTAAAGCATTATAAGGGTCATCTCCCAAAAGCAAAGATGCGTATGCACGATTGTTGTAGGGTTGATCCAAAGATGCATCAAGATCAATAACATGGGAAAAATCTTGTACTGCTAATTCATACTTTTGAAAGAACAGATAAATATGACCACGCTGCAAATAAGTTTCAATATTTTGGGATTTTTTCTTAAAAATATAGTTAATATCTTCTAATGCTTCTGCATAATTTCCCAGTAAGTAATGAGCCAAAGCTCGACCATGACTGAGTTCGACAGAGGATCCTTTTAGGCGTATTCCATGGTTAAAATCTTCTATTGCCTTTGTGTAATCTTGCATGACAATATAAGTTTTTCCACGCTGAAAATAGATCTCTGATACATTGGGTGCCAGTTTTTCAGCTTTATTATAACAAGCAAGGGCTGGGTCATAGTTGTTTTGCAGTGAATGAATCATGGCTTGTTTTAGATAAGCTTCGGCATGTGCAGGATCAACATTGGTAACGGTAATAAACCCTTTCAAAGCCTGATCAAGTTTATTCTGTTCCATGAGTAAAGTTGCACGGTCTTGATAAGAATCTAGAATACTTGGTTCATATTTTATGGAGCGATTGAGATCTTTGAGGGCTTTATGATCCTTATGAAGTCGCATCAAGACAATGGCTCTCAGATAATGGAGACGTCCATTGCGAGGTTCAATTTTGATTGCAGAGTTAAAATCTTTAATAGCAAGATTCAATTTTTTTAATTCGCTATAGGCCGTTCCTCGATGGGTATAAGCTATGACATTACGCCGATCATGACTTAGAACTCTCGAGCTAATTCAATGACCTTTGCATAATTATGAGAGAATAAAGCTTTCTGACTTGCTTCAATATCCTGCTCGATATTTACATAATTATGAGAATACAGAGAGGAGACAATTGATGTTGTCAGTAAGAATAACGCAAACTTGTTTCCTATAAGGGAACGAGGGGTTACAGATATAAAACGCATAATTCATATTGTAGTATTTAATAAGCAATATTACAAGGCCATGAAGAGGAGCGATTGTCATAATGGATTGGGTGTTATGTGAAAATGTTTTTGTAAGTGTAAAAGTTCAGGTCTGTATTCAAAATGCATATTATCATAGAGAATCCATCGTCCTCCCCAAATGAATCCATATTTTTCGAAGAGATTGATAATAAGTTGTGGAGGTTCCCAACGTTTTTTGAGTGGTACTAAAAACCAATCTGAGTTTTTGGATTCTTCCCATCTCCAATAGATAATTTTACTTTTATTTTTAGGAATAATATCGATGGCAACAGCGAAACTATGAAAACTACGATTTTGTGTTCCTCGGATTTTTCTCCAGGAGTAGGAATGCATTGCATGAATAGATTTGATAAAATCACCAATTTGAGGATTATATTTTGACATTTCCAGAATTTTTTTGTGTAGGTTTGAGATTTGGGGCGCTATTTTTCGATGTACAGGAATTTTCTGATGTAGAAAGTTCAGGGAAATTAATTGCTTTTCAATTGTTGATTGTGTACTGCTTTTATAGAGAATCTCATAGAATTTCCCTTCATATGCAGGAGCCTGTGAGAGTTTGTCTTTTGTGTAATTATTTCTAATATAGAGAATTTTTTTGGCTGAGAAATTTTTAGGATTTTCTACAGATTTTGGATAATAGTAAAAAATATATTTACGATATTTTGTATAGTTTTTGCGCACTGAACTTGGTAAAAAGTCTTCCTTCGGCCCAGTATAATTCTTCTTTATTATGAAAAATTAAAACCCAATCATTGTCTTTATAGATGATGCAACAAATGTCTTTCGGGTAGGAAGAGAGTAGCGAGGAAATTTCAGCAAGGGTTGAAAAGTTTTTTAGATTTTTTGGAGCGTTTTTGAGATCTTCGAGAGAGAATCCATATTGTTGCCAATAGCTGTCAGGCGGGTTTTTTTGCGCCCAAAGAAGATGGCCTTTGCCCTGTAGCAATATAATGATCAGGAGTAAACGCATTTTACGTATAAATATTTTATCAATAAAACTTGGAGGGTTAAAGTGTTTATTTCTTCCTCAAAACTGAACTCGACCCCACAGTTTGGCATTCATTCATTTCTAAATATATGGTTACATCACATTCGGGGACATTTATATTCTTCTTCTGTGGCAATATTCTCAGAAGTGACGGTCTGTTCATCTGTGTTTGCAGAATTGTCTTCAACAATATCCAAACTTTCTCGCAGAATAGAGGTAATTGTAGCAACGTCTTCACTGGTTACACCATTGAGATTAAGCATATCTTCCTTACTCAAATTGATGAGAACTTCTATAAGTTCTATACCATTTCACGTAAAAGAGAAACGAGTCGAGGTGGGATATTAGGCATTTCAGAAATATAGTAATTTCATCACTTTCATTTTGATCGTTAAAGAGACGGTTGAGGTTTTGGCCGTTTTCTTCTTCAGGAAGATCCATCGCTGCAAACTGTTCTTCTGTTTATTAACATTGATATTCCAATCCACGAGGCGATTAGCAGGCGTACATTGAGTCCTAGTTTTCCAATAGCTAAACTGAGTGAGATTCCTCTAGAACTGCCAATGCTTGGCGTTTTGCCTGGTTAAGAATATAGACATTGCTTACACGTGCGGAGAAAGAGCATTTTTAATAAAGACTTTAGGATTATCATCGTAACGTAAAATATCAATTTTTTCGCCTTCTAATTCACGAACAATTCCCTGTATTCTTTGACCTTTAACACCTACACAAGCTCCAACGGGATCTAGGTCATCACGCGTTGAAGAAACAGCAAGTTTGATACGAGATCCAGGTTCACGAACAATATTATGGATTTCGACGGAACCATCGTAGATTTCAGGAACTTCGATTTCCAATAGTTTTCGAATAATTCGGTATGTGTCCGAGAAAGAACGATGGAAGGAATTCATCACGTCTTACTTCCCAAATGAGTGCTTTAATTCTATCGCCAGCATGGTAAACTTCGCGCGGAGATTGAAAACGTCTAGGCAGTACGGCTTCAGTGCGTCCTAAATTGACATAAATTGTACCGTTTTGCTCTCTTTGGTAATAACCGATGATAAGTTCACCGCGTTTATCTTTAAATTCACTATAAATAATGTCTCTTTGCACGTCTTTAAGATTTTGATGAGCTCGTTGTTTTGCAGTATCTATGGATGATCGGTCAAAGTCTTTTGGATCAACTTCGACGAGTATTTTTCATCCCCTACTTCGGCTTCTGTATTGAGTAAGCGAGCCTCGGTGACTTCTATATCAAAAAGAGGATTATCCCAATCATCGTCTTCAACAATTTTTTTCTTTGAATACAGGGAGACGTATTCAGAGTCTTCCGAAAATTTCACGATGGCATTGTCATTGGAGCCATAGCGTCGCTTATAAGCTGCCATTAGAGTTTCTTCAATCATATTAAGAACTAACTGTTCGCTAATTCCTTTGTCTTGTTGAATTTGTATTACGGAGTTCCCTATGAAGGTTGCCATGGTGAATCTTCTCCTTTTAAAATATGAGTTCTTCTATTAAGTTTTTTAGATGTACTTAACAAGTTTCTCTTTAGTGCTTTATTCATTAGATGCAATCAATAAGTTTCCCTTTACGGATTTGTTCATAAGTATAGATGATTTCATCAATGGTGCAATGCTCTTCATCAGCATGAGAGAGAATACCTTCCACTGTATTTCCTGTGGAAAGTGAAAGATGAATTTTTCTTCCTACAAAGACAGGGTATTCACCTTTATTTTTTAATACACGATTTAAACCAGGGGAAGAAACGCTCAAGCTCAAATTATTAGGATAAACAATAGATTCCACCCGTGCTTTGAGTGCAAAAATGATCTGATCACAATCTTGACTGGACAATCCACCCGTAGCCCTTTTATGTACGTAGAGAATGACAAAAACAGTTTTTCCACTAACACCTGTATTAACTTCAACAAGATTATATCCCATAGAATCTACAATTGTTTGAACTTCTTCCTTTATCATGTATGACATTTTAAACCACTTACCTCAGTAAACAACTTTAACATAACTTAACAACTTTAAATCCAATTTACCGCAGTAAACACTTTTTAAAACACAAGTAATGTTAAATCAAGTTTAATAATAGATCAAGAAAGTTTTTCGAGAAAAAAGTGGAACCGAAGTCTTTCATATGAGTATAGGCACTTTGAAATAAAAAAATAAACATTCTCAACCTTAATGCAGAAGATTAACTTAAATTGCAACTTATATACAATATGATGAAAGTAAGATGTTAAAAACAGGATGAAATACCCATGTAAGTTTAAAGTATTTATATTGAAAATATTTTTGTGATTTTTTTATCAATGTGTTGACTGAACTTGGTGATAAGGTTCAAGCTTAGTATGATGATTTGTTTTGCAATGTTCTTGATCGACAATGTCTTTTAAGGTGGATATCCATAGTGGTTACTCTTGGCGAGATGAAATTGCTGAGATGAGCGAGGATCGAGAACTTTGAAGGGAAGTGTCGTTCGATTTGAGAACGTTACCAAACTTTATGATGATTTTTGTGCAGTAGACAATGTCAGTTTAGAGATTAAGGCAGGGGAATTTTTTTCCTTATTGGGTCCCTCCGGATGTGGTAAAACCACCTTATTGCGTGTGCTTGCTGGGTTTATTAGTCCAACATCGGGGGCTATTTACTTAGATGGCAAAAATATTATTGATCTTCCACCTAATAAACGTCAAATAAATACAGTTTTCCAGAATTATGCACTTTTTCCTCATTTGGATGTTTATGAAAATGTGGCTTTTCCTTTGCGAATTCGTAAAGAAATAAGCGTACTATTGATAATAAAGTTTGCGAATATTTGAGTCTTGTTCAGTTGGAAGGCAAGGAAAATAGGCGACCTTCCGAGCTTTCTGGCGGTCAAAAACAGAGAGTTGCTATAGCAAGAGCATTAATTAGTGAGCCATCTGTTTTACTGTTGGATGAGCCCCTGAGTGCTTTGGATGCAAAATTACGACAACATATGCTCTTAGAATTAGATGCGATTCATGATCGTACTGGCATTACATTTGTGTTTGTTACCCATGATCAAGAGGAGGCAATTTCGGTATCGGATCGTGTTGCTGTTATGGGTGGAGGTCAGGTTTTACAGGTTGGAATACCGTTTGACGTTTATGAAAGCCCTGTTAATGCCTTTGTTGCTGACTTTATCGGAGAAACGAATTTATTTGAGGGCAAGGTCACGCATGTTGATGGGAATTGGGTGGAAACAGAAACAAAGAATTTTGGTTTCGTTAAGGTAACCATGGTCGAAAATTCGATTACCCCTTGTGTAGGTAATTATGTTTTACTGACTGTACGCCCTGAAAAAATTCGCGTTACTCTTGAACCTCCTCCGCAAGGGAAATATGATGGAAAACATAATATTTTGGAAGGAACGGTGAAAGAGCTCATTTATGCCGGGTTTCAGAGTAAATGTAACATACAAATTAGTGGAACAGATGCGATTATTCATGCGGTGAAGCCTCATATTAAGTATTCTGATGAAGGCCCTGAAATCGATTGGGATGACCATGTCCATCTCTGGTGGCATGCTGATAATGGTTATATTGTTGAGATTATTCATGGGAGAAAATAAGTGCTTCGATGATCGGTATGGATTAGTCTATTCCTCATTAGCAATAATTTTTTTAACCCTTTTTTTTGTTTTTCCTCTTTTGATTGTTGTTCTGTTTAGTTTTTTGAAATCAGATATTAATGTAGGTGTTCTTCCTGAATTGAGTTTCAATGCTTATAGAACTTTGTTACGCCTTGATTATGGAAATGCTATAATTAATACATTTATTATTACGTTTTTTTCCAGTTTTATAGCTGTTATTATCGCTTTGCCTTGTGCATATTATATGGCTGTTTCTCGTCATCAAACGCTTTTGCTTCTTCTTATTACAGTTCCCTTTTGGACCAATTTTCTTGTTCGCGTTTTCGCTTGGAAGGCTATTTTAGAGGCGAATGGCTTTTTAAATCTTATTCTTATGAAGTTTGGAATTCTTGATGTGCCTATTATTTTTCTTTATAATCGGATTGCGGTTATTATAGTTCTTGCATACACTTATTTGCCTTTTGCAATACTTCCTTTGTATGGTACGATTGAAAGATTTGATTTTTCCTTGCTTGAGGCAGGACAAGACTTAGGCTGTACCCATATGCGGAGTTTGATAAAAATTATGCTACCGAATATTCGAACAGGCATTATAACGGCGATGATGTTTGTTTTTATCCCCATTCTCGGGCAATATGTTATTCCTGAATTAGTAGGTGGTGGTCGGGCAGGAACTTTTATGATAGGGCAAAAAATGGCCAATGCGTTTTTTAAAGAGAGGAATTGGCCAGTGCCTGCAGCATTTTCAACCATTTTGATAGGCATAACATTATGCCTTTTAATTTTACAAAAAGTTAGAGGTAAAAGGAAGAAGCATTTTAGAATAAAAATGTCAAAACTTGCTACAATACAATAGATCTTTCGGTTTCTTTGTCGGAGTATTGATATGGGTAAAAAAAGTCAATTTATATTAACAAGATCAAAACCGAAGGCATCTTTTGTTATTTTTGTCGTTACAATAACCTTTTTACTCTTGCCATTGGTGATTTTGGTACCTTATAGCTTTAATGATGCGAAAAATGTTTGGACTCATTTTAGCTTTCGTTGGTATAAAATACTTTTTACGAGAAAGCGACAACTTTGGATTGCTTTTTTTAATAGTCTGTTTGTTGCAGCTGTATCAGGGTTAGTTTCAACTGCCATTGGTACATTATTAGCGATTGGATTAAAATGGTATCGCTTTGTACTTAAGCCTTATGTGCGCTGTGCAATATTTTTATCATTGGTTATTCCTGATATTGTACTGGGATTGGGATTAGCCATATTTTTTTCCATTTTAAAATTAAATTTGGGACTTTTTAATGTCATTTTTTCGCATATTAGCTTTTGTATTCCCTTTGTGACTTTAATGATATTTTCGCGTCTTGATGAGTTTGATGATTCCATTTTGGAAGTAGCGAATGATTTGGGTGCTAATGAGTGGTACCGGCTTACGCGTGTGATTTTACCTATTGCCACTCCTGGCATTATTAGTGCTTTTGTTACGGCTGTGACCCTGTCTTTGGAAGATTTTGTCATAACGATTTTCGTGGGTTCTTCTGGAACAAGGACATTGCCTGTTGCTATAAATAATATGATTCGAAAAGATCCAGATTCTAATGTGGTGTATGCATTGTCTGTTTTACTCATATTGGGAACTGTAGGATTTGCAATTGGTAGCAAAAGATTTTTAAAATATTTGGTGAGGCGATAATACTTTTGAAAAGTGAGGAGATAGAGTACTTAAAAAAATGATTTTTAGGAATATATGAAAGATGTTAAAGAATGAAAAGAAGTTATGAGAGGGGAAATTGGATGCTAAGATATATAAAAAATCTGAGAATAAATGATTTAAAATTTTCATTTATGATTATGGGTTTTTTAATTTTTATGAGTTTTATGGGCTTTTTATCATGTGGAGAATCAAGTAAAAGAGTACTTCGACTGTACAATTGGACTTATTATATTCCTGATGAAACATTAGAGGATTTTGAAAAAGAGACAGGTATTAAGGTTATTCTTGATACGTATGATAGTAATGAAACGATGTATTCTAAATTGATAACAGGCAATGCGAATTATGACATTGTGGTGCCATCAAGTGACTATATTGGGACAATGATTGAACAGGATATGCTTTCAAAAATTGATTATACTAAAGTTCCTAACTTCGCAAACTTGAACCCAAAAGTTCTTAATTTTGCCAATAAAGTGGGATATGACAAGGATTTTCAGTATAGTGTTCTCTATTTTATAGGGAGTTCAGGCTATTAGTATTAATACAAAATTTGTACAGGATGATACAGATAGTTGGCGTATTTTTGGCCGTAAAGATTTAAAAAATCGCATGAGTATGGTAAATGACATGAGAGACGTGATAGGTGGAGCTCTTATGACCTTGGGATTTTCAGGAAATTCTCGGGACAAATCTGAACTTGAACAGGCAAAAAAGCTGATACTGGAAGAGTGGAAACCGAATTTACTAAAATTTGATTCAGAAACTTTTGGTAAGGATTTTTCTGCAGAAAATACATGGGTGGCTCAAGGGTTTCCTGAAGTTGTTCTTAATGAAAGAGAACGCAATAGAGAAAATTACAAATTTGTTCTTCCCAAGGAAGGCAGCATGATCAATTTGGACAGTATGGTAATTTTGAAAAATGCAAAAAACAAGGATGAAGCGCATGAACTCATTAATTATGTATTGAGACCAGAAGTGCATGCCTATATTGCCGATATGTTTTATTTTCCTGTTCTTATCCCAGAAGCAGAGAAGTATAAAAAGGATAGTCCCGCCTATGATTTAAATATTTTGATGGAGCGCGGGGAGGTTCGCAGAGGGCTTGCAAGCGACGTAAGTCTATACACTGCAATTTGGGATCAGATTTTGCAGGGCTCTTAAAAGATCAATGTACATATTATATATAGCTATGATATGTACGCTAAAAAGTTTGTGATTTGTACAAAAAAATATAAAAATTAGGAAGGTAGTAAAAATTTTAAAATGAGAAAAAGAGAGTATGTATTGGGAATTTTAGGATTTTTATTTTTGAGTAGTTTGTGTTGTGGATTTATATCATGTGGTGGCAAGCAAAAAGTTGTTCGTCTTTACAATTGGACCTATTTTATTCCTGATGAAACATTAGAGGCTTTTGAAAAAGAAACCAATATAAAAGTAATTTTGGATACTTATGATGGCAATGAGACCATGTATACCAAATTAATGACAGGAACTGCCAATTACGACATTGTTGTACCATCCAGTGACTATGTTTCCATTATGATTGGTCAGAATATGTTAGAAAAGCTTGATCATAGTAAAATACCTAATTTTAAAAATCTTGATGGCAAAGTTCTTGAGTTTACCTAGTAATGATGGATATGACAAGGGACATATGTACAGTATTCCCTACTTTATGGGTAGTACTGGTATTAGTATTAATAAGGAATTTGTGCAGGATAATACAAATAGTTGGCGCATTTTTGAACGTACAGATCTTAAGGATCGTATGAGCATGATGAATGATATGCGAGATGTTCTTGGAGGAGCTCTTAAAACATTGGGATTTTCTGGGAATTCAGTGAATGTTAATGAACTTGCTCAAGCAAAAAAACTTATTATGGAGGATTGGAAGCCTAATCTTTTGAAATTTGATTCAGAAACTTTTGGAAAGGACTTTGCTGCAGGAAATATCTGGGTTGCTCAGGGATATGCAGAAGTGGTTCTTAATGAAAGAGAACGCAATAGAGAAAATTATACATTCCAGTTGCCTAAAGAAGGAACCATGATAACTCTGGATAGTATGGTGATTCTCAAAGATGCAAAAAATAAGAATGAGGCTTATAAACTTATCAATTATATTTTGAAACCAGAGGTTCATGCTTATATCGCTGATATGTTTTACTATCCGGTTCTTATTCCCGATGCGAAGAAGTATAGAAAGGATGAGCCAGCTTATGATATGGAAAATCTTTTAGCAAGAGGTGAACTTCGCAAGGACATTGGCGAAAATATACGCTTGTATTCTGAGATTTGGGATCAAATTTTACAGGGTTATACTAAGAAGTAAATTGGGATTGTTGAGATCTGGTGATAATTGTTTCATTTGATCCAGATCTCCATGAGTTATCGTATAAGGAAATATTCAGAGAGCTCTTTTCTCTCTATGGATATTGTTTAATTAGATAAATTTTTAGGTAGTTTGCTACTATCATTGATTGTTTTGATCATTTGATCAGATTTGATTCCAAATCTTTTTGAGTCTTTCATTTTTGCATCGTTAAAAAAAGAGATAGCTAGTTCAGTATCATTTTCTCCGTAAAAACTCAGATACCCCATACAAAAATCAATTAATGCTGGAGGAGCATTTTTTTTTAACGAATTTTCATAGTATTTTTTTGCAGAAGGGAAAGTCATTTTCAGAAAAGGCAACAAGTCCTAAATAGTAGTCAGCCAGGAAAGAATCAGGCATTATCTGAAGAACTTTTTGTGCATGATCCTTTGCACTTTCATAATTCGCATTTTGATAAGCTTCTCTCATGGCCGTAACTTTCGATTGATTGATTGGGTTGAGAGTTGAGATATTCTCGAAAATCATCTTCAAGATTGGGTAGATTAGCTAATAAATAATCAGAGAGGATTTGTGCATTCTCGGTTTGTGAATTATTTAAGGCAAGCGTACTGATGGCTTGTTTTATAGTTGAAAGATACTGACTCTGGCCAGAAAAGATTAAAAAATTGACTAGTCCCCAAGAATATAAAAAATTGCGTTCGAAATTTGCCTTTTCAAATGTTGCAGACTCATCAGTCATTGTCATAAGATCGATGAGGGAATGGGATTTTTTCTTAGAAATATTTTTTAAATCATCGAAGAATCGATTATTATGAGATACTGAGGCCTCAGTATTATCATAGTGAATATTGGTATAAGACAAGGCTAATCCTTCTCGTAACCATGTTGGAATTGAGGGAAAAATCTCGAAAATATAGCTAAAAAAGCTGTGACGTCCAAGATGTGAGGAAAAATCTGCCTTACCTATTAATAGGATAAATGTAGAGAATATTTTCTTTTGGTGTGCTTTTTGTAATAAAAATAAATAAAACTTTTAGCGATGATGTATACTTTTTTCGCGAAAGAGCAGTATCAAAGTTTTTTTTGTTGTAGAAATAGTGGACATTGATAGGATTATTCGTTGACTCACGATCGCTTAAAGAGGAAAAGAGAGAGTCAAAAAGCTTATAATTATGTTCCAATTGTTTCGAAACAGACTCAAGATCGTCTAAAGGAAGTTCAAAATCAGCTTGAATTTTGTAATGGGTACTTTGATGCAATTGTGTGGAAGATTCTAGAGACGAGGCCATGACAAAACTTGATGTGAATATGAGGGATATAATAAAAGCAATGGTATGAAGTTTAATTTTAAAGATCGTGCAATAAATATTGGCTAAATATTTTTTCGTCGAAAACAAGTGTGGAACTCCTTACAGTCTATTTTTACAGTTTTTTGAATATGGTTAGCAGCGTAATCTTTGAAAGATTGTAGCATATTTACTGCAGAAGGTATAGTGGAACTTAGTCGACAACGTACACTAGCAAGATTATTGGAATATAAGTTAATTTTGATATGAGAAATTTTAAAACGGGGTTCAAAGTTTTGAGTAATCTCTTTGAGTAGTGTTTTTATCCGCTCAATTTTTTCTTCAGGAGATTGAACAAGAACATGTTGTTGAAATACAGGACGTACTATAGTTTTTTTCTACGAAATTATGGATTTTTCTTTTCATAAATCCCCGATGAATCAAAAATACTTTAATACGATCATAAAGAATATGAGGACAATTTTTTATGATTTCCTCTGCAGGAACGGGAATAACATGATTTCCAGCAGAACGACTTTTTGAGCAGTACTAATTTCTTTGGGAGTACTAACTTCTTCTATACGAATAATTCGGTAAATCTCCGGCAAATTCAGATGTTCAGCGATGCGTGAAACCATTTTGTCGCTAGTTCCTAAAAGAAGGATTTTTATAAAATTAGTTTTTTCCAGAGCTTCGATAGCGTTTTGTCTATGTGCAAGATCATCGAAGAGCGAGACTCGTACAGCTTGAAGAAAGTTTAACTCACTTTTTGCACTATGACCTGCAATGACTTTATTGTTTTCTACAATAATTCCGTCATCAATAATGATAGAAATATCGAATGTTTGTGCAACACTTTTTGCTTTATAGCTTTTACCAGATCCACTTTTTCCTACAAACGCGAAAACACGTACTCCTTGTGTAGTCCAATAAAGGCGTTGGATCGTATCTGTAATTATTTTTAAAGGAGAATTTTTCTTATTATTGTCTATTTCATTTGGCATAATAATTTTTCAGGCAAATGAAGATATTTTAAGAGATTATTTTTGAAAATATGTTTCAAGATAGCGGCGTTTACCTTCCTCATGTTCAGCAACATTACTAGAGAATTTATGTGTTCCCATAGAGGTATTGTCAACAACAAAAAAAAGATAATTTGTTTGAGCCGGTTGAAATGATGCAGCAATGGCGATTGGACCAGGATTAGCAATGGGCCTTGGAGGCAATCCTTTATAGAGATAAGAATTGTAAGGATTATCAATTTCCAGGTCCGGGTAGAAAAGTCGATTGGGATGAGGTCGTCCCAAAACTTCGGTAAGTATATAAATAATGGTCGCACAGCTTTCAAGTGCAATATTTGATTTGAGTCTATTATAGAAAACACTTGCAATAATTGAAGCCTCATTTTCTACTCGATATTCTTTTTCAACAATGGATGAGACAATGACCTTATTGTACAATTCAGCCCATGGCATTGTTTTGTATGCGGGATAGATTTTTTCCATATTTTTATAAAAGGCATTTACCATCATATGTACCATTTTTTTAGCGGGATAGGGTTTTTCAATGACATAGGTGCTTGGAAAGAGAAATCCTTCGGCATTTTTTGCGAAAATTCCAAATTTTTCCATGAGTTCTGGATTTTCAATGGCTTGGAAAAATTCTTCCTGTGATGTGATAACACCTGATTTTATAAGAAGTTTTGAGATAGCGCGGCTAGTTAACCCTTCTGGGATTGTAATTTTTTCTAAAATGGTGTTCCCTGAAATTAAGAGAAGAATCATTTGATATGTGGAAATATTGGGCATAATGTTATAAAGTCCGGCCTGAATCGAGGAATCTTTTTTTAAAAAGCGTGTGATCAGACGAAAATATTTTGGCGAACGAATAATTTCTTCATTATATAATGCTTGTGCAATATCATTGGTAGTCCAACCCTGCTTCACAAGAAAGACTTTGCCTTCTATGGGAATTTTTCCAGTTGAAGTTTCTACAAGGTAATATAGAAAAGTCCTGCGCATACGACAAAAAGATATAAAAAAGAAAGTCAAAAGAGAACGTCTCAATATACTGTAACCCCCTAAGAGAGTTTTTTAAGATTTTAAATCGAATATCGAATATAAAAATAGACAATGCTGAGATTTTATTATAAAGATATTAGAAACTTTTTGCAATTCTCTTGTAATTTTACATTTTATATAATTCGTATTCAAATGTTAAGATTGAAACTTATCAAGAATTACAAATTATCAGTTTGTTTTTGAAAAGTATTACGAAATTTATGAGTTAAACTCTATGCCCATTCGAATGAGTTGATTTTTGAGAAGTTTGAGATCTTCCCATACGGATCGTTTGAGATCTAAATTACGTAGTACTGCTGAAGGGTGATAGGTAACGATGAGAGGAAAATTATTGTAATCGTGAACTTCTTGCCGTAAAGCGATCAAGGCAGTTTGACGTTGACAAAGAATCTGCCCAGCAATACGTCCGCAAGCCAGAATAATAGAGGGCTTGCGAATATTAATGTGATGATGAAGACAATGTAGACATTCTTGGATTTCTTCATAATTGGGTAAATTATTATTTTGAGGTTTGCATTTAACAATATTGCAATATAACAAGTTTTCTTTCGATTTAAGTTAATAGAATTGAGCCATTTATCCAAATACTCAATATTTTTTGAAACAAAGGAAATATCTTTTATATTTTCATGACATATAAGATCTTCACCAACAATGAGTATTACAGGATTGTCTACACCTTCTCCAATAATGACATTCGTGTCTGTAGTAATGTGTAAAGGAGATTTTGTATGAGGTTTTTTTATATTTTCTAAACTTTTTTTATCAGGATAAGATTTTTCTAAAAATGAAGTCGCTGGTTTTATCTAATCTTTGTGTATCGGGGAAAGATTTTTCTAAAATTGATGTTGATGTTGTATCTGCGCATGCAACCGGTTTAAGCTCATGATTACGGGTAACTCCCCCTTCAAGTAAATCCAAAAAACGGGTTACAAGTGAACAGTAAAGTGCATTGATATTATTTTCTTTCATAATTACTTTTTTATACTACTTGATATTTTGTTTCGGTGTGAGATGCCATAAAAAATGAGGAATTCTTCCTTCTTGGCAATCTTCATCTAGATAAGTCATTGTCATATCTTGGATATCAAAAAATTTCTGACAAGCTTGGATCTATTTCAAAAGACTTCGAATAGGTAGAGAAGAGAATAAGGCTTTGATCATGGATACAGCTCTGACATTGCCGCAGTAAATTGGCATGATCATCAAAAATATTAAATTGAGAATTTCTGTCCATTTTTTTATTTGTTGATGTGGAGTTAAAAGAATATGTGGGGCAATTGATGCAGACAATATCCCATTGAGTTGTATTGTGTTTGAGAAAATCCTGTACAGATCGATGCACCCATTGTATATTTTTTCCTCGTTGGCAATTGATTGAAACATTGTGTTTTGCGATGTTCAGATAATGCACAGAGGTATCAACGGCACAAATTGTAGAGGATCCAGATTCGCAAGCTGCGATACTTAATGATCCTGTATAACAGAAAAGATCCAGAAAAGATTTCTCTTTTGTATTATCAACGATCCAGCGACGGAGATTTCTTTGTGAAATATCAAAGCCCGTATCATCATGTGATGTTAAATTGATATGGAATCGTAGGGGCCCTTCAGAGATCACTTTTTCGAAGAGCATCTGAAGTTGAGGAGAATTATCCAAATGGCTCTGCTGTGTGCGATAATTCTTAATTACAGTATTAATGCGAGGGATGTTCGTAATTTCTTGACAAATGCGTACAAGATCATGGACAGGAGTTTCAAGACTCAGGGGTCGTACGATCAGAGTGTCATCATAAATATCGCAGAGAGCATGGTATGAAGGATTTTCAGAATTATATAGTCTCCATGCCTGTGAATTCCAAGATTTTTCATTTAATGATTTTAAAGTTTTATAACGTTTTTCTAAATAATTTATGAATTTGGGAATAGAGGGATGCATGGAAATTTCAGGTGTTTGTGAGTTTTCATGAAGCAGAAATTGAGCCAGGTAGATTTTTTTCTTTTCATGAAGAATGTATTAATACGATTAGAACGCACATCAATATAACGTAAAAGATCTTCTGAAGCCAAAATAATGGCCATCTGCCATCCCTTGAAGAATTCCTTGAGATGCTGACCAATTTTTTCATAAAATTGTAGTACTTGCTTAGGATTGTTCAGGACTTGAGTTTCTGAGAAAGGAATATTGTAGAAAATAAGCCCTGAATTTTTTGATTGATGGGATTTGATTTCGCAAAAATCTTGATAAAATGTGGAGATTTTTCCAGCAAATAATTTATTCTGCAGCAGAATTTTGTTTTTTGCTAACAGTTTTTCTCTTGTATCATATCCATAAATCTTAAGGGATAAATCATCACAATTTTTCAAAAACTGCTCTTTGGCATTTTTACGTAAAGACATCCACATTTCAGGGTTAAAGGGTTTCCATTTTTCAAAACCCATTGTTTGATTTTCAAGTTGTGGAGCAAGATCATAAGCCATAGCAAATGCTTCTGTTAAGAATACTCCCGATCCGCATAGTCCATCGATAAAAGGTTTTCCTTCTTCTGCATATTCAGGCCATTGCGTACGGTAAAGTATGGCTGCAGCAAGATCTGCCGAAAATTCCACTTTTTGTTGTTTTTTAATTAGTATATCTGATGAGTCATGCTTGTTTTCTGCGGCCCAACTTCTTTCATGTAGATTATTGGCTAGAACAATGCTTAAAAACGCTTCTTTCCCATAAATAAAGACTTTAATAAGAAGATCAAAGTTTTTGTCATGAAACCTGGGTCTTAATCGGCCTAATTTCTGAAAAGAATCCTTAACTGCATCTTTCATGATTCCTTTAAGATTACGCGGCGAAAGAGTTTTGTCTTCCAATCCCGAAATCTCACAATTAAAACAGGTTTCTACAGAAAGATGATCAAACCAAGGATTTCGTATCATATCTTTATAGAAGATCTTCTGATCATTACAATTAAATTCTTTCATAATCAGACTAATACTTCGTGCCGTTCGTAAAAACAGAGCACATCGATAGAAAGTTTCTAAATTAGCTTCAAAAAAGATTCCAAGTCGATGCTTTGTCGCATTATGTGCACCGAGTTTCTGAATTTCTATCAGTAAAATATCTTCGCAATATGGCGAACATTGTGCCAGAAAAAAAAGTTGCGAGCTTTCAGAAATTTTGTAATTTAAATTATAAGGGCTATCATTGTCGTTTTGCATGTTAATCGAGAGTTAGATCCATCCTAGTCAATTCCTTGTATACCTTATCATAAAAGCGATTTTTTGTATGCATGTCAATCGAGAGTTAGATCCATCCTGCCAATTCCGATACCTTATCATAAAAGTGATTTTTTGTTTCAGAAGCTTTTTTGATGGTTAAATTTTTATTATAGCTTATGTTTACACATTGACAATTTTCAAAAATATGATATGCTGATTTCAAGAATTCTCAGGCATATTTTTGGGTTTTGTACTCGAGTTAGGGAATTTCGGGAGATATGATATTATGGCTAAAAGAGACTGTTACGAAGTCTTAGGAGTACAGAAAGGTGCAAATGATGATGAAATTAAGCGTGCATATCGTAAATTAGCTATTCAATATCATCCTGATCGTAATCAAGGAAATAAGGAAGCAGAAGATAAATTTCGAGAAGCTACAGAGGCTTATGAAATTCTTTCTAATGAAGAAAAGCGCAAAATTTATGATCAACATGGGCATGCTGGTGTAAATAATGCTGGTGGAGCAAGTTATGATCCAAGTGCTTTTCGTGGATTTGAGGATCTTTTTTCTAGTGGGTTCGGTGATTTTTTTGGATCTTTTTTTGGCGGGAATGGGTCGCGTTCAAGTTCAGGTGCTATACGTGGCAAGGGATCCGATTTAAATTATGATCTTATGATTACACTTGAAGAATCTCATGCTGGCCATAAAGTCACTTTAAAGCTTACGAATCTTATCAAATGTTCCACATGTCGAGGATCGGGATCCAAAGATTCCGGCGGTCGTAAAATATGTACCACATGTCGAGGATCGGGACAAGTTCAGAAGTCTTCAGGTTTTTTTGCTATTGCAAGTACATGTCATGCATGTCGTGGAGAGGGATATGTTATTGAACATCCTTGTACTGCATGTTCTGGGCGTGGATTGATTAAAAAGCCACAAGAACTCACAGTCAGTATTCCCCGTGGGCTTGACAATGGCCAAAGCTTGCGTTTGGAAGGTCGAGGCAATGCTTCTGCAGGCAATGGGCCTGATGGGGATCTTTATATTCGTATTAAGATAAAAGAGCATCAGTATTTTGAGCGTCATAAAGATGATCTTTATTGCCTGATTCCTATTGGTATTACGATGGCAATTCTTGGAGGGGAAGTTTTGATTAAAACCCTTGATAATGAGAAGGTCAAATTAAAAATTCCTGTAGGTATACAAGAAGGCGACAAGCTGCGTTTAAAGGGAAAAGGTATTTCTGTTCTCAATGGCAATGGTCGTTGTGGTGATATGTATGTCAAAATTAAGATTCTTATTCCCAAAAAAATCAGTACCCAGGCACGCCAACTCGTTGAAAAACTGGGTACTGAATTGGGTGAGAATACAGAGCCTACCCCCATATCAAGAGGGGGCTCTCGTTAAATGGGGGTAGAGCTAAGTTAATCATTTATTTCAATTAATAAATTCTGCAAGCCGATCAGAGCGACTTGGATGTCGCAGTTTCTCAACGGCTTTTTTTTCGATTTGTCTAATGCGCTCCTTTGTTAAATGTAAAATTTCTCCAATCTCTTTCAGAGAATGCTGTTTATTATTATTCAGCCCGAATCGAAATTCCAAAACGACTTTTTCCTTTATATTTAGAGATTTAAGTGCTATGTTTATAGACGTTTGTAGCTGTTCCTTATCAACATTACTCACAGGTGATGCATAAAGGTCATCTTGAATCATTTGCCCAAGAGTTTTATCACTATCAGTTCCCATAGGAGCATCCAAGCTTGAATATTCGCGAGAAACATCGATGAGATTACGCACAGCATGGGGATCCATTTTAAGGGTTTGAGCAATAATATTCACATCATCTTGCTTCCCCTCATTGCGCAATAATTTCCTTAATTTTTGAATTTGAGAAAGATCGGTAACTCGGTTTTGAGGCAAACGAATTCCACAGGATCTTTCTACTAAAACCTTCATAATTGCTTGACGTATCCACCAAACAGCATAGGAAATAAAATGGAATCCTTTCTCAGGTTTAAAGCGTTCAATGGCATGAAGAAGTCCAATATTTCCTTCACTAATAAGGTCTGAGAGTGGCATTCCTCTATTTTGAAAATTTTTTGCAACATTGACAACAAATCTTAAATGCGAGCTTACAATCTGGTCGCGTGCTTCGATATCTCCAGATTTTGCCTTTACGGCGAGTTGCACTTCTTTCTCATGATTGATAAGAGGAATGCAATTAATTTCTTTTAAATAAAGAGAAAGAGAACTGTCATTTTCGTCTTGAGCATGATCATGGGCTTGTTTTTGCATACGGTATTTTCCTTTACAATAACTAAAATTTTATTGAAAATACTTTGTCTGTCAAATATGGAAATACGGATATATGCAGTACATT
This sequence comes from Chaenocephalus aceratus, assembly GCA_023974075.1. NCBI lineage: Eukaryota > Metazoa > Chordata > Actinopteri > Perciformes > Channichthyidae > Chaenocephalus > Chaenocephalus aceratus. The sequence goes on along the minus strand of JAMFTG010000040.1, from coordinate 482,727 downwards.
GTTATGTCAAGAAGATGACAATATGAAAATGTCTTATCTTCTTCAAAACTGCTATGCAAGAGAAGTTCGGAGATTCTTGTCTAAAAGACAAGAGAAAATATAATTATTTTAATGAAAGTACTTGACACGGTATTATAAGTGCTTAAAAAGTGGGGTTAAGATTTTTAGATCTTAAAAAGGAAAGAGCGTATACTTCAAAAATAATGAGAATGGCATCTGATGTTTAATTTTAAATGTTCTAGAGCTAAGACTTGCTGTAAAGATTTATTTAAGGTTTAAAGATACTAGGCAAATGTGAGAGCATACTTAAGAGTGATTGGTCTGGTACGTGGTCCTTAATTTTTTTCCAGGCCATGAAATAGGCGCTTTTAATTAGTGTTTGTAACATATTGACATCGCGAGGGTCCACGGCAATAGGGTCTATTAAAATGTTTATACATTCATATTGACCATTTAAAGTAATCTTGACAATTCCTCCTCCAGATTCTCCTACAAATTCAAGTTTTTTAAGTTTTTCTTGCATTTTTGCAACAGATTCTTCGATTTTTTTCAAACTTGTTCCATTAAGCATGTCCATTATGTTCACAGTTCTTCTACCTGCCCTTCAAAAAGATTTGCGAGAAGCTTAATTTTGTCCTCTTTTGTTTGATGTGGAGTGTTTTGTTTATTCTGCACATTATTATGGTCGGAAGTATTTAAATTTTTTGCAAAGGTCAAATTTTTGGGGGAAGAATCATTGTTGTTAGGAATCTTTTGAGTTTGTGTACTAAAATCTTTGTTGATAGTGCTTGTTGAATGGGTTTTTTGATCTTGAAAATTTAAGTTTGAGAAGAGATCTTCTTGAAGATCAGGAGTTTTTTCAGTCTGAGGAAGAGGAATTTGTTCTTGAAACTGAGGAGTTTTTTTGGGCTGAGAAAGAGGAAATTGTTCTTGCAGCTGAGGAGTTTTTTTGGGCTGAGGAAGAGGAAATTGTTCTTGAAACTGAGGAGTTTTTTTGGGCTGAGAAAGAGGAAATTGTTCTTGAAGCTGAGAAATTTTTTTGGGCTGAGAAAGAGAAATTTGTTCTTGAAGCTGAGAATTTTTTCGAGTTGAGGAAGAGGAAATTGTTCTTGAAGTTGGCAATGAGGTTCACCCTGAGCTATTTGTGCGCGAAGATTTTTTACTTCTTTTAAGAGAGTATCAGGAGAAATCCAATGTTTGAGTTGAGCAAGTTTTACGAGAAAAAGGTCGAGTTCAAAGCGGGGATTGAGGCTGTAACGATTGTCACGGTAAAGCTGTAGGATGCAAGAGAGAGCTTCTTGGATTTGAACAAGAGTATAGGTTTGTACTAAAGAAGTTGAAAATGATTGTGATCCATAACCGAGAATAGACTCATGGGTGATTCCACTTTTGATAAGAAGAAGTGTTCGTAAATATTCGCCAAGCGAGACAATGATCTGCTCTATAGCTACGCCTCTTTTGACAATGGCATCCAGGAGGGACAATGCCTCGGCCAGTTTTTCACATTCAATGGCATTCATTAAGCTGTGAAGATCGTCTAGGCTGAGTAGCCCCATTTTTTCTTTGATTTTTTCAAAAGTAATTCTTCCTTCAGAGAATACGGCTGCTTGATCTAAAAGTGTATAAGCATCTCGCAAACTACCACTACTTTCTTTTGCAAGCCAAAAGAGAGCTTCAGAATCTGTTTCAATTCCCATTTCTTCAGCCGCTAGTTGAAGACTATTTTTAATAGTGTCTATATCAATAAGTTTAAAATTGTAGCGTTGACAGCGTGAACGAATTGTTGCTGGAACTTTGTGAATTTCGGTTGTAGCAAAAATGAATACAATATAAGAGGGTGGCTCTTCAATAGTTTTGAGCAGCGCATTGAATGCACTGATTGAGAGCATATGAACTTCATCGATAATATAAACTTTATAGCGACTTGTATTAGGCTGAAACAGTACTTCTTCCTTAATTTCCCTGACATCAGAAACGCCAGTATTGCTGGCTCCATCAATTTCGATGACATCCATGCTATGTCCCTTGCTAATATTTATACAGTTTAGACAGGAGCCACAGGGGTTAGGGGTTGGACCATTTTCACAATTCAAACTTCGTGCTAAAATCCTGGCAGAAGAGGTTTTTCCTACCCCACGGGGTCCGCAAAAGAGATAAGCATGTGCAATTTTACCTTTATTAATGCTATTGGATAAAGCGCTTGCAACAAATTCTTGTCCTACAACGGTTGAAAAGAGCTGTGGTCTACGACGTGTAGCCGTAACTTCATAATCCATATTTTATGTCTGTATATTTATAGCTTTTATAGTTGGGAATTTGCGATAAATCTTTTGTAAAGATTTTGTTGTTAAGTAGGTATATTTTATTATGAAATTCTATTTTTTTCATTATCTGCCTTCTCGGTAAAACCTTAAACCCCCTTAAATCCTATTTTCAGATTGTACTATGCAATGAACTACATGTTTCTTGCTCAAAATTATATATTATTTTTCCTTATGTAGTAAGTATTTCCGGCATACCACAAGTACTTATAAATATTTAAACATATAAAAAAAATCCTAAATATCTTTTTAAAAACAGAAACCATTTTTTGTTTTTAGTACTTTTTCAGAAATTTTTTTAAAAGATATTCTAGCATTAAATGTCATTTTTGTTATCATGTAATTCGTGGACAGTATATCACAGGTTGTAATAGAATGGCGAGAAGATGGATTATAAGATTTCATTTCCAGATATAGATAAAAAATGGCAAGCTTATTGGCTGCTCAAAAAAACTTTTAAAGTTACCGAGGATAATAAATATCCTAAAGAGAAACGGCGTTATATTCTGGATATGTTTCCCTATCCTTCGGCGTTTGGCTTGCATGTTGGGCATCCTGAAGGTTATACAGCAACAGATATTTATAGTCGATATTTACGGGCTCAAGGTTATCAGGTTTTGCATCCCATGGGATTTGATAGTTTTGGACTTCCAGCAGAAAATTATGCGATTAAAACAGGTCAGCATCCGCGTATTTCAACAGAAAAGAATATTAACAATTTTCGCAGGCAGATTCAACGTTTAGGATTTTCTATTGATTGGGATCGTGAAATTTCTACACATGATCCTTCGTATTATCATTGGACACAGTGGATCTTTTTGCAACTTTATAAAAAGGGTCTTGCCTATGAATCGGAAGCGCCTATTAATTGGTGTCCCTCATGTTTAACCGGTCTTGCCAATGAAGAGGTGAATGCGAGGAGGCAATGTGATCGCTGTGGAACAGAGGTAATTCAAAAGAAAATTCGGCAGTGGATGCTAAAAATTAGTGCGTATGCGGATCGTCTTTTAGAGGATCTTAAAGATTTAGATTGGTCCGACTCATTAAAGGCTATGCAAAGGCATTGGATCGGGCGTAGTGAAGGATGTTCTATCGAGTTTGAACTTGTCGGTAGTGATAAAAAAAGCCATAACACACTTTCTGTTTTTACCACGAGACCTGAAACAATTTTTGGTGTGTCTTGCTTACTTGTTTCTCCCGAAAGTAAATTACTTTTGCCTCTTGTTAAGAACGATTATTTGGAACAAGTCTCAGCGTATTGCAAAAGTGTCTCTACTAAAAGAGAAAGAGATCGCCTTAAAATGGATCAATCCAAGACAGGGGTTTTTACAGGAACTTATGCTATACATCCTCTTATAGGCGATCGCAAAATTCCTGTATGGGTTTCCGATTATGTGCTTGCAGATTATGGAACAGGAATTGTAATGGCCGTTCCTGCTCATGATCTGCGTGATAAAGAATTTGCTCAGCAATTTGGACTTTCTGTTTATCCTATTTTTCGAACTTCGCAAACTTCTGAATCTGAAAAGGTATCGCAAATTTCGGTATCTGATAAGGATCAAATACTTAAAAATTCGGATTTTCTTAATGGTTTAACAGTATGCGATGCACGTAAAAAAATATGTGATCATCTTGAGAGTCATAAATTGGGTTCACGCATAGTAAAATACCGTTTGCGTGATTGGGTTTTTAGTCGTCAACGCTTTTGGGGTGAGCCCATTCCTATTGTACATTGTTGTGAATGTGGACTTGTGCCTGTTCCTGAGAAAGATTTACCGCTTCTTCTTCCTGATGTTACCAGTTATCATACAGCGGGAACAGGAGAGTCTCCGCTGGCCTTAATCGACACATGGCTGATTTGTTCATGTCCTTCTTGTGGAGGAGAGGGTAGGCGTGAAACCAATACTATGCCGCAATGGGCTGGAAGTTGTTGGTATTATTTACGCTATTTAGATCCCCACAATAAACAACACTTTTGTGATTCTGAAAAAGAGAAATATTGGATGCCTGTTGACCTATATATTGGTGGAGCTGAGCATGCGGTATTGCATCTTTTGTATGCGCGATTTTGGCATAAAGTTCTTTTTGATTTGGGATTAGTTTCAACGTTAGAGCCTTTTAAGAAATTAATTAATCAAGGTTTAATTTTGGGCGAAGATCATCAAAAAATGAGCAAAAGTTTGGGTAATGTTATCAATCCCGATGATATCGTTAATGAGTATGGTGCAGATACTTTGCGTTTGTATGAGATGTTTATGGGTCCATTGGAAATGTCTAAAGAATGGAATATGCGCGGTGTTGTAGGTATTAATCGTTTTCTCAAACGAGTGTATGGTATTGCATGGCGCATCCAAAATGATACAACTCCTCCAGAGCCATTGATAGCTTTACTGCATACTATGGTGAAAAAAGTTACAGAAGACACAGAAAATTTTCAGTTTAATATAGCAATTTCACATATGATGGTTTTTATTAATGCATATTTCAAATATGACCTATGCTATACTCAAATTTGGGAACCTTTTGTGAAAATCTTGGCACCTTATGCACCTCATTTGGCTGAGGAAATGTGGGAAATGATGGGTCATTCGACTTCTATTTCTCATTCTGCTTGGCCTAAGTATGATGAAAAATTAATATATGAGTCCCGTATTACTTTAGGTGTTCAGGTTAATGGGAAAGTTCGTGCAGAATTGGAAGTTGATAAGGGAAGTTCAGCCGAAGAGCTTGAAAAATTAGCTTTAATGCATCCTAAAATTCAACAAATTTTGACAGAGAAAACCTTGGTCAAAGTTGTTGCAATTCCAGATCGCATTGTGAATATTGTTGTGCGATAGAAAAGCCAAATAAGCAAATTTCTTCTAAAGAGCTTAAAAAATCAGCTTTCATTCATCACAAATTTTGACAGAAAAAACCTGGGTGAAAAATGTCTAAGAGTTTTGGCGATTTCAGATTGTATTGCGAATATTGTTGTGCGATAAGGAGTGCCAAAATCTAAGCCTAAGGAAAACGCTTTTATAGCTTTAAGAACTGTATTGGAATGATGGGAGGAAGGATGTCATTATTGAAAATTAGATCAGTAATAAGTCACTTAAGCATTGCAGATGATACCAAAAAGATAGTTCTTTATGGTTGGGTACATCGTTTACGTGATCATGGATCTTTTATATTTGTCAATTTACGGGATCGCAGTGCCATTATGCAATGTCTTGTTACTCAAGGATCATCAGAAGATCTTTTTGTAAAGGTACGTCAATTGAAAAGTGAATTCTGTATTGCAGTGAGTGGTACAGTATGTGTTCGGCCAGAAACGATGCGTAATAAGAAAATGAAAACTGGTGATATAGAAGTCAAAATCGATGATATTACTGTTTTTTCAACAAGTGCGGAGCTTCCATTTGTTATTGAAGAGACAAAAACCAAGGCGAAGGAAGATTTACGTCTAAAGTACCGGTATTTGGATTTACGTTCGGGCCTGATGAGATCGGCTATGGAGATACGGCATCGGGTATTGCTTGCCACGCGTCAATATTTGGATAGTCAAGGATTTTGGGAAATTGAAACTCCCATGCTTATTAAAAGTACGCCTGAGGGTGCAAGGGATTTCCTTGTTCCCTCTCGGCTTTATCCTGGTCATTGTTTTGCACTTCCTCAAAGTCCTCAAATTTATAAACAAATTTTAATGGTTGCAGGCATGGAGCGTTATTTTCAGATTGCTCGCTGTTTTCGTGATGAGGATTTGCGTGGAGATAGGCAACCCGAATTTACGCAAATCGATATAGAGATGAGTTTTGTTGATACTGAGGATATTTTAACTCTTAGCGAAAATCTCATGGCTCATATTTTTAAAACAGTACTGAACATTGAACTTCAGCTCCCTTTTTTGCGTCTTACATATCATCAGGCTATGAACACTTATGGTTCGGATAAACCGGATCTCAGATTTTCTTATAAATTGATAGAATGTTTGCAGCCTATTGCTGATATTTGTTCGGGAATTTTTAAGAGTTTTTCTAATCGTTCTGACGGCGTGATTAAGGGACTGATTTGGCCTGATGCAGCAAAGGATTTTAGCAGAAAACAAGCGAATGAATTTGAGATTATGGCTAAAAATGCTGGTCTTGATGGGATTTTGTGGGTAAAATGTACAGAGTCTGGCCTTGAGGGAGGTGCTGCTAAGTTTTTCACAGATTCTCCCAATCAAATTATGGATCATGGAGTCAATGTCGGTGATGTCTTTTTCCTTGCTGTAGGATCGTGGCTTAAGGTTTGTATGTTGCTTGGAGCAATCCGTAATAGGATTTGTAAAACGAAGCTTTCTTCATGTGCAAAAGATTGTTTTTCATTTTGCTGGATTGTGGATTTCCCCTTCTTTGAGTATGACGACAAAGAGAAATCTTGGACAACATCGCATCATATGTTCACAATGCCTAAAAAGGAATCATTATCTGTACTTGAGAATGATCCAGGTTCTGTACTTGCAGACCTTTATGATCTGGTTTTGAATGGGAATGAAGTGGCTAGTGGATCTATTCGTATTCATGATCCAGAACTTCAAAAGCGTATTTTCTTGTTGTTGGGATATACTGAAGAGCAATTAGAGAGTCGTTTTGGCTTTTTGCTGGAAGCATTTCGCTATGGACCTCCTCCTCATGGAGGAATTGCCCCGGGTTTGGATCGTTTAATTATGTTGATGCTGGGAGAAGAAACTATTCGTGAGGTTATTGCTTTTCCAAAAAATAGCCAGGGATATTCTCCTATGGATGGATCGCCTGGGGAAATTGACATATTACAGCGAAATGAGTTGGAAAAAATATTAAGAACTGATTCTTCTGATAAAAGTAAAGCCGAGCATAAACCTTAGTTTAGGATGTACTGTTTTAAATTATATATTTTTTTATTTTCTTCGATTGTTGTTCATGTTGTCTTTTTGTGATGATACTGTAGAGTAGACTCCAGAATAAGTAAAAAGTAGAATGGCCTCAGTAGCTGTTTATTAGTACTATTAATAGTATGATTTCTTTGCGAAGGGTAGCGCTGAAACGGGGTTTTTAAGGGTATGAAAACTACCTGTAATAAAAATAACAAAAAGTAGTAGTGCTTCTCCTGTAGTGTCGTCAAATTGTTTTACTTTGAAATTTGATTCATCTTAAAGCATTGCGAGACTTTCTAGGAATATTTAGCTTCCCATATTCTTTCCTACTCATTACTTGTATACTCGGCCAGATTACAAATCCTCAAAATTAACATGATCATCATTAATTTGATCACAACACTATGAGTAGTTTTTCTGCATATTCAAGGCGGAACCAGTACTGTGAAGACAGCTTTTGTGCTGTCTTGATCATATTTGTAAATTAGTTTATCGCGAAATGCACGAGGAAAAGAGTAAGATAAATAGTCTCTGAATTGCTGCAAAAACTTATCAATTCCGCACATTATAAAATCTATCTTATCGCAAATTATAAGAATATTGGGATTAGTAATTTCCAAAAGGATAAAAATGTTTTATTATCATCTCTTATTATGTTTATTGGCATCATATAATTCCGCACGCCTCATACCAGTTAATTATCCATCAACGAGTGTGTATAAATTGTATACATAAACCGATTCTTAAAATTAAAGAGAAAATGCTATCAGGATATCTCGTATGGAAAAGCTTAGAGAAGATCAGTATAATTTTTTCAATGCTTACAATTTTGTTAAATTTTTAAAGGAGATTTTTTTAGGTCTTATGAAAATATTATTCAATATTGAGACGCAGAAAGATATATTATTTCAATCTAGGATCTTAATATCATGTATGTTTATATATAAAAACTTCTTTAAAACTCATAGAGTAATCTTCTGTTTGCTAGTTTTATCTGTGATGCTTTCGTGTCATCAGCCTTTTAATACCATTGATGATAAGAGAATTCCAAACATGATAAATAATAACAAAGCTGCTGTTGAACCTGATAAAGCTGCTGTTGAACCTGATAAAGCTGCTGTTGAACTTGATAAAGCTGCTGTTGAACCTGATAAAGCTGCTGTTGAACCGGATCAAGTTCCTGTTCAACTCACCATAGCTCAAAAAGCTGTCGCTATTACGGATGATCTGATCACATTTTATTATGAGGAGAAAAAGCGAAGGGTAAAGCCTAGTCTTGCTCTTTACCTCGAGAACAAGTAATAACCCTCATGAAACAAGGATTAAATGCTGGTGTTATACCCATAAATATAAGTTCTCAATCAATAATTAAAATTTTGAGAAATAATTACGGGTTCGGGATTAATACGGAATCTACAACGCACTCTTGGTTGGCTGAGTATATAATTAAAGCTGCTTATACAAAGGCTTTTCTGAGTGCAAAAATGAGCGGACACATATAGAGAGAGGGGTGAGTTTTTTTGGGGGAATCTTTCTTAGAGCATTGTTTTGTGGTACTATTGAAACTTCTCTTGTACGTTCTTTAAGATGTGTGAGTTTTATAACTCAAGAGTAAAAATAAGAAGTAATAAAAATGTTTTTTAACTGTATTTTAAGACTGAACCAGCTATATTATCAATATTAATTTACAAGTTATTATGGGTTTATTGTTTTGGTTCCGATATTCAATTTGATCATTTTTAATGAAGATATAAATGTCTCTCATGGTCTTGTCTTAAAGGCATTTAAGTGTAATATCTATCAGCTATCAGCTATCAGCTATCAGCTGTCAGCTGTCAGCTGTTGCTGTGATATATGTTCATAGCATTTTCCCAGTAATTTCATTTTATGAAATCAAAAAATATGTTCAAAGATATAAGTAAAAGTATAGTTAACCCCTTTTGACAATTGATCAATGGATTTAGAGAATACAGAAGTCATAAGTTTTTACAGAAATTAGAGAGATTATCATTTTAATTTTTGCTAAAGCATTTTGGAGTTTTGATTTTAATATATCTTAAGGTTTGCTATGATTCTTTATGTTTTTGTATTGATAGGTTGAGTTTAAAAATTTGTTTTGGAGTTATTGGCATTATCACTATTATATTGTGCATTTGATATTTAATAGGAGTAAGGATTGCTACATTGGACATTTTTTTTAAGTTTTTGACTCGGCCTAAAGACGATGGCATAATGGTCTTTAGTTGGATAAATGATTCCGGTTTTGGGATTACGAGCATTAGGGCGTCCTCGCCGTTTTTTGACAACGAAGGTTCCAAATCCTCTAAGTTTAACGCTTTCACCTTGAGAAAGCGCTGTTTCAAGCTGATTGAGTAATGAGGAAATGATAATATTAACTTCGCGTCGACCAATAGCCATATTAGCAGTGGAAACTCTGTCATAAACAAGACCAATTACAGTGCTCAATCCAATTGTTTTATCGCATGTTGAGGGATCAGTAGAAGTTACACAGAGATTTTGATCTTGGGTAGATTCTACTGAGTTAAGAGCAATCATGATTTTTGTCGCTTATGAGTTAGCGAGTACGAGTTTATTTACTTTACGTTGTAACCGTGATTTTTTTCCGAGCTACAGCATTCTTTGTTACAATACCTTTACGAGCTGCAGAGTCCAAAGCCTTGACTGCCTGATGCATAGCGGTTTGAGCGAGATCTTTATCAGAACTTTCAAGAGTTTTTTCTACGGCTTTCACAAGGGATCGCACAATACCTTTAGCACAACGATTACGTAATCTTGCCAGAAGAGATTGGCGATGGCGCTTAGCAACACTAGGAGAATAAGACATTTAAAACCTCACATTTCGTTAAATTAAGAAAAATTACGCTTTCTTCTTCGACATTTTTAGTTAAGTTCAGTTAAACTGAGAAGGACGACGCTCTCTTCTCTGGCATTTGGAACATTCAGCAAGGTGACTGACTTTACCAGCTTGAAATATACTTTTCATTTTGACCTCACCTCCACAACTGCATAAGAATTTATGTGTTGTTGCGATAGACCGTGCATTTTACTCGATTGAGCCATAATATTAACAGCGCCTCCTGTATTTGATACTACCCTCTTATTTTTTTGAGGAAAGATAAAACGTAATTATATTGATTAATATTGATGCTTGTCAATGATTAGAGGCAAGAGTTTTTGAGTAGTAAAACTTTGATTTAATATGACAATGAATATAAGTCTTTTTAACAGCCTAGAGGAGAGTTTTTAGTAGTTTTTTTTTAAACAAACTACTAAAAACAAACGATTCTTGTAAATTTTATTTCTGTAATTTATGGATTTGTATGAATTTTCGAGATATAATTTTTTTACCCATAAGGGTGTTTCATGTTTCTAAAGTTTTTATAATATATTTATTCTCAAAAAGGGTTGGAGGGCTTTACTTTGTATAAGGTATTTTCTTTGTTTTGCTTAATAGTTCTAACGTCTTTGTTTGCATGTTCTGATTCGAATTCAGGTTCAAACAAAGACGACGATGCAAACAGTAAAGATTCGGACGTTGTGTTTAGAATTGCTCTTGGTGCTGAAATCAAAGGTCTTGATCCTGGGCAGATTATAGGTTCCTTAGAAGAGAAGGTTTTATTGGGACTTTTCGAGGGATTGGTATTTGTTGATCCTGTTCTGTCAAATCCAACTTTGGGAGCTGCAGTAAGTATTCCTATTATTAGTGATGACGGGTTGGTTTACACATTTTCTTTGCGTAATGACCTTAAGTGGAGTGATGGTGAGCGCCTGACGGCTCATGATTTTGTCTATGGGCATATGAGAATGTTAGATCCCAAGGGAGGGTCTCAACTGGCAACCTTGCTTTATCCAATATCCGGTTCCCAGGGGTATAATGAAGGCAAGCTCAGCGCAGAATCGGTAAAAATCGCGGCTTTGGATGACTTAACGCTAGAATATACCCTTGAATCATCTACAGCTTATTTTTTGGATTCATTGGCGCATATGGCTTTTTATCCACAACCTCGCCATGTAATAGAAAAATATGGAAATGATTGGACCCAAACTAACAATTTTGTGAGTAATGGGGCGTTTAAACTTAAGAAATGGGTTGTAGATTCATATCTGGAGATGGAGAGAAATCCTCATTATTATGATGCAGATTCTATTAAGCTTGATAAGTCATATTCTATCCTACCGATGATGCTACAACAGCTTATAACATGTTTAGGAGCGGAGAGGTTGATTGGAATGCTGGTGTATTTCCAGCGTCCATGATTGATGAAGTATATACAATGCCAGATATGCATGTGGCTCCGATTTTTTCAGATGTTTTCTTTATTTATAATCTTACAAGAGAACCTTTTAAAGATATACGTGTACGTAAAGCTCTTGCTTTAGCTTTGGATCTTGAAGATCTTATTGATAATGTTTTACGTAATGGAGCTATGGTTACAGGTTCTTTAGTTCCCCCTCTAAAAGGAAGCGCTTATGCACCTATTATTAGGGAATCATTTGAGAGATTTAATCCTGAACAGGCGAAAAAGTTGTTAGCTGACGCTGGATTTCCCGGGGGGAAAGGATTTCCATCAGTTGTACTTAGTTATAATACAACTGATGAGTATCGCCTTCTTTGTGAGTGGACACAGGAACAATGGAAAAAACATTTAGGAATTAATATTCAACTGCACACTGAAGAGTGGAAAGTCTTTTTGTCTAATCGCATTAAACATAATTTTTTCATGGCTCGTGGAGGTTGGAATGCGGATTATAAGGACCCTGTTACTTTTTTAGACCTGTTTCTCAAATCTAATGTCATTATGAATAATTCCAAATATCATAATCCTAAGTTCGAGGTTCTTATGGAAAAAGCTTCAAACATGAAATCTGGAAAGGAACGCTTTCAGGTTTTAAGATCCGCCGAGGAGATTGTTCTTCGAGATTACCCCGTTATACCTCTTTATTTTCCATCTAAAATTCATTTAATTGATACTAAAAAGTGGGGTGGATGGTCTACAAATATCTTAGATCTTCATGCCCTGAAGACTATTTATCCTAAAAATAACGGATAATTTCTTGGATGTTTTGATAGATTTTATTCTATATTTTAGGAGTTAAGAGTGTTACTAGCTAAGGATATTTATGTAAGGTTAAGTATCCTTAGTATATAAGACAGGGGTTAATATTTATATTTCGTTTTCACAGAAAGGAAGTTATGTTGTATTCTAGTGAATGTTAATATCCGTTGAGATCTAGGGCGTGTTCACGCTATTAACAATATAATGAGTACAAAATGAATATAGGTTTTGAACATGATATCGAGTTTGTCGAATCTGCAAAATATACGCCTAAATCCTTTAATCTTCGAAATAATCGTTCAATTTCATTTCGTTTTTTATAGGTTTTTCTATTATACTTCCAAGGGTTTAAACGGTTTGATTTTGGAGGAACAACGGGGTTAAACCCAGATTAACAGCTGTTTTTCGTGTTTTTTTTCGTCTTCATAAGCACGATCCATAACAAGCGGTATGCCCTTTAATTTTCCGTTAAAAGTTTTGTAAATGAGATAACAAAATACAACCTTCTCCTGCGTCATTTTTATTTCCCGCTGAGAGGCTAAAATTTAAGGCATTTCGATCATTTTGGGCAACCAAATGAATTTTTGTTGTCCATCCCCCACGCGATTTTCCGATGGATTGCGGGCCGTTTTTTTTTAATGCACCAGTTTCCGTCAGGATGGACTTTTATAAAAGTACTATCCAAGTTCGAGACATTTGACTTTGATATGGATCATGTTATTTTTTTGCAAGACTTCAAATAAACGATTCAAAACCTTATTCTTTGCCCAACGACTTATTCGCATGTAAATTGTATGCCAATTTCTAAATTCCTTGGGTAAACAGCGCCATTTACAGCCATTTTCTACAATATATAAAATTGCGTTAATCAAGGTAAAATTTGATATTTTGACATTTCCACGCTGAACAGGAAGATAAGGATGATTATATTATACTGTTCTAAACTTAAACTTTCATTTATAAAGTATAACACAATTTTATAATTAATAGCGTGAACACGCCCTAACAGAAAGAAAGATATATTTTGACTTTTTAAGTAGCCTTGCTAGAGAAATTGCGACTTAGTATTTGATAAGGTTTCGGAAATATTATTTTGACAATAATAGAATAAATCTCCGTTATTTAAGTATTTGATAAGTTGTTAGTATAAGCATTTTATTTACACGTTTCGTGTCCTCAGGATCATCTCTTTGGTTCAGAATGGATGAATACGGAGTCTACGATTGCCAGTCTTTATACAAACCATTGCCTCGATAAACCTAATTTATGCACAATATTTTTGATATCTTGTGAATCTAATATTCGGTGATTTTTCATTGAGTTTACATTATACGGATCGTAAGGTGTGGCTGGTTTTTTCTGCAAGATTATTGATCCCTTGTTTTAGGTTAAGATCTCTGTGTGTTTATCGCAGTGTGTATTAGGTCTTTCCTTGTTGTTCTTTCAGCGCTGTAAAAAGCGAACCTTGAATAGACTATTTGTTTTCTAGTATTGCTATTATGGATATAATTTTTCCACTTTTTCTTTGCATCCTAAATGAGTTTTTATTATTTTCAATAAAATTAAGATGTGTTCTTAGATCTTTTTGGATTTTGGATGTCTGGAATCGCATTATTCTACCCCTAAGGGTGTCTCATATTTTTAAGGGTTTATGTAATTAATAGGTTTTATGTAATCTTACAGTATATTAGATAAAAGTGATGGAGGGTTTACTTTGGGCAAGTCATTTTCTTTGTGTTGCTTCATTGTTCTAAGTTCTTTGTTTGCATGTTCTGATTCGAATTCAGGTTCAGCAAAAAAACACATTAAAAAAAAGTAACGATGCGGAAGTTGTGTTTAGAATTGCTCAGGGTGCTGAAATCAAAGGTCTTGATCCTGCGCAGCTTATGGGCACCAAAGAACAAGGTATTTTATTGGGACTTTTCGAGGGATTGGTATTTAATGATCCTGTTCATGCAAATCCAACTTTTGGAGCTGCCGCAAGCAGACCTATTATCAGTGATGATGGGTTGGTTTACACATTTTCTTTTGCGTAATGACCTTAAGTGGAGTGATGGCGAGCGCCTGACGGCTCATGATTTTGTTTATGGGCATAAGAGAATATTAGACCCAAGGTTGTGTCACGATATGCAGACATGCTTGATCCAATAGCCGGTGCACAGGAATATAATGAAGGAAATGGCAGCGAAGAAAGCGGTAAAAATAGTGGCTTTGGATGACTTAACACCTAGAATATACCCTTACATCACCGACAGCTTATTTTTTGGATTCATTGACGCATCCGGCTTTTTATCCACATCCTCGCCATGTAATAGAAAAATATGAATTGATTGGACACAAAATGCCAATTTTGTGGGTAATGGAGCGTTTAAAACTTAAGAAATGGATCTAGAGATGGAGAGAAATCCTCATTATTTTGATGCCAATTTTATCAGATTGATAAAATCATATTCTATCCTACCGATGATGATAGAACAGCTTATAATATGTTTAAGAGCGAGGAGATTGATTGGATGCTGGGATATTTCCGGTGGCCTTGATTGATGAAGTGTATCAAAGGCCTGATATGCCATGTGGGTCTAATTTTTGCAAATAAGTTCTTTGTTTATAATCTTACACGAGAACCTTTTAAAGATGTACGTGTGCGTAAAGCTTTTGCTTTAGCTTTGGATAATGAAGATCTCATTAATAATGTTTTACGTAATGGAGCTATGGTTACAGGTTCTTTGGTTCCCCCTTTAAAAGGAAGCACTTACGAACCTATTATTATGGAAAGATCGGAGAGATTTAATCCTAAACAGGCAAAAGAGTTGTTAGGTGTTAGGTTTCAGAGTAAGGTATCTGGGATTTTTGATTAAAACATTGTGGATCCATCTTGAAAAATGAACAATTTTTTCATAGGGAGTTAAACCATTGAGAGTTTTCAAACGTTTAGCAAAAATTGTAAGCATTCAGAAAGAGATTACAATGTTCTTTAAACTGTTGATGAGATATGTAATGATAAGCATTTTATGGTTGCTTGTTTTATGATCCTATTCATTCTTTCCACCTGTCCATTAGTCCAAGGATGATTAACCTTGGTTAGACGATGTTCAATATTTATGTTGTAAACCAGACACGATCAAACATATGCATGAACGCCTATTTATCCTGCTTTCGATTCGTAAACTGGATTCCATTATCAGTAAGAATAGTGTGGATTTTATAAGGAACAAAAGCTATGAGTTCTAGTAAAAACTCTTTGGCAGTGGATTTTTCCTTGTTATTATAAGATTGAGCATAAGTCAGTTTAGTGCTACGATCAATAGCTACAAAAAGCTGTGATTTACCTTCTTGTGTAGCAATTTCTGTAATATCAATATGAAAATAACCAGGTGAATACGTCTTGAATACCTTCTTTTCAGGTTTATCTTGATCATCATCTAAACTTTGTAAACGATTAATCTATGACGTTTCAAACAACGATATAAGATGAACGCGTAAGTTTTGGTATGATTTTCACAAGTGCATACAAACATTCATCCAAAGGCAATAAAGTACTTTTACGAAACCTTACAATCATTTGCTCTTCTTTAAGAGTTAATACCGTGATAGAATGTGGATTTTTAGGACCCATTGTTGCGTCATCCGTATAATCCCTATTTTTCCATTTTCGAACAGTATTTCTATTCAAATGAAAATATTTTGATAACTCTGTTATGCTTTCTTTACTCCGCTGTATTTGCAAACGAATCTCCTTCGTCGTTCTGGCGCAGCTGTGTAATATTTGTCCCATAATTTCTCCTTTTCTTTCAAGCTCAAACTATACTTTTTTCGTACATCACACTTTGAAACCTTACAGTTAGGGCGTGTTCACGCTATTAACAATATAATGAGTACAAAATGAATATAGGTTTTGAACATGATATCGAGTTTGTCGAATCTGCAAAATATACGCCTAAATCCTTTTAATCTTCGAAATAATCGTTCAATTTCATTTCGTTTTTTATAGGTTTTTCTATTATACTTCCAAGGGTTTAAACGGTTTGATTTTGGAGGAAAAAACGGGGTTAAACCCCAGATTAATAGCTGTTTTTCGTGTTTTTTCGTCTTCATAAGCACGATCCATAACAAGCGGTATGCCCTTTAATTTTCCGTTAAAAGTTTGTAAATGAGATAACAAAATACAACCTTCTCCTGCGTCATTTTTATTTCCCGCTGAGAGGCTAAAATTTAAGGCATTTCGATCATTTTGGGCAACCAAATGAATTTTTGTTGTCCATCCCCTACGCGATTTTCCGATGGATTGCGGGCCGTTTTTTTTTAATACCGCAGTGCAGTCAGGATGTACTTTTATAGAAGTACTATCCAAGTTCGAGAGTCTTCGCGTTGATATAGATCATGTTATTTTGTGTAAGACTTCAAATAAACGATCCAAACCCTTATTCTTCGATCAATAATTTATTCGCATGGTAATTGTATGCAATCTCCAAATTCCTTGGGTAAACAGAACCATTTACAGCAATTTTCTGTAATATAGTAAATTGCGTTAATCAAGGTAATATTTGATATTTTGAGTCTTTCCACGCTGAACAGGAAGAGAGGATGAATTATCTTATACTATTCTAAACTTAAACTTTTGTCTTTATACAGTATAACACAATTTCATAATTCATAGCGTGAACATGACTACTAATTAAAACACCTCGTAAAACTTCTTTATAGTCACATGTAATATGCACAAATTAGCAGTTTAAACTTAAGTTACCTTTAATAATGCATAAATTTGCTCGCCGCTCAGTGTGATTGTCTGATCAGCATAAGTGAATTCAATTTTTGTACCTTCATCTAGCGTTAAAATATCATGAAGGGAAGCAACATCCTTTAATTCCGATGGTAAATTGCTCTTCAGGGACGCTTGGAATATTAACCGTAATGTTGCCTTATAGGCACCATCAATGGTTAATGTATAAATATGTTTGTCGAAAACCTTCTGCAATACCCTTTTTAATAGCCGTTATTATAGCAGCACTCATAGCATTCGCAGCAGCAGCATCCTTAGCTGTTTTTTGTCACAATAGCAGCAGCCTGAGCCTTTTCATATGCAGGCTTCTGAACCGTAACAGCAGCATAAACCAGCCCTAATATGAGTATTAGTAACCGATACCACCTTGCTCTTAGTAATAGCAATACCAGCAGTCTTGCCTAAAGCCTTAGCCGTATCTTCATCTTTACCAGAACTCACAGCGGCCTTATAGCCTTATCATACAAAGCCTTCACAGACTTATCCCTAGGTGTAAGGTTTCAAAGTGTGATGTACGAAAAAGTATAGTTGAGCTTGAAAGAAAAGGAGAAATTATGGGACAAATATTACACAGCTGCGCCCGAACGACGAAGGAGATTCGTTTGCAAATACAGCGGAGTAAGAAAGCATAACAGAGTTATCAAAATATTTTCATTTGAATAGAAATACTGTTCGAAAATGGAAAAAATAGGGATTATACGGATGACGCAACAATGGGTCCTAAAAATCCACATTCTACGTATTAACTATTAAAGAAGAGCAAATGATTGTAAGGTTTCGTAAAAGTACTTTATTGCCTTTGGATGAATGTTTGTATGCACTTGTGAAAATCATACCAAAACTTACGCGTTCATCTTTATATCGTTGTTTTGAAACGTCATAGTATTAATCGTTTACAAAGTTTAGATGATGATCAAGATAAACCTGAAAAGAAGGTATTCAAGACGTATTCACCTGGTTATTTTCATATTGATATTACAGAAATTGCTACACAAGAAGGTAAATCACAGCTTTTTGTAGCTATTGATCGTAGCACTAAACTGACTTATGCTCAATCTTATAATAACAAGGAAAAATCCACTGCCAAAGAGTTTTTGCTTGAACTCATAGCTTTTGTTCCTTATAAAATCCACACTATTCTTACTGATAATGGAATCCAGTTTACGAATCGAAAGGCAGGATAAATATGCTTTCATGCATATTTTTGATCGTGTCTGTTTACAACATAATATTGAACATCGTCTAACCAAGGTTAATCATCCTTGGACTAATGGACAGGTGGAAAGAATGAATAGGATCATAAAAACAAGCAACCATAAAATGCTATCATTACATATCTCATCAACAGTTTAAAGAACATTGTAATCTCTTTCTGAATGCTTACAATTTTGCTAAACGTTTGAAAACTCTTAATGGTTTAACTCCCTATGAAAAAATTGTTCATTTTTCAAGATGGATTCCACAATGTTTTATCAAAAATCCCAGATACCTTACTCTGAAACCTAACACCTATGGCGTGTTCACGCTATTAATTATTAAAATTGTGTTATACTGTATAAAGACAAAGTTTAAGTTTAGAACAGTATAATAAAATTCAACCTTATCTTCCTGTTCAGCGTGGAAATGTCAAAATATCAAATTTTTACCTTGATTAACGCAATTTTATATATTGTAGAAAATGGCTGTAAATGGCGCTGTTTACCCAAGGGAATTTGGAAATTGGCATACAATTTACATGCGAATAAGTCGTTGGGCAAAGAATAAGGTTTTGGATCGTTTATTTGAAGTCTTGCAAAAAAAATAATATGATCCATATCAAAGTCAAATGTTTGGGATTGGATAGTACTTTTATAAAAGTCCATCCTGACGGCACTGGTGCATTAAAAAAAACGGCCCGCAATCCATCGGAAAATCGCGTGGTGGATGGACAACAAAAATTCATTTGGTTGCCCAAAATGATCGAAATGCCTTAAATTTTAGCCTCTCAGCGGGAAATAAAAATGACGCCGGAGAAGGTTGTATTTTGTTATCTCATTTACAAACTTTTGACGGAAATTAAAGGGCATACCACTTGTTATGGATCGTGGCTTATGAAGACGAAAACACACGAAAAACAGCTATTAATCTGGGGTTTAACCCCGTTGTTCCTCCAAAATCAAACCGTTTAAACCCTTGGAAGTATAATAGAAAAACCTATAAAAAAAGAAATGAAATTGAACGATTATTTCGAAGATTAAAAGGATTTAGGCGTATATTTTGCAAAGATTCGACAAACTCGATATCATGTTCAAAACCTATATTCATTTTGTACTCATTATATTGTTAATAGCGTGAACACGCCCTAGAGAAATTACGACTTAGTATTTGATAAGGTTTCGGACATAGATTTAGACAATAATAGCTAGATATCAGTTAGACAAAGTATCTGATGAGTTGTTATTTTGGAAGTATTTCTGAAATAATTTCTATATTTTGATACGAGTAGGAAGTATAATTCCTGTTATGTTTACTGTCTTTACTTTAGTATTTTTAGTTACGCGTTTCGTATCGGGATCTCCCTTTGGTTCAGAAGGGATGCATACGAAATCAGCGATTGTCAGACTTCATGAAAAACATGTACTCGTTAAACCTATTTATAAACAATATTTTTGGTGTCTCGTTAACCTAATGCTTGGCTATTTTGGATTACATTTAACATTATACGGATCGTAACGTGGGGAAGATTCTTTCTGTAAGTTAGCCTGTATCACTTGTTTTAGGGTTAAAATCTCTGTGTATAGCAATGTGTATTAGGTCTTTACTTGTTGTTCTTGCAGCGGTGTAAAAAGCAAACCTTGAATAGACTATTTGTTTTCTAGTATTGCTATTATGGATATAATTTCGTCACTTTTTTTTGCTTTGCACCCTCATTAGTTTTTATTATTTTTAATAAAAACAAGATGTGTTTCCACGTCTTTTTGGATTTTTTAGGGCAGGAAATCATTATTCTACCCTTAAGGATGTCTCATATTTTTAAGGTTTTATGTTAATAAGTGGGTTTTATCTGATCTTACAGTATATTACATAAAAGTGTTGGAGGGATTACTTTGAACAAGTCATTTCTTTGTTTTTTTTAATGGTTCTAACTTCTTGTTTGCATGTTCAAATTCGAATTTAGGTTCAGAAAAAAGAAGAAGATGAAAAAAGTAAAGATTCGGAAGTTGTGTTTAGAATTGCTCAAGGTGGTGAAATCCGGGGTCTTGATCCTGCGCTGGTTGCAGGTTCCTTAGAATCGACTATTTTCTGTGGAGTTTTCGAGGGATTGCTATTTGTTGATCCTGTTCATGCAAATCCAACTTTGGGGTGCTGCAGCAAGTAAGCCGATTATCAGTGATGACGGGTTGGTTTTACACATTTTCTTTGCGTAACAACCTTAAGTGGAGTGATGGTGAGCGCTGACGCCCATGATTTTGTCTATGGGCATAAGAGAATGCTAGATCCCAAGGGTTGGGTCACAATATGCATCCTTGCTTTATCCAATAGCTGGTGCCAAGGATACCATGAAGGTAAGGTCAGCGAAGAATCGGTAAAAAATAGTGGCTTGGATGACTTAACGCTAGAATATACCCTTAAATTGCCAACAGCTTATTTTTTGGATTCAATGACCTCATATGGCTTTTTATCCCCATCCTCGCCATGTAATAGAAAAATAATGGAACTGATTGGACACAAAATGACCAATTTTGTGGGCAATGGAGCGTTTAAACTTAAGAAATGGGTTAGAGATTCATATCTGGAGCTGGAGAGAAATCCTCATTATTTTGATGCCGAATTTATCAAGCTTGATAGAATTATCTTCTATCCTACCCCGATGATGATACAACAGCTTATAATATGTTTAAGAGCGGCGAGCTTGATTGGAATGCTGGGGCATTTCCGGCGTCCATGATTGATGAAGTGTATCAAAGGCCAGATGTACAGGTGAGTCCGATTTTTGCAAATATTTTCTATGTTTAATCTTACAAGAGAACCTTTTAAAGATGTACGTGTGCGTAAAGCTCTTGCTTTAGCTTTGGATACTGAAGATCTCATTAATAATGTTTTACGTAATGGAGCTATGGTTACAGGTTCTTTAGTTCCTCCTTTAAAGGGAACAACTTACGAACCTATTATTAGGGAAGGATTGAGAGATTTAATTCTTCCCAGGCCGAAAGAGTTGTTAGCTGGAGCTGGCTTTCCCGGGGGCAATGGATTTCCAACAGTTGTACTTAGTTTATAGTTACACGTGATGAGTATCGCCTTCTTGCTGAGTGGACACAGGAACAATGGAAGAAGCATTAGGAATTAATATTATCCTGCACAATGAAGAGAGGAAGTCCTTTGTGTCTAATCTCCATAGTCAGAAATTTTTCATTGCTCGTGCAGGTTGGTATGCGGATTTTAAGGACCCTGTTACTTTTTTATCCCTGTTTCTCAAATCTAATGTCGTTATGAATGATTCCAAATATCATAATCCGAGTTCGAGGTTCTTATGGAAAAAGCTTCAAAAATGAGCTATGGAAAGGCACGCTTAAGGTTTTAAGAGCTGCAGAGGAGATTGTCCTTCAAGATTATCCTGTTATACCTCTTTAATTTTCCATCTAAACTCATTTGATTGACACTGAAAAGTGGGGTGGATGGTCTACAAATATTTTAAATCTTCATGCTCTTAAGACTATTATCTTAAAAAGAACGGATAAATTCTAAATCCTGTGATCTCTTTTAATTCTATGTTTTTGGAGTTAAGAGTTGCTACTAGATCAGGATATATATGTAAAACAGGGTTGGAGATGTTATATTTCGTTTTAACAGAAAGTAAGGTGTGTTGTATTTCAGAAAATATTAGGATCCGTTTATATCTAACAAAAAGTAAGATATATTTTGACATTTTAGTAGTCTTGCTAGAAAAATTGAGACTTAGTATTTGATAAGCTTTCGGAAATAGATTTGGACAATAATAGATATATGTCAGTTAACTAAAGTATCTGATAAGTTCTTACTTTGGATGTATTTCTGCAATGATTACTTATTATAGTTTCAGACGAGGAGGAAGTATGATTCCTGTTGTGTGTGACGGTGCTTACTTTAGCATTTTAGTTATGTGTTTCGGCCCCAGGAGATCATCTCTTTGGTTCAGAATGGATGAATACGGAGTCTGCGATTGCCAGTCTTCATGAAAAAAAATTCCTCGATAAACCTATTTATGAACAATATTTTTTGGTATCTCGTTAATTCTAATATTCGGTGATTTTCATTGAGTTTACTTATAAACGGATCGTAACGTGTGCTGGTTTTTCTGCATAGATTATTGCTCCCTTGTTTTTCCGGGTTAAAGATCTCTGTGTATAGCAGTGTGTATTGGGTCTTTACTTAATTGGGTTCTTTTAGCGGTGTAAAAAAGACATCGGCTTAGACTATTTGTTTTCTAGTATTGCTATTTGAATATAAGTTTGCCACTTTTTTCTTTGCAACCTTATTAGTTTTTATTATTTTTAATAAACTTAAGACTTGTTCCTACGTCTGGTTGGATTTTTGAGGGATGATTTCCAGCCCCTAAGGGTGTCTCATGTTTTTAAGGTTTGCTGTTAAGTAGTAGGTTTTATGTAATAAACACATATTATATTATATAAAAGTGTTGGAGGTTTTACTTTGTTTAAGTCATTTTCTTTGTCTTGTTTAATGGTTCTAACTTCGGTGTTGGCATGCTCTGATTCGAATTCAGGTTCAGGAAAAAAAGACTTTAAAAAAAGTAAAAATTCGGAAGTTGTTTTTAGAATTGCTCATGGTGCTGAAATCCATGGTCTTGATCCTGCGAAGGTTGTAGGCGCCATAGAAAATAGTATTTTAATGGGACTTTTCGAGGGATTGTTATTTAGTGATCCTGTTTATTCGAATCCAACTTTGGGATCTGCCGCAAGCAGACCTATTATCAGTGATACTGGGTTGGTTACCCACATTTTCCTTTGCGTAATGACCTTAAATGGAGTGATGGTGAGCGCCTGACGGCTTCATGATTTTGTCTACGGGCATATGAGAATGTAGATATCCCAAGGTTGAGTCACAATATGCAAAACTTGCTTTATCCAATAGTCGGTGCAAAGGAATACAATGAAGGTAATCTCAGCGCAGAAGCGGTAAAAATAGTGGCTTTGGATGACTTAACGCTAGAATATACTCTTAAATCACCGACAGCTTATTTTTGGTTGCAATGACGCATATGGCTTTTTATCCACATCCTCGCCATTGTAATAGAAAAAAATGGCATTAATTGGACCAAAATAACAATTTTGTGGGGCAATGGACCGTTTAAACTTAAGAAATGGGTTAGAGATTCATATATGGAGCTGGAGAGAAATCCTCATTATTTGATGCCGAAGTTATCAAGCTGGATAGAATTACATTCTATCCTACCGATGATGATGCAACAGCTTATAATATGTTTAAGAACGACGAAGTTGATGGAATTCTGGGATCTTTCCAGCGTCTATGATTGATGAAGTATATAAAAGGCCAGATGTACAGTGAGACGATTTTTGCAACTAAGTTCTTTATTTATAATCTTGGAATAGCACCTTTTAAAGATGTACGTGTGCGGAAAGTCTTTCTACTTTAGCTTTGGATATGGATGCTCTCATTAAAAATGTTTTACGTAATGGAGCTATGGTTACAGGTTCTTTGGTTCCTCCTCCTAAAGGGACCTACTTACGAACCTATTATTATGGAAGCATTGGAGAGATTCAATCCTGAACAGGCGAAATGGTTGTTAGCTGACGCTGGATTTCCTGGGGAAAGGATTTCCAGCAGTTGTACTCAGTTATAATACAAGTGATGAGAATCGCCTTCTTGTGAGTGGACACAGGAGCAATGGAAAAAACATTAGGAATTGATGTAAATTGCAGAATCAAGAGTGGTCAGTCTTTTGAATAATCTCGATAGTCATAAATTTTTTGTTACTCCTTTAGGTTGGGCTGCGGACTTTAAGGATCCTGTTACTTTTTTAGATCTGTTTCTCAAATCTAATGTGATTATACATAATGCCAACTATCATAATCCTAAGTTCGAGGTTCTTATGGAAAAAGCTTCAAAAATGAGTTCTGGAAAAGAACGCTTTAAGGTTTTAAGATCCGCAGAGATTGTTCTTAAAGATTACCCCGTTATACCCTATTTCCTTTGAATCTAAAGTGCATTTGATTGACACTGAAAAGTGGGGTGGATGGTCTACAAATATGTTAGATATGCATTCCCTTAAGACTATTTATCCTAAAAACAAAGGATAAATGCTTAGATCCTTTGACTCTTTTAATTATATATTTTTGGAGTTAAGAGTGTTGCTAACTCGGGATATATTGTAAGGGTAATGGATACTTATTCTTACATATATATCCTGTGAGTATGTAAAACAGGGTTTATAATGTATGTTGCGTTTTTAACAGCAAGTAAGTTTATGCTGTATTCCGTTTAGATCTAACAGAAAGCAAGATATGTTCCGGCTTTTTAAGTAGCCTTGCTAGAGAAAATGCGACTAAGTATGTGATAAGGTTTTGACATAGATTTTGACAATAAGAGATATAATGCCAGTTAGCTAAAGTGTCTGATGAGTTGTTACTTTGGAGGTATTTCTGGAATGCTTAATTTTATTTTGAGACGAGTAGGAAAGTATGATTCCTGCTCTTTTTTTTTGTGGTTACTTTAGCATTTTTAGTGACGCGTTTCGTTCCAGGCGATCCCTTTAGTTCAGAAGGGGATGAATACGGAAGCTGCGATGGCCAGTCTTCATGCAAAAACATGGACTCGATAAACCTATTTATGAACAATATTTTTGGTATCTCTTTAATCTAATTCGTGGCGATTTGGATTGAGTTGACATTATTACGGATCGTAAACGTGGGGCAGATTATTGCTGCAAGTTTCCTGTGTCACTTGTTTTAGGGTTAAGTTCTCTGTGTATATCATTGGGCCTTGGGACTTTAATTGGTGTTCTTTCAGCGGTGAAAAAAGAATACTTGGCTAGACTATTTGTTTTCTAGTATTGCTATTATGGGTATAAGTTTGCCACTTTTTTGTTGTGCACCCATATTGGTTTTTATTTTTTCATAAAATTAAAGACTTGTTCCTACGTCTGGTTGGATTTTTGAGGGATGGAATCGCACTATTCTACCCATTGTTGCATTATCTCTACCGTATCTTGCCATGATAGCAAGATTAATGAGAACAAGTACAATAGGGGTACTCAAAAGTGATTATATTCGCACAGCAAAAGCGAAGGCCTCGCAGTACCTAGTATTGTGATTACGCATGCCTTAAGGGGGGCCTTGCTACCTGTAGTAAGTTATCTGGGCCCTATGATGGCAGGTCTTATGACGGGGTCGCTTGTTATAGAGCAAATTTTTCGTATACCTGGCATGGCTCGTCCGTTTGTACAATCTACTATGAATCGAGACTATCCGCTTATCATGGGCTGTGTTATTACTTATTCGGTACTTTTGATGGTTTCTTAATATA
The DNA here is from genome assembly GCA_023974075.1 of Chaenocephalus aceratus. Taxonomy (NCBI): domain Eukaryota; kingdom Metazoa; phylum Chordata; class Actinopteri; order Perciformes; family Channichthyidae; genus Chaenocephalus; species Chaenocephalus aceratus. The sequence goes on along the minus strand of JAMFTG010000040.1, from coordinate 457,152 downwards.
ATTGTAGATGTTTCTATACTATATTGGACCCGCGTATATCTTATAGTTGACATAGAGAAAATCTAAAGATGAGCCAATATATTAGCATGAGTAATTCTTAAGTAGAAGTTTGATACAAATTTTTTCAAATATACTGCAAACTTTTTGAGTGTGAATTTCGGGTTTTAGGGATTTTTAATGGTAAGAGCTTATGAGAACTTTGTTTCAAGATCTTCAAATGTATAATGTGTTTTACCTATGAGAGAGGTACGTTTATTATATATCTTGAAAAATCCGAGTAGAATTTTCTATAGTACTCCTTCTATGTTCTGGTATCCGGACGAAAGCTAAAATCTTATTGATAAGAAATATTACCTCAGTAGGAGGTTCTCTTTTTTTATATTCTTCAGTTTTTAGCAAAAAGTTTGGATCTTTTTGTGCCGATAAACTAAGGATTCATTGTTATTTTGAATTAAAATGTTCAAAAGAATTAAGAGTTAAAAAAATGTTAGAAAATGAAATGTCAGATAAAATACTAGAAGTTAAAAACTTGACAGTTGCCTTTAGAACAAATTCTGGAGAAAAAGTTGTTGTTCAAGATGTTTTTTTCAGTTAAAAGGGTGAAAATGTTGCCATAGTCGGAGAATCTGGATCTGGTAAATCAGTAACTAATTTAAGCATTCTAGGTCTTAATGATAATGCGAATATCAGTGGCGAGATTTTGTATTATGGAGAAGATTTACTGAAGTTCTCTATAAGCAATTGCAATCTATTAGAGGGAATAAGATTGCGATGATCTTTCAAGATCCCATGACCTCGTTAAATCCTTTTTTAAAGAATGTAAATCAGATTATGGAACCGCTGCTTGTTCATAAAGGAATGAGTAAAAGGCAGGCGAAAGAGAGAGCTTTAGAACTTTTGGATTTGGTGGGGATCAAGGATGCGCGCAAATCACTAGGCAAGTATCCGCATCATTTTTCAGGGGGAATGAGGCAAAGAGTAATGATAGCTATAGCCTTATCCTGTAATCCGGATCTTTTAATTGCAGATGAACCGACAACGGCTCTTGATGTAACAGTACAGGCCCAAATTTTAGATTTGATCCAGGATTTAAGACTAAAATTGAACATGTCTGTTATTCTTGTTACGCATAATTTGGGAATAGTTGCGGGAATGGCGGATAGAGTTTTAGTTATGAATCAGGGTCGTATTGTTGAACAGGCAATGTTGATGACATTTTTTACAACACACAACATGAATATACAAAAGGGTTAATTCGTAGTATTCCCCGTTTGGATCAAGATAAGAATGAACCTTTGTACTCGATGAGTAGTAATGAGAAACATGAAGAGGTTTTGAAAGGCGGTAAAAAAATAGGCCAGGGTCTTTTCAGCCAATCCTTCTGCAGAGCATTTAAAAAAAAAAGGTTATTTTTGGATTTGTCACTTTTAGTGCGTACATTTTTATGATTTTCGCCCCTCAATTTCTACCTATATATTCTTATACGGATCAGAATCCTGTACATCGCAATTTGAGTCCGAGCTTTCAAACTGCTGGCAGTATTCTGTATCAGAAGGAAAAGAGGTTAGTAAAGAAGCAAGCCAAGAGGCAAAAGCGAAAATTAACAACGAGAGAGAAACAGAAATTAGAGTCAATTAAAAAGGATATTGATGAGGACTCTGTTTCTAAACGTCGCTACATTTTAGGAACAGATAGTCTTGGCAGAGATATGTTTGCTCGCCTGATTTATGCTAGTCGTATTTCTATATTTATAGGAATTAGCGGAACCTTGGTTTCTCTTTGTCTCGGCGTTGTAGTGGGTGCGATTTCTGGATATGTAGGTGGACGGCCTGGATCGTTTTATCATGGCAGCGGTAGAGGTTCTATATAGTTTGCCTTCTATACTTTTGATTGTACTTATGATGACGATTCTTGGTGGTAGGTGGATATATAAATCTTTTTGTGGCAATTTCTCTTTTGAGTTGGCTTGTTGAAGCGCGTCTGGTGCGTGGACCAAATATTAAGTTTAAAAAACTCTGAATTTATAGAAGCTGCTCGATCAATGGGTGCTGGTACGGGTAATATTATTTTTAAACATCTTAACCTAATATGATGGATATAATCATTATTTTTGCTACGGTTCGTATACCGTCGTTTATACTGGCTGAGAGCTTTTTTAAGTTTTTAGGCCTTGGAATTTCTGCCCTTTGGCAAGTTGGGGGAGTACTCATTAGCGAGTGGTGTAAAAAGTATGGAATGGTATCCATGGCAAACTTTTTTTACCGGCTTTTTTGATGGCGCTATTTCTTTTTGGAATCAATTTTTTTGGAGATGACTCAGAGATTGTTTTGCATCTTAAAGAGAAATCGGGTCAAAAAATTTTATGATAGAAATAGCATAATTTGACCATTATTATACGGTTTACAAAAGTTCTGTTTTGTGTGATGTAGTTTAAAAACTATGTTTGGCAATGAGAGTTTGTATTGTCTGTATAATTCTGAAGCTATGCCTAACAAGAGATTATCAAAACACTGTTTTTATGAGATGTGAATAAAAATGCAAATCCGAGAGAATTTTGGAAGTCAAAGAATTAAGCAGTATTATTGCTTTAAGAAAGGCTGGTTTTGTCCAACACAAATTACGCGAGCTGTTGATGATGTGAGTTTATATCTTAATGAGGGCGAAACTTTAGGAATTCTGGGAGAGTCAGGATGTGGAAAAAGTACATTACTTAGAGGGCATAGCGCAACTGAGAAGCCTACAGAGGGTCAGTATATGTTCAAGGAAAAAGATTTGACGAATTGACAAGCAAAGAGCTTTTACCTCTGAGAAAAGATTTACAGATGTTTTTTCAAGATCCGTATTCCTCATTGGATCCGCGTATGACTGTTGAAGAGATTATCAGTGAACCTTTATGGATTTATAAAAAGAGAGGCTTACTGAAAAATCAAAAAAAGAGAGATAGAATCTCGAGTGAAATTTTTGATGGATAAAGTGAGCTGTTACAATCTATATAACGCGTTATCCGCATGAATTTTCTGGAGGTCAAAAGGCAAAGAGTAGGAATTGCGCGTGCTTTAGCTTTGAATCCTCGTATAATATTGGCTGATGAACCAAGTTAGTGCTTTTAGATGTTTCGATTTCAAGGTCAGATTTGAATCTTTTTAGAGATTTGCAAAAGAACTGGCTTATCATATATTTTTGTTGCCCATGATTTAAACGGTTGTCAAATATATATCAGATCGCATTATTGTTATGTATCTCGGTTCTATTGTAGAAGTGGCATCCTCAGAAGAATTGTATAAAAATCCAATTCATCCTTATACAAAGGCTCTTTTGGCAGCGATCCGATCCTGATCCCAAGATGGCAAGAATTAAGCTTCAAGAGCAGTCTTTAAGCAAAAGTGAGAATGTTTCTGCAGTAAGAAGATCTAAACTATGATTTTACATATCATTCTTTAAATGCTGTTAAAGAGTTACTAGCAAACGCCCTCCTCTACAAGAGTGGCACCAGAACATTTTGTCTCGTGTTCTTGAAAAAGTTTAGTAGATTTTTCGTGAATTGTTAGCATTCCAGAACCAAATTACACATTTTATCTATGAATGAGAAGTTTTCTAAATAAAGTAAGTTACAAAAAAAATGGTATAAATCTTTACTTTGTTGATTTATGTCTGATATACTTCTCCACAAATTTAACTCTATGTATTTTAGAGTGTGAAAGGAGGGGTATATGTCGAAACAAGTTTTCGGATTTATTATCTTTGTTTTGGTCTTTTTTTGTGGATCTTTGAGACTTTTTGCAGAAGGTGAGGACTTTTCCGATAAGGACAAACTTTTTCCCACAAGAGCGGAGAAAGGAGTAGATTCAGAGAAACCAAGTCGTTTAACATTTTCTGGATCTATGGAAACGATGAGTTTTATTGGAAGTTCTAGTACTAAAAATATGATAATTTTGGTGATGATAAGAAGGTTGTGAACAATGTCTTAGGTGTAGATTTTTAAAAGTACTTTGGGTTTTTCTATGGGAATTTTACGCCATTTACCGGGGCTAATTTGAAGTTAAAAACCGGCGCAACAAATTATGCCAAAAGATGAGTTTTTCACAAGCCCTGAACTATCTATTTTCCCTTAAGGAGTTTGTAGCTTATTCGGATATTGCACGGGAGTTGGGAAGCGAATATTTGAGTACCAAACTTTCCGTGGGTCGTGTTGGGTTTGGACGTAAGGTCTTTTTCTGTTGCCGATGTTGATGGGCGCTAAGTTATCTAGTCGTCATTCACAGAGCGATCAACTTAATGCAACATTAGAACTTGGTACGCGGAATTACATTTCCTATTAAATTGGTTTTAGCTAGTGATTTGGATTGTGGGATCAATAGGAAATATAGCAATTGGATTGGAACAATAAAGGTTCCTCATATTTGGTTGATTTACAAAGTGCAAAATTTCAAATTGCAGATGTAATGACTTTGAAATTGGAATAGCTATTATGGATATAGTGAACTCCGACTAAAGATCATTATCTTGGAGAACTTCCAGGTATTGGTAAAGATGACAAGGCTATGATGGCAAATTATCTTAATAAGTTTTAAAAATACTGTTGGTGCAACAGTTGGTGCAAGTATGCCTATAGGTGATTTGATCACTATAAGTGCATCGGGAGCTGTGGAATATAATTCCTGGAAATTTGTAGGGTCCTTCTATACCTGCTCCAGTTGTTTGTTGCTCCTCCAGTTGTTGCTGTTCCAGCAGCTGCTCCAGCTGCTCCAGCTGCTCCAGTTGTTGTTTGTTGCTCCAGTTGTTGTTGCTGCTCCAGCTATTTTCTGCTGACGTATCATCATTAAGGGCATTAAAAGGTCAAAATTTTGGATCTCTTGAGTGGCATGTCGGTGTTAAAATGGCGTTGAAAAATATTATGACCAGTGTCATTGGCGTCGCGTCAAGATGTTTATAATCATGTTGAATATGCGAGTCTTAATAAGAGAACTCCACATACGGAATTTATTACTGGTCTTGCTGTAGATTATGTACACTTAAAGAGATGACAAAAATGACTTTCCATCTAGGTACTGGAGTTGGTTTTGGTTCCCTCTTTTCGTCTCAAGAGTATAACGGGCAAGACATGGTGTTGATACCAAAATTTATTCTGGCTATGCTCTTAATGACAAGAAGAAAGCTGCGATCAAAGGTATTGCCAATTCCAGTGCGGGCAATCAGTTGAGTGCTGATTTTGCTGTAGGTTATCATCCCGTTCCAGGTGCAAGTATTTACCTTGGATATCAATATGGTAGATACGCACTTAAAGGTTCTACAAAAATCTGATTTTGATGGTAGTCCCGGACATGTTTATCTCTCTGCTAAATATAGCTGGTAAGATTCATAATACTTATAAAAGGGAGTCTGGAAACGGACTCTCTTTTTATATTCTCAATAATTATTGAATTTTATATATGGATTCTAGGGTATCCTGAGCTAAAATTGTTTCAAGATGTAGCATACGTTCTTTGCTTAATCGGCTATACGGACTTAGTGGATAATTTTTATAGGCCTTTTGATAGTAATTGTAAGCAACTTTTCTGTCCATTACGGGTGTTTTTTTTTCAAATAATTGTCCCAATTCATAGAGGATTTTGGGCTGAACTACTGTTTTCTGGGAATCTGCGAACAAAAGCTTGTCCAGCTTTAATTTTCATATTTAGATCTGTTTGTGTTTTTCGGTGCAGTGATTCGTCAAAAGTGCTTGAAGAGAATTGAGATCCATGTTGTTTTAAATCATTTTGTATGGGTTTTTCTTTTGGAATTGAAGATTTGATGGGTAGATCATCTATGGGTTGCGAGTTTTCTAGAGGAGGATTCTATAGGGCTCAATTTTGTTTGGGGTATTTTTTGGAGCGATCTTTACTTTAGATGGTTGAGGTATAATATAAGGTTTATTATTGTTTAGATTATTGTGTAGAGACAAAGGTTTCTTGTCGTCATTATCAGTTTTGAGAGACAAATCTTGATCCTTGTCAGGATTTGTACGAAACGATGTTTGTTTGTTGTTGTGCAGTTGAAGAGTTGTAAGGATTAATCTTAAGGAGAACGACTGTTCTTCCGTTTCCCCGATCGCAATGCGAGAAAAGAGCAAAGAATATTCCCAGGATTCTTTGCTTGTATATAAAAGACAGATTGATTACTGGGAGAATATTCTTTTTGTAAAAAATCCAGAGAAGTATCGAAATCTTCATTGAGGACCCATCCTTCACCTTCGATTTTAATAGGAACTTTTTCGTTAACAAAAGCTGTCACGGTAAACTGTGACAAAGGCGAGGATTCTTGTTGAGCAATATCATGAGTATCATTTTCTTGTTGAGAGATGGGGGAATGATTTTTATTCTCAGATGTGGTATCTATTTCTGTAGAGAGTCCAGGTCGCGCTGCTGATATTTGTGAACTATTTGCTTTTCCTGAACGGGAATTTTATTTTCCATTTTTAATCGTTTCTGGCTCTGATCATTGTCGCTTTTATTGACTTGTACATCCATTTTAAGCGATGACTTATCTTCGGATTATGAGGTAGTAAGTCTAATAAGTGAAGGATTCTTTTCCGTATCCTCGTTTTCATGATTTTCACTGAAATTTTGTGTAGTATAATAGGGATCAAATCTTGTTAATGGATTGTTTTTGAAGATCAACAATGGAGTACTTTCTTTTATGTCTAAAGAAATAATGACAAAACTCTCTTGTAAAAAGGGAGTATTCCACTTTCTTGTGATATTTGATCATGAGGATTGTGAATGTAGTTTTTGTTTTGAATCATGTATATTGTCCTCAATATTATTATAAATGTCTTCATATTGGGTTAACAGACGTAGACAATAAGTCATTTTTGTCTACTGAAACTTGCGACGTGGTGACGCAATCCTAAAATGAAAAATCCAAATAAGACAGAGATTAAGGATATAAAATCTCTACTAAAAGTTTGGATCCTTAGCTGCTGCTTTTTTCAAGATATTCCTCTAATATTTTTTGATTGCGCTCAGGTAGATCAGTGATACCAATGCTTGAAGGATTAACCCAGTATTTTGCTATAAAATCAGATAATTCCGTCTCATCCGTTTCAGATTCTGCAAAAAGCCCTAGCGATAATTCAGGTGCTTTTTGATCTATGTAACCATCTGGAAAAAGAAATTCTCCAATATTTGGACGTTCTAATAAATCTTGTGTTTCCTCGGATGTAAATACTTTTGTAAGCTTTATATTTGTTTTAATTTTTTCTACTTTATGAAATCTAATGGAAGCATAGATACTCACGAATAGAATTGTGATACTAATTACAAGGATAATATAGTTACGAATTTGTTTAGGAGTAAAATGAGAGGTAGGATTAATTATTTCTAACAATTTTTTCCCTGTAAAATCGGATCCGAACATACTCATCGAAAAAATACTCCATGCAATTCCTTAGTTAATAAGGTTATGTGAACTGATTAAGCAATAAAGACAAGAATATTTAAACTCTATTATTATTAGTAGAACATAATTTTCTACAATCTGAAATTGTTTCTGAAAAATGCTGAACAAAGGCTGAGAAATCAGTTGAGTCAATGACAACAGTACGAACATCAGTGTCATCAATTGTTTTTTGCTCAGTGAGGGACACTTGGCAGGATCCGCTCTTTTGCTAAAGAGGTAAATACATACATTCGCTTACCATTTTCACTTTCATTAACAGTGCGGGTGTTTACATTTTTGGAAGGCAATAGCTTTTTTCCATTTCACGCAACAAATTGAGAAAAGAATACCAATCAGGACAAAAAAATCGCTATTGTGATCGACTAAATTGCTGGTGAACAAGACTCTGTTTTAACACTTTCAACGATGGATAGGAATACATCATTAAAACGATTTTCCTTAACGTTAAAGAAAATAAGTTTTCTGCCCATACTGTGCAGTATATCGTTTTGAATAAAGTTCTCCACGGAATCCCATAGCATATATGATCATAGAAAATGAATTTTTAACAAGAGAGAATCTTGGTCAAAACGATATTATCAGGGTTTTTAATTTTATAGAAAAGGAATCAGATTAATAAATACAGAGTATTATTGTAGGATGAATAATCTGTAGTAGTTTTGGATTTAATCTTCGACTGAGCAAAGTCCCAGTCATTATGACGAATTTCACTGTTTGATTAGAATTGACGTATGAGTTTGATATAAGTTAAGAAAATCTCTATTTTCCTTTGGCAAGCGATTTGCAGTATTCCAATCAATGTCTGTTTTTTCTTGAGCTGGGATGATAATTTGGCTTTCCGATGGGTTGTCAGTATCCAGATTAATCAATCCAATTCCATGTAACCCAGAAAGTACGCGAAATTCTTGTAATATATGGATCCTTCAATCTGACTAGCAACTAAATATCCAAAATTAGCCCATGAAGAATTGCTAACAGCTTGGAAAAAAACTTCTCGGATATGGAGTTATTGATAAGAATTTTTACTTCAAAAGACCATAATTTGGTTTTTTTATCAGCATAGGATTGAACGCAATCCATAATTTCCCTGTCCCAGTCTTGACCAAGGTTTTCCAGGCCAACAAGATCTGGATTGTAGCCATTTATTGCCATTAGAACCTCGGGAATTTTTAGAGCATTTCTCGTCAATACGTTTGCTATAAACTCCCAATTCTGACAATAGAAATTCTGACAATAAGGGGTAGAGGTTATGCTCTGTGATTTTAGTATGTTTCTGATATAGTAGCAATAATGGATGGTGAAGGTATATTTTCAGCCATCTCAATTTCTGTACTGCCAGTAGACTCTGTATAGTAATATAGTCTTGGGACGTCCTTCTGTCCATTTGATTTGTGTATACTTCTTTGTAGTGCTGCTTTTTTTGAGCCAATTTCTGCGACAATTTGCTGAATTAAAGATTTATCATTATGAATGAGAATTGTAGTTGATTTTGATCGATTTTGTTTTTCTTGACATTTTTCTGGATAAGTTTTTAAGATTCCATTCTGCGATTTCCCGAGCAAAGTATTTCTGTTCAGGATTTTGTTTCAAAAAATCTCTCGTCTTTTCAGATAATTAAAATGAAATCGTTGATTTTCCTGCATATTCATTTATTTATACTATATATGTTTTGAAATAACAATGAGTCAGTAAAATCCGTAAATAGGTTTAGGATTCCAGAATTTATTGAAATGTTTTTATGATTATCAATCATGCTAAGATCACAGAAAATAGGAGCGAAAAGTGATGATATAAATTATATAGCAATGAGGGCTACAAGTCTATGGCTGATGAGAGCTTGTATTCCTGTATAATCTTATTAGAACAATACTTTGAGATATTTCAGAATCAGATATATTGATCAGAAATTAATACTATCACACCCTGTGGGACCTAATACCCTGCATGTCAAAGGACATAGGACATTACTATGACAAACATTTAAATCAAACAGGATTAGTACTTATACAATCAAAACACACTTTTTAAGATAATTATTAAGCTGCGTATTCACAAAGAATCGCAATCTAAGGAATCCATCATGTAATTATATTTGACACGTCCGGCAAGTTTGTTGTTTAATAATTTCATTTACCATTAAAATGGAGGTCTTGAGCTTTAGTGTTGCCATACTTATCGGTATAGGTAATTGTAATTTTTCTTGTTCCAAAATCCGCATCACTTAATATGTCCGATACCCTTAGTGCAACCGAATCCTCTTTTCAGTCCTGCTCAATAACCTATAATATTATTAAAATTTACTGTAGCAGAATAGAGACCCCTAATATTTACTGTCCATTGAGTACCACAATATTACACCATTTGATGCAGTCAAATCTGACGAATCTTCCAATTTCTATACACCTGTTTTTCCTGCCAATGTTTCCAATAATGTTGATACTATCGAATACATCATAGTTGTTCCATTGGAATCTACGGAATCACTGTTTAGCATCTCTTTTGATACTATAAGTTCCAGAATGAGGGTTCTTGTGTCCTTATTTATTAAAAGATGCACTTTTATTATTATATAGGGCGTTAATGTCACAACCCTCCCATTTCTATACCACTATGGACTCAAGGTTTTTATCAATATCTTGTAAAAGCACAAATAGCATTTTTCGTAAGAGTATAAACAATTATCCAGAACATATTTCTTTTTTCCCTCGGAAGTTTGGGTTTGCGGAAACGGCTATCTTTTTGTTGTCTCATCAAACCCTTCTATTGTGCATTGATATTTTTTAGGGACTTTATGTATTGTACAAATATGATTTAACTGCTTGAAAATCTTATACTTTTTTACACTAGGAATAGCTTTCCAAGCAAATCTAAATAAGAGTCTGTGGATTCAGAATTTGCAGACAATGAAGAGTATATCTAAGTCTATGACAATTGGTGTGCTTCATCTAAGTTATAGGGAGCTTGAGAGCCACATTCTATCATCAAAAAAAATTGTCAAAATTATTGGTAAACGTATTTCTTGCGTGGCTTAACTAAAATCTATTTTGATTTGACACTTTTGCATTATAAAAATTGCCTTATATTTTAACTTTGTTGTTTTGGGTTTAATTTTGTTATCCCTGTAAAGTTGAAGTGTTGAAATTAACAGATTTTTAAGAATGTTTAAAACCACCTAGTATATTTGTGATTGACTTTTTTCCTTATACTGCTTGGAAATGTCTATAGCAAGTTGATTGCATTTTTCATTATATTCATCACCAGCATGACCCTTAACCCATTTCCATTGAGGAGATATTAAGGTGTTAATTGTATCCAATTGCATCCACAAATCCACATTTTTTAACATTAGTTTTAGCCGCTGTTTTCCATCCATTTCTTTTCCACGATGCAACCCAACTTGTAATACCGTTACGCACATATTGACTATCTGTATAAATTTCAACAGACGACCAATATTCAAGCTTTTCCTGTACGTAAGACAAAGATAAAATTGCAGCCATGAGTTCCATGCGATTATTGGTTGTAAGATTTTTCTCCACCCACAATTTCCACATCATTATCAGAATGCCGAATAATGGCGGCCATCCTCCAGGTCCAGGATTTCCAGAACATGAACCATCTGTATGGATAATTACCGGTAAATGTTGCATCTTTAGTACCTCTTAATTAGTATTTATTATTTATGACACAAATCTTTATATAACACAAATCTTTTTATCAGATATGAGCTAAATTTTTTATGACATAAAAAACAAAACCTGTGAATACATTTGTAAATATTTTTTATCATCAGAGCAATAATTTTGAATGAAGGGTTATACTGACTACTGATGACAAACTTGGGGAAACAAGGGCTAAGAAGATGGATATAAGATTACGTTTAGTTATTGCTATCCCTCTTATCTTGCTAACTTGTCTGATTGCTTCGTTCTTCTGGAAATGCGACCAGGAGACTTTGTAACATCTTTGTCTGAACAAGGATCTTCATCGGAAGATTATGAATTGCATCTTCGCGAAATACTACAAATTCAGCTATCTCCTTGGCAAAAATTTACATTATGGGTTGTTAATATCGTTAAAATTTACTGATCTAGGCATGTCGTTTCTTTATCGAATAAAAGTCTCCAAACTTATTGGATCTTATTTAGGGAAAACAGTACTTTTTTTCGCTCTCATTACAAGTATAAAATGGATAGTAGCGATTTGTTCAGCTCTCTGTGTTACATTAGGCAGATAAAATTAGCGAAATTTTTGATATACATCATAGCAAGATTGTCCGTATCAACCCCTACGTTTTTTTTAGCAATATTGGTTTCTCTATTGGTCCTTTTTCATTTCCCTTGATACAAAAATATACATTTTTATTTGCGGTACTTGTAGGAGTATTGGTGGTTTTGGAAACCTTTTTCATGTTTTATCAGTACGTTTTCAAGAGATTATTGAACAGCCTTATATGCGTGCACTTTATATACAAGGATTTTCTCAAAAGACAATTGGTTTCAAACTTTTAAGACATGCTAATTCCGAAATTGTGAGCATTATCGGATATGATATTCCACTTTTTCTTTTCAAGTTCCTTAATTATTTCTATGGTATTCAATCTTGCAACTCTGGGACCCTTGTTTCAAAAAGCTATGCTCTCACATGACCACATATCTTATTATGGGAATTATTCTTGTTTCTTGTATTTTGATCCAAATTTGTTCACTGATTATTAATGGGATCATGGGCATCTCAACCTTTTCATAAAGGGAGAACAAAGATAAACAAGAAATTCATGCTCTTATTTTCTTCTTCTTTTCTTAACTTTAGCCGATTTTTGTGCACCTTATACTTTGAATGAACGCAATTCTTCACTTTCATTGACTGCTCCCACAAGATTACATGTTGGCATCAAAAGAAATTTATAGGACCTTTCATTTATCCTTTAAATCAGGCTCAATTATCGCCTGATCCTCTTAAAATTCAATTTTTCGTCAGAAGAAAATCTGCATATAAATTTTAGGAATTTTTAAATCCCATTATCATTTGTTCGGAATCTTGCCTCAAGATAAAGTACAATTTTGTCTTCTAGGTTCAGATGAGTTTTGGTAGAGATATTTTTAGTCGCCTTATTCTTTCAGGGAGAATATCTCTTATCATTGCCGTATGTTCATCATTTTTAGCCATTGTGTTGGGAAGTTATAATCGGAGCTGCCTTAATTCTTTGTAAAAAACCTTTACGTTCATATTAGAAATTATTCCACCGAATTGCTACAAGGATTACCCCGTATTCTTTTACTCTTTATTTTAGGCAATTTTCTTTCATCTCAAACACCTTTATGGCAACAATGTCTCATCTTGATTATGATTTTTTGGCGCATTAAGCTGGGTGAGATTTGCCAAACTTATACGTAGTTTAGTACATGAAATTAACCAAAAAGAATTTATATTGGGCTAGTCAAATGATAGGTGCTAATCAGTTCGAAATTCTACATTCACATATCTTTCCCTATCTTCGTAATCATCAAATTATAGGATTTCTCAATCTCATACCATTGATGCTGATTATTGAAAGTACATTAAGTTTTTTGGGTCCAAGGAATCAGGGAACCCTGGAGCAGTTGGGGAAGTATGTTAAGATTGGACAATCCTCTTGTACAATTAGAACTGTCCTCCCTGGCTCTTATGCCCAGGATTAACCATCATAATTGTCAATTTCCTTATCCATAGGTATACACATATACAAGATTCGAACATAAGTACACTTGAGAGAATGTGTAAGAACACTCATGTCGCCAAAGTTTTGTCTATAGAAAATTTTTCGCTTAATTTTATACCCTATAAGACTAATAGATTAACAAGACGAAAACTCCTATTCTTCTTTTAAAAGATATTTGTTTGAAATCTTTTGACGGTAGTCTTTTTATTCTGACAGGTTCGTCAGGATCAGGAAAGTCTTCTGTGTCCATGCCATTGTAGATATTAATTTTTTTAGAAAAACCTCTTTTCAATTTGATGGGAAAATTCTTTATGATAACAAGAATCTTCTAGAACAAAATCAAAAAGATTATAGAACTTTAATAAAGCAAAACTTCTAGTTTTATTCCGCAAGACCCCACAAATTATTTTTGATCCTCTGTACACTATAGAAACTCAACTTTATGCAAATTTAAAACTGACTAAAAACGATTTCTGAGGAAAGTGCCTCTGAATTATTTTGTGATTCATTCAATAAATTTCATATTACCAATACACAAAATATTCTGAAGTCCTATCCACATATGCTGAGTAGAGGAACATTACAGAGAATTCTGATTAGTCCTTTGCCATATGAAAAAACCTAAAATTATTATTGCAGACGAAGCTACAAGTGCATTAGATCCTTTATCGTGTCAAAAAGTTTTGGACTTATTTTATCGAATTCATGGAAAGTGGTGGTAGTATTTTACTTGTTACTCATAATCCTGATCGAATAACTTTTGATAGATGTTCAACAGGGATTATCAGTGATGGTAAACTCAGTATAATTTGCTAAGCTAATCAACATGTTATGTTAGAAAAAGGACCAAAATCTATGAAGCATAAATACTGGTACAAATATAGTCATATTCGACGTTGCTTTCGCCTGATCTTTGTTGCAGTATTTTTCGTTTCAATGATGCCCATTTCCTGTACCAGAGCAAAAGAAGAATACGACAATATTCCCGCACAAAGATCAAATTCCTATATTCTGGAAAATGAAGACCCTAGACTTTTTCGGGAGCAAAACATTGAACTTGGAGGAACATTAAAACTTAGTTATTCGCATGATCCCACATCACTTTCGATGTACGGATCATTTTCACCGATGAATGAAATTTCTTTCCAAGTATATACTTCTTCCTTTGCTGAACGTAATCCTATTGACCAAAAAATACGATCAGGATTAGCTTCAAAATGGTCTTATCATAATGATAATCTGACAATAAAATTTGAACTAAGAAATTCTCATTATTGGTCCGATGGCAATCCCGTTACAACTGATGATGTAGCATTTACTTTTAATGAAATTCTTCTGAATCCGCTTTCACCGTCTCATTATCTGGAAGTTTTTCCCATAAAGGTCAAAATGTTCTTTAGAGATTCTCGACCAAAAGACTATTCTTTTTCATTTACCCATTCCATTGCCTGATATTATTTATGCTTTAACTTATCTGCCTATTCTACCTAGTCATAAAATTACAAAAGAACAAGTGAGCCCCCAAAATCTTTTTGCACTTGGCCCATTTCTAGTTTTCCCGATAATATTGTTTCCAGTGGTCCTTTTGTTTTTACTCTTATAATCATAAGAATTCGGTTTCACTTTTCATCGCAATCCCTTCTTTTTTCGAGGAGATGATCAAGGAATCAACTTCCTTACATAGATGTGCTCAAGATATTTATTATACCTCATTCGTCACAGAGACTGACACAATTTGTTTCGGGTAAAATTGATATCTATCAACCAAGTCCATCAGAATTCGAATCTTTTTAACAAATCGACAAACTCGAACAACTCGAACAAAAAAGAAATTGTTACAAAAAAATTATGAACTTTTGAAAGCATTCCAGTTACAAGTTCTGTTGCGCATATTGGATTCAATTTCGATATCAAAAATTCTCGTAAATCGCATCTTTTAAAGATAAATCTTTTAGAGTTGCTGTGTCTCATCTAATTGATAGAGACCATATTATCCAATTAGCATATAAAAATAAGGCAACCTCTATGGGACTGTTTGTTTTCTCCGTATTCTCCATATTATTATCCAACTGAATTTATATGCCTTTTCCTCGTTATGATCCGCTCTTATCGGAGAAATTGTTAGATAGTTTAGGGATATGTGATTATGACGGAGATGGATGGAGAGATTTCCAGATCAAAGTTCTTTGAATTTGAATATTATTGCTCCTCTGGGAACAAACAACTCATTATGAAATAACTATTGCTCGAATACTGACTCTGGCTTTTCAAGAAGTAGGAATTAAAGTACTTACGACAGTTATGACAAAACTACTTTTATGAGTAAATTGCATGGAAATAATTCGAAATTGTTGTACGCAGTATTTCTAATGCTTTATATCCCGGAGTACGTTACGCGCGTGATATGGCAACCAGGACGATTTTGGTACTATTTTCATCAGAAAACTTTTTCTAAAAATGACAAGCAAGCTGTGTACTCTGAAATGTTTGAATGGGAAAGGTTTTGTACTTATTATTTGAAATTGCAAAGACATCTGGCGCTGAGTTTATGCGACAGTCCCATTATAAAAGAATTCAAGAGATTTATGCGACTGAGCTTCCCGTCATTTTCATAGCAAAACAACATGAACTTTATGCGGTGAACAATAGGGTTTCCAATATTTATCTTAACGAAGATAATATCTTACTTTTCACGCCATGGACTACTGTTATTAAAAGACAATATGAGCACTCAATGAACTTTATGAGCCGAACAAGAGTGCTCATATATCTATCTCAACAAAAGTAATATCTTATTTTGTAACTTTCAGTAATTGAATCCTTTGAGCCTGGGAAAGTTCCATTGGCTTACCTTCAAAAGTAAATACTATACTTTTATCTGGAAAAACCGCACCATCAGCAGCAGTGATAACAGGGCTTTCATAATATCCATTAGCGTAAATGCCTAAATGTTGGCCAGTATATGTCATTGTTAAAGTAGCTTCAAAATATCCAGTAATTTTCAAAGTATCCCCACCCCCTACAAACTGTAACCAAGGACCAGTATCACCACCATCTTCCGTTCTGCTGCCAGTTAAACATTAATGATAATCAATGACCCTTTACATATACTTGTCATAAGTAATATGTAAAGGGCTTTCCCATAGAACATACTTTGTCACCATTTGCTCCTTCTTTATCAGAAACCTTAACGGCATATTTTCCGTCACCAGCATTCTTGGCATCCCCAATTGTCATGTCAGAACCTTGATTTGTTTCAGCAGCCTTTACCACATCAGGTAAAAGCTTAAAAAAATCACCATTTGTATAAGGCGCAATGCAGTATACTTTGACCACCTGATCAAAAGCTAATTCAGCAGTTGCAGGTTTGGCAAGCTTCTCATCGGTTTTCCTGGGAGTTTTTTTCCCAGGATTTACAGGCTTCAGGAAGGGTTGAATCATTCTTGTTTTATCTGCAGTGGGATCTTCAGCAAGAAAAAAACTATTAGTCCCAGTAATCCTGTAATCACCAAACGAAAATTACGTATTTCATATGTAAAAATACCTCTACATCTGTAAAAATATGTTTATTCTCGTATTAAGTTTAAATCTTAATTTTGTAACTTTGAGTAATTTTTCAATCTAATCTTGGTTAAGTTTGATTGGAGTACCACCTTCAAAAGTAAATTTAATTTGATCTTTAAATATTCCAGTACAGCAGCATTTTTACCCCTATAATTGTGCTTATATACGCTTTAGCGTCAATATCCATATGAGCCTCTTGTCTTGGGGAATATGTGATTTTTAAGCTAGGGAGTGTTCACGCTATTAATTATAAATTGTGTTATACTTTATAAAGACAAAAGTTTAAGTTTAGAACAGTATAATATAATTCATTCTTATCTTCGGTTCATCGTGGAAAGACTCAAAATATCAAATTTTACCTTGATTAACGCAATTTACTATATTGTAGAAAATTGCTGTAAATGGCGCTATTTGCCCAAGAAGTTTGGAAATTGGCATACATTACCATGCGAATAAGTACTTGGGCGAAGATAAGGGTTTGGATCGTTTATTTGAAGTCTTGCAAAAATAACATGATCCATATCAAAGTTAAAGACTCTCGAAATTGGATAGTAGTGGTTATAAAAGTCCATCCTGACGTCACTGGTGCATTAAAAAACGGCCCGCAATCCATCGGAAAATCGCGTGGTGGATGGACAACAAAAATTCATTTGGTTACCCAAAATGATCGCAATTCCTTAAATCTTAGCCTCTCAGCTGGAAATAAAAATGACGCAGGAGAAGGTTGTATTTTGTTGTCTCATTTACAAACTTTTGACGGAAAATTAAAGGGCATACCACTTGTTATGGATGATGATTATGAAGACGAAAACACATCAAAACCAGCTATTAATCTGGGTTTTAACCCCGTTGTTCCTCCAGGATTAAACCGTTTCACCCTTTGGAAGTATAATAGAAAAACTCACTAAAAAACGAAATGAAATTGAACGATTATTTCGAAGATTAAAAGGATTTAGGCGTATATTTTACAGATTCGACAAACTCGATATCATGTTCAAAACCTATATTCATTTTGTACTCATTATATTATTAATAGCGTTAACACGCCCTATCAATACAAAATACTTTGTTTGTACTTTGATTATATTGTTTTTCTTCCGGTATGCAGGTATTGACAAGAATAATATTGTATGTATTCAGTATTAATAGGCAGAATGGGAAGGCAAGTTATGAATCAAGATCTTTCTTTTATTCCTACAGTATAAATTCTAGAATACACAGTGCGATGCATCAAAAGAGTGAAATAAATGCCATTAATCATATTCTACATAATTGGGTAGAATATGATTGTAAATCTGGGTGATAGCTCTTTATATTTGTCAATTATGATTCCATTTCGTGTATGTTTTTAACTTTGACCATAATTTTTAAGGCAATGTGGCTGCCTTCTTATTCAAGGGTTGTGTGGCTTGATTGTTTATGATCTAAGTAGTTATTAAAGTTTTTGCCCATGGATGTGAAGATTTAAGTTGTGCGGTCCGAGAATATCTAGACTAAAGAGAGCTTTTGTGATAACTTTCTAGTGATATAGTTGCTGGGCACGGAGTTTTGTGTTAAGGTGTCCGGGATTTTATATTAGTTATCTTACTGTTAGTAGGATGTATTTGTAAATTACTGCTACAATTCGTCTGTCCGTGGTTATTAGTTGACGCGTAGCTTTGATTACAGTCAGATGTGATTGTTCAGTAGAGTTGGTGAAGATATCACTAGCGTTTCTTTAGTTTATTTTAAAAGTATGGTTTATAACAGGAGGAACCAAATCAAATGATTATTAATCATAATATGAGCGCGATTAATTCTAATCGCGTTTTGAGTCAGACATCCATTAAGCAGACCAGGAATATGGCTCGTTTGTCTAGCGGTATGAGAATTACAGAGTCTGGTGACGATGCTGCTGGTTTGGCTGTGTCTGAGAAGATGCGTACCCAGGTGCGTGGTTTAAATCAGGGTGTAAGGAACACAAATGATGGTATTTCATTTGTTCAGGTTGCCGAAGGTTATTTGCAGTCAACTGTAGATTCACTTCAGAGGATCCGTGAGCTTGCTATTCAAGGTGCTAATGGAACCTACAGTGAGGAAGATCGTATTTATATGCAGATCGAGGTTTCTCAGTTGGTTAGTGAAGTTGATCGTATTGCAACCCAGGCTGAATTTAATGGCATGGTTTTGTTTACCGGTCGTTTTCTGGGTGATGAAGCTGTTGGTAGTTCTCCTTTACGTATTCACATGGGCGCTAATATGGATCAGAGTGCGACTATTGCCGTAGGAATCATGACCTCTGATGCATTGGGATTGTCTCAAGGTGGTGGTGAGGCTCAGGCTCAGGAGCTACTTGTTAGTGTTGAAGATATGGAAAGAGCTAATGCAACCATTGGAACAATGGATGCGGCTTTATTGACTGTAAGCAAGCAGAGAGCTGATCTTGGTGCATATCAGAACCGTTTAGAGATGACCGTTAAGGCTCAAATGATTGGATCTGAGAAAACTCAGGCTGCGGAGAGTCAATTCGGGATCTTAACTTTGCTGATGGAGCTGCCGAGCTTTCTCGTGATGGTATCCTTATGCAGACTGGAATGGCAATGTTGGCTCAGGCTAATATGAAGAGCCAGGGTATTCTTAGACTTTTGAGTTAAATGTTTGAGTTTAGATTCTGTCTTTCCCAATTTTCTAAGGAAAAGACCTGTACTGAAATTGGGAAGTATTACATTTTTGATAAGTTTCTTTAGTCTTGTACTGAAGAAAAGGTTTTTGGGGGTAGGGAGTTTCGCGTCCTTTCTACCACCTTGTTTTTCTTTTTGTGTTTTCTATTTTAGGTTTTTATTTTTACTGAGGATGGATACTTCTTGTGGTACGATGCCTAGTGTATTGTAGCTATTTTCGATTATTTTTTCTTATGCTTTTTCTTCCTATTACAGGGATTGTATATGCTACTTCTACCCCCGGTGGTATTTTTGAGGGTGGGAAGTACAAATCCTATATTGGCGAGATAATAAAAATTGCTGAACAGAAGCGTAAGCCTCTTGAGGACGAGTTAGATCGTACTGTTTTACGTAAAGAGGTTTTGGAAGAAAGTAAAGAATCTATCAAAATAGTTCATGAGGCACTGGATTCTCTTTTCGGTCTTAGAAGTGTTTTTCGTACAAGTGTTGCTACAAGTTCCAACCCAACAGTAGTTACTGCTATAACAAAAAAGATGCAAAGTCAGCCAATATGGAATTAGTTGTTCAGCAAATCGCTGAAGCCGACCAGTTCTATAGTGATAGTCTAGCTCTTGACTATGAAACTCCTGCTGGTCAGTATGAATTTGAGATTGGAGGTCAATCTATTGATCTCAATTATTCAGGTGGTCATTTAGATGACTTTGCAGAGAATCTAAGTAAGATTAATCCAGAGTATCTTAAAGCATCTGTAATAAAAAGTGCCCCTGGTCAGCAGGTTTTATTACTTTCTGGCCAGAAAACAAGTGAAAGTATGCGCCTTGATTTTAAGGGTAAGGCTAAGGAATGGGCCCTTGAGATTGGCATTCTTACAGAAAGTCTTCCTATGAAGTATGTTGTAGTCTTAGATAGTTTTGATTTGAGATCCCAAAGTGCTGGAAAGGCTTTTGATATGAAAAGAGGTGCCGACTTAGGTCCTGGCAGATATCTTGAAATACGCCCAGATTCGACAATACCCTTTAAATTTGATAAAGATTCTTATTTTAGTTTTGAATATAAAAAGGATCTAATACAGTCTATATCAGAAGTTAATCTTCCTCAATCTTCTGATTATACTAAGAAGGAAGCTGCTCGCGAAGGTTTTATTGTATCTTTAAGGAATAATAATACTGTGGATCTTCCTAGGATTCCTGATCAGCCTAATATTTATTTGAAGTCTAATGGCAAATTAGTTTTAGTTAAACCAGTAAATTTGCAAAGTGATTTCACAAGTATGAGAATTGAATTGAGCGAGTACAAAGTGAGATCTATTGAGAGTATAGTTTTGTACAATGGTGGCGATTCCGAAAATTTTCAAATTAAAAATTTACAACTTATTACGCCTGTAAAGGGTGATTTTTTTCCAAAAAATGTTGCAAGTCGAGCCCAAGATTCCAAGTTTACTCTCGATGGAGTTACTATTATGCGTCCTGTTAATGAAATTAATGATGTGTCTTCAGAGTTTACTTTTAATTTGAAGGCGGTTGATTCTAATCCTGTTACAATTTCTATTAATCGAGATATTGATTCTGCTATAATGGCTATCAATTATTTTGTTGAGACGTATGATTATCATATCAGTAAACTCAATATTTTGACCTCCGGAAAAGATGATCATCCCATTATTGAGGAACTTAGGTTTGATAATGAAGAAGCACGCAAAAAAGCCGAAGAAAAGTTGGGTCTTTATCAGGGAGACTCTCAAATGATTCAGATGAAAAGGCATTTATTTTCTTTAATGGTGGATCCGTATTTAGTGGGTATTGAACGAAGTAAAAAATTACTTATTAAGGAATTAGGTATTCATACAGGAAACAAAAAGGGGATTTTAGGAGATTCTTCTAAGAGAAGGGGCTATTTTGAGGTTGATCAACTTCAATTGAGAGAAAAATTAGAAATGAGCTGGGAGGAAGTACGTGATTTTTTTGCAATCTATACTGGAGACTCAGTGCTTACTAATGATGGGCTTGCTGTAAAAATGCGTAATTATCTTCAGTCATTTTTAGGGCGTGATGGATTGGTTTCTGAGCGTGTGCGTCTTCTAGAGAAGCAGATTGAGAAGAAGAAAAAAACTATCACTGATTTTAATACAAAATTAGCAGCACAGAAGAAAAAACTTGAAAGTGATTTTATGAAAGTACAATCTGCAGAAGCAGAAGTGGAGCGTTTTACAAAACAAATGGATAGCTTCTTCCCGAATAAGTAGTGTATGAGGTAGTTTTGGTATGAGGTTAGAAATTAATGTGAAGAAATACTTTTTGAACTTGAAACGAGAGAAGTTTTGTTAGATTTTGTTAATAGTATTAAGAGTCATTTAAGCAATAATGGTTTTATAGGGCTCACATTTGATATTGATGGGCAAGATTTTCTTCATAATGGCGAATGGGCATCAGCGTTTTACTTCCGATATAGAGTGTGTTAAGGTAGAAGGACAGCTTGTTTATGATTTACAGAATGTTTAAGCATTTTAGATTTGGCAAAGAAGGTTTTTAATCAAGTAGAAGTTGATTTAGTAAGAAGGGAGGAATTATTTTCTCTATGGCCATTTTTTATGTTGTCATTGAGATTTTGGTTGGTTGATTTTTATTTAGGAGAAAATTATTTTTCCACGATGAGTAATCTTTCTAATCTCTTTGAAAGGTCCATAAGTAAT
Organism: Chaenocephalus aceratus; assembly: GCA_023974075.1. Taxonomy (NCBI): domain Eukaryota; kingdom Metazoa; phylum Chordata; class Actinopteri; order Perciformes; family Channichthyidae; genus Chaenocephalus; species Chaenocephalus aceratus. The sequence continues at coordinate 435,101 of JAMFTG010000040.1, read as the reverse complement.
GCTGAGCTGAAGGAGCAGGTTCTCAGATTTCTTAATTTATCTGAGGTTACGATGCATGAAAAAGGACGAGAGCTTGAAAAACCACAAGAAGAGATTTTCTCGGTGATTAACCGTTTACAGGAGTTTAGGGTTTCCTTGGTAGAATCTATCTCTACTTTTTCAGAATGGAAATGAGGCCAAGGCTATGAAGGATATTCTGGTTTTTATGGAACTTTTTTATAAGTTGCTACGTACTCTCAATTTTTTGCCTCAAAAATATTCTGATTTCCGTGAACGAATATCCCAGGTAACGAAGAATCTTTCTACAGAAATTCAGAATTTTACGAAGGCTTGTGAAGTTAAAGATTATGTTTTGGCAGCGGATCTTGCTGAGTATGAGATAGTTCCTCAACTAGAAAATCTTGATGGGCTTAAAAATCTCTTAGAAAATGGTGTATAATGTTTAAGGGCTTTAAAGATTAATCTTGGAGATCAATGTTATTTATTTAGTAATCTTCTTCTTTTTGAATAAGGAGAACTTAAGAGTGATGGATGTATGCAATTACGTGAATTAAAAGATATTAGAACTCGAGATGTCTCTTTATACTACCGTATGGAATATACTGGTATGGCTGTTTATGAAATTTTTGAAAAAGATATAAATATCCCGGTTTCTTTTTCGATTGAGGTCAATCCATTGGGCGAAAAAACGATTCTTGTTAAGTTTCTTTCAGATATTCATTATCCTTTGATTCCCTTAGCAAGACTTCTCAAGACACATATTCTCGAATTATACAGTACGGGTATCATAGGATCTTAGCTTTTTGCAGGATTTTTATCTATGAGAGTAATATGTAAAACTGAAGAACAACTTTTTTTCCTGTGCCCAGGAATATGCTAATACTTTTTTCGGGAATGAAACTCTTTTATTGGTTTGGTCCACTTGGTGTGGGAAGACTTTTTTTGTGAAAGGTTTATGTAGTGTTTGGGCCTTGATCCTAATGATGTCATAAGTCCTACTTTTTCATATTTGTTGCGAATATCAAGTGCGTCATAAAATTTTTCATTGTGATCTTTATAGATTGTCTGACCCTCAAGAATTTATTTTGATAGGGGGTCTTGAGTATTTTAAAAATGGGATATGTCTTATAGAATGGCCTGATCTTATTAAGGATTTTTGGCCTCATGATGTACGCCATATTCATTTTTCTTTGCTTGATAACAATGAGCGTTTATTAATTTTCTCAGACTAAACTAAGAAAATTTTTTATGATTGTTTTCATATTAAGAAAGGATTTACTGTGAATATTTTGACATTGGACACATCGGGTCCTCATCTTTCTTTGGCTTTGAGATATAATGATCAGATCTTTGAATATTTTTTGACTTCGAATTTAAAACATAATGAATTTTTACTTTCAGGGATTGATATACTTTTTAAGGTTGTCAGAGATTCCACGTGATGCTATTGATCTTATTGGTTGTTCTTTGGACCAGGAAGTTTTACGGGTTTTGCGTGTTGGAGTGGTAACTGCAAAAGGGATGAGTATCGCATGGAATATACCCTTGTTTTCTTTCATCTTTACTTGTTCATGGACAGTCTGAAATATATACGCATGTTCTTTCAGTTTTGGATGCTAGAAGGTCCCATTTTTACGTAGCTCGTTATCAAGATAATCAGCCTATAAGTTGTGAATATGATATGAGTGTTTCGAAGATTGAAAGAAAAATTTCTTTTAGAAAATATTGAGCCTTTAGCAATAACAGGTCCTGGTGCAAGAATTACTATATCACCAGCTTACAGATTAAAAAAATGTGTTACTTGATCCATTATTTATAAGACCTAGAGCAAAAAATATGATTTACTTGACACAAAACAAGTTTGAGCAAGAGGGAGCATGTGCTGATGAAGAAGGCCCCAATTATTTGCGAATAAGTGACGCACAACACAATTTAGTTGTTCAAAATGTTAGATGTAAACCCAGAATGAAAGAGAATAACTAATTCTTGCAAAACACGTTCTTCATCTTTGCCATTTGTTATAATCTTGATCATCGATCCATAATCAATGGCCAAAGTCAGAATACTCATGATGCTTTTAGCATTAGCCTTCTCGCCATTATGCACAATTTCCACTTTACATGCAGGATATTGATGGGTAAGTTGTACAATTTTGGTTGCAGGCCGTATATGCAGGCCTGCACGATTCTGAATCAGAATATCAATTTTTTTCACAAAAATTTAAGTTTCTCCTTTTAGGAAGATGGTTCTCATTTATACATGCATTTTTAATCAAGAAATAGACATTTTGATCTTTTCTTTACAAGAAGATAGAATTTTTCCCTCCGAACTGCTGAAAATGAAGAGTTCTTGTCTTCAAGATAACAGGAATATGATTATAAGGCTTGATAAAAATACTAAGAAGTGGAATAAAAAATCCTCAAAAGTTTATAGGTGCACTTACTTTTTTTGATAATCATATCGTATATAGGGTACCTTATCTGTATCAAGATCTAAGCGGACAACAAGATTCATATTTTTATCCTGAAAGCATGAACGTGAGCCAAACAGATGTTTGATATCAATAATCGGCAATTCTTTCTTTCTAAAAAATGATTAATATATATTGTATGCATCCACGAATTACGAATAGCTTTTTTGTTAAGGATCGGTATTTTACAAGGTTGTACAATACTAAACGATGCGTATCATCAAGAAGTTCTCGTAAGCCCTCATTTTTTGCAATTCTGCTTTTAGTAAGTATGAGTATCCCGATACTATGAAATTCAAATAAAAAGCATATAAAGTTTTTTTGGGGATCAAATATGCTAGTCAAAAAAAAGAGTATAGGCAGGTTAAAAATTCATTATTAGGAGCAACAGTGGGGATCACAGGAACCTTTATGATTTTTTTTGAGCCGTCTCGGCGGCAAGAGGGGATGAGTTGTGAGTTTATAAGTCAAAATACAATATGTAATAGGAGGTACAAAAAAGTTTTTAAGCATAATACTTATTCCTTTCTTAACAAGATTTAAAAGACAGGTAGTTTCTTTTCGTCTAAAACGATGAAAAAATTTGCATAATACGGATTGAAGTCTCTCAACTTCTGGATTTTTAATAGAAACATATAGATTCTGATGTTCAGATAAATATGTTAATTGAAATACCTGATGATGAGTAAGTAATGTTGCGAGGATCTTGTCAAAAACTGTTAGTATTTTGACAAACAAGTGAAATAACCTCTTTTATGATAACTTGATATAAATATCGAGATTCCTAAGCATACAGATATTCATATCAAGTTTCTTTTCATGATAGTTCTTCATCAATAGTAAAATAATTTTAGATCAAGACCTATTTATTTTTCATTCCAATTTTTTTGGAAGAGTCGAAATGCAATTTAATATAGTTAAAATTGTTACTCCCGTATCTGCAAAAATTGCCAGCCAAATTGTTGACAATCCTATTATTCCTAGTCCTAGAAACAAACATTTTACTCCAATGGCAAAATAATATTTTGCCAAACGATTCTTTGGGTTTTTTCTGGAAAGCTGAAGACCTTTTATAAAGCATACGAATTTCCTCCTAAAAGTACGACGTCAGCAATTTCTAATGCGCTGTCACTGCCTTCTCCTATGGCAATGCCCACGTCTGCTCTAGAAATTGATGGTAAATCATTAATACCATCTCCAACATAGGTTACACAATTTTTTGATTTCACAATATATTTAGAGAGAATAGAGAGTTTTTTCTTCAGGCAGAAGATCACTTTGATAATCTTTTATACCTAATGCTTTGGCTACACTCTCTACAGCAGCAGGAGTATCGCCTGAAAAGCATACTAATATTGATATTCTCTTTCTTTAATGCGTTAATCAGAGCCAAGCTGGTGGGTCTGATTGTATCGGCAAAAGTTATATTCCTATACAATAGCCATCATAAGCGATGTACACAGAAGAGTCATTTATCATTTCTTGATTGGGGTAGTGGAATCTTGTTTTTTTCAATCCAATTTTTTTTGCCTAAAAGAAGTTGTTTGTTTTTAAAATTACAAGAAATTCCTAATCCTGGATTTTCCTTAATATTATCACAAGTTTCTAGTGGAATATTTTGCTTCTTACTATAGTTCATCAGAGTTTGGGACAGGGGATGTGATGAGTACTGGGCTGCCTGAGTAGCTAGATATAATAATTCATCTTGATTTCCCTTGAAACAGAAAATATTTTTTACAGAAAATGTACCAAGAGTCAAAGTTCCTGTTTTATCAAAAACAAAATGTTTTACTTTGGCATATTAGAAATATATTGCCCGCCTTTGAATATAAGCCCAATTTGGCTGGCCCGTCCGATGGCACTAAAATAACTAAGAGGAATAGAGATAACCAGGGCACAAGGACATGCACTAACTATGAGAACTAATGCACGTATAATGGAATCCTGTAAGGAAATCTGAGTTAAGATGGGCATAATGATAACCATTAAAAAACTGATTGTGATAATAAATGGAGTATAATAGCGCGCAAAAGTGCGGATAAATCGTTCGGCCTGACCTTTATGTTTTTGAGATGTTTTTGCAAGTGTTATAATGCGTTCAAAACTTGATTCATTTGCAGGCTTTAAAGCCATGAGTTCTAAAGTTCCTTGTTGCAACAGCATTCCAGCCAGAATTTTTGACCCTTTTCACACGAAACTTGGCATGGATTCACCAGAAATGATGGACTTGTCTAAAGTGCCAGATCCTTGAAGGATAAACTGCATCAACACCATTGCGATCTCCAATGATAAGTTGGTAAATATCACCCTTTTTGATATCATCGATCGGGACATTTACCCAATCATTGTCCTTTTTTGACTCGTGCAAAACTTGGTTTTAGGGACATAAGTTTTTTAATCGATTGGGCACTTTTATTTTCTGCATAGAAAACAAAAAGTTCTCCCAATCGATAAAAAAGAGTATAGCTAGCCCTTCAATATATTCTTTTAGAAAAAAAGCCGCTATTGCTGCAATACTCATCAGAAAAATTTTCACTAAAAAAGGAACCACTTTTGAAATCTTGGATAACTTTTATCCAGATAATTCTACCAAAAACAGCATAAGTGGAAGCCCATACCCAAATTGTAAGTCTTCTTGTTTGATTATAAAGTAAATACTTATGAGGGCAATTGATAATAGGCAGGAACATCAAAATAAAAGAAAAAAAACTCAGCTAATTTTTTTTGATATCCATCAATTTGATAATTTATTTTTCCTAAGCAACAATCACTCATTCTTTTCTTCCTCCAAAAATCAAAACCTAATCTGAACAAAAGTTTTCTTTGTCAACTTTAAGAATAAAACTCTTTGTAAGTATTTATCATAGCATCGATCAGAAAGTTTTTTAAATAAAATTCTTCTCTTATCCATTGTATTTTCGTAAATTTGGAGTTTGTATGTTAATAAAAAAGACATTTACTTTCTCTATGCGTTACATGCAAAGTATTTCAGTGTGAGTTTTCAGGATGTGATGGTTTGAATTACTGCCAAATATTGCTAGTTTTGATTTCCATTATTGGATAATATTTTCATAGGGGGACAAACTCTGCAATGGGTTCAAGATATTTTGTATATTCTACTTATTGTTTATGATGGTATAAATTTATAGGATATTTTTATGACAAGGTTTTGTAGGACCTTAGTTTCTCAGATTTTACTTCTTTCCTTCTATTGAGTTTGACATAGGAGGAAAGAAGTATCTAAAAATTTACAAGTGTGGTCAATTTTTAGAAAAATGTATTATAAGAGTTTCTTCGAAGACACTTTGTGTGCATAGACAGGAAAATATCCAAGATAAGCATTTTTTATGGCTTATTACTTTTTGTAATATTTAGCAAATGACTGATGTCATTGTATATTTGAGTTATATAACATTTTTAATGTTTTTTAATTATTAAGAAATTATGTATTTCTACGAGGTTCTTTGAATTAGAAGCGTCGAATGGGAGTCGAACCCATGTTACAAGCTTGGAAGGCTTGGGTAATAGCCATTATACGACCGACGCAATAATAAGAATGGTGTCATAAGAGATCTTTTCTGTCAAGATAGGATATTACTTAATTTTGACATATTAATACTAATTATTGGCATAGAATCTCTCTTGCGCGTGATCCATTCGAAGGACCCACAACCCCGCGATTTTCCATTGTATCAACTAACCTTGCAGCGCGATTGTAACCGATTTTGAGCCGTCTTTGGAGATAACTTGCAGTAGTTTTACCAGTTTCTATAACAATGTTCACAGCTTTGTTATAAAGAGGATCTTCTGTGTCAGTATAAAATTCATCATTGCCGATAGCATTTTCAGAGTCTCCGAAGATCTCATCATCGATATAGCGAGGCGGGGCTAAAGTTTTGACAAATGTTGCAACATTTTCAACTTCTTCTTCACTCAGATAAGCGCCTTGAATGCGTACTGGAAAGGGGTTCCAACTGCTAATGAATAGCATGTCACCCTTTCCTAATAGTTGTTCTGCCCCTGCTGTGTCCAGAATAATACGACTATCAGTTTTGCTTGCCACCATAAATGCAATACGAGAAGGAAAATTGGCCTTTATAAGACCTGTAATAACATCAACACTAGGCCTTTGAGTTGCGATGATGAGATGAATACCGGCGGCCCGACTTTTTGCGGCAAGCCGTGCAATCAGGGATTCTAGGTCTTTTCCGCATGAAGCAATAAGATCTGCAAATTCGTCTATAATAATGACGAGATAGGGCAAGGAATCCGTAGCCAGAGATAAATCATGAATTTTTTTTGTTATAAGAACGGATATTGCGTACTCCAACTGTATCAAGAAGTCTATAGCGCCGTTCCATTTCCTCTACAAGCCATTGCATAGTTTGTAAAACTTTGGAACTCTCGGTAATAACAGGTGTGAGAAGATGCGGAATATCATTATAGGGCTTTAGTTCTATAACTTTAGGATCAATAAGAACCATTCGTACATCTTTTGGACTTCGTGAAAAGAGTATGGAACAATAATGGCATTGATACAAACGGATTTTCCTGCGCCTGTAGAGCCTGCAATAAGAAGATGAGGCATACGGACAAGGTCAACAATTTGTTGATTTCCACCAATATCTTTTCCTAAAATAATGGGGAGTTGTGCATCGTTATTGAGCATAATGTCAGTATTGAGCATTTCTTTAAAGCTGACTAAGGTTCGAACTCTACTCGGTATTTCAATGCCTACAGCTTGTTTTCCTGGAATTGGCGCAACAATGCGTACACGACTTGCAGCTAAGCGAAATGCAATATTGTCGGATAGAGCTTCAATGCGAGAAAGCTTAACACCAGCTGCAGGAAGAATTTCAAACATGGTAATAACTGGACCTCTCTGAATTCCTGTTACTTGAGCTTCGATATTAAATTCTCTTAAGGTTTCTTCCAGTATTTCTGCTGAACGAGTTGTTTCTTCATCTATTTCCCAGTACGTACTGGTTTGATATTCAGCTAAGAGAGTGTCGATGGGAAGTTGATAATGAGCTAAGTCCTTGTAAGGAGATGCGGGGGAATTATCTATACATGTTTGTAAAAGATTTGTACCTTTTGGTATTGTATCAAGGTTGGATTTAAAAAGAGAAACAAATGGCTTCTGATGAGATCCTTTATTTGAAAAATGGGGTACAGGCTCTTCATTTTCGGAATTCGCAGAAGGGGTATGAGGGTCAAAATCGGGAGATGATGGATCTTGATTGGTTAAGTATCCCGAATTGGTATAATGTTCTGGAGGAAGAGATGTATTGCCATCCATGATCTTTGCTAATGTGCATGGTTTTTCTTTATAAGAGTTTTCTTGGGCTGAGGTAGAAAATTGTTTAGTCGATAAACATGATTTTGGAGATGTTGGACAATTTTCTAAAAGATGATTGAGATCTTGCGCAGCATTTTGGATAAGATTAGCAATTTTGGTTTCTTCCTCTGAGTTTTCCTCAATGAGCACGGCAACTTGATGAAGAGCTTCTTGTTCTTCATCGCTGAGTAGGGGTTTAAAAGGAAAGCTATTATTGTGATGATGAAACAGTATTTAGGTTTGTATTATTCGCAAGATTTTGCTGCTTATTATCAGGTTTTAAAAACTTATATTGAGAATCCGCTCATCTTGTGATTGGGTTTTTCTTGTGTTCCTGTGTATTCTAAATCTAAAATCCAATGTGTGATCATCCTTATCAAGGGCAAAGACTAATTCTTCTTTGTCATTCAAATTGCTTACATTATTTAGAGAGTTTTCGCTTTCTGTTATATCTGGATCTAAGGCATCAAGGTACTGTTTTAGTTGAGACGTCAGGGCATTATCATTGTCAGGATTCAGAGGTTTTTTAATATCAGTTTGAGAACTTTGAGTGTTTTCTTGTTTTAAGGAATGAAAATTTTTATCCATGATAGGTTGTTCAAAAATGGGACTCTCTTTTTCTCCAGGATGGAAAGAAGGCAGATTATCCATTCTTATTGGTTCACCATTTGAGAGAATTAAGCGTCGTCCAAGAATAATAATTTCTAAAACAAAAAGCCCTGTCATAATCACAGTTGCTCCGGGTTCAGGAAAAAGATCGAGCAGGAATGTTTCTAAAATACTTGGTTGTGTAGTAAAAGCAGTTTTCAAAGCCAGAGCTAAAGTTATAAAAGGAACAAAACACCAATTGAGCAGGTGTAGCAAATGATGGGTTAAACGATGAGTATAAAAGAAGTGCAATTGTAAAAAATATAGAGGGAGGTAAAGCGATGCTAGATGGAAAGCAGAAAGAAAAAATTCCCCAATATGAAAGCCATTACCTAACCCCAGCATGGGAGTAAGAATTAAGAATAAAAGCCCAATTCCAAAAACGAGAAAACTTAATGGTAAAAGACTGTAAAATAACCCTGAAATAAAATGGTTAAGCGGGTTAGGATAATGTTTTTTTGAATACATCATGTCGCTTCAAATCATCGGCGTCTTCTCTCATTGAATATAAGTCTTGATTTATAATTCTTGTTTAGAGGCAGCACGAGTATGCCTAAAAGTTATGCTTGAAAAAATCGTTTATTAGGGATTCGGGGAACTATTAAAAATAGTTTAATATTATACTTTTTATGAGTAGTTTTTTGATGATTATTTATCATGCTTTTACGGGAACAAATTATTTTTTGTCAGCATACCGTATTTTATAAAGACTAGTATGTTATAGGTAAGTTTTTCTATAAGCTTATTAAGAGGTGTAATATAAAGTCTAAATCATGATAACCCGATACTAATCGAGTACATCCAAGTACAGAGATTATGGCACTCAGATATTCTATTTATATCAATGGTTTCAAATGATAGATTAGGTATTTCTGAGAAAGGAGATTTTTCATGAAAATAGGCAAGAATAGTCATATTGCTGAAACGGCTATTATTAAGCAAAAAGATATGTTTGTTATGGGTGATAATTCCACTGTTTCTCATTATGCTCTTATCAGTTCTAAAACAACGCTGGGCAATTATTGCTTGGTTGAACGTTTTTGTATTATTTCAGGAAGTCAGTATAATTTTGTTATGGAAGATTTTTCTGGATTTGCCGCTTTTGTCACTATATGGTGTCAAAGTAATGACTATGTTAATAATATTATAGGTGCGGGTTCCCAGATTGTCGGTGATGTTATTTTTCGCAAGTATACGGGAGCTGGAACATCAGCTATTATGCCTAATAATTATTCCTGAGGGAACCGTTATTGGTGCTAATAGTTTTGTTCCCCCAAATTTTAAGTTCCAACCGTGGAGCGTCTATGCAGGAAATCCGGTTCGTCTTATTAAGCCTCGAAATCGGGACAGTGTTTTGGCTGAAGCAGAAGAACTGATGAACAAATCTTCCTGAAATAATTGGAATACGATCGGTGCATATCATTTATAAATGATATGCATAATTGAACAAGAATACCCCCTTACGTCATTTTTAGTTTTTTCTTTATGTATCCCCGGTATAAGCAAATTGACAAATGAAATTAAGACTTCAAAAAAATCTGTGATCTTCTCTTTTTCTATACTGACTTCTTAAAATAGATTTATCTTTCAATAATATATATTTATTAGAGCTTGGAATTTTATAACAAGATCTTCTCAAAGAGTTCATGACTCTCTTTTAGGAACTATGATAGAATTGTTGCGGCGTTTTTTTCGTTAAGGAGATTTACAAGTATTAAACTGATATTATCTGATTTTGGTCTCTCGCCTCTACAAATGTTTTTAGTTTTTATTGCAGCCGCCTGTGCTGGAGCAAATAAGGCAGGAATTCACGGAATTTCTATCTTGTCTATTCCACTTTTATCCAGTGTTCTTGGTGTAAAACAAGCAAGCGGTTGTGTTTTGCTAATTTTTCTATGTTGCGATTGTCTGGCTGTTTTACAGTATCGCAAAGTGAATTTACGTCTTTTATTGCGTTTTCTTCCTTTGTCGCTGATTGGCCTTATATTAGCCGCATTAATTGGAAAACAACTGAATGAGCAGGGATTTAAAATTATGATTAGTATTCTTTTGACTTTTATCTTAATATTACTCATACTTCCATCTCGCTATAAAACTTTTTTAAGAACTAACAAAATTGTAGGAAATTTTTTTGGATTTCTTGGTGGATTTACCAGTATGGCTGGCAATATTGGCGGACCTGTTATGGTGACTTATCTTCTTTCCCAAAATATTAGCAAAACTCTTTATCTCGGAGTTTATTCTTACTTTTTTTTCAGTATAAATTTAATCAAATTTTTTATTATGACCTTCTATTGGAAAACGATTAATTGGAGGATCTTTAAGTTTGTTCTGACAACATTTCCATTTTTGTTTTTAGGATTTTTATAGGAAGTATTGTTGTTAAACATGTTCCAAGGGAAAAATTCTATGTTTTTATAACGGGGTTAACCATTTGTTCATGCCTATATTTTTTACACGATGTTATCAGTATAGCCGTATTTAAGGTGAAAAATGCAATATCTGAATTAATTTATAAGAAAAAGGAGTCTATTGTATGGATAATCCAACTTTAGCTTTAAGCCCTAAAGCAGAAGAAATAGGGCAAGGATTCGCGCGTCTTTACGATATTATTGTAACATTACGTGGTCCTGATGGATGTCCTTGGGACAAAAAGCAAACACTTTCCTCTTTGCATGTGTATCTTATAGAAGAGGCGTACGAACTTTTGGACGGGATTCGGAATAAGAATCTTGCCAATGTTCAAGAAGAATTAGGAGATGTGTATTTAGTCAATACAATGATAGGACATGTTTTTGAGATCGAACATGAAAAAAACCTGGTTGCAGTTTTAGATGAAGTATGTGAAAAATTGATTAGACGTCATAAACATGTTTTTGGAGAAGGTCAAAAAGCTAGAACAGCACAAGAAGGGCGAACTCATTGGTTAAAAGCCAAAAAGCAAGAAGAGATAAAAGAGACTAAAAACACCGATCTTTTACACAGTTGTGGTAGAGGTTTACCTCCTTTGGAAAAAACAATGAAAATTCAAAAAAAGATGCCTGAGTACGGACTTGAACAGTTTTATGATAAAAATCTTGCTTTCAGTGCCTTGAAAGAATTTGAATATCTGGATGAAGATCATATCAAAGAAAATTTCTCAGAACTGACTCATAAATTTGGTGATATGTTGTTTGGAATTTTTTATAGCTCAAAATTTGGGTATTAATCCAAGTGAAGCTCTTGAATATTCCAATAGTAGGGTTATTGAAAAAATTTTCACTCTTCAAGAGGCCAAAGATCAAGGCCTGTAGATTGTAAGTAATAAACTATACAATAGACTTAGTCTTAATAAAATTGTATAATCTGCGGCGCGAGTGTTTTTGCAGGTTTTTGTTGGCCAATCAAACCCAATAAGTCCCAAATCTATATTGTAGGTGGTAAAAAGTTGAACGCTAAGAGAGACGAGATTATAGAAATCTTGCAAGCTATACACGTGTCCTATACAGAGCTGAGTAGGCTTTCTTCTAAATTTAAAAGTTTAGAAATTGATTTTGAAGGACGTTATCAATCGATTTTGGCAGAAAAAGGTCATGAAAAATCTTTTCTAGATCAAGAGCTTTCTTATATTGAAGCCATTTATTTAAGAGAAAAGGAAAAAAGCGATACTCAGCGAAAAAAGACCAGTCCTCCTCACATACTCATGCTTTGGTAAATATTTCAGACTATCCTATGTTAGACTGTGAAGAGGAAATTCCGAGTCAAACATTATCAAAACTTTTTGGAGCTCTTGCTTTGTGTGAACGGGAACATTGGAGCTTTGTTGAACATTATCTAAGAGAGCGTTACCCTATTCGAGCAAAAAACCCCTTAGAATTGCTTTCAACTCGATTTTTACGTTTCATTGCAAATTTACCAGGCCATCCTCCTCAAGCAATTGCTTATTATTGTGATATGGTACGTCGCAGTACTGGAAGTTCCAGCGATAAGGAGAAAATTAGTTCCCAGTTGCGGGGGGTTCTTACAGATGTTGCCTTATTTTTGCATGATGTTATTACTATTCTGGATGAAAGTTGCTTTGATAAGAATCATCCTTCTTATAACTATATTCACAGAATTTTTGAAGATTTTAATCTTCGTGGTCTTACTCAGAATCATAAGAAAATCTAATTGTCCCCTTGTTATAGCTTAAGACATGCAGGGTTGTAAGGGGTTAATATTGTTGCTTTGCATTTCCAGTATTTGATACTCATCCAAGGAAAAATACATTGTAGATTCTCTCTCTTTTTGTAATCACAGATTTTGATTTTTACCTTTTTTATTTGCTATATACATGTATATAGCTTAGGGTTAGGTCTCATTAAATCTCTTTAAATTTTTAATAAAAAATACCAATAACAGCTGATAATAACTTCTAACGCTAAAGAGCATAGCAATTATAAGCTTTACACTACATCTCCAATTTTTAATTCAAATAAACATATTTATTTTATGGCGTTATTTAGAAACATTTTTTATTATTTGATCAGAAATTCTAATTATTGAGTTTTACTTATAGTTAATCAGTTAATTCCAAAATAATGTATTTTGCATTTTTATTAATTACAGTATGGATTTTGGAATTTAATGTACCTTTGACAAGTTTAAGGTCAAGGGCATAATTTTCTTTTAACAATGATATCGTTGTTAAAAATGACTTTAGGATTAACTTTTTGAATATGGCTTTTCGAAGTCTTGTTTACAGCGTAGGAGGATTTTGGATTCTGTTGGAGAAAGGTTGAGAATTTTGTTTTCTGCGTAAAAAAATTGTTCAATAAGCTCTTGCGCAATTTGTAAAAAATTTGAAAAACTGAAGAAGATAGAAGAAGCCGCCTAGCAATTTCACAATTTTTGGGTAGTCAATAAGTAAATGTAGTGTGTAATAGTAGTCATACTTTTCATCAAAATATTACGTGTTTCTTGATTAGCCGAATAGCCTTCTTTTCATGGAGTAAGTTGAAATAGTTTATGTATTGTTGAACACCTTTGACATGATTGAATTTTCATGAGTTTGACAAGAAGTTTGTTGGCATGAAAGTTGGGTTGAAATAATGTCAGCCAAAGCAGAGCCCGATTTCCAATACCAAGATTGATTTCAAAGAGATTAGGCACCATCAATGGAGCTCCCGTCATAGCCTTTGCTATGCTCCAGCTCCTTGTTCAAAGGTTAAACAATTGGGTTTTTTACAGTGAGGGAAGACTCATGAGTTTACTTGCTACAAGAATGACTAAAGGTCTATAGATTGAGCAACAGCCTCAGGCAAAGTTGCGGGAATCATCCAGGAAGGTGTTTTTAAAGCCAGAATACACAAAGGATGTTTATATAAGGAGAACAAAGAATAGGTAAATAAAGCACATTTTCATAATACTCGTAAAAAATTTGTATAGCCTTACGTAAATCTTGTTTTTCTAGCGCTAAAAGATATCCTACAGGTAAGGATTCCAAGCTAAACCATAAGATATCAACACCACTTGAACAAATATCTAAAGGTATTGATAAGGGATTTCATGTTATTATCGAAATTGGACCTTTCATAAAGGTCAATGTCACAGTGAAGGTGAACAGTCAGACTTGCTCGAAGTTTGATTTCCTTGGGCCATGTGATACGTTTGAAAACGGGAAGAATAATAGATTGTAGTATATGTGAAGATAAGGCGGGTTGGTTCTATCTCAATGATCAATTCTCGCAAACCTTTCCCCAAGAATTTTCTATTTCTGAGATTGAGAAAGAATGTGACTTGCAAAAAGTTCTAAATCTTCTTCATGTGTTTGTCTACATAACTTGACACAAGGTATGAGATAGTGCTGACCTATGGTGAGATGATTACGCATAGTCAGAGGAGGTATGGATCTTCCCATACAGAGATCATGGAAATTCTCGTAGACATAGTCATGCTCTTTAGGGATCATTATTTTTTTTACCTCCTCAAAGTGCTGTAAAGTTATGCAAATATCATTTATTAATCAAAGATTTTTTCTTATAAAAGTTTAATCTTGTCAAAATATCTTTATTTGCTCATAGTTACAAAATGTTTAGACGTGAATTCAAATTGAGACACCTAGTATGCGTATGCGTATGCGTTGGATGTCAGCAGGATCCAGGTAATGGCCCTGATGCAGACTTTATGCGTTTGGGAGTTAATGCTGTCCTTATAGCAAAAATTTACAAGTACATACGGATTATATTTCTAATTGGGATCTTACAATCGTTTATAATTCTTCTGGATTAGATAGTACGGCCTATTTAAAATACCTTGGACAGCGTTATTATATTTTTCCATTTGTTTGGGATATTCACAATAATAATGATGGAGATCCTACAGAAAAAGAAATTTATATTTCCTTAGAAGAAGGGGGAATGAATGCTTTTTTATAGATGTGCTTCATCTCTCGATTTCAAGTCTTCCTGTTATTGCGATGCATGTGATTTTTGAGAATGAAACCCAAAGGCTTTCAATTTTAAGTTTGATTCGGATCAGTTGGAACCTGTTGAAATTTTTACTTTAAATAGCATTGGTCATATTAGTCTCAAGGACAAGGGCAGAGATAATATTGAGATTCGCAATGATGAGCCTCTTCCGGTGGGATTAGGCGCATTCAGTATCAATATCAAGGGGGAAACTTTATTGTGGGATCTCCCGTTATAATGGATAGAAAAAAGGCTTTTAAATTTGGCAATATATATAATTTGTCCACAAAAAGGATCAGATCAATGCGTTAAAGGACCATGGGTATATAGTGGGAAACTTGCAGGAAGATTTTTACCATCTAACTTTGCTAAAGAGGCAGTGATTGCAAATTTTATGCCATCAAACGCTCAGATAATTTTTAGTCGTCGTGATATGGCAGAGATTTTTGTGTGTGGCGTAATTCCTCAAAACTTTTGAATGGTCTATTAGTTTCGTTAGAAAGTCTTTTTGAGTCTAAAATTGTACAAAGTGCGATTATACAGTTGTAACGGAAGATGAGATACGTATACGATTTCGAGGGATATGATTTGGGGCGGTGTGTATAAACGGATGTCCCAAGATCAGCGCAATGAAAGTGTGGGCACAAAAGAATATGCTTTTAAAGAAAGATGCATTTGAACTTTCTGGCACGTATTCCTCAGGGCATGGACAAGAATATATTTTTCATATCCTGAAATCAGGATAAGAGAGGAAATGGAGAATAAAAAGTTTTCAGAAACTCTAGGAATGTATGCTATCATCAGGGTTAATAAGCAGGATATTTTGGAGATACGAGTTTTGGATCAGAATAAGAGATTTAAAGAGCGCCGTATTTTTCATTTTGGGGTAGTGATCGTACAGACTCGGATCAACTTGTGCGTTCTTTTAGAATTACTCCTGGTGAATTATATACATATGGAGTTGTGACGATGGGTGAAAGGTCGATGGTTTTTGAGCAAATAAGTAAGATGGATAATTGATCAGTGGCTGAACAAGTTATAGGGACAGTATTAAGTACAAGTCAGCGCCGAAAAGGATGTCGGTTACATAACTTTTATCAGCTTATTAATAATGTCTCTTTTATGCTTGTTAACGGTTCTATTGTCACTCTTTATGCTCTTAAAATCGATGCATCTGTTTCATTTTTAGGAATTGTATCTAGTTTAAATTTTCTCTCTTTTATGTTTGTTCCTTTTGGTCATTTTCTCTCAAAATTTGTGAATATTACTTATGTTTATGCTTGGGCTTGGTTATTACGCTATTTTTGCATGATTCCGATATTGGCAATTCCTTTTGCTATGATGGTTGAACGTCGTGATTTGCTATCATTCTCATATTTTGTGCCAGTGTAGGATTTAATGTTTTTCGTGGCATTGGACTGGTGGGAAATAATCCCGTAATAGCGGCCTTAACCACAGAAAAAGAACGGGACGTTATGTGTCCTTAGTGTTTATTATGACATTTGTAGGTCATACGATTGGAACATTATTTTTAGTTTTTATTGTACAAATTACTTCTGCACATATTTGGGGCTATAATAGTCTCTTTTTGACGGGGATTTTGTGCGGATTTTGGGCAAGTTATTATGTTTTTCTTTTTCCAAAGATCGAAGAATCGAAGCATAAGAAAACCCGGTTTCTTAAAACGGTAATTTTGGCGATGAAACGATCCGATCTCTGAGAACCTTTTTTGTGAGTTATTTTGGGATTTCTTTTGTTGTAGCGATGGTGAGGCCTTTTGCAATTGTGTATACGAAAACTGTTTATAAACAGACTGATGGCGCGCCAGTATTCTCTAACAACGATTGGATTTTTAGGAGCCCTGATTATGGCGACTTTTAGTCGTTTTACAATCATGGTGCTAGGGGCCAAAACGCTTTATATATTTTATATGATTGTTTCGATTATCAGTCTTTTGCCTGTTATTATATCTCCTGAAATTCATGGAATTGCTTTAATAGTATTTCTCTTGTCTTTTCATTTTTTATCTAATTTGGGATGCAAGGATTAGAAATAAAATCGCAGACTTATCTTTTTGGGATTGTAAGACATAATGAGATTACCGATTTTTTACACTGTATTATGTGATTTACGGACTTGGTGGTACCTTGGGCGCTATTACGGGAGGATCACTTTTAGGTCTTTTCTCAAAATTTCAATTTAGTCAAACAGAAAGCTTTCGACTTTTCTTTTTATTATCTTTGGTTATGTTAGTTTTTTTACTTTATTTCCTAACACGTTTGCAAAATACTGGACATCGTTCGGTTTCTCAAAATTTTGGCTATATGTTTAATCTTCGAGATATGCGAGTTGTTTCTTTGGTTAATAAATTGGGAAGAAACTGTTACAGCCTCAGGACAATTGCGAATTTTAAGTCAGATTAGTCGTAGTGACTCAGATGTATCAGAAGATTTTTTGATAGAGGCTTTACATTCACCGAGCATTGAAATACGTTATCAAGCTTTTCGGGCTATAGAGGCGATGTCTTCACTCAAAAATCCTCGATTAATAGCAATTCTTTTGCAGCAATTATATAATTCTCCCTATATGGCAAGTGCATCTTCTGCCAGGATTTTAGGAAAAATGCAGATTATACAAGGTATTCCAGAAATTCGTTTATGTTTACAGAGTCCTGATTATCAACTGCAAGGAAATGCTCTGTATGCTTTAGCACAGTTGAAGGATAGTAGAAGTCTTCCTGTTATGTTAAAATTTTTAAAGCCGCAGACGAATGTATATGTTTTGACACAGTTAATTTTAGCTTTGGAAAAGTTGCTCTCTGTAAGAAGATTTACTATCTTGTAAGACCTTTAATGTGGGAAAATCCTCCTCAAGGATCTATAAAAGAAGGTTTTATCGGCGTCTCGGATTTTGGGTATGTTAGATTGGTTTTATGCATTGTATTGTACATTTCTTAACAATATTGAAGAAGGGTATGAAGCTTTGAAGGAATTTTATCAGTCTCAAAAACATTCCAAGACGGCCAGTCCTATTGCCCAATCACTTTTTACCAAGGATCTTTCTGGGAAGTCTTTTCTCAATACTTATGATCAGGCTTGGCAAGAGAAATCAGAAACATTGACGGATGCACACATTGTTATAAAAGAAAGTAAAAAACCCTCTTTTTTTGAGACATAGTAGTTTTAGGTTTTTTTTAGTTTCTTATCTTGTTAAAGAATTGACTTCGAAGAAATCTGGCAAATCGATATCTAATTGAAAGTTTTTTTGGGGTATGGTTACAGAATATTGTGGTAATGACACATGAATAGAACGATTTCTTTTAACTCTTCTCAACTTTAGAGAATTTTGATCCTCACAATTTTTAGATACCTAGATGCATCAAAAAAATAAAAAAATACTGGGGAGTATTAAGTATTTACACAACTTTCCAGTATTTCAAAAATATAAACAGTTTTTACTTAAGAAGAGATATCTTCCTTTATGTTGACAAACCTAATTCTTTAAGATCCTTCTTTGCGCCTTGTTTTTCTATTGTTCATTTTACTAATATCGTGTATTTTCCTGTTGTCTCTTCTCATCCTTATTAGTATAACTGATTTCTATCATTCCACTTTGGGAAGATTGTTTGTGTCAAAAAATAATGTTTTGAAATTTTTGTTTTTGGCCATGAGACGCAAAATAAATATAAACAAGAGTATCTTTACTATCATTTTGTACTAATGCTATTTGTAAACTACCTGCTACTGTCTCGGCATTATGAGTATTCTTTACATCTGCTAAAGAACCACTAATAGAGACGCTACCTTGTAAGGTTTCAAAGTGTGATGTACGAAAAAAGTTAGTTTGAGCTTGAAAGAAAAGGAGAAATTATGGGACAAATATTACACAGCTGCGCCGAACGACGAAGGAGATTCGTTTGCAAATACAGCGGAGTAAAGAAAGCATAACAGAGTTATCAAAATATTTTCATTTGAATAAATACTGTTCGAAAATGGAAAAATAGGGATTATACGGATGACGCAACAATGGGTCCTAAAAATCCACATTCTACGGTATTAACTATTAAAGAAGAGCAAATGATTGTAAGGTTTCGTAAAAGTACTTTATTGCCTTTGGATGAATGTTGTATGCACTTGTGAAAATCATACCAAAACTTACGCGTTCATCTTTATATCGTTGTTTGAAACGTCATAGTGTTAATCGTTTACAAAGTTTAGATGATGATCAAGATAACCTGAAAAGAAGGTATTCAAGACGTATTCACTGGTTATTTTCATATTGATATTACAGAAATTGCTACACAAGAAGGTAAATCACAGCTTTTGTAGTAGCTATTGATCGTAGCACTAAACTGACTTATGCTCAATCTTATAATAACAAGGAAAAATCCACTGCCAAAGAGTTTTTACTAGAACTCATACCTTTTGTCCTTATAAAATCCACACTATTCTTACTGATAATGGAATCCAGTTTACTAATCGAAAGCAGGATAAATATGCTTTCAGCATATTTTTGATCGTGTCTGTTTACAACATAATATTGAACATCGTCTAACCAAGGTTAAATCTTGGACTAATGGACAGGTGGAAAGAATGAACAGAATTATCAAAGAAGCAATGTTAAATGTTATCATTATATATCTCATCAACAGTTTAAAGAACATTGTAACTCTTTCTGAATGCTTACAATTTTGCTAAACGTTTGAAAACTCTCAATGGTTTAACTCCCTATGAAAAAATTGTTCATTTTTTCAAGATGGATCCAAATGTTTTATCAAAAATCCCAGATACCCTTACCTGAAACCTAAGACCCTTTTGATTACACATTTTTGTGTTATGTTTCGTCTGATTATCATCGTTTGATCTGGTCATTTTATCAACCGTATACAAATCACTGGATGTTCCATTTTTTTCGTTAAAAAAAGTGTTGAATTGTAGAATCCCACCCTCCTTTTGTAAGGTTTGGATCCATTAACGATGATTTCAATAAACTTCATAGCTTTTGGTGGTCAAGATCAAAGTTACTAGGATCCTTGAGAAATAGGTTATCCTTGAATGTAATCGATACAGTAGGGGCAGTACCTGATTTAAGGTTAGATTTCGTATAATAGTTTACTACATCATTGGGATTCGGAGATTTTATGGGATTCGAAGGTTTTGAATTCCGGATTGTTGTTTGGCGTCTTCTCCTTATTCGTGACCTTACTATCATTTTTCCTGAAGCCCCAAACAAGATTAAAAGAAAACATAAGCCAAAAACATTTTATTTAATATAAGCCTCACACCTCTTCTATAATTTAAGACTAATATTTAGAACTTATAAAATCTATTTGACCTTTAAGTGAAAATGACAATAACAGACAAGAAAAGACAATGAGTACAGAGGTGATAGCGAAAATGGGTCCTTAATCTCATCATCATAGAAATATTGTCGATTTTATGACATTGTTTATAACGATTTGCCTTAATCTTTTTAAGAATGTAAAAAATCCAAAGTTTAATATTTCTTTTGCCCAAGAGATTTGTGAAATTTATTGGAATGCTATTTCTTTATCATGACGGTGGAGATTATAAAATTTAAAATTGAGTGAATTTTTAGGAATGAAAGAAATAATTTTAGAGCAATATAATTTGATTCAGGCTAAGTTTTAAATTGAAAGTGGCAAAACTTAAAATATTAAACGCATGTTAATCGATGTAATAAACAGGACCTTGGCGTATATTCTTGCAAATTTGAGAAATTAGATATCAATTATAATGAGTGTTCACACTCGCTAATGGCTTGACAAGTGCTGTATTCTGATGGATAACTGGAATCGTGGTTATAAAGAAGATTGTTTTTACTGGTGGAGGTACGGGGGGACATGTTTATCCGGCCTTAGCTATTATTGAGCGTTTATTGGAAAAATTTCCTGATTTATGTATTCTTTGGATAGGACAACACAAAGGTGTAGAACGTGGGATTGTTGAAAAAGAAGGTTTGTCTTATAAAGGAATTTGTGCTGGGAAGTTTCGTCGTTATTTTAGCATTCAAAATGTTTTTGATCTTTTTAAGATAATAATTGGTTTTTTTGAAGCTCTGGTTATTTTGAGTAAGCAAAAACCGGATCTTGTTTTTGGCAAGGGAGGATTTGTCACTGTTCCGTGATATGGGCGGCCTCTATACTAAAAATTCCTACTTATGTTCATGAAAGTGATAGTGATAGTGGACTTGCGAATCGCTTAGTAAGTCATGTTGTTAATAAGATTTTTGTTCCTTACGAAGCAAACAAGAAATACGTTTGCGAAGTCCGTTCGTCATAAAATTTTTGTCAGTGGTAATCCTATTCGAAAACAGTTTTTTGATGTTGATGCCTCTCGTGCCAGAGCAATGTATAATTTACGAGATGACAAGATTTTTTGCTTGTATTGGGAGGGTCAATGGGCTCAGAACAGGTTAATCAACTTGTTCAACAGCTTGTGCCTAGCTTGCCTCAAGATTGTTTTATTCTACATCAAATGGGTAATGAACTTTATAAGAAAGTACTCTGAAAAATTATGAGACAGTACCCTTTCTTTTTAAGAACTTGTCGGATATCATTTCGGCCAGTACACTTGTTATCAGTCGTTCGGGTGCCGGTTCTGTATGGGAATTGTCTGTGCTCGGTGCAGTTGTTTTTATATTCCTTAGGCCAGCGCGGGGATCAAGTACGTAATGCGGCTTTGTTAGAACGTGTAGGGGCTTGTATAGTTTACCTGGTGAACAAGCTACATTGAAAAATTTAAGAAGGCTGTTTTAAGTCTTTTAAATGATGAGAAGGCCCGTAAAGCCATGTCAATGGCTGCTCAGAAAGTTGTCAGGGATGATGCCAGTGAATATCTTGTTCAGAGAATTATAGAAACTTCTTTTTAGTAAATTTTTGTAATGTGATTGCTAGATAGCTGCCGATAGAGCAGTAATAGCATTAGAGGGAATTATTAATGGGAAATAAACGTGTATTTTGATATTATATTTGGAATTATAGTTTTTCTTTCAGCCATACGTGGTGCTATAAACGGACTTGTACGTCAGGCTTTTGTTTTAATGCGGGTGGTTGTTTCTGTCGTTGGAGCAGTTGTTTTGGCTCCTTATTTCTTCTCTCATGCTTCAATTCGCTTCGAACTCTCACTTAAGCTGGTGGATGGCTTTTTTATTAGTCTTTTTTGGTATTTGGTTCTTTGTCTTTTGTTTGGGATTGTCTTTTAGTGGCTTTCTTAAAACTGTTGGGGTTACTGGACTTGATCGACTTGTTGGTTTTGTTGTAGGTGCTCTTTGTGGTTTTCTTGTGTGTATGATTATGACAATGTTTCTCATTTCCCAGTCTTCCGTAGATATTATGAAATTGTCAGAAGGATCCTATATTCTTCGAGCTTTTGATTTTTATGCCGATCAGATTCGTTGTCATGGTCTTGTAATATAGACAGTGCTAAGGAATGTTTGAAAATATTGTAGGACAAGAGAATGTTGTTCCTCTTTTAAAAGGTAGTTTTGAAAGCCATCAAGTTCCCCGTGCTATGCTTTTCTATGGACCACGTTTTACAGGAAAATTAAGTGTTGCTTTGGAATGTGCTCGTTTTCTCACTTGTCAATATGGTATTTCCGAGTGTTCTTGTTCTGATTGTACTCAGCAAAAAGGTTTTATCCATCCTCATACTGTGTTTTTGGGGAATCGTTATTTTGATTCCGAAATTTCTTTGGCATCTCAGGTTTTTTTAAAAGATCCAAGGAAAGAGTTTTATGTTCTTTTTATAGAAAGTATCCGAAAACTTTTACGGCGCTTTGATAGTTTTTTATGGGATAATGATGATCAAAGGTATCGCAAGGCCTGTCCAGTCATTACACAATTGAATGAGAAACTTTTTTCATTTGTCTTTGTTCCTAGTGATATTATGAATGAAAGAAAAAACAAGATGTTATGGAACTTGTAACCCTTTCCATAACCCTTGCAGACGTATTAAAAGATTATACAGTATCTGTGAAACAAGTGCGTAATTTGCGTCAATGGTGTTTAGATACATCATGGAGTACAAGAATTGTTAGTATAGAACAGGCTGATCGTATGAATGAATCTTCCTGTAATGCCTTGCTTAAGTTTTTTAGAAGAACCGCGAAGTGGTCTGTATTTCATCTTAATCGCAACGTCAAAAATTGCGATATTACCTACTATTCTTTCTAGACTACGCACTTATATGTTTGTAGAACAAAGTTTTTCTGAGTTACAGATTATTAGTCAAAAAGTTTTGGGACAAAAAGCTAATTTTATACAATCTTATATACAGTTAGAGTATTTATTTGCAGGTATTAGTGAGAAGAATTACATACTCTTGTTTCGAATTTTATCTTGGGATGCAAAATGGAAAAAGTTTTATCGACGTTTATCCTACTAATTTATAGACAAGCAGTTTAGATTTTTCTCTGTGAAATTTCATATTTGATTTCTTTATTATGGAGAGAGGGTAAAATTTCTGCTTATTTAGCGAATGGGCAAATACGAGGCTTAGTTTATTAAAATCGAGATTTTTTGAATATCGACAAAGTCCTCAAAACTTACTTGAAAATTTCTTTTTAACGTTTTTGGGAAAAGGTATTAGCCTTATCTTGGAAGCTGTGACAGACGACAGTTGCAATTTTTAACTCAGCAATTATCATAATATCTATTTGATTAGAACAAAAAAAATTGGGAAATACTGTTGAGACTCCTCCGCCACTTTTCTTCTGAGAAGTTTAATCCAGGGTCTTACTAATGTTCTAAAGCATAGCTAATCCTTTCAGCTCCGTTTCCCGCCATTGTTATGGCCTTAGTAATTATCATCCTAATAGGTTTAAATGTTCCAGCTACTGCTGGGGGTTCCAGATCCACCCTGCTTGCGTTATCTTTGGCTATTTCTTAAGTATTTCATAGTAAGAAAAGTTTCTGTACTGGGAAATAAGTATGAAAAGTCCCCATAAAATATCATTGTAGGCATAGCCACCTATTCAGATGGTTTGTCAAATGGCGTTTGATAATGTGAATGTATTGTTTTTACTATCCATTTATACAAACTTAAATTATTAGAAAGAGCCCCTATTTTCCCATTAGTTCTTGTAAAGTAAATTTTTCATCAAGGAAATGATTATTATCAAACTAAAAATCGCATTGATAGGTGGCAAGCGAGTGTTACGCGATTTTGTCTTCCAGAGAAGCTTGCCATGAGAGGAATAGGGGTGCCATCCAAATTACCAACACTAACACTCTTATAGTGAAAGCCCCTGTACTGCCTAATCTAGAGCCGTCATATCCTTGATAAGACAAAACCTTTTGTGTGTGTGGGGTGTGGCCTTATCAAGGATATGACGGCTCTCTTTCAATGCTGAACTAAAGAGGGAACAAGATCCTCTGGGCTGATAAAATTTATATAATGGTAAGATCTTCCAAGTTACCTCATTACAATTACTTTTGTCTAATACTCCTTTGGGATTTACGAATAAGTTCTTGAAGTCTTTTTTCTATTGTTTTTAAGCTAAGTTCCTCTTTAACCTTCTTGGTTTTGGAATCAATAATATCACACCATTTTTGCTGTCAACAATATCGTCAGTTTCTAGAATTACTGCAGTTGGACATGATACAATCATTAAATTGAAGAAAAATAATGAAATACTACGCATATTGAAATGCAAAAAACCCTCAATTTTTTATGTGGAAAAAAAGGATTTTGCCAATTTAATAATTGTGAAATTATACAATGCATGAACATTGGCCACTGCATGTAAGGCCAGGGTATATGAGTACTTTTTTGCCAAAAGGATATAGAAATATGATAAAATTCCTCCTGCGATGATACTGAAAATTACAGTGTAAAGACCATGTCCCAAATGAGCCAGTCCAAACAAAAAAGACATTAACCATATGCTATAGAACGATTGAGAGTAGGAAAAATTCCTGTGACGGGCGTGACGAAACAAAATTTCTTCACTGTATCCTACGATTAAGCAGAGTAAAAGGATAATAAGGGAATTTTTAACCGCCTTCACGTGCAATGTAAATTAATGACGGTGATTTCATATCAAAAAATCTGACAAACTTCTCTAATAAAAAATTACTACCAATGAGAATCAGAAATATAATAAACATTATCCCGAAAAATTAATGTCTATTTTGTGTTTGATAGTACTGGATGATGGTCTT
Source organism: Chaenocephalus aceratus (assembly GCA_023974075.1). Lineage (NCBI taxonomy): Eukaryota > Metazoa > Chordata > Actinopteri > Perciformes > Channichthyidae > Chaenocephalus > Chaenocephalus aceratus. The sequence continues at coordinate 410,034 of JAMFTG010000040.1, read as the reverse complement.
TGTAAGTATCAAACCCATGATCAGTATCAGGAAGGAGTTAAAAATCATAGGTAGTATTATTTTTGAACTGGAAAAATCTATGCTAATAATTTCATTAGGGTTGAATGGATTAAAAAGAGCTGGACTTAGAAGAATAAAAACATAGTAAATAAAGAACATTGCAGTGGGCAAGTGCTTAGACACAAGATCGTATCTTTGTTAAGACAATGCTTTCTATAATATAGATGATACTAAAATATGTCAGTCCTAAAAGTGCTAGCCAGATGAGACTTACAAACATTAACGGGGTGTCAAAACGTGATTTTGCAATACTTATAAGAGAGCCTAGTCCTTTATTATTGACAACGAAGTCAGCAATAATAGTTCCCATAATACTTCCGCTTAAAGCAGCTTTCCATCCTGTAAACAAAATTGGCAATGCATAAGGCCAATCAAGATAGATAAAATATCTGATGGGATGTCCGGATAAAACTTGGCGATGGCGAGATGTTTGATTATATGCTGTGTCAAACGCCTGTTTTGACGTGAGCAATAAGGGAAAGAAAATTACAAGAATTGTAATGAGAATGCGCGTTAAAAATCCAACTCCGAGCCAGAGTAGAAAAAATGGGGCAAGAGCAATAATGGGTAAACTATTGGAAATAATAGCCACAGGAAGACATAATCTTTTTATGACAATGAAGTGAGATATGAAATAGCCAAGAGGAGTTGCTATCAAAAATGCAAAGCTAAACCCTATTCCACTTGAGAGTATTGTCATGAATAGATCGGGGAAAATACTTCCGTTTCTCTCAGTGTTTGAAAAAGACATTAACAATGTCAAAAGGGTGTGGGATAAGATAATCGGGTAAGTTTGCAAGATGCTTTCCCAAGAAAACGAGCCCTATGAGTACCAGTATTGTGCTGTATGTGAGTATACTCATAGGTTTTTTTCGACTTAAACGCATTTTTTTGCCTATACGACGAGCAGGGATTATATGCTTTCTTTTTGTTGTGTAAAATCTTGGGAAAGAGCTCGTCTAATTTCTCGGATATGTTGTGAATGTGATGGATCTTTTGAGGCTATATGCGCAGCGGGCAGGTTGTCAGAGTTTTTATCATGAGATTTTATATCAAATTGGTAGAGAATATGAGGAAAAGATTTTCCTAAAACGAGGCTTCGATCGCACAAAGAAAAAACATCTTCAAGATTGTGAGACACCAAAATTGTGGAAAATTTGTATTGCTTTTGTAAGCTTTTACACAATTCGTGATATGTTCTTTTGTAATGAGATCCAGGGCTGCAAAAGGTTCATCCAGAAGTAATAAATCTGGCTTTTGCAAGAGACAGCGTGCCAATTCTAATCGTTTACGCATACCTCCTGATAATTCACAGGCATAGCTATTTTCATAACCTTCGAGTCCTGTAATTACTAGAAGTTGTAATGCTTCTTCTTTAAGTTTATTGAAATGGACATGCTGTTTTTTTAACTTGAAAGGCAAGAGTAGATTGTTAAGAACACTTTCCCAAGGTATTAGAGTTTCTTCTTGGCTTAGGTAGACAATATGTTTTGCCCGACATAGAATTGTTCCTAATTGAGCTTGTAGATTTCCGAAAATTAGCTTTAAAAGTGTACTTTTTCCACATCCCGAGGTTCCAATAATGGCTAGGGATTCATTCCATCCTAGTTGTAATGAGAGGTCGGAGAATAGTATTTCTTCTTTAATACCATCCTTATAGGAAAAATGGAGTGAAGAAATCTCTAAAATGGAATCTGGCATTGGTTGAGTTTATACTTGGCAATAATTTTTGTCTAGAGATTAAACTATGAGTATCCCTGATGTACTAGTTTGCATTTCTCATAAATCTGTTGCTTATTTCTAGCATTGGATAATTTTTATCTAATAGGGCAAAGACTTCTTTAGTGTTTCAATACGTTGAAATTGTGAGTATGAAGAAAGAGATACAGATATTTTTCTAAACTTTTAATGGCAATGTAGTAATGCATGTTTCATGGTAGACTTTAAAAGTTTTTTGATTTAGTACCCTCGGTTCATAAAGTTTGATAAATTGTTGATCAGTGTGGAGGATAATATTTCTGCCGAGATATTTTTGAGATTGGCTATATACTCGTAAATATGGGAGACAAATCCTACTTGATTTATTTTTCCACGAAGCGGAACAGGAGTCAAATAAGGGGCATCGGTTTCACAAAACAGATGTTCGAGGGGAGTATAGCGAGCACTTTTTTGTACTTGTTCAGAATTTTTAAAGGTGACGATGCCTGAAAATGAGAGGTAAAACCCGTGGTTCATCCATTGTTTTGCTTGATTATTATCCCCGGTAAAGCAATGGACTATACCATTATTAACTTTATGTTCTCGGATAATAGCCAGGGCATCTTCATGGGCGTCACGAACATGTAAAACGACAGGCTTATTCACTTGTTTGGCCATTTCAAGTTGTAGTGCAAGGCATTTTTGTTGGATATTGTGAGGAATAGGATATGTATAATCCAGACCTACTTCGCCTAATGCCACGGTTTTTGTGTAAAGGAGTTCTTCTTTTAGGGTATCGAGGTCGAGATTGTTCTCATTGTGACAATTTTCTGGGTGATGGCCAGCAAGTAGAAACAAACGATGGTAGGATTCAGCAAGAAGTTTGCGTTCTGAGAAGGAATATTTCGTGGTTCCTGCATCAATAGCTGCATAAAGACCATTTTTAAAAGCAAATTTGAGTTGTTGATCAGATGAGATCTCTTTTTCAAGACAGGAGAAATAATGAAAATGAGAATCTATTGGAGAAAATTTTTGTAATAATTTTGCAAGATCATCCACTGAGATAATTTTTCAGAAATGATTATGATAAGACACAGATAGTATAAATAAAATCTGAGATTATTCTGCAATAATACCGACAAATGTATATATTTGGACAAGTGAAGGATGAGTGCGGAATTTGTTCAATTCAGTGTGGGATACTCACTTTTTGTTGAGAGGTTTGTTTTGTATAAGAAGATAATTCTGATTGTGTTGTATTGGGCTTTATTTTTAAACAGTGGTACTGTTTATGGTATGGGTGAGATTCCTACTCTTCTTACTCTGGGTATGAGTCGTCAAGCTGTGGAACATATTTTTGGCTTTCCACTAATTTTTCAGACGCATGCCGAGAGTACTCATGAGAGTGAGAATGCAGGGAATATTATGAGTTATACATTTTATCGTTCTTCTCTTTCTTTAGAAGAATACCCTAGATATATTTTTGCGATTTTTTTAAATAATCATCTTATGCGTGTTATAGGTTTTTACGATTTGTACGATTATCAGAGACTTACTCTCAAACTTTCTGAAAATTCTGCTTTTATTTCGGTAATGTGTAAAGATTTTGTGTCTTATGAGAATCAGAAAGATAACTCCTATTACATTTTTCAGAGAATTGATGATTTGGTGGATAATTTTTTTATGATTCCGGAAGTTCAGAAACAGATTTTGCAACTTATGAACACAGAAAGTCTGTATATGATTTTTTATCATGACATGGTGTTTCATTCTCTTTATGAATCTATTCAGAATATACGTTCTTTTCATACTCTTTTTCCACCTTTAGAGAAACATATTTTGCGTACTGACAATAAGGAAGCGCAATTGAAATTCAAGTAAGCAAAAACTCTTAAAAATGGCAATGGTGTACCGGTTGAGAGAGAGGGAATAGGGATGAGAAGTTTAAAATTATATAGATTTAGATTTTTATGGATTCTGGGTATGTTGTTAGTATGGTCGCAGCGGCCATGTTCAGCTATAGATATGTATGAAAGTTTCAAAATGCCGCTTCAAAAGGAAATGACACGACTGCAAGTACAAGAAGTTCTCGGTGATCCCAAGTTTATCTTTTATAGAAATTTTTATTTACCAGGGTTTGTTTCTTTTATGGAGGTTTGTGTTGCTGGCTATCGTGTGACAAATAAAGAGCATGGCTTGGCCGAATTTGTCACAATTGTTTTTACTCATGACGTACAATTGGCGATTACAGTATTGTATAATGAGAATAAACAAAAGGAAGTTTTTGAAAAAAATTGTGGAAAACCCTGAGATAGTAAGTATTCCTTTGGACTCGAAGCAAGGTTATTTTGATGAAAAAGATAGGTTAATGTATTTTTTCAACAATGATTCCTTATCCGGATTAAGTCATATAAAAGCGACAATGCTTATCAGCGATTTGTAGCATCGTTAGGTCGTTTTACTGCCGAGGATATGGTACAGCTTTTGGGATTGGGTAATATGCAAGAACGGCCTCTTAACACTGTTGAGGATAAGATTATCACTATGACAAGTGTTGATCTTTATGCAACTTCCGCTATGGCTTAGGAAGAAATCCTTATGAAACACGTAAAAATCGTTGAGATTATGTTTAACTTATTGCCTTTAGGATGATATAATAATCATGTTTTGTACCTTTTTAAGGGAATGAAAGCAAAAAAATAGTACTTTTCTTAAACTTTCGCGTTATAAATCAAGCTACGAAACATTTATCTCTTAAATGGACTTAAAACACAAAATAAGTACGAAATAGTAAACAATATTCAGGAAAGTATTTTAGAGAAATATTATGGTATCTTTAGATCATTTTGAATATTGCGAGTTCTAATATTTTCAGTGATGGGTCTATAATAGTGTTGAGTGGACAATCAAGGATTTTTTTCGCCATTACGTAAACGTACGCTTGCGGTTTTTGCTTCAACATCTCGGCCGCCGACGATCAGGATATAAGGAATTTTTTGTGAAGTTGCAAGACGAATTTTAGCGTCATACGTTCATTGGATGAATCAACTTCACAGAAGATAGAGTTTTTTTGCAATTCTCGTAAAATTTCGTTGGCATAATCGAGGAAATTGAGAGATACGGGGACAATATAAACTTGTCGTGGTGCGAGCCAAGCAGGAAGTGCTCCTCCAAAATGTTCCAGAAGAATACTAAAAAAGCGTTCAAGGCTACCCAAAAGAGCACGATGTATCATAAAAGGACGTTTCCCAGAGCCATCTTTGTCAATAAAGAGCATATTGAATCGTTCAGAAGATTAAAATCGATTTGAATTGTGGATAATTGCCATTGACGATTCATGCTATCTTTCACTTTAAGATCGATTTTGGGGCCATAAAAGGCTCCACCTCCAGGGTCGATTTCAAAGGATAAATCAGCCTTTGTAAGTGTATTTTTCAGGCAGAGTTCTGCATGATCCCATTGTTCAATGTCTCCAACAAATTGTTCTGGTCTGTTGATAAATAGGCTTTGATGTTTTTGAATTCAAAAGTATTGAGAATAAATAAACTAATCGGATAATTTCCTGGATTTCGTCGGCTACTTGTTCTGGTGTACAAATAATATGAGCATCGTCTTGTGTAAAACCCCGTACGCGTGACATTCCATGTAAAGCACCGGCGCGTTCATATCGATATACGGTTCCTAATTCTGCCCATCGATAAGGGAGATTACGGTAACTGTGTTGCCCATTTTTATAAATTAAAATATGAAATGGACAATTCATTGGTTTTAAAAAATAGGAATCATTGTCAACCTCAATAGGATTGAACATACTTTCTCTATAAAAATTGAGATGTTCACTGGTTTCCAAAGAATCTTTTCCCGATATGAGGAGTGAAAATAAATTCGTAACCATTTTTTCTATGTTCTTGCCGCCAAAAATCTTCTATAGCTAGACGAATTCGTCCTCCATAAGGTTGCCAAAAAACCAAACCCGCCCCGGCTTCCTCATGAAAAGAAACAAGATCCAAAGTTTTTGACAGGTAACGATGATCACATTTTTCCATTTTTTGCTTGTAGGTAGATATTCGTCGAGTTCCTGTTTTGAGTGGAAAGCGTTGCATAAATACGTTGTAGCATGGGACTTTTCGTCTCCACGCCAATAAGCCCCCGCTACGGAGAGAATTTTAAAACTATCCAGGGGTATAATTTGTGTATTTTCAATATGGACCTTTACAAAGGTCTAGAAATTTTCCTATTTGATAAGTTGAAAGAGTTGCGTCTAATGGAAGGTCATGCAGGATTTCAAGCTTATTTTCTGATCTTTAAAAAGAGCTTCTGCTTGTGATCGTGAAATTTCTTCGCGTAAAAAGGGATATTTCTGTGTAATAATAAGGCGCATTTCTACCTCGATATCCACAAAATTCTCCACTATAATCTTATGGTCACATTCCATATCATAATAAAAACCATCTTCTATGGAAGGCCCAATTGCAAACTGAGTAGCATGCCCGTAAAGCTTTTGAATCGCATAAGCCATAACGTGGGCACAAGAATGTCGCAAAGTTGAAATATCAGGTTTTAGCATAAGTAATTCTCAGTTTGCAACTTTATCACTTCGCTTTAAGAAAGGCAAGAAAATTTATACAACAGATACATTTGTGTCATAAGTTGACTTTAAGTCAGTACTAATAAACTAAATAATCTTGATATCTATTTTATTATTCTAGAGAGGTATGTGAACTATGTTAAAGAGAAATAGGCTTCTCCTTATGTTCTCTTTAATTTTCGGTTTCTGTTTCGAGTAGTGCTGGTTTTATTAAATCCAAAAAGAAGAAGGAGTTTTCTGCAACTCCTGATACTGTCGTAGACTATTATGAGGTACCTTAATATGGACTTTCATCTGCATCTGCACCTTATGTATACGAGAGTATACCCATTTCTCAAGAATCCTAGTAACTTTGATCTTGAGGACAAAAAATCTATGGAATTCATTGGAATCATCGTTAATGGCGCAAAGACATTGCAAAGGCGGGTGGATTCTGTAATTAAACAACAATTTCTACTTCAAGTGTATCGACAGATTCTTGTCATAACTTATGAGTGGAAAAATAGTGCCGACGGCAATGAGAAGGCCGATGCTATAGCAGCAGTAGCAGAGCGGTTTCAACTCTTGACAATAAAACGGTGTATGACACGTATAAAGCCAGTAGCTGATAGCAAGGTCTTTGTTACTGGTTCTTTAACAGGTATAAAGGATGCTCTTATTGCCAATTAAATAGCGATTGGGGTAGTATAAATAAAATTAGCAGAAGATTTTAAATTTAGCCCTATTTATATATATTTTGAGTCCTTTGGATTGTCAAAGATAGTGTTGTTTTTGATAATAACAATGTTACACGAAGTGGTAAAATAGTAATTAGTTATACTTAAGAAGGATTCTAGTAAAACAAGATAAACAAAAACATACGATCTTGGTAAACTGAACGAAGGCGAAAAGAAGGAATTAGGATTTTTCAAGATAAAAGGAGATCCAGCTTCTTGATTAAGAACTGTTTGTAATTTTTAGAATATATCTTCTATAAGATCTTTTAATACAGGGAGGTAAGTATGTATACTTCTTTCCCTGGGCGTGTTCAAGCTATTAATAATATAATGAGTACAAAATGATATAGGTTTTGAACATGATATCGAGTTTATCGAATCTGCAAAATATACGCCTAACCCCTTTTAATCTTCGAAATAATCGTTCAATTTATTTCGTTTTTTAGTGAGTTTTTCTATTATACTTCCAAGGGTTTAAACGGTTTGATTTTGGAGGTAACAAGGGGGTTAAAACCCAGATTAATAGCTGTTTTTGATGTGTTTTCGTCTTCATAAGTATCATCCATAACAAGTGGTATGCCCTGTAATTTTCCGTCAAAAGTTTGTAAATGAGATAACAAAATACAACCTTCTCCTGCGTCATTTTTATTTCCTGCTGAGAGGCTAAGATTTAAGGCATTTCGATCATTTTGGGCAAGTAAATGAATTTTTGTTGTCCATCCACCACGCGATTTTCCGATGGATTGCGGGCCGTTTTTTTTAATGCACCAGTGCCGTCAGGATGTACTTTTATAAAAGTACTATCCAAGTTCGAGAGTCTTTGACTTTGATATGGATCATGTTATTTTTTTGCAAGACTTCAAATAAACGATCAAAACCTTATTCTTTGTCCAAGTACTTATTCGCATGGTAATTGTATGCCAATTTCCAAATTCCTTGGGTAAACAGCGCTATTTACAGCCATTTTCTACAATATAGTAAATTGTGTTAATCAAGGTGAAATTTGATATTTTGAGTCTTTCCACGCTGAACTGGAAGATAAGGATGAATTATATTATACTGTTCTAAACTTAAACTTTTGTCTTTATAAGATATAACACAATTTCATAATTAATAGCGGAACACTCCCTGATAATGTTGTTTTTTTTGGATTTGAGTATGTATAGATTGCAAGTGTGATCAATTTACATAAAATGTTGTAGCTTGCTTTTTTTCGTGGGGACTTTTGTAGTATTCAGATTTTTAATACAATTTTTTTTTCAGGAGTAGCAACAACATAATTATTAATACGTGATAGCTGCCTGAACGATCTAATGAGAAATTTAACATAGAATGATAAGTATTGTTAGCGTAGTGATTATGCTTTGTAGAGAATATACAGAATTTATTCAGCGGAAGTAGAGAGTATACTGACGAAAGGCAAGTATTATGGATTCATCTTCAACGTAGCCGACTGTTGGTCTCATATTTTGGGACAACCTTTATTTTATCATAAATCAGGGGTCTTCTATATATGAATTGTATTGAGGTTCAGTTAATAGCTCATGACCAGTTTTGCTATGCTCTTTTGTATGGATCGATTGTTGTCCTTCGTCGTTTTTGCGTTTCTGAATTATGTTTTATCTTGGAATCTAGTATATAATTACTGAGTTTTTTCTGTAGCAAATTTTAGACAAAAAGTTTTCTGTTATAATCATCAATAGTATAATTTTAATATTTTCTCCATCCTTGCTTCGTCCAGGGAAACAAGTGGTCCATTTTTGCAAAGGAAAAAAGACAGTATTAAAGGCTTTTATAAGAGTTGAATTTATTTATCATTGCCAGGAATTTTCTATGCTAACAAGTACGTTAAATACGTTTTGATCTCATGTCACTGTAAGCAATAATAACACTTTGTCTGAGTTCTAATTTCAAGATGTACAATAATTTTTTTGTAATGTGTAAAAAAATGTAAAATAAAAATGAGAGAGTGTTGACTAATATTAGGTGAGTGTTGTAACCTACTGGAGGTTGGATGTGACTATGTTGCATCTGATTACAGTGAAGGGAAGGGGAGAGAGATACGCTTGTGTGTTGGGTGGCTCGAATTATCGTTCGAGTTTATCAAATACGTCAATTTTAGTATATTTTTAATAGTTATTGAACAACTAGAGATTAAACTTTATGAAATGTAATTAAAATATTCTGCCTTCGGGCAGGATTTTATCATGGAGAGTTTGATCCTGGCTCAGAACGAACGCTAGCGGCGCGTTTTAAGCATGCAAGTCGAACGGTAGTCGGAGCTTGCTCCGATGAGAGTGGCGAACGGGTGAGTAATGCGTGGATTATCTGCCCTTGGGATGGGGATAGCCACTAGAAATAGTGGGTAATACCGAATGTTCTTGCCTGGAGTAAAATAGGTAAGAAAGGCGCAATTGTGCCGCCCAAGGATGAGTTTACGTCCTATTAGCTTGTTGGTGGGGTAAAGGCCTACCAAGGCGACGATAGGTAGCCGGCCTGAGAGGGTGTCCGGCCACATTGGGACTGAGATACGGCCCAGACTCCTACGGGAGGCAGCAGCTAAGAATCTTCCGCAATGGGCGAAAGCCTGACGGAGCGACGCCGCGTGGATGATGAAGGTCGAGAGATTGTAAAGTCCTTTTCTGTGAGAGGAATAAAGTAGGGAGTGGAACGCCTTACTGATGACGTTACCACAGGAATAAGCTCCGGCAAATTACGTGCCAGCAGCCGCGGTAATACGTAAGGAGCGAGCGTTGTTCGGATTTATTGGGCGTAAAGCGCGCGCAGGCGGCATCGCAAGTCTATAATTAAATCCTCAGGCTCAACTTGAGGCTGATTATGGAAACTGCGAAGCTAGAATTCTTCAGGGGAAGCTGGAATTCCTGGTGTAGGGGTGGAATCTGTTGATATCAGGAAGAACACCGAAGGCGAAGGCAGGCTTCTGGGAAGTAATTGACGCTGAGGCGCGAAAGTGTGGGGAGCAAACAGGCTTAGATACCCTGGTAGTCCACACTGTAAACTATGTACACTAGGCGTCGGCCTGTTCTAGGGTCGGTGCTCAAGCTAACGCGTTAAGTGTACCGCCTGGGGAGTATGCCGGCAACGGTGAAACTCAAAGGAATTGACGGGGGCCCGCACAAGCGGTGGAGCATGTTGTTTAATTCGATGATACGCGAGGAACCTTACCCAGGTTTGACATACAGTGGAACTCACTAGAAATGGTGGGGCCCTTTCGGGGGCCGCTGTACAGGTGCTGCATGGCTGTCGTCAGCTCGTGCCGTGAGGTGTTGGGTTAAGTCCCGCAACGAGCGCAACCCTTGTGTCTAGTTACTACCATTTAGTTGAGGACTCTGGACAGACTGCCGGCGCTAAGCTGGAGGAAGGTGGGGATGATGTCAAGTCAGCATGGCCTTTATATCTGGGGCTACAAACGTGCTACAATGGCCGGTACAGAGTGATGCGAAGTCGCGAGGCGGAGCAAACCGCAAAAAACCGGTCTCAGTCCGGATTGCAGTCTGAAACTCGACTGCATGAAGTTGGAATCGCTAGTAATCGCATATCAGAACGATGCGGTGAATACGTTCCCGGGCCTTGTACACACTGCCCGTCACACCACCCGAGTTGGATTTTCCCGAAGTCGTTAGGTGAACCCGTAAGGGAGTTCGGCGCCGAAGGAGAGTCTGGCAAGGGGGGTGAAGTAGTCGTAACAAGGTAGCCGTACCGGAAGGTGCGGCTGGATCACCTCCTTTCTAAGAGAAAGGTTTTTAACAAAAATTCCTTAAACATCAAGCGTATCTCTCTCTCTTTTTTCAACCTTCTGTACCTTCTTTTCGAGGTGTACGTTTGGTTCTTTCTGTAGATATTGGAAATTCTACGGTTTCGTGCGTAGGTTTTTCAAAATGGTCAAATATTGGAAAAATTATTTGTTCCTGTTTCTAAATACGTAGTCTTTGTTCGATGTACTGGGAAAGTCAGATTTTTTTTGTTTTATTGAATTATCATTTTTCTTTTGCTATTGTTAGTAGTGTTGTTCCTTCTTTAAGTATGGATATTTACGCTTTTTCTCTCGGAAAATTTCTAAGGTTTATCTGTTTGGTTCTTCCTATTATTTTTTACTGCCTATTCAAATTGGAGTCAGGCATCCTGATCGTATTGGTACCGATCTTGTTGCAAATGCTTGTTATGCATGGATGACTGTTAAGCGAGCATGTGCCGTTGTAGATTTTGGAACGGCTTTGACAATTGTTGTTGTTAATGATCATGGAACGCTTTGTGGGGTAACAATTACTCCAGGACTTTCTTTGGCTATGAAGGTTCTTGCTTCTGATACAGAGCAATTGATGGAAGTTCCGATAGAGATGCCATCAACAGTGCTTGGTAATGATACTATTGAGGCTATTCAAGCAGGAGTTGTGCGTGGGTATGAGTTTCTAGTAAAAGGTATTTTATCTGAAATTGAAAGGGAATTAGGCAATCAAGTGAGTGTGTTTTTGACTGGTGGATTAGGGTATATCTTTAAAGAAAGCCGTTTAACTTTGTCAGCTGTTTATAATCGTTATTTTACATTAGAAGGGCTTTATGCAATCGGTCAAATTATGCATCGAGAAGATTGTTAATCCATTTGGAGGTCCAATCATCTATTTTGAAACTGTTTCGAGTACTATGGATATGGCAAAGCAGTATACACAAGAAGGTACTCTTATTCTTACAGATTATCAATGGATGGGTCGTGGTCGTAATAAAGGGAGTACTTGGAAGTCTATTTCGGGTCAGAATTTGCTTTTTACCTTAATTTTATCGGAAAAAAAAATTACGAATGGACCTGTGCTGTTGCTCACTGCTTTAGCTATTATTATCTTTCTTAAGAGATATAAAATTTATGCTCAAATTAAGTGGCCTAATGATGTTTTGGTAGCAGGAAAGAAAATTGTGGGTATACTTGGTGAGATTCGTGAAGAGAAGATTTTATTGGGTATAGGTATTATATTAACCAGTTATATTTTACTAATATGAACTCTAAAGTAACCTCTCTTAGTGCTCATACAGATTTTAAGATTGATCTTAGAGAAGCTTTGATTGCAGTTTTAAAAAATTTGTATAATATATTTAATAATAAACTGAATTGGAATAGAGATGTTAATCAGTATTTATTCGGAAAAGATATTTTCAAAAGGTATTGTTTTTCCAATGAGGACAATACTTGTATCTTGGGAAGAAGTTTTGCTGTACAAGAGGATGGAGCACTGATTATTCTTACTGACAGTGGTGAATTTCAAAAACTCTACGTGGTTCAATAAAGTTTTTAGGCATGGATTGTATAGAAAAAGATCTTAAAATTGCCCTTGTTTATGATTTTGATGGAACGCTTTCTTGTAGTAATATTCAAGAAAGTTCTTTTATTCCTTCTCTTAAAATGAGTACACAGGAATTTTGGGATATGACTAATCGTCGCACGGTGGGGCAAAAGATGGAACGTGTTTTGTCTTATATGACTTTAATGTTAGATAAAGCGCGGGAAAATGGTCAAAAACTTACGGTTGAATCTTTAAAATCCCATGGTAAAAAGAATGATCAGCAACTTTTTCCAGGTCTTTTGGGTGAAGATAATTGGTTTGATAATATCAAAAAAACTTTAAAGATCATATGTCCAGAAATGACTGTCCAACATTATATTATTTCTGCGGGAATTCGCGAAATGATAGAAGGTTCAGCTATTGCAAAAGAGTTTGAACATATATTTGCCTCTTCTTTTATGTACGATAATGATGGGATTGCTTTATATCCAGCCGTTGCTATTAATTATACGGGAAAAATTCAGTTTTTGTATCGAATTAATAAGGGGGTCACAAAGATTTATGATGATCACAGTGTAAATGAATATGTTGAAAAGAACAGCAGACCGATTCCCTTTAGTCATATGATCTATATTGGGGATGGAACAACAGATATTCCGGCGATGAAAATGGTGAGTGATAAGGGGGGGTTTTCCATAGGTGTATATGATACTGACCCAGAAATTGTAAAGAAGATATTTTTGGATAAGCGCATTGATTATTTTTGTAAGGCAAATTACACAAAGGAGAGCGACCTTTTTGATACTGTGATTCTGAATGCCAGGTGTATTTATTATCAATGGAAAATTCATCAAAAGACATCCACTTTGAGTCAAAGATGTTGTTATAAGATCATATAATTAGAAGACTAGACATTATTGAATATGTTTAGAACTTATATCTTACTAAGGTTTTTTTTCCAATTATTAATGGTTTTGTTGAGTTCCTGATAGTTATCTCCATGAATCTGCTGATCGATAGGAAGCTTTTTTAGAAAGGTGATTTGTCTTTTTGCATAATGTTTTGTATTTGTCTTAATACATTTTTTTATTATATCTGTATCTTTTTTTCTCTCAGGATTTTCCAAAATTCTTTATATCCAATTGCGCGCATGGCCGGTGTGTTTATTGTAACGTTTTTTGATGTGATGAGATCCTCTATTTCATTGAGTAATCCTTGATCCCACATGGCATTTAAACGATTTTCAATGCGTTGGTAAATATCGTCTCTGGAACGTTGTAATTCTATAATTAGCCAGTTGTGTTGTGTTCTCAATGTTGTTGGACGTGTAAATTGGGATAGTGGGATTTGTGTTTGCGAATGAACTTCTAAAGCACGGATTACACGATAACTATCGTTAGGATTGAGTTTTTTTGCTGTAACAGGATCGACAGTTTGGAGTAAAGTATGAAGTTTTTGAGAATTCTTGCCGAGTGTTTCCCATTGGTTTTTCCAGTATTGTCGGATATTTTTATCTGACGATGGTACCTTACTAGGTCCAAATAAGAAATTATGGATGTAGAAAAGAGATCCTCCAGAAATGAGTATGGGCTTATTTTTCTGTTCAAGATTAGAGCACAGGCTCTCTGTTTGATGAAAGAATTGACCAGCGTCAAAATATTCATCAAGTTCCAAATTATTGATAAGGTGATGGGGCAAAAAAATGATATCTTCAGGAGGAGGTTTTGCAACCCCAATATTGAGATCTTTATACATACAAGCTGTATCAGCATAAATGACAGCACAAAAATGATGTGCTAAAAATTTAATACACTGCGTTTTTCCTACTGCAGTTGGACCTATAAGAACAGTGATATTTGCCATGTTTCAAGCAATACGAAACATTATGAAAGAGATTCGTTATCATCTGTAGCTGCCTTATAATGAACTTTGTCAGTGAGAACGTCTGTAAGTGCATCTGAAATGATATGATCATGGCATTCTTCATCACCACTTTTACACCCGATTGCAGCAAGCTGCGCTGCACGCCGAATCGCGGCACTTGTAAACGCATAAACATTGCCAACATGGTGAAATTCTGTAATTTTTTTCAAGGGAATATGAGCTTTTTGATCAGACATTGTGTGTTTTCTTCCTTTTTAAGAGTTTATCTATTATTTATATTCTAGTAAAGTGGTGACTTTGTATTTTTCAAGAGCATTTTTATAGGCTAGTGATAGTAAACCAACAACTCCAAAAATTTCGTGAACTTTAGATCCTCCTTGTTCTAGAAGTTCTGCTGATGTGGCCAAAGTTCCACCTGTTGCAATAAGATCATCAACGAGTAAGACATTTTTGCCTATAGGGATATCACTTTGATGAATTTCGAGTTCGGAACGTCCATATTCAAGTTGATACGAGGCTTTAAGGGTAATTCCAGGCAATTTTCCAGCTTTACGTATGGGAATAAAAGGTAACCCCATCTTATATGCAAAAGGACCTCCTATCAAAAACCCTCGTGCTTCTATGGCTGCTACGGCTTCAATATTTTTGTTTTTATAAAGACTTACCATGGTGTCAATAATATAACGAAAAGCTTGCGGGATTGCTAGAGTACCAGTAATATCATAGAAGAGAATTCCTCGTCTTGGAAAATCTGGAACTTTTCTAATAGTTTGTTCCAGTTCTTTTACAGTCATAATTGGCTCAGAATATAAAGTAAACTCGAAAAAAAACAAGAGACTTTATAATAGTTTTATAATTTCAGATATGTTTTGAGTATAGATGTTAGTCTATCGGATCCTATTGTATATAAAAATTCACAAGGCGGACCCTTTTCTTTGCCAAGAATAGCACGATATATCGTTGAAAACAGGAAAGAATTTTCTATATTGAGCTTTGTGGAGATAGAATAAAGATGGGTAGAAAATTCATTTTGGTCCAGAGTATTGATAAGGGGAAGAAGTTTATAGACTTCTTCTATAATATTTTGTCCCGTTGTACAGAAAACGAAGTTGGCATCATTATTTTTAAGTAATGAGAAACGAAAATCTTCGGGAGCATAGTGACATATCCATGTCCATGCACAGCGACAACGGGTTTTTAAGTATTCTTTTTGCTGAGCATGATATCAGTAAGCTGAGCAAGAGTGAGAACAATATCTCCCTCATAAATTTGAAGAAGGGTACACAAATGGCGTATACCAATTTGATAAGGTTTCTCAAGAGAAGGTTTATCGATTTGACTTAATTCATAAATGCGTGCACTGATTATCCACTTTTTACGATCCTTATGTAGTATAGAATCTTCAGGAGGTTTATAGTATAAACTTTCTAACCGGTCATAATCTTCATAAATTTTAAGTACATCCAGATCGAAACTGATAGCGAATTCACGATTGGGGCGCGTACTAACAAAAGAAAACGAATAACTTCAGGTTGGTAAACAGAGAGACAGTTTTCTAAAGTAATTACATTACCCAGGCTACTGGAAATTTTTCCTGATCCTCCTTTTGCGCGTACAAAATCATATTGAAACGAGAGAGGCGCAGGCTTTTTGTATACATCCAGTACGGTTTTGGCTGCAGTACTAAAACTACCTCCATCGGAATGATGATCTTTCCCAGCCGGTTCAAAATCAACATTTTCAAAAGCCCAGCGCATGGGCCAATCGATACGCCATGGCAGTTTAGCAACTCCAGTATAGCGCAGATCGATGGAGGATTTATTGTGACATTGTTCACAGAAATAGCTAATAGACCAGTCTCCATCCCAGACTTTCTCAATTGTTGTATCGCGATGGCAGTGTTCACAAAAATAAGGATGGGAAACCAATTCGCAGGTAAAGGAGTGTGTCTTTCCTCATTGAGTTGTTGTATGATTAGTTCACAACACTCCAAGGCAATGCGCATTCCTTTAGCATATATAGCAGAGCGATAACGTTCTGCCTGATAGATATACTCGGGAAAAATACCCATAAGTGGCAAAGTTTTTTCAACAGCCTTTTCATTGGCTTGAGCATAATTTTCATACTGACCAGATGTATCTGGGACATAATCAAGGGGATATCTTAGATACGTTTTCAAGAGATCGGGAT
The DNA here is from genome assembly GCA_023974075.1 of Chaenocephalus aceratus. Taxonomy (NCBI): domain Eukaryota; kingdom Metazoa; phylum Chordata; class Actinopteri; order Perciformes; family Channichthyidae; genus Chaenocephalus; species Chaenocephalus aceratus. Next base: position 393,604 of record JAMFTG010000040.1, on the reverse strand, counting down.
TAGGCGTATCATGTGGGACTTTGCGAAAAACGTCATAATCATCCCAACTATATAGAAACCGTACCTTTTTCCCTTTTTGACGTAGCGCGCGTACAACTAATTCAACACTGATAATTTCACGAAAATTACCAATATGAACCGTTCCACTCGGAGTTATACCACTGGCACATGTATAAATGTCTTTGTCACCCCGTGTTGCCACGATTTTTGCAGCCCATAAATCGGCCCAGTGATGACTTTGTTCAATATCTTCGGGTTCTAGCATTCCTGAGAGTATAGTATTAGCACATTAGGGTGTCAATTCTTGAGAGGAACTCATACCAATAATGTATTTTTCTTTTTACAACTATGTTTTTCTCATTCCAAGATTTTTTTGAATGAGTTGCGTTTGAGTTTATTCTTGGATTCGATGCATAACAGCAGGATTATGGAACTGTTAGAATGTTTTGAACATTCTAAGATTGTTGAAGTTTGTGTTGCAATATTGAGTTCTTCGATTGATGTGTGATGGTCTTGCTTCGCGGGATAGGATTTATAAAAAATATTTGGCTTTTAAGTAAAAAGTTGTTTATAAACTTTTTATCATAAAGAATTTGCTCTTTTTTATATTTTCTTGCTTGTTCATTTTTATGAATTATGACATGTATTTTGGAATTTAATCGACCTTTGATGCGTTCAAGTTCAAGATTTTGATTCCTTTTGAATAGAGAAGAGGCATTTTTAATGCATAAAAGCTAATATGTTCAATTTAAAGCTTTATAAGGGTAATCCATAGCGATTTTCTCCATATTAAGAAAGTGTTGTTAGATTATTTTACTTCAAAGTTCGATTTATTTTATCTGAACAGCATCAAGAAAGATGCACAGTGTTTTTTATAATGCATTGTAACTGACTCATCTTTTGAGGTATTAAAAATCTATTTTCTATACAAGTTGCAAGATTTATAGATGTTTTTATTGTATAAAATCTGCTTGATTCGATTCTTGTTTGTTGGAGTTATAATCTTCTACCTTAGAGAATTTATTTTAGCACTAAATTTGTATTATAATCCCGATCGGAGCGAAGATTTTATCTCTTCGATCAATAATGGATCAGATTCTTTAGAATCTGATTGGGTACTTTTACTGAGACGGATTATACTTGGTCTGGACCCTGTACATTATAAAATTGGGTTATATTATTCGAAATGAAAGAAATAACTTTAGATCAGTATAGCTTGATTTCCCTTATTTCGGCATTTAGCGTGGCAAGATTAAAATATCAAACTCATCCTTATTAATGTACTGCTGTATATTGCAGAAAAATGCTGTAACTACTGTGATTTACCTAAATAATTTTTGAAATATTTCAGAAATATAATATGATCAGAGTATAGGTTAAGGATCTTAGATTGGATATTTTTATTAAATTTTATATTTAAAGAAGCAGGGGGCTGACAAAAAGCGGAGTACAATCCATTGAAAAATTTAGGGGTGTGTAGATAATAAAATTCATAATACTTACTCAAAAAATATTTCCTTACTGAAATTTGGTATCTCAGTAAGGAAATATTTATGATTCAGTCGAATATTTTTACTATTTTTAATATGGGATTTAAGTTTTTTGTAGCTCTATAATAAAATTATTTAAACCTATGTATTTATAATAGAAAAATCAAAATGGCAAAGAAATTGCATCTTTATTCCATAGACTAAAAGGATTTTAGAGTATATTCTTTCGCTTTGAAAATTTGCTAGGGCTGTTCACGCTATTAACAATATAATGAGTACAAAATGAATATAGGTTTTGAACATGATATCGAGTTTGTCGAATCTGCAAAATATACGCCTAAATCCTTTTAATCTTCGAAATAATCGTTCAATTTCATTTCGTTTTTTATAGGTTTTTCTATTATACTTCCAAGGGTTTAAACGGTTTGATTTTGGAGGAACAACGGGGTTAAACCCCAGATTAATAGCTGTTTTTCGTGTTTTTTCGTCTTCATAAGCACGATCCCTAACAAGCGGTATGCCCTTTAATTTTCCGTTAAAAGTTTGTAAATGAGATAACAAAATACAACCTTCTCCTGCGTCATTTTTATTTCCCGCTGAGAGGCTAAAATTTAAGGCATTTCGATCATTTTGGGCAACCAAATGAATTTTTGTTGTCCATCCCCCACGCGATTTTCCGATGGATTGCGGGCCGTTTTTTTTAATGCACCAGTTCCGTCAGGATGGACTTTTATAAAAGTACTCTCCAATCGGAGACATTTGACTTTGATATGGATCATGTTATTTTTTGCAAGACTTCAAATAAACGATCCAAAACCTTATTCTTTGCCCAACGACTTATTGCATGTAAATTGTATGCCAATTTCCAAATTCCTTGGGTAAACAGCGCCATTTACAGCCATTTTTTACAATATATAAAATTGCGTTAATCAAGGTAAATTTGATATTTTGACATTTCCACGCTGAACAGGAAGATAAGGATGAATTATATTATACTGTTCTAAACTTAAACTTTTTATTTATAAAGTATAACACAATTTTATAATTAATAGCGTGAACACGCCCTAGCATATTCACAACTTGGTCTTAACTTTGTGCGCATTATACTCATAAGAAATGTCTGTACTCTCAATATTCAACACCTAAAAGAGATGATCAAGGCCTTTCTAGTTTTGGAAAATATCGAGATTCTATTCAGAATATTTTTTTCTATATTTATTCTCCTTATAGATTTTTAAGAAAATCCAAATAATCTTGACGTTAAACTCTAATTACTATACCATGGATCCAAGATGTTTTCGTTTTTTGTAAAGTTTAGAGGGGATTTTTAAATGAAACCTAGTATACATCCTCAGTATCGAGAAGCTAAAATTGAATGTGCTTGTGGGAGCTTTTTCAATACACGATCAACAATTGGAGATACGAAGATTGAAATTTGTTCTGTGTGTCACCCATTTTTTACAGGAAAGCAAAAGCTTGTTGATACAGCAGGGCGTGTAGAGCGCTTTAATCGCCGTTATGGGTTAAAAAATATATAATCGAAAAATCAGTCTATCTGTAGATTATCTTAGATCTTGTTTAAATCAACTTGGCTTTTATTTTTAGGGTGTTCTAGTTCATCCTTAGTTTTTTTACCTAATACTACTGCCCACGAATTGGAAAATCAATTGCAAGGTGGTATTAGTCGTGGTTTTTAAAATTGAAAAATCAATAAGCTAGATTTTCCAAAGTTTATAGAAGTTTTAGAAAATTCAGAATCTCCGGACATAAGACGTTTGATTATTCAAAATTTAAGTTTGAATCCTAAGTAATCATATTTACTTCGCAATCGTTCAAAGACTCATTGATGATCCAAGTTCTCTTGTACGCCAAGAAGCATTAAACGCTCTTTTACGTATAGAAATTACTTATAGTGAGAGCCTTTTTTCTATTATTGTGAACTTACAAAAGCTTATTACAACCGATAGAGATGCTCTTATCGCTCGTATGGGACAATTTTCTGATCTGGGTATTCGAAATTTGATAAAACTCTTGGGTAATAAATGCTATGATAGCAAGATCAGCTGCCAAAAATCTTAAACGTATTTTTTCCATATACCCATCTCCAGAATTAACCCTGCTCATTGAGAAGAACACGGAGATTTCTCTCTACTCCGTAAGTGCCATGGCTCTATAGCTTGCTACGACAAAAAAGAGTGTGTGTTCTAGAACAATTGTATCTTATACTCAACAATACATACCAAAAAGTATCTGATAGAGCCGAGATTCTTTATCAGGAGGCCCGAAAACTGGATTCTTCCTATCAGTGTATCAATTCTTGCAGAGAATAAAAATCTTTCTCCAACTTTGCGAAATGTTATTATGAAAAAACTTTTAATAGAGCTTGATGCAGAATTTTCCCAATATTTGTCAGAATTTTTTACTTATTATGTTGCTGAAGAATTTCATGGTACTATCAAAAAATATTTGGCAATTTACAACACATTAGCATTTCAGTACCTTCAATTAGGTCTTTTATCTTCCAATCCTCTTGTGTGTTTTAGTAGTTTGTACTTCGCACAGGTTTTTTTGATAAAAATTTGCTACTTTCTTGCATGCCGCTACGTGAACATTCCCCAAAAATATAGCTAATTTGGCTACACTTTGTATACGTAAAGCTGTAGATATTATGGATAATGAGCTTACACGTGCATTCAACCCTACTAAAAAATCCTATGATAACTAATCTTTGTTCAAGATTTTATTTCAAGCCTCAATTCCATCTCTTCTCTATTACCCAGATCAAATAACAAGTAAAAAATTGACCCAGAAAAGCTTTCTTATATATAAAAATCGGGTTCAGTTACAGAATTTGAGTTTTATCTAAGCAAGAATATGCATTCTCTTCATATTCTTCAGTTGAAATTAATATTCGAAGTTATGGATAGGTTGCAAAGAATTTTTCTCCAAATATACATGGATTGTCTCACTCCCGGTTTTTAAAAGATTAGTTAAAGCTGTAAATTTATTATAGGACGAAAAAGAATCTATTGAAGAAGAAACGAGAGAGAAAAAATTAACCCAACTTTATAAATTGTTCTCTGAAGCTATTCAAGGATGGCGTAGATTATGGGAGGAAATCCTTCCGCATGAAGATAAACAACAAGTTCGGAAAAATATTACAATGGAAACTCAATTGTACAGACAGTATTTTAAAAATTGCCCTATATTTCAGGAAATAGCAGAAGTTATAATGACAAAAACAGGAATGGATTAAAAATACTCTACGTACTAATTAAATCCATTCTTTCTCCACCGTTAATGATTTTTTAACGGTGGAGAGAAAGAATGGATACTAGAAAAAACAAGACCCCATAGGTCAGGGAATAGTTTATCTTTTACTGAACTGGAACTGACGACGTGCCCCTGGCTGTCCGTACTTTTTACGCTCTACCATACGGCTATCTCGACGTAGAAATCCATTAGCTTTTAAAACTGGTCTTGATCCTGTAACATCGAATTCTGCAAGTGCACGGGACAAACCATGTCGACATGCTCCAGCTTGTCCACTAACACCACCGCCTACAACTCTTATCACGACATTATACTTTCCTTCGGCACCAAGAACTGTTAAGGGATCATTAATCTGTTTAAAATGTGAAAGAACAGGAAAATAATCTTTAGCTTCCTTACCATTTATACGAATGTCACCTTTTCCTTTTCGTAAATAAACACGGGCAACCGAAGTTTTACGACGACCAAACCTATAGCCAAATTAATATCTGTTTTACTTTTCATCAATAATTACCACATCCCCAAAAAAAGATACCTATAAGTTATATTTAGAAGGATTCTGAGCTTCATGAGGATGTTCAGACCCTCCATACACCTTTAAAAAACTCATCAATTTATTCCCAAACGGACCTCTTGGTAACATACCTTTTACAGCACGACGCAATGGAAGGTCAGCATTTCTTTCTAACATTTCTTTGTAGGAACGCTTTTTAAGCCCTCCAGGATAAGAAGAATGAGAATAATACATTTTATCATCGGATTTCTTTCCAGAAACACGTAATTTAGCAGCATTAATAACAATTACACAATCACCTTGATGTAAGTGAGGAACAAATGTAACCCTTGTTTTACCTCTGAGTAAACTTGCAATACAACTTGCAACACAACCTAAAGGATAATCCGTGGCATCAATAATATGCCAAGAGAGACGTTCGGCTTTTTGTATAGAGTTTTCATAGTATCTCCCCTAAAAAATTATATAAACCCTATCAAAAAAATAAAATTCTGTCAAGATGTGTACCTTCAACTTTAATTGAGATATGTTCAAAAATCTTGCTAGGGAGTGTTCATACTAATTAACAATATAATGAGTACAAAGTGATTAAAAGGTTTTGAACATGATGTCGAGTTTGTCGAATCTGTAAAATATACGCCTAACCCCTTGTAATCTTCGAAATCATCGTTCAATTTTATTTCGTTTTTTAGTGAGTTTTTCTATTATACTTCCAAGGGTTTAAACGGTTTGATTTTGGAGGGAAAACGGGGTAAAACCCAGATTAATCGCTGTTTTTGATGTGGTTTCGTCTTCATAAGCATCATCCATAACAAGGGGGTATGCCCTTGTATTTTCCGTCAAAAGTTTGTAAATGAGATAACAAAATACAACCTTTTTCTACGTCATTTTTTTATTTCTGTTGAGAGGCTAAATTTAAGGCATTTCGATCATTTTTGGCAATTAAATGAATTTTTGTTGTCCATCCCCCACGCGATTTTCCGATGGATTGCGGGCCGTTTTTTTAATGCACCAGTTCCGTCAGGATGGACTTTTATAAAAGTACTATCCAATCCGAGACATTTGACTTTGATATGGATCATGTTATTTTTTTGCAAGACTTCAAATAAACGATCCAAAACCTTATTCTTTGCCCAACGACTTATTCGTATGTAAATTGTATGCCAATTTCCAAATTCCTTGGGTAAACAGCGCCATTTACAGCCATTTTCTACAATATATAAAATTGCGTTAATCAAGGTAAAATTTGATATTTTGACATTTCCACGCTGAACAGGAAGATAAGGATGAATTATATTATACTGTTCTAAACTTAAACTTTTCATTTATAAAGTATAACACAATTTTATAATTAATAGCGTGAACACGCCCTAGCATAAGCTTGAGTGTTATATTCTTTTGTAAAATCTTGACTACCCTTCTTCATGTATTGGATGAGCAAGGTAACCCCATAAAGCTACTTATGTTTCAAAGAATAGGTGAGAAGATCATAATAGTGCACACCATTACGAATCCCCAAATGTGAGACAATGAGCTTCCCTATAAGGTTGCGGTCTTTTTGATATAACTTAAAAGAGAATGTCCTGCTCGATTAGGTTCCTCAAGAATATGCTGTATAGCCCATCTTCACTACGAACCTTTATGACGTCATACAGAGAAAGCACCTGTGGTATTTACACCATTATAATTGGATGGCCATACCACACGCATCCGTTGTATGAAAAACATAATCAACACCAGGAGATTTATAACTAAATTTAATCCAATTTCGAGGATACTCAAGAGTAAAATAAATATCATCCATTGTAATAGTCTTTCCATCCCAGAGAGAATTGTGCCTTACTAACAAAGTGGAAGACAGGAATACCAGAAAAATAAGTCCCGATCGAAACAACAATAAAAATTTATTACGACAGTCAAGCATTTTTGAGACACTTCTGACACAAAATATCAAAACTCCTCCTTGCTTATCTTTTAAATGAAGAATCTTTTTGTATATTTCATTATAGACATTATTGGAATCAATATCAGAAAAAATTCACTTGAGACAAAGTTCTTCTTTCCAGTAAGATCATCTTAACGCATATAAACAGATCTAAAGTATGCAACACCTTCAGGATATATTTTACGATAAAAAGTACAGAAGTAAAAAGGTTTTCTCAGTATTTTAATAGATTGTATCTTTTTGTTATTTAACATTACAAACACAGAAACTTTAAGATCAGTACTGATACAATAAATTAGCAGACGACCAATTTATTGTATGTTCATAGTATGCTAATTATAATCTGTCTTATTCAAGAGGCACCTAATCGACTTCTCTTCATTATTGAACGGGATAATAGCCAGTAATCTTCTTTTTGATTGGTATTATAAGGAGATGTGAAAAACAATGCGTGTCTTTTCTTGCCGATGTCCAGATAAGATGCATCGAACTTGGGAGTAAAATAATTTGACGACACTCTGGAAGATAATTATTGTGTAATGTAATATTTTTGAAAAGATTAGAAGCGAGCTTTTGTTAGACTTTTTTGAATCTTCTTCTTCAAATTCTCGGGTCAGGGTAGATTTTTTATATATTCGGATGTATTGGGTTTATTTTGGTTTTGACTCTAGGGAAGAGGAAAATAAACCCAAGTGGAGGCGGGGGGAATCGAACCCCCGACCTTTTGAATGCCATTCAAATACTCTACCAATTGAGCTACGCCCCCATTTTACCTCTATTCTGCATGACTCTATAATTGAGAAATGAGGAAGGACCCGGAATACTAATTCATAACATAGTTATTAGTCAAGTTTAACTATACAATCTCTAGATTAAAAAAGTTACAAGCATTTTTGTAGAGAATTTCCGAAAAATCTTCTACTTCTCTTCCTCGTAAGTTGGCAAGGAATTTAATAGTACTGGCTATATAAGCGGGTGTATTACGCTTATTATGATATTCAGATGGAGTCATAAATGGGCTTTCAGACTCAATAAGCAGGACATTTTCAGGAAGTTGAGCTGCAACTTCCTGAAGGTTTTTGGCTGTTTTGAACGTAATATTTCCGGCAAAAGAGAACATGATATTATCAAAAATTTTAAGAATTTTTTTACTGAAATTAAGATCTTCTCCATAGCAGTGTAAAACACCTCCATACAAAGGTTTATGTGTTTGTAAAATTTCAAAGATATCATCTCCGGACTCACGATTGTGAATTATAATGGGTTTTTTCACATGATTGGCTATTTCAATTTGACGAATAAAAAGTTCAATTTGACTTTTTTTATCTCCATATTTGCGATAATAGTCTAATCCTGTTTCGCCTACAGCGATGACTTTATCCAGTGCAAGAGCCTTGGAAAGATCCTGTTGCCAGTCTTTGCCAATACGTGTGACCTCACTCGGAGACACTCCGGCACAAAAATATACGCTCGAAAGTTTTGCAAGATTTTTATAAAGCTCAAAAAAGTCTATGAGATTATTGCAGACGGATAAAATACCCAATCACACCTGCAGCCTTGGCCCGTTCAACAAGAATGATTTGCTCAATAGGGTTACTTACTACTAAACCAAGATGTGCGTGCGTATCAAAATAGCGCATAAATACTCCCGAATTGTCTTTACAATTCACAGAAATGAAATTACGAGTTTCAACCAGTTATTGCATTTTTGTGAATTGTAAAAGTGTAGCAATAATAGTAACTCGTATGTATAAATTAAAAAAGAAAATAGATTACCCTCAATCAGTTTTTAGAGTTATTACAGAGAAGTTTTCCATATTTTAAACAAAGACAAGTTTAATTATCTTCGTAATCATCAGGAAGTTCTGGGTCTATAATAAGGGGCACATCCTCATCCAAATCATCCTCGTCCATAAGATTGGAGAGACCACCTAATCCATCATCATCAAAAAGAATTTGAGAGAAATCTTCACCCTCCAGTTTCGTAATAGAGAACACGACTACAACTTGGACAAAATTTAATTTCTTCAGAGGCCCGCACTTCATTAACATACTGTGCGGGCAATACAATATTACATCCGCGACAAACGCTGCCACGAACTGGAACAATTCCTAGGCCTTCTTTGTGGCGAACGATGGTTTCAAGCTTGTACATAAGATCGGCACTCATATTAGGAGAAACTTGTTTTTCAAGCTTCTCTAATTCCTTGATTCTTGCCTGGTCCTTCACAATTGCCTTATTCATTTTTCCTTGAATAGATTTGAGTTCTTCTTGCTGAGATTTAATAACGACGGTATCAGTTTCCAATTCCTGTCGAATTTCAGTAATATTTTTGTCTTCTCGAGAGACTTCTCTTCGGATTTGTTCTTCTTCAGAAGCAGCGTCTTCAATTTCTTTCTCTAAGAGCTCAAATTCTCTCTGTGTTTTAATAAGAGCCATACGATTTTCAGATTCTTGACGCTTCCTTTGGATGTCTTCAAGGCTTAGCTTAAGAATTCTGAAGTGTTCTTCCATGCCACTGAGGGCTTCCTCTCTTTGTTCGATGCTTTTCTTCAGACGGGAAACAACTTCTGTTTTAGAAGTTAATTGACGAGGAAATTCATCGAGCCTGGATGACACATCATACTTTTCTGAAAAGATTTTTTGGAGCTGCTGTAATTGCTCGAGAGATGTACTCACTGTAGATACCCATAATGTTAATCTAAAAATTTTATAGTAACGGTTATTATAAATCCGAGACGAATATGTAACGAATTTTTAACTCTTGTTCACAATAACGTGCCAATACTAGCACGACTTTCAGGCAAGGATCAAGAGGCCCAATTTTAATAATAGCTTTTTTATAAATAAGAGTTTACATGATGAAAATTTTTGTAGTAAAATACATGAAATATTTTGGGAGATAGTTAATAAGGAGAACTTTTTGCGTATTTCCTCTGCTGACGGCGTGTTCTTATTTTTAGCTGTTTTCGGAGGTATCATTTTTGTTATTCGTTTTATTTTCTACTTCATTGGTTTTGGTTTCTTTGAAGATTGTACTGAAGTTACTGAGCCAGATATTTCTACTGGTTCGCTACAGGGTTTTTTCGTTCTCAATTTACATACTATTTCAGTTTTTACACTTATGGCGGGTATTGCTGGATATGGGGCACTTTCTTTTGGATTTGCTACTTGGATCGCCTCTGTTGCGGCTATACTTTCGGGAAGTTTTGGAGTTTTTGTCATTTCTCAAATTTTGGCATTGGCGAGGAGATTACAAAGTGATGGTACGGTAAGAATACAGTCGGCTGTAGGTCAAAAGGCGGTTGTGTATCTTTCAATTCAGCCAAAAGTTGGGGGCAAAGTACAGATTTCTTTGCAACAAAGACTTCTCACGCGCGATGCTTATACTATGGATGACAAGGTTATTCCAACCGGTGTTCTTGTTAAGGTTGTAAAGATTGAGGCAGGAAGATTAATTGTTGAGCCTTTAGAAAAAGATGAAAATACCTTAGGTATAAAGAAACAGGAGAAAAATAAAATAATGCTTATAATTTTTACAATTGCTGCTGCGCTTGCAGGATCAGTTTTTTTAACTATGTTATTTCTGGCGGGCCTTTATAAACGTTGTCCTTCCGATCGTATTCTCGTTATTTTTGGTTTGGTGGGGACAGGTAAGTCTGCACGCTGTATGCACGGTGGTGGAGCCATTGTCTGGCCGCTTATTCAGGATTATTCTTATCTCAATTTGACACCTATGACAATTAGTATTCCTTTGCAGGGAGCATTAAGTATTCAGAATATTCGTGTAAATGTTCCTTCAACGTTTACCATAGGTGTTTCAACAGATCCTAATATCATGCTTAATTCAGCCGAGAGACTGTTGGGACTTAAGCAGGAGGATGTCATTGAGGAAATGTCTCGTGAAATTTTTTGGTCAATTGAGATTGACAATTGCAGGTCTTACTATAGAGCAGATTAATCAGGATAGAGAGAGTTTTTTGGGAGCTATTCGTCGCAATGTTGATCCAGAGCTCAATAAGATAGGACTTAATCTTATTAATGTAAATATCACTGATATTACTGATGAATCTAGTTATATTGATTCTATAGGAAAAAAAGCCGCTTCAGAGGCTCTGAATCGTGCAAAAATTGATGTTGCAGAGCAAGACAAACTCGGAGCAATCGGGGAAGTAAAGGCTATCCGTGAAAGAGAGGTTAGTGTAGCTCAAAATCTTGCTGAAGCGGAGAAATTTAAGAAAAAAGCAGACACAGAGCGTCGTATTTTTGTGGCTGCCCAGGAATCAGATGCCGTTTCTGGTGAGAATGATGCGCAGGCTATGATTGCTGAACGTAATGCAGAATTGGCAATAAGACAGGCGGAAGCCATGAGATCGGCCGAAGTTGCTAAACGTCAAGCAGAAGCCGGGGTTCAACAGGCCCAATATGCTATGGAATTTGAACGCCAGAGAGCCGAACGTATTGCTAATGAGGAAATCGAAAAGCAGCGTATTGAGATTTCTGCATCGGCCGAGGCAGAAAGGCTTCGTATTATTGCAAAAGGTCAGGCAGATGCAACACTTTTGCAGTATCAGGCAGAAGCTGAGGGATTAAAAACTCTTATTGAAGGAAAAAGTTTGGGTTACCGTGATTTTGTTAAAGCTGTAGGTGGTAAAAGTTCAGATGTGGCTAATCTTTTGCTTATTGAGAAGCTTGAAGACATTGTGCAGCTTCAAACAGAGGCTAAAAAATATTAAAATTGATAAAATTACTGTTTGGGATGGCGGTCAACAGAAGGGAGGTGGAAGTACAACAAGTAACTTTATGGGTAGTTTAATTCGTAATTTACCTCCTTTGCATGATGTTATATCTATGGCAGGTATTGATCTCCCCGAGTTTCTTGGTAAAATGGGTGAGGCTAGAAGAGAAGGATGTGATCTTAAAAAAGAAGAAGTTGTCGAGGAAAAAGTGTTGTCTGGTCAGAAAAATGTTGATTCAGATACTGAGAAGCGATAATTCTATAATCTTTACTATTTAGGTTTATAGTTCTATACTTTTTGTTTAAGGAGATTGGTACATGGATGAACAAAAACACCACGAAGATAGTGGTGGTATGTATATTGGGCTTCTAAAGAAGTTCGGTGCTACTATACTAGGTGAGTTACAAAAAATTGGTCAGTCTTTGGTTCTGCCAATTGCAGTGCTTCCTATTGCTGGTATTTTCTTAAGGTTAGGTCAGGATGACCTCTTAAATAATTATTACATTTTAAGAGCGGGTGAGGTCGTTTTTCATAATCTTCCCTTGCTTTTTTCTATTGGTATTGCTGGTGGTCTTGCCAAGGATAGAGATATTTCTGCAGGTCTTGCTGGGGCTCTTTCGTATCTTACTATGGATGCTGTTGCTAAGGTCGTGAATCCGGATAATAATCTTGCTGTTTTGGGAGGAGTTATAGGTGGACTTATTGGTGGTTATTCTTACATAAATTTTTCTAAATTTAGATTACCAGTTTTTTTATCTTTTTTGGTGGAAAGCGTTTCGTTCCTATCGTTGCAGGAATTATTAGTGTTGTTATAGGTTTCTTAATTGGGCATATGTGGCCTACAATTAATAAAGGTATTTTGAATGTAGCGGTATGGGTTACAGCTAGTGGGGCCTTTGGTATTTTTGTATATGGGTTCTTGAATCGTATGTTGATACCTTTCGGGTTGCAGCATATTATTGAAAAATTTGCCTATTTTATGTTGCCTGGTGATCCCCCATTTTTAGACGGTGTAACAGGGCAAGTTGTTAATGGTGATCTTTACAGATTTTTTGCTGGGGACCCTAGTGCTGGAATATTTATGTCTGGATTTTATCCTATTATGATTTTTGGTCTTCCTGCTGCGGCTTTAGCAATGTATCTTTCTGCCCCAAAAAAAGGTCGTGCTGCTGTATTTGGATTACTCTTTAGTGCGGCCTTAACGTCTATGGTTACCGGAGTAACTGAACCTATTGAGTTCTCTTTCTTGTTTGTTGCACCACTGCTATACTTGGTTCATGCAATTTTTATGGGATTAAGTTTTGCATTGGCACATCTGGTTGACTTGCGCGCAGGTTTTACATTTTCTGGGGGGTTGATTGATATGGTGCTCTCATGGAAACTTTTCCATAACCCCGCTCTTATTTTAATTTTAGGTTTAATGTTTTTTGCAGTTTATTTTTTGGTTTTTTATTCTCTTATCTCTTTTGAACCTTAAAACACCTGGTCGTGATGAGAAATTATTAATTTATTCTGGCATTGCTGCTGCTGGAAGTGCTTCTTCCTCGACAGATAGGAATCAAAAATATAAGGATTTGGCTCCTCTCTATATTGTAGCGCTTGGTGGAAAAGATAACTTTAAAGAACTTACTAACTGTGTTACCAGACTCAGAATTAAGTTGAAAGATACATCAAAGGTTGATGCAGATCAGGTTAAAGCTCTCGGATCTATGGGTGTTGTTACGCTGAGTGACACAGTACAAGTTGTTATTGGAGCAGATGTCGAGTTCCTTGCTACTGAAATGAAAAGCGAATTAGGTTTTTCATAGTAGGTAGTAAGTAAAGTAAGAATAATTTTAAATTTTTTAGATAGAAAAGGGGTAGTGGATTAAACTACTCTTTTTCTATCTAATTTGTAGTAAAAAAAATGATTAATTTCAACTTTACAATTAATTTTCTCATAGTAGGTAGTAAATAAAGTAAAAATAATCTAAAATTTTTTAGAATGCGAAGGGGATTAAACTATCCCTTCTTCACCAACTTTGTAGTAAACAAAATCATTAATTTCAATTTTACAATTATTTTCCTTCTCCACCCTAATAAGTTTTTGTTGAACTGTCATGGAAGGTTCTTTGACAAAGTTTTGGCTTAGGAGACATACTTCATTGACATATTTGGATAGCATGCCTTCGGCAATTTTTTGACGAATATTTTCAGGTTTTCCATTAGTTTTTGTATCAGAATTAACCCTTGTGTTAAAGAGAGCTCTTTGATCGTTAAGATAATTAGAAGGGATGTCACTTTCTTTTAAATACAGAGGTGCCATTGCAGCACAATGTATTGCACAATCATAAAGGAAAGATCGAACAGAGTTTAATTTATCAGCATTGATATCAACTATAGAGGCCTTAATGAGAACTCCAATTTTTCCTTCATTATGGATATAGGAACTCACGATTGTTTCTGTAGAAATAGGTGCAAAGACTTTAAATCGTTTAAGGACAATATTTTCCTTGAAAACGGAAATGGCATTCTTGAGAGGAGCGATTAAGTCCTCAGTAAGTTCTGAAACTTTTTTTTCAATAAAGGTTTCAGTTAGTTCGTGACATAAAGATTTAAACTGATCAGTTTTTGCAACAAAATCGGTTTCGCATCCAAATTCCAAGATAGCAGCGCCATTTTGATTAACAAGAGAGAAGATACTTCCCTCAGAAGTGCTTCGACTTGAACGAAGTTTTGCATCTGCAAGCCCTTTTTCCTTGAGAATACGACGCGCTTTAGCAAAATCACCCATAGACTCTTCCAGAGCCTTTTTACACTCAGTAATGCTAACAAAAGTTTCTTTACGTAGTTTTTTATGTCTTCGAAGGCAACTTGAAACATTAGTCATTTTCCCCAACAGAAGAAAGATTGTATTTTTCTGCATAATCTTTCTTCTCGTCTGTAGCAGCAGTAGTAGCAGTAGCAGGATCAGCTGGAGTCTCTTTATTAACCACATCGCCTTCATTCAATGTCTCAATGACTTGAAGTCCAACTTCATTATCAGCTTCTAGAACAGCATTAGCAATGGTTTGTGTAAAGAGGTTGATAGCGCGGGATAGCATCATCGTTTCCTGGAATGGGATAGAGAACACCTTCAGGATTACAATTTGTATCCAAAACAGCAACTACGGGAATACCTAATCTTTTGGCTTCTGCAACAGCAATAGTTTCTTTACGTGTGTCTATAATAAAAATAATTCCAGGAATCTCTTTCATTTCTTTAATCCCAGAAAGATTTTTTTCTAATTTTTCTTTTTCTTTTTGTAATTTGGAAACTTCTTTTTTAGTGAGCATATCATAAGTGCCATCGATTTCCATTTTTTCAAGTTTTTTCAGGCGAAAGAGTGATTTTTTAATGGAAGTGAAATTAGTTAGCATCCCGCCTAGCCAGCGATTGGTAATATAGTGCATTCCACAACGTTCAGCCTCACGCTTAACAGATTCTTGGGCTTGCTTTTTTGTGCCCACAAAAAGAACAGATTTCCCACTGGAGACAGTTTTACGAACAGCTTCATAAGCATCTTTAATAGCTACAATAGTTTTTTGAAGGTCAATAATATGTATTCCATTACGCTCTGCAAAAATATAGCGTTTCATCCTAGGGTCCCAACGTTTTGTTTGATGACCAAAATGGACACCTGATTCCAACAGATTTTTCATAGTAACTACTGCCACAATTTACTCCTTTTAAAAACTATTAAGCTTAATTTATGGTATTTTTAAGCTGATTATCAAATTTTTTAGCCAAAAGATCGCTTAGAAGAATAACTTTTTTAGAATTAAACTAACTCCTAAAGCAGTCCAATGTCTCGATTGTACAACAAAATATCTACAATGATAAGAGAGTAAGAAAGAAAATATAACAATTACTCTTAGAAAGAATAGTATTATGAGTACCGCAGAGACCGTGTAAAAATTTATTAACAATAAGGAGTTGTCATAAGCTGTATATTTGTAACAGTAAGTTTATGGCTGTACTTATTTTTGTAAAGTGTTTGTTTGTGATGGTGTGATTAAAACATGTAGATCTCTTTGGGATACCGGTAGTGAGAGTCCTCTTAAGAGTGCATGATTCTTAACCTTAACAAGAGTATCGTAGTAGACGTTCCAATACATTTCGTTAGTAGTCCATGCACGTAAATGAATTTCGACATAACCCTCCTTGAGGGATTCCACAACGACAACGGGTTAGGATCTTTTATAAAATGATTTTGTGTTTGAATGACTTCTTCTAAGACTTTGATACCAAGTTCCAGAGAGTCTGCGTAGGAAACAAAGAGAGGAACGACGACACGTCGCAACTTATTATGAGTATAATTTATGATCGAATGGCCCCAAGAGATTACTATTAGGAACGACAATAAAAATACCATCGAAGTTTTCTAGTTTTGTTGTAAGTAATGAAATTTCGGACACTTCACCGTCTGTACCGTTGCAACTAATGTAGTCTCCAAGTTTAAAAGGTCGTTCGATAAGCAGAACAATACCAGCGATGCAATTACTAATAATATCTTTAAGAGCAAAACCGGCACCCAATCCTAATGAACCAAGTAGGGCAAGTATTGTAGTTTTTGAAACAATACCAACTGTATCAAGTTATGATAAAGTTGCCAATACATGGATAAGGACAGACATTAGGGCTGAAATGGTGGGTATTAAAGAGCGATTCAAAGGAAGAGAAATCGGATATTTGTGTTGACTAAAAGTATCCTGCGTAGAATTTTAATTAAAGATCGTGCTGCCAAAAAAATCAGGAAAGAAAGGACAACTTTCTTTAAAAGAAGAATGCCCCCGGCTGAAGAGAATGCAAACACAACTACTTAAACGTTTTAATATTTCCCAATCCATAAACTTTATGTTTAGCTTATTTCGCAAGAATAAGGAATACCTCAAATACAAATAGATTCTTAGGGTAGATGATGTTTTGCAGAATTTCTATACCATTTTTAATATTTCTCCAATATATTTTGATAATATTGACTTTTTGGTCTATAATTGCATAAAATGTTCCTGTTTTCGGGTTATAGCGCAGGGGTAGCGCACAAGTCTGGGGGACTTGGGGTCGGGGGTTCGAATCCCCCTAACCCGATATTATGATAGAGCTTACTCTTAAAAAATATAGATTAAGTTCTATATGAGAATCTCATGAAGTGTTGACAATTTTTGCTTGAATTGTCGATAATCGCCATATTTGAGTTTGCCGCTGTAGCTCAGTCGGTAGAGCAGTGGACTGAAAATCCATGTGTCATGAGTTCAAATTCTCATCCGGCGGCATTGAGAGAGTTTTTCCTTGGCTTTTAGTGATTCAGCGTCATAAAAGTAAAGGTCAAAACCCTCTATTCAAAGGGTTTCTTTTTAAAAAGTAGAGATAATCAAGGAAAATTTTGTATTAGATAGTGTCGTCAAATTATTTAATTTTTATGTTGTATTTTTTTCAAAAATGAGAATTATAGTTTTTATATTGTGGATATGATATTTTAATAGGGTCACTTTAGCTTAACCTATTAAAGCAAAATAAAGAGAAAGTTGGACGATCTATAGGAATTGTTTATTAATATAGATCTTTGGGATGATGTTAAAGAGTAATTAATGGCGGTAATTTTCCATTAATTATGCTGATTAGAAGAATACATAACGTAAATTGGTCCATGTCCTGGATTGGGGATATGGCAGATATTAGCTAAATTGCTAAGACATTAGATATTGGTTCCAGAATATTAGTTTTCAAAAATAAGATGGTATTGAAAATACTAATAAATATTTCTGCTTCTGCTTTTCAGTATTCTATAATTTTTTGATATGGGCTAAGACTTCTGAAGTTTTTTAAGATATTTGGAAAATTGTAAGCATTGAAAAAGAGGTACAGATATTTTTACAGTTTCTAATGAAACATATAGTGGTAGTTCATGGTATTTTTGAGCATACGGGTTGGTTTATACGTTGGGCCTGTCCTTATCTATAAACAGACATGATCAAAGATATGCGTACAAGCATATTTATCTTTTGTATGCTACAGACCCTTTTAAAAAAATCTTATCAAATAGAATATATGATTTTTTGGATCAAGATTGGAACCTTATTTTAACTTATTGTTATTATCATACTTTATTTAAATAAAGTATGATCTTAGCCTGATATTTTTTTCATTTTCGTGAATTCAGGAAGGAATTTTTTTACACTTTTATTCTCAAAACGTACTGTCACGATGTGACGACCTGCGATTTCTTCTGCTGTGAGAACTGTTCCACGGCCATATTCGGTGTGGAGAATTATGTCACCTGTAGCGTATTGTGGAGTTTGTACATATTTTCCATATGAGATTGGTCTTCGAGTATATGTTTTATGTTCCATGCCATCAAATTTAACAAGATTGTAGAGTTCACTCCCTATTTCATCCAAAAATCTACTTGGACTATGTCTGGTTGTTTGGCCATTGAACCACCAACGTTTCAAACAGCATGTCATGAGTAGTTCGGATTTTGCTCGGGTCACGGCAACATAGCAAAGGCGTCGTTCATCTTCCAACTCATCACAACTGAATGTCCTTGTAGCGAGTGTATAATCTCTTTTTTCATCACGATTTGGAGGGGGTTTGGGAAAAATACCTTCATCCATGCCAAGAATGATCACGCGATCAAATTCAAGACCTTTAGCTTGATGAATTGTGGTTAACGAGACTCGATTGATATGTTCTTCGTTGGTATTTGTTTTTTTCTCCTAAAAGGCTGATACTTTCTAAAAATGTACATAACCCTTCATGACCTTGTAGGGTTTCTCGCCCAAGTGTTGTAATAAACCCCAAGAGACTATCTAGTCTATTGGTCTCATTTTTCTGATCAGAGGCTAAATAAAATTCATACAGCCCCGTTTCTTTAAGGAAAATTTCAAAGAAAGACTTCAAAGATAATTTTTCAAGCAGATCTGACCAATGTTTAAATTGAATACAAAAGTTTTTCTACATTTTTTTTGGCTTTTCCTGTAAGTTTATCTTTACAGGCATAAAGAGCATCAAGGATGCTGATATTTTCCTCAGATTGCCAGTGTGTAAAAATAATCTCTAGACTTTTTTTTCCAAATCCTTGTGCAGAAATACGACAGATACGTGTGAAACTAGTTTGATCATAAGGATTTACTAAGAATGATGACCATGCCAAAAGCGTTTTGATTTCTTCTTGGTCATAAAACGATGACGCTCCTAAGATAATATATGGAATACGCCGTTTTCTGAAAGCCTCCTCAAGAGGAATGCGTTGAAAATTATTGCGATATAGAATTGCTGTTTGCTTGTAATTTTTTTCTGTTAATAGAGAACATAGATACTGACATTCAGAATCTTGGCTTTGAAATTGGATAACTTGCGGTTTTTTCCCATGAATATCACTAAATAAATTTTTACTTACGCGCTCTTTATTTCGACTAATTAAACTATTTGCACAAGAAAGTATGGCCAAGCTCGATCGATAATTTTGTTCTAAAACAAAGGTTTTTGTATTAGGAAGATTCCGTGCAAAGTCTGCGATATTGGCTGGATCAGAACCACGAAAACGGTAAATGGTTTGATCATCATCTCCAATCACGGTAATATAAGAGTGTGCCCCACACATGCTCATCAGAAGTTTTTCCTGTGTACGATTGGTATCTTGATACTCATCAATGAGTATAGCTTTCCAGCGTTGTTGGGTACTTATTCGTAAGTTTGTATTACTTTCTAAGTGTTTTTGGGGGAGATAAATCAAATCTCCAAAATCTACAGCATTGTTTTTATGAGTAAGGCGTTGTATATATCAATGGTAGCTTGACTTTGCTTTTGATCAATGTCGGAAAGAGAACCATCTTTGAAACTTTGGATGCGCTTATACCAATCTTGTCGTTGTTTGAAGAATAATCGGGAAAAATTGTTTCTAAAATCTGCGTACTTTTACGATCGTCATAAATAGAAAAATGTCGGGATATACCAATTAATTCCGAATTATCTCTTAAAAAGAATGATCCAAAACTGTGAAACGTAGAAAGGAAAACGCCATGTGCTTGTGTTGAGATTTTGTGTAGTCTTTCCCTCATTTCCTGTGCAGCTTTATTTGTAAATGTTAATGCGAGAATCTCGGTAGGTTTGAGATTGGTATTTCTCTAAAACCACACAATACGTGATACTAATACTCGTGTTTTTCCCCGATCCTGCTCCTGCGAGAATGAGAACAGAAGCATCTTTGGCAGAGGCAGCACTCAATTGTGCAGGGTTTAGATTGTATTTGGAAGAGCCTGATTCATTTATGAGATTCTTTTTGTTGAAGTTGGAGTTTTGGTTCTAATATTTTTTATACGAATTGGAGGAACATTTTCAAAATAGGGACCCAAGGACAACCAGGAACTAGGTTTAACATAGTTATAATGATCTTTATAACGTAAAGACAGACTTGAGGGATCTGTATCCTTATTTAAGATAAATGTTAAAGACAGTTCACGTACATCGGAGGGAATAAGTACTTTTTCCGTACTTTTGCCTTCTAGCTCATCAGGACGATGCAGATTTGGTCGAGGGACAGGATTTTTTGGCCGAAAAATTTTATTTCCATCAGTTAATTCAAAAAAATAACGTTCCCCAGGCATAAGTTAAATGTGTCTCAGGCCTAAATCCTGTTACAAAATAATTATCATAATTACGATTATTGCCCAATTTGAGATTAATTTTTAAACGATTTTTCTTTTTTGTTCCTTCTATGTAAAAAGCGTAACCCATAACTGTAAAATATCCATAGCGGGATATTAATTGTGTATCTTGAGGACCTTTACTCAAAAATTGTTTAAGAGGTATCCATGAGCTAGATTTTGTAGGAATTGTGTCATCTTTAGCGTAGCGAAGTTCAAAATTATCAAAGGAATCTGTGGGTTCGACAAGAAACTCAATGGCAAAAATATATTGATTTCCAGGAGATAAGGTTTTTAGACTGAAACTTCTTTTAATGATTTGGGGAGTGTAGATATTTTTGCCATTTTTTAGTTCAAAAAACTTTTTGTTTTGATTTTTTAAATAGAGTATATGTTGCTCTTTATCATCTGTTATTACATTATCATTTTTTACTAAGATTCGCAAAATTAAGCTTTTTTTTCCTTTTTTAGGAAAGTCATAGCTTCCATAGCTAAGCAAAGTTAATGATGAGAAGTTGTCAATGGAGAAATTATAAGCATGCTTGAGAGTTTGTTCTGCGTTAAGATGCAAAGAACTAGGGAGTAGTGCAAAAAAGAGAAAACAACTTAGTTCCAATCTTTTACGAAGTGTACTGATACTCAATATGTTCTCCAAGACCTCCGGCGGCGAATTCGTCTTGAATTACATGTCCGGCAGGGACATTGTGGATAATGGTGAATTGTATCCCATCTGGGGTAAAAGAATATAAGAGAGGAAGTTCTTTCTTACTTTTGTCAAAAATAAGAGTGAGGGCCCCATCAAATTGTTGTGACATTTTACCCCCTAGAAAAATATTGAAGGATACTTCACCAGAGTAACCATCAAGTGGGGAAAGATATCCTCTATTATAGGCTAAATCACTTAATCCCATGTTAAATTGAAAGTTTTCTGTAAATTCGATAATTCCCCATGGAGACTCTAATTTGTCATTTAATTTAAGGAATTTTTGGTATTCATTTAGGCGTCGTTCTTGTTCTGCATCGGTATATTTTGATAAATCAGTATCTAGAGAAACAAAATCATAGCGATGAGTTTTATTTTCATAGGGAAAAAATATCGTAGCAAGTTCATCACTAATATGCAGACTGATTCCTACGTCATAGAAAAAATAGCGACTATGTCCTATTGGCAGAACGCGATCATAATGGTAGGAGGCATTGGGAGTTTCAGGAGTTATAATACTAAGGTACTTCTTTTTAGGATCCAGAAAAATCCCATGTTTTGTATGAAATAATTCAGGAACAATGTGTCCGGAATCGATCATTGTTTTGTAATAAAGAGGTCGCCAAGTGATCCCCTCTTCAAACAAACTTTCAAAGACGGCATCACCAAAATACTCTTTGTCCTCGTAAACGGTTTCTCCGGAGTCTGTTAAAAGAAATTCACTGAGATAACGACCATATACATACCCCTCAGTGCCATCCTTTGTAAGAATTTTGTACCAATATCCCTTGTAAGGCGGAATTTCTACACGTGTTTGACTTCGATGAAGAACCTTTGCTCGCATATTTATAGGTAAATTATAAATTTCTTCAGAGTTTTGGTCAGGTTTTGCACGTACGGGTAAATTGCGTTTTGTTTTACTTCTACAAAGTTTTTTAAGTAGGGAGAGAAATTTTCTGCGTATTCAAGAGCTTTTTTGCGTGAAGAAAATAGTTTAATTCTTCCCACTGGCTGATCAAAATATTTACCATTATGAGAAAGTCGGTAAACGTCTCTACGGACTGATTGGTTATGAACACGTAGAACGGTTCCCGTTGTGATCAATACCTCATCTGTACTCCAGAGAACAATTCCGTATCCAAGCAGATGATGGCATGATAAATATACAGACAAGAGAAGGAGTATCGCCAATTTTAATCCAAAAATTCTCACTACTATAGTACTAACATCTCACAGTAATTTTAACAAGGGGATTCATATATACCCATTTTGAGGGCCAGGACTCATAAATATTTGGGTTTAATTTGTAATGTCTTAGCAATTTGGCTATGATTTCTTTAGTATTGTGTATTCGAATTTTCTTTCTCATTCTCTTACTACTATCTCATATTGTTTTTTAGAACACTTGTAATATATATATCATTTTTTTGAAAGATTTTTGAGAAGTTTTATAAGAATAATATAGTAAATGTATTTAATGGTAATTAAGTAAAATTTCAAAGACAGAATATAAGATTTGATGGAGGTGCGTATGAAATCTTTTAGGATATATTTTTATGTTTATATTACGATAAGTTTTTCGTTGTTTTCTTGTGATATTTTTTCTGCTTCTCAAGTTCCTAAAGATGTAGAGGGTGCTTTCAAGATATTATCAAAAATCTTAAGTTGTCTCAATCGCCTTTGTACTGTTCTTTTTTTGATGTGCGAAAGGGTAATTCGAATGGAACAACAAAAAGTTCAAGATCTTTTGAGCAAAAATTTAGCCAAGAGTATAATGATTTTTGGCTAAATAGTGAAGATATTCCAGAATATCTTCAAGAAAGCATTGTTAAAAAAAATATTACAATACAGTCTGGAAGTTTTCATATAAAAACATTCCCTCGTGAAAAGGGTATCGTATACAAATACAAAAATTATGGACTGGATTTTACAGGTATTACAGGAATAATTGTTGGAACTGAGGTGGATAAAAGTAATAAAACAATGAATATTCAAGGAATATTGGAGGTTTCTGGATCTTATAAGGCTACAATGGAAATTCGCAATCTCAGAATTAATAATAAGAGTGATAATAGTAATTGTGCTAAGCTTGAAAGTCTTGAAAATCAGAGTGATACTGAGAAATGGTCCATTCGTATCAAATATGAAAATCCAAAAACAACACAGGAAATGTCGGCAGAATTTAACGAAAGTAATAAAGAGCAAAAGAAAATCTTGCTTGAAAGTTTATTACAGAACAGAGAACCGGGAGCAAAATATTCTTATTTTTAATGTTTAAAAAAATTATAAAGACATTATATATAATATCGAATTTTTTGAATTGACAAAATCGGACGTTGAAATGCTTATAATTAACTTGTTTTTATAAGTACTGACTTTGGATATTTTGCTTTATTATATAGCATTATTTGGGAACCCGCTATGCATTTTTTGTTATCCATCTACCTCACTTTTGTATTTGTCCAAATTAAGGCAATAACATTGGTTCTCAAGTATATTATTTACAATGCTTTAATCACCTGATTTAAAACAGTACAATCGGTTCAATGAGGAATCGTATAGATATTTGGCTGCCAATTATTAAATAGAGATGCTGAAAAACTCTGTTTACAAGGATTTTGAGTAATATACAAATGTTACTAATTAAGGTAAAATTAAATGTTTTTGTGACATTTTCTGCTTCAAGGAAAAAACAATGATGAAGCAGTATATACTGTTCTCAAATTATTTTTTTATTCAAAAGTATAATACTATTACTTCTGCATAATCTAAAAAGGCTTTAGTTATCTTTTTCAAAGATTAAAATAAGAACTTGTATAACACATCTGTCTATGTAAGAGTATAATGCTGTATGACCCTGATATGACTAGGTGTAAAAAAGGAGAAAGTAGTATGAAAATACTTGTAACCGGAGGAGCAGGCTACATAGGTTCGCATGTGGTGCATTTTTTGAAAACCGAGGGGCACGAACCTACCATTTACGATAATTTGAGTACAGGACATGTGGATGTTGCCGGGATTCTTGAAATTCCTTTACAAGACGGAGACGTTGGAGATGCAATGCGGCTGAAAAAAGTTTTTTCAACGCAAAAATTTGATGCTGTCATGCATTTTGCCGGATCTATTTTGATTGAAGAATCCTGTAAAAAACCTGCTAAATACTATAAAAATAATTTTTGTAATGTTTTAGTTTTACTGGATCTTATGATTGAATATGAAGTTAAGTATTTTGTTTTGAGCTCCACGGCGGCTGTGTTTGGCAGACCTGAGAATAATAAGCCTATTGGAGAAAATCATCCGAAAAATCCTATTAATCCCTATGGACGTAGTAAATTAATGGTGGAACAAATTCTTGAAGACTATGATAATGCGTATGGTCTTAAAAGTGTTGTTTTACGATATTTTAATGCTGCTGGAAATCATGAAAAAGGCCTAATTGGTCAAAGTTACCCTGTTTTAACGCATTTGCTACCTTCACTTTTTAGTGTAATACTTGGTAAGAGTAAAGAATTATTAATTTATGGAAATGATTATCCAACCATTGATGGAACATGTATTCGCGATTTTATTCATGTTTATGACCTTGCTCAAGCACATCTTCTTGCTCTGGATCATGCAATGAAAACAGAGAAGAGCAATGACTATAATCTCGGAAGTGGCAAAGGTTTTTCCGTGATGCAAGTTCTTCATATGGTTGAAAAAGTGACACAATCCAAAATTCCTTACTCTATAGCTCCTCGTCGTCTTGGAGACCCAGAAATTTTGGTTGCTGACTGTACAAAATGTTATCAAACTTTGGGATGGAAAGCACAATATGATTTGTCTCAGATGATTGCCTCGGCCTGGCTATGGAAACAGAATCCTCGCTATTAAAATAAAAGAGATATTCTATAAAATTGTCTTTCATGTCAGAATCGTAATGTGCGCTTTGATATTAAAGTTAAATGCAGAATTATTTAAATAACGCTAAATTTATGATTTTTTTTATTATTAAATAATTAAGATATATAAATAAAATAGACTTTATTTATATATCTTTTGGAGAAGAGAATCTTTATATTAAACAATATTATTAGAATAAGTGTACAACAGATAAAAAATAGGTTATAGTCTTGATTATTTTTGGTATTTTTGGTATTTTTGTACTTGTATTCATGAAAGAGACTCTTTTATAGAGTTTTTAACGTTTTTGAACGTGTTTTGTTTCTTTGAATTCTAGGCTCTTTACTCTTTTGTATTGATGTCCCTTGCTTGCTTTGTGTTTTTGATTCCGATTCATGCGATGTTTATTTATAATTTTTATATTGGCAAGAATTATAAATAAGGTATATTATGACATTTTGGAAGCATATTTAGGATGGTTCTAACTTTTTCTTAGTAAATTTAATCATAAATAATCAGTATTAAAATCCTCGTTTTTGTAGAGGAGTATTGTTCCTTTCTTTCCTTAAGTGTCACAAGGAACTCAAACTATTTGTGGTCATAGCTTTAGCTAGGTACTTAAAAAAGGTCTAAAGTCTAAAGTCTAAAGGCATTAAGTATTAATACCTACAAGTTATTGACTTTTAAATCTAGAGTGTCTAAAATTTTGGGAGGGTGTTTTCGTTGATTTTTTATCCTTTAAAGGGAAGTAGTGGTTCGTACCCTGATGCCAAAAACTCATAAATATGAAGACAATGCCGTAATTTATTGTAAGGGGGATTCTGCCACTGCTTTTTATGTTCTTAAAAGTGGAAGGGTTTGTGTATCCTCAGACGATAAAATGCGTTTGGATTCTAATAAAAACTTATTGTTAGAGCAAATTATTGCTCCTGGCGGGTTTTTTTGGAGCCCAAGCTTTTCTTGGAGGATTTCCTCAAAGAGAGACTGCTGTGTGTGTACTATCGAGTGAGGTAGTTGTCTTTACCATCGGCGAATTTGAAAAGATGGTCGAAGGTAATAAAGATTTTGTTTTTCATATGCTTAGAGTGTTCTCATCAGAATTGTTTGTTTTTCATGATCGTGTTACTCGTTTGATCGATACTAAGGAGATACACCAGCATTTTCTCCTGAAGATGGGTTCTATAATGTGGCAAATTATCTTTTTAGTAATCGTTGTTATTCCCAGGCTGTTATGGCTATGAATCGTTATTTAGATCAGTATCCTCAAGGCAAGCATATTGAAGTATGCAAACGGCGCATTGCCGATGCAAAGTCTAAGATTGGACGTTCATATGACGAAAGTTATAAACTTATATTTCAATCTAATCTTGATGAAGTGAGATTAGAGACAAGTCAAAATGAAATTGAGGGTTTCCATGAGGAGGCCTTATTAATGTTTGAACAAGAAAAATATGCGCCTGCGATTCATAAATTTTCTAAGATTCTTCGCAAAGAAGATGATCCTCTTAGTAATGAGTATGGGCCCTCGTGTATGTATCATATAGGGATTTCTTTTATACATCTGAAGAAAGTAAATGAAGCTATTAACTCATTTACTGAATTGATACAAAAGTATCCTCAATATGAGAAAATTCCTGAGACAATGCTATGTTTGGCAAATTGTTATGAAGAACAGGGAAATACTGAGGGAGCCTCAGTTATTTATAAGAAATTGGCTACAATTTTACCTCAGGGTTCTCCCTTGTGGGAGTCTTTACAAAAGAAAAAAGGAAATTACAATTTTGAGTAATATCAAAAACTTACCTGGACTAGAGCGTTTTCTTGTTAATTTTAAGCAAGGGGACATTATTTTTTGCGAATATGAATTTGGTAAATTATGCTATATAATCATCAGTGGTGAAATCAGACTCTTTAAAGTGATTGGTGATGTGGAAAAAACAATTGCTTTCTTGAATGCTGGTGATTTTCTTGGAGAAATGTCTCTATTATTGAAAGGAGCTGTACGTACAACTACAGCAGTTGTTCTTCAAGATTGTTCTGCATATGCTCTTGATACGGAGAATTTTGCACAGGTAATATCTCTTATTCCTAATTTACGTATGCAATTGCTACGTTTGTTTGCTAAGCGTATCCATCATTTGGAGAGGCAGTCAGAAATATTGCAGCTTAATGATGTTGTAGCACGAGTTGCAGATGTTCTTATTATGTTGGCTGATGAAGTACTAAGTAATCAAGAGGACGAGAATAAGATCCACTTATCTACTAATGTTAATATGGTTGCAAGTTGGGTAGGGTTAACGGAAGAGGCTGTAAGAGAGGCTCTTAATCGTTATGTTGAACAAGGCCGCATTGAATTGTTTCCCGACCATATTCTTGTGAACAATCTTTATGAACTTCGACGCATGGTAAATGGCAAACGGCGTTCTGAAGCTATGTACTAAACTTGTGAGATGCAAATTAGTCTTTGTATTATGTATTTTTTATGTATTTTTATTTTGTGTTTTCCCCAGTTATGCTTATGACCATTATCCTAGTCAGTTTGGAGCTTATCAATCGCCACATGATTTCATAAGTAGACAATTTGAGCAGTATTCTCGATTACAAAGTCCCTTTGATTCCTTTGATATTAAGTTTACAAATTTTGATAAGAATAAGGATTTTCCTCAAATTGATGAAAATGTTGGTATCTCACCTTGGGATTATACTTCGCGATTTTTTATTGTTTTTGCTGGATCCATACCCATTACAACACTTGTAACAACGGCGACGTTTTTAGCTATTCCAACAGATTGGAGTGAGTCTCAGCGTATATTGGTTACTTTAGGTTCTGGATTAGGTCTTGCTGCTACAATAGGTCTTGTCGATCTCGTTATTTATCTTATTATTCATAGAAAATCGTAGATTTGCAAAGAGAGGTGGTATGCAACTGGTGAATGAGGAAATCCTAGAGAAAGAACATATTGTTAATATTTGTGGTATGTCACCTATGAGATGTGATAGATATCTTTCACAAATATGGGGTATTTGCTCTCGTAGTCAGCTTCGTATGCGTATAAGTAGTCTTCATATTGATAATATTCCTTCAAAATTTAGTCAAAAAGTATATAGCGGACAACAGTTAAGATTATATTGGAAGAAAATAGAAGAAAAACTTTTACCTGAGGAAATTGCTTTTGATATTTTGTATGAGGATGAGGACGTGTGGGTTATCAATAAACCCTCAGGTCTTGTTGTGCATCCAGGTGTTGGACATAAGAGTGGGACTTTAGCCAATGCGCTTGTTTTTCGATTAAAGTCCTTATTAGATCAGTTTAATGATAGTATGAGAGCTGGAATTGTACATCGTTTGGACTGTGATACGTCTGGTGTAATGATTTGTGCAAAGCATGCTGAGGCTCATGAATTTCTTTCACAACAATTTAAAAAGAGAAGTGTTTTAAAGTATTATCTAGCGCTATGTCGTTCGTCTGATGCTGTATCAGAAAGTGGAATTGTGCAGAATTATATTTTCCGTAGTCCTATAGAGAGAAAGAAATTTAGTTGTGGACTAGGTGCACAATATGGTAAATTTGCTATAACAGAATATGTCATTGTTAAAAAAAGAAAGAAGTGTTCTTTAATTCTTTTAAAGCCACATACAGGCCGAACGCATCAGCTTCGTGTACATATGAAGTTTCTAGGATTACCTATTCTAGGTGATCCTCTCTATCATAGGAATTGTTCATTTTTATCTTTAGGACTTATGTTGCATGCTTGGAAATTACGTATAGTTTTACCCAAAACAGGAAAATCAAGACTCTTTACAGCTTCTCCTCCTCAAAGATTGCAAGAATGTTGGATGCTCAACTAGTTTAAAAATTCCTGGAAACAAGATGATATGATGTTAAAGCAATTGAAAAAATTATTTTTTAAGGTATTTATCTTTTTTTTGTTCTGTTTTTTATGGAATGGTAGAGTTTTAGCTTTAGAACAGTATTTTAAGACAATTTTTACAATACCAGAAGTAAAAATGTTAGAAGATAATAATGATTGTGTTTTGGATGGTGTTGAAGAAAATTCTCAGAGTATTACTTTGTTCAAAAAAGGTGATTTTGATAAGTTAGCAGACTATACTGATAAATCGCTTCCATCTCAAAAATCAATCTTGTTAGGTAATAGCCAGCCCTCTGGAGATCTGGCTAGAGTGAACTTTCTCTTTAAAAGATATATGTATGGACTCATAATAAAAGATGTGAAGCTAATATTATCTGTCACGGCAGATAATATTAGCTTTCCACTTTATGCACAGAGCATGAATAAAATAAGCCAATATGAATTTTTTTCTGAACTTTTTGCTACATTCGAGTTTAATAAGGTGAGTATAGAGTCACTATATTGTTTGGATTCGAAAAAACTCTTTAAGATAAGTAAAGATCGTATTCTGGTGAGTCTTGTTGCAAAGAAAAAATCTCCATATGTTTTAAAACATTGGCATTATTGGGATGATTTTTGGGGATTAAAGCATTATTACTTTTTTGAAAGGGTTAGTAAAAGTTGGAAATTAATAGCTTTTGATATTGATTATAATAAGGAACTACTTTAAAGAGGAATTGTCTAATACAAGTTTTAAACAGGTGGACAAAGAGTTTAATAAGAGTTCTGTTCCAATTTTTTTTGTTGAAGAGTGCATGATTCCATAAGAATTGGGCCATTGGAGGAGAAGGTTCATCATAGTTACTTTACAAAAGTGTTTCTGACTTTGATTAAGTTTATCTATTTTATTAAAAACAATAACTTTATAGGCAGCATATCGCTGTGCTGTTGAAAGAGCTAATTGATCGAGCTGGGTTAGAGGATGACGTGCATCGATAACAATGACACAAATTTTTAGATTTTTCCGATTACGAAGATACCAATCTAGCTCTTTTTGTAGAGAGGAATTAGTTTTATGAGACATTTCATTATAACCATATCCAGGAAGATCAACTATTCTTGCAAACAAATCAGCTTGACCAATGAAAGGCAGAGTATATAAATTGATATGTCTTGTTTTTCCAGGAACCCTAGACGTTTTTGCAAGAGAACGCACCTGACAAAGAGAGTTAATTAAAGTTGACTTTCCGACATTACTACGACCTAGAAAAGCTATTTCGAAAGAATGATCACAGGGCAACGAAGAACAACAAAGTACGCTTTTAAAAAAACTCGTTGCAAAAAAATTTACCAAAAAAAGGTTCCCCGCCTGTATTTGATAAAATTTGTTGTAAGATCTTCTTTTAAGGAAAAGGTCTTACAACAAATCTTTCTCTAAAATAGTTCTTCTTTGTTCATTAGAAGCATTTTGAACAGCTTCTTCACACATTTTTTTAACCCTGTCAGATAAATGCTCAATAAACTTTACAGAGCATCTCATGTCGCCAATAGTCTTGATATAACTTTTGACCTTGCTGGTTACAACCAAAATCTCTTTACTTTCTTCTATCATACTTACCTACTCCAAGTAATATAAAATTTATCCTACATTTTTTCTAAAACAGGTATGTTTAGAAG
The DNA here is from genome assembly GCA_023974075.1 of Chaenocephalus aceratus. Classification (NCBI taxonomy): domain Eukaryota; kingdom Metazoa; phylum Chordata; class Actinopteri; order Perciformes; family Channichthyidae; genus Chaenocephalus; species Chaenocephalus aceratus. The sequence goes on along the minus strand of JAMFTG010000040.1, from coordinate 362,861 downwards.
ATAGAACCCAACTTCTAAACATATTTTCACTGCCTGAGTTAAAATACATCTGGCAACAAGAATATCTAGATCACCAGATGTAAGAACAGGCACATCATGATAATATTTATTATAACATTTAGCAAGATCATAAAGTCTATTGGCCAGAAGATGAGGAGTATATTCGCATGCGGCCTGGTTAATAACGGTTGCAATATCATCGAGGATCTTAATAATCTGCCATTCTTCTTCAAGTGATAAAGACTTTGCACGGAACTGCCCTTGCAAAGCAATCTTGGCTTCTTTTTTCTGTAAAAGAGAATGAGCTCTAGCTAATGTATATTGGAGATAAGGACCGGTATTCCCCGTAAAACTCAGAGATTTCTGGGGGTCAAAGACAATATCTCTATTTGAGGAAACTTTAAGGAGGTAGTAATGCAAAGCGGCGAGAGCTACCTTTGAAGCTGTGTCTTCTTCTACGATATTAATCCTTCCTTTTGCGGTAATTTCTTTTTCGGCCATAACTTTGAGACTTTCAATAAGATCATCAGCATCTACGACAGTTCCTTCTCGACTTTTCATTTTGCCGTCGGGCAGGTTTACCATACCGTAGGATAGATGATAAAGATCTTTTGCCCAAGCAAACCCCAATTTTTTTAATGCATAGAATAGTGTTTGAAAATGGTATTGTTGCTCGTTGGCAACGACGTAGATAAGTTGGTCAAATTTAAAATCTTTACGACGTTCTACTGCAGTTCCAAGATCCTGAGTAATATAAACGCTTGTCCCATCTGAACGCAAAAAAACTTTTTCTTGAGGCAGGTTATCTTCATTAACAATATTTAACTCAGAAAGATCTAGGCGAATTGAGCCATCTTTTGCCTTAAAAAAGATTTCCTTATCTATGCCATTCATGACAATCTCTTTTCCAATTTTGTATGTTTGACTTTCAAAATAAATTTTATCGAAGCTAATATTTGTTTTGTCGTATGTTTTTTGTATTCCATTGATGGCCCAATTATTCATTTTTTTCCATAGAGTCATAGTTTTTAGGTCATGATTTTCCCAATCAATGAGCATTTTTTGAGCCATTTTTTCAATATCTGGATTTTCTTTTTCTAATGCTGTATAACGCACATAGAAATCACCAACAAAGTGATCACTTTTTATATTTTCAGATTCTGGAGTCTTTCCTGTCCTAATTGTTGATAAGCAAGCATGCTTTTACAAATATGGATACCACGGTCATTAATAATATTGACCTTAAAAACATTAGCTTGGCTATTTTTCAAGAGTCGACTTAAACTTTCACCTAGGCAGTTGTTGCGTATATGGCCGAGATGTAAGGGTTTATTTGTGTTAGGAGATGAAAATTCTAGCATAATGTTCTTATTTTTCAAGGTATCTGAGGTGTAGAAGTTATCTTTTTTTTCAATAATTTGAGATAAAATCTTTTTCTATAATGGCTTCCCGTTTGAAAAAAAATTTAGATAAATATTTGTAATTTTAAGACTTAAAAGCGGATTAATTTCTTGTAAACGGTTAGAAATTTTTGAAACTAAACTTTGGGGTGAGATACCAGCTTCTTTAACAACGGCAAATAGCGGGATAGCAAAATCGCCATATGAAGAATCTTTAGGAATTTCCGTAACAAGAGAGTTTAAGCATTGTAGTGATGGACACACTTCTTGTATAGAATTTTTTTAAAAAATGAAGGCATTCATTTTGCAGTTTTGAAAGTATCATTAAAGATAGTTTAAACCTCTTCTGAGTGGTCTGTTTTTTCTAAATCAATAGAGGTATTTGCATCATAAACTAACCCTATATGCATAAGTCTATCTTCAACATCACGAAGATCTGTAATCAATGTCCAGAGTTCTAAAAGAATAGTGGTATAATATGACAATTTCTCTTCGAGTTTCTCATTTTTAAGATAGAGGTCGGATAGATTAGAGACTGGACAGTGTTGTTCAGTAAGACCATCATTGTAAATTTCTCGAAAAGCCAGCGCAACAAGGCGTAAGGTTTCAACAGTGTTTTGTACAAATGCAACCGCATTGCGAGATGTAATAGCAGTAATAGTTTCTAATTTTTTAGAATCAAGAGTATCATCTGTAAATTGTTTACCAATATCACCTTCGGGGCCAAGTGTTTCAACGAAAGTTTGAGTATCCTGGGAATTTTTAGAAAAGAAATCCAACCCTTCAAGAAGTTTTGTTTTTTCTGCTTTGCGATAAAAACTTCCTGAATTTAAGATAGGTTGCATGACATCATCACGAAGTAAGGGAAAAATTGATTTATAGAACTCATGGACAAGAGCAAATGCCAATGGGCATGAAGGGCTGAACTGTTTAGGCCAACTTTGCTGATTATAAGATATTATAGTCGGAAAAGTATTCAGATTTAAGAGTTGACAGGTTTTAAGACGTAGAGCTTCAAGTTTTCGTTTTGATATAAAAAATCGACAAGAACGCTCAATTCTTGATTTCCAGAATTTTTTGTAAAGAAGAGCCCAGTCTTCCCCGCCAGAAAGAGGAGTAGGATTATAAAAACAATTCTCCTTGATTACTCTCAGGAGTTTTGTCAGAGGTATTCTATTGAATTCACCCATTAAGAACATGGCATCAGCGGCCAGCTTAAAATCATTTTTTAATTTAACGCCTAATCCACCTGGAGGAGATAAACGTTGAGCCTGATAACTAAAGACAAAGAGACATTGGAGCAATCGGGTAGGCGGACTCATAGTAAAAGCATGAGTGATATCATTAAGTTTTTCAATAAGGTTCACTAAGAGCTCAAAGGGACATAAGTCATCCTTTGAAAAAAGAGCTAAACACTTACTAAAATTGAAACTTACAAGTCTCTCAAGATGTACTAAAATGCGTACTAACATCGAAATAGAACCTTTTTGTTGTTTGCTAATTTCCCCTAAAATATTATCACAGTTACGTAAAATGGTGTTTTTTAACCCTGCATTATCTGTAAGCGGTTGACGTTGCAGAATATTATCGGGGTCTGTTTCGTGCTCTAGCCTTCTGTGAATGACAGGGATTTCCTCTGCTCCCAAAAGGGCATAAAATTCTTTTCTGTGTTCGCCTAATGCATCTAAGAGAGGTCTGCGAAAAACATCTAAAGCAAGGCTTAACTCTTCAAATTGTCGTTTAAGAGGGGGTAAAAATTTCCTTAGATTAAAGTCAATAAAATTTGAGTATGTTTTGTTGATTTCTGCCTTAGTCTTTTTGAGAAATAGCAGTTCCACACATCGGTCATGATTTTCCCTAAAGATGAAAATTGAAATAAAAAGCATAATTCTTTCATACAAAGTTAAGCTGTTTTTGACCTGACTAAGTTGCTCTGAATTTAAAATCCTTTGCTCACCTGCATCAGAGAGAACAACATCTTCCTTGTAATCAGTCTCAAGAGTAATTCTCTGTAACATCTCTGCACGTTCTTGCGAACTTAGAGATGTTACAGCTTCATCAAAGATAGACGTCTGTTGCACACCAACTATCCTCACTCCGGGTTGATAATTTCATTTTTAAACGTCAAACCCCCTTTAGAAGATTAAAAGAGATTCAAGCAGTCCCTGCGGGAATCGAACCCGCGTTACAAGAATGAGAATCTTGCGTCCTAACCACTAGACGAAGGGACCGAAGTTCTTCCCGGGGAGGACTCGAACCCCCACTAACAGATCCAGAATCTGTGGTGCTACCATTACACAACCGGGAATTTTACATTTTACTAGGCCTTTCGGTAGGTGGTAAAATGTTTTGATTTACGAAAGTAAAACATTAATCTGACTTAGAGCATATACCGGAGCATCGTTAAGGGTATTTTTGCCCATATAATCTAAAAATGGAGAAATTAGTCCAAATTCCTTTCCTTGATACTTTAAAGCGTTCCAAAACCAAGACACTCCATTTGCCATTGGGTTTTTCAGGAAGGAGAACATAGAATCCAATAGTCCCCGTTTTGAATTACATACAACAACAACATACTCTTTTAGATCGGCAAGTTCTGCTGCTCTCTTGAGGACCTCATTAAAACTTCCTACTCCATCTAAGAGGCCGAGCTCTAGGGCACGCTTTCCTGTATAGACTTTTCCTTGCGCAATATCGTCTGCTGCCTTGAGATCCTTGGCTTTCCCAGCGGAAACTACACGATTTAAAAACTTTTTGTAAATAAAATCAACACTGTTTTGTAGCATTTCTTGGACAATATTAGGAGTAGGCGAGGTAAGCCACCCTGTTTGTCCACCATTTATTCCAGATTGTGCATGAGTTGTGATTGTTTCTACAGTAACACCATGTTTTTCTAATATTTTATAGGCATTGAAGAAGTATCTGAATACCCCTATTGAACCTACCAAAGTTCGTTCTTCAGCCCAGATTTCATTAGCAGCAAGACTGAGCCAATATCCGCCTGAGAGAATTCCCCCGGCTCCAGAAACAATAACGGGGACTTTACTACGGGCTTTAATGATGGCTTTAAAAATTAGCTCCGTTATAGCAACGGAGCCTCCTGGTGTATCTACACGAAGAATAATTACTTTTGTCTTTGGATGTTCACTTGCAACTTTCAGATTTTTAATCAAGGCATCTGCATCCATAACATGAGGTCTTTGGCCGACATAGTCCGTAATTTCTCCTGTGGCATACACGACGGCAATGCGTGGTAAAGATTTTCTTGAACTCTCATCGGAGGACATTTTAACAGCTTGTTCTAGATAAGAGATATCGTTTTGACGATTCTGTTCTTTCTTGTAACCAAGTTCTGTCAGACATGTATCCAAATCGTCCCAAGTTCCGACACGGTCGATCAATCCTTTATCCAGGGATAAAGTGGCTTCGTCTCCTTGATATTCATTGAGAAGTTGGGGTCTATCTTCGACGTATTTATGGAAATCAAGATTAGCGAATCTTTTATTATTAAGAAGCAAAGAGGTATACCCCTCCCATTGATCTTGGAGAAGTTGTTTGCGCTGTTGACGTAGCTCAGGACTCATTTCACTAGAAGTGAATGGTTCAACAGCACTTTTAAATTGACCAGCTTTAAAGACATAAGCATTGATTCCATATTTTTCCATTGCACGCAAGTAGAACGGCATACTAGAAAGTAAGCCATCAATAGCAACTTCACCTAGAGAATCTAGCCAAATTTGGTCGGATAGACTAGCCAAGAGATAGGATGTTAGCCCATAACCGTAGCTGTAAGAGTAGATTTTTTTCCCAGATTGTTTAAATGCTTGAAGTGCACGATAAAGCTCAACAACACTAACAAGGGAACTGGGTTTCATATTCCTGAAATCTAAAACTACAAGTTCAATATTAGGATCTTTACTGGCGTAGTTTAATGTTGTGACGAGTCTTCTGACCGGAGTATATCTAGATCCTTGGGGATCAGCATTGGCAAGAAGCGAATTGAAGTCTTCTTGCTCGACTAGGGAGCCAGAAACATTGAAGATGATACACTGTTTTACTTTTTTATTGTCTTGATGCTGATCTTTTTGATGAGATATCCAGGATATCATTCGATCTGAACATCCAAGCATCAAGGTTGCAATCACAACTCCAAGCGCGAAACGATGGCAGGGAGATACACGAGAAGTAGACGATTTCCACATTATCTATATTTGTCCTTTTTTTTCTTTTCGAATAATATTTGTTGTATTTTTTTTATAAAAAAAGGGTTGTTTTGCTGATGAGATTTTAATGAGAAGAGTTTATAAATTATGAATTCAAGAAGAGATAAGGACATAATCAAAGCCTGAACAGAAAGGTACATTTTTGACAAAAGAGAGAACTTGACAGGTTATTTTGGTAGTGTAGAGAAAATGTATGTAAGAGTAAGCAAGAAAGAGCAAATTTAGGATTTCCAAAGTTTCCCAGCTTTGAGGCACTTTGCACAGATTTTTGAGATACGAGGGGTACCATTTTTTACAGATCTTACACGCAGGAGATTAACTCGAAAGACACGAGCAACTCTTTTTACGACATGTTCGCCATTACCACCCTTTTTTTTACTCTTTCCCTTTCTGGGAACTACATTTCCAAACACAGTTATTTTAGAACAAAATTCACATATTCTAGGCACTTTTGAACCTCCCAAAAGACGAAAACACTACTGTGAATATTAACGTATACATTCTTTTTTGTCAAGTGCTAACATACTACTACTTGACTTATGGGTATTTATTATATAAGTTCTTGAATAAAGTATTTTTGCTTGTGATATCTATAATTGTGAGTCTTGTAATTGTAACTTCTCTTTTTTGGAGTTGTGGGGATCCATCGTTTTTATCCCTTCCCGCTACAAATATTTCTATTGAAGAGAGTCGATTTGGAGTGGTATCTTTACCTTATCTGGGCTTGACTTCAAAGTTGGGAGTTGGGGATCAAATAGTAACGTTGCGTACTGGAGATATTGTAAAAATTGATGCTGTGCGTATGATTTATGATGATATACGTGGAATTTGGCTTGATCATTATCGTGTTATTGTTGACGATAATCATGCTGGATGGACCACAAGTGAATCTTTAGAGTTGTTTAAGTACATTCAGACTGCTAAAAATTATCGTAAAGCACTGCAAGCCAAAAGATTAGAGTTATTTGATCAAGAATTTTAAATGCAGAATGCTTTAGAAAAGATAATTTGTAATTACAAGGAGGTTTGAGAATTATTATGTCTTATCAAAGAGGATATCGCATGACACTTGATGATGTTCATGTTAGAAGTCGTTCATTAGAAAGAAAATTATGGCGTAATGTTTATATATGGATGGCTTTGGGTCTGATGACTACTGCTGGTGTTGCGTATTTATCAGTAAGGACCGAAATTATAAGTTCTGTTCTTCAAACCAATCGCTTATTGACGAGTTTGGGTATCATGTTTGGACTTTTTGGACTTATCCTTTTTATGTCTAGACGCTTACATACCATGTCCATGGGTGCTGCTGTTTCTTGCTACGTCCTTTATACGGTTTTAGAAGGATTATTACTTTTTTCTCTTTTTCAGTTTTATAGTCATTATGTTCTGATAAAAACTTTTGCTGCGGCTTCTGCAATGTTTATTGGAATGAGTTTATGGGGTGCCTTTTCTAAAAGAGATCTTTCATCCATGGGAAGATTTTGTGTGATGTTAGTTTGGGGACTTCTGTTTGGAATTTTGATGAACTTATTTCTTAAAAGTTCTTTTTTCGACTACATAATATCTTTCATTGGTGTTTTAGTATTTGCAGGATTAACAGCTTATGATACGCAGAAAATTCTTCGTATGAGTAAAGAGATGGGTAACAATATTGATGAGTCTAGCTTTGTAAAAGCATCAATTATGGGGGCCCTCATTTTATATATAGATTTTATAGGACTTTTTTTGTTTCTTCTCAGATTTACTTCTGGTGGTATGGGTCGAGATTAGAACAGTCTTTTTTTTTACTATAAATAAGGGTTAAGATTTTTTCGCGGATGAGAGAGTCTGATCAAAACGATCAGACTTCTCATCCGCGACTTGTTTTTTTTCTGAATTCACTTCTTCTTGTTCGTCTAACTTTAATCCTGATGTACTCTCACTTTAGATGAACGAGGCAGTGATTTTTGCTTACGCTTTGGTGTAAAGACAATTGTACGAAGAAGAAAGAGAACTATCAGGAATCCCAGATAAGCAATAATAACAAGTTTGTCAGATAATATCTCGAGAATGATATTATATATTTCTCTACTACGAAGCATTTTTGGATATCCTTTTCATATTATTATGGAGTGGTTTTACGTTTTCTAAATGCTTAGTCTGAGTCTTATTAAGGAATAACTTTTTACTGTTTGCAATAAGAACAATGGCAAACAGTATCATTACAGAGTCGATAAATGAGGCTAAAAGAATAAGATAAATCATAACAGGATCTAAAATATGAGATCCTGTTCCTAAGGGATTTCCATAAATAGTGCATGCAGTCGTTAACATGAAAAGAAAAATATTTTCAGATCTATGGCATGCCAGAAATGATGCCAGAAATGTTGATATACAAATCAAAGCAAGTTGACCAAACTGAAGATTTAAACTCGAATATGATCGTAAAATTGTGATCATAGCTATGTTACACACAAAAATTGATCCCGATTTTCCAAAGAGGATAAATAAAGGTGCTATAAACCCGGCAATATCACGTTTGATAGCCAGTTTTTTGTGACTATAATGACTAGCTATACACCCATTGAGCTGTATATTACGACAAAAAAGTGTAAAAGGTAGATAAAGTATAACGTGTTTCCAGAAAGCAAAAGGATTTTTATCCTTGCTAAAAAAATGGCATAAAAGAGTTGTTATAATGAAGACACTTAGAATAACAGAGCCAAAAATGAATAAGAGAAAGTTATTATAACTTATGAGATCACGTTTTCTAAGTTCTAATACGTTATTGACAGTAAAGAAAAAAACTGGAATCCATGCAAATTGCATAATACGGTCAAAAATGTGGTAAAAGATACGAGACAGTGAATCAAAAAAATTATAAGTAGGTTCAGTAACCTCCCGATCAAAAGAGAGATTTAACCCAAGTAGTACTGCAAAAATGACGATCGGCAAAAGAAAAGGCTGACTAAAAATGCTTAATGCATTCATAGGTAAAATCGATTCTAAAAAGGAAGTTTGTAATATAGGAGGTTCTGAAAAAATTTTTTCAAGTTGAACAGGTATTCGTTTGATAGGTAAAATAGTTCCCAGAAAGGTTGCAGTAATAGAAAAAAGTAAAGAAAGTCCCAGAGCTAAAAATGTATTTATCAGAAACATTTTAGAAAGACGACGATCTCGTTTTAGTTGAGCTACTGCCACAACAAGGCTAAAAAAAAGATAGGGATAAACCAAATAGCGCCACATAATAAGAAAACTATCAGAGAGCAGGGACCAGGTTTTAGAGAACTTAAACATATCAATTGGAAGAAAAAGTCCAAGTGCAATACCGAGTACCATACTTATCGTTGCACGATATGAAATCTGCACAATTTTCCTCCTTACCCCTGGTTAATAATTAACATGTGTTTTAATGTTTAGTAGAAAAGATTCCTGGTTTTGGATATAAAAGCCAGGAATTTCGTTTTTTTTTCTGAGTGTTCAGAAACAATCTTAAGTACATAATCTACAAAGCCATCAGTGTCGTGAGTCTCAAGCTCAATACCCAGAAAGTAAGGAGATTGATCACTTTGCATTAAAACTTGGGAATATACTTTAAGTGCTGCTCCGATTGCACGAGATAATTGTTGTTTGGGGTCTTGTGAGCGCACATATAAAAAGTATATGGATGCAGATACACCTTCTGTAAAGATTCTGCGACAAAGTTCTTGTACCAGATGAATAATAGATTTAAGTTCGCTATCAATGATTTCATCAATCCTTTGCGTAGTCAAATTTGGAAAGGATTCTTCATAATGAGGACTAAAAATAATAAAGGTTTCAGAGGGTATGCCTGAACGCCGTACAATCTCTCTACATACAGTTTTCGTAGAGAGATAACTACTTCTATTCCAGGGGAATGCTTTAGCATATTTAGACGATTCAAAACCAATAGTAAAGATTTCACGACCTCCGACAAAGAGGCGTTCACAAATTTTATGGCAAACATAATCTTCTTTTCCAACAACGAGCAAGGAACCAGAAGTAGTCACTCCGCGAGTCTACTATACCAATAATTAATAGTCAATAAAATGTTTTTTTGACTATTAATTATTGGATTATCCTGAAAATCTTTTAAAGACTTCATAAGTTGTCTAATTATCATCTTCTAGTAAGCGAAAGTCTTGTATATCAATGGACTCGGATCGCAACGGACGTACGCATGCACTTTGTTTTATTTGAGAAATCATACTATCTACATGTAGGACATAACGTGGAGTGATGGCAATATCGGCTTTTATTAAGGGCAAGGCATCATCATTATTTTGTTGCGGTTTTGTATAAACATAACGAATGATACGAAAGGATGAATTTTCCTTGTTATCGTGACTGACAGGCTCAATAATAGCAAAGTTTCCAGATCCTAAATAACTCAGACGTTGAGGATATTCCACAGATTCATTGCCTTTAAGCGATGTAATTACACAGTCAAAATGAGCAAAACCCTTGCCACCAGGAGCTTCAGTAATAGAGGTAAAATCCACAATACTTTTATTACAGAAGGCACAACTGATATTGAGTTGTGGACGAGGAGTTCCTCTCTCGGGACGAAATTGTGATTTCAGATAGGGAATGGGCTTTTGGCGATTTGGTCTAGAAATAGTGAGTTTTTTTTCATTAAATTTATACGACTTTTCTCTTGTCCTGGGTTTTTTATGCTGTTTGTCGTCAGTATTATCATGAGAGAGAGGGGAATCTCTATGCTGTTTGCGACGGAATCGGGATCTTGAAGATTGAGACGAAGAAGATAGGCAATGTTTTACCTTACTATTTCTTATTGCTTGGCTCATTATCTAACTCCATACCATTCCATTCTAAAAGTCCACGAGCAAGAATGGTTGCAATACCTGAAACAGCAGACTGAATATAACTCATATTATGAATTTTATCTTTTAGATCAGCAATTTTGAGAGGATCTGTGGGTTTTGCTATACGAATCATATTAGACTTTCGTCTCCTTGAAACGCATTTTTAATATGTAAAACCTGTAAATTGGCAGGTTGGATTAGAAAGATATCGTAACGTAGAGAATAGTTTTGGTAACAATAATTTTTTTCTAAAAAATACAAGGAAGTTTTGATAATTCGACCTCTCTTTCTCGCATTGATGGCATATTCGAGATCAGCTTTTCCATAAAAATTCCAACATTTGACCTCGACGAAAACTAATTCCTTATTGCTTTCTAGAACAATATCGACTTCACCATAGGGACTCTTAAAGTTTCTATGTAGAATATTAAACCCTTTTTGACAAAGATTCTTGCATGCAAGACTTTCACCCCAGTATCCCTTTTCTTTATTCGTCAAATTATTACATAACTTCAACGGAAAAAACCTCCGTTAATAAATACCAGTTAAGAACTTATAAGAAAAAAATCAAGAATACCATTGAAACTTGCATAGACGAGACTACTTTGAATCTTTAGGAGAAACCTTGCTTCGATGTCCTACAAATTCACGAACGCGCGCAGCCTTTCCGACACGATCACGTAAATAATACAACTTAGCTCTACGAACTCGTCCACGCCGCACCGTTTCAATTTTTTCCAATCTCGGACTATGCAGTGGAAAAATTCTTTCTACGCCCACTCCAAAAGAAATTTTTCTCACTGTAAATGTCCGACGCAACCCGCCTCGATTTTTAGCAATCACGGTTCCTTCATAGATCTGAATACGCTCTGTCTTACCTTCAACAACTTTGAAGTGAACCTTAACCGTATCACCAATACCAAATGTCTCTCTATCTGGAATAATTTGAGACTCTTCAACCTTGTTTATTACGTTCAAAAGTTCTCTCCTCCAATTTTTATAAACTTCAACTTCTAAATTTTAACTTTTACTATTGTGTATGATTTCAGGACGATTAGCAAGGGTCTTTTCCTGTCTCTTTATGTCACGCCATTCTCTTATTTTTTTATGATTTCCGGAAAAGAGTACATCAGGTACGCTCATTCCTTCAAAAACCCTTGGTCTTGTATATTGAGGATATTCCAGAAGATTATTTTGAAAGCTTTCTTCTTTCAAACTTTCTATAGAAATAACATCTTTAACAAGCCGCAAAAGCGTGTCAATAATGACTAGACAGCTGAGTTCTCCTGATGACATGACATAATTACCCAATGATATCTCTTCATCCACATATTGATCGATAATTCTTTGATCAATACCTTCATATCTTCCAGCAATTAATCCAATTTGAGATTTCCGAGACAATTTTTCTGCCATATCCTGGGTTAATAATCGTCCACTAGGACTAGGATATATAATATATAAATTTTCTTTTTTATAGGATTGAATAGCACGAATTAGAGGTTCCGGCTTAATAACCATACCTGGCCCACCGCCGTAAGGGATATCGTCACAGGTTCTGTGCTTATCATCAGCGAATGTACGAAAATTGATATTAGTATACTTGACAAGATTCCTTTTTATTGCGCGTGCAGCGATAGACATGGTAAAATAGGAATCAAAGATATCAGGAAATAGCGAAAAAAGAAAAAAGTGCATAAGTTAGAGAAGTCTATCATCCAAGAGCTGAATGGTCTTTTTATCAGTATCAACATCTCCTATAAAAACTGCGGTATAGGGAATCAAAATATGATCTTGATCATCGGTTATGATATCAAGGAGAATACTATAAGTTTCATAGTAACCATCAACTTTGCCAATATATGTTCCATTAAAAATAAGTTTGCACCCAATGAGATCAGCAATATAGAATTCCCCAGGCTCTAAAACAGCTAAAAACTCACGTTTCACACTAATTTCAAAACCTGAGAGAGAAGAAACATTTTCAGGGGTAATAAAGCCCTCAAATTTCATAAGAAGAAATTTTCCCTTTAATATTACAGAAAGGACTCGCACTTTAGTAGAAGACTGATCCTTATGTAGGCTCACAACCTTTCCTTCTAGTTGGAAGAAGTGATCAAATTCGCCAGAAAAACTTTCAATCTTGATAGCCCCGTCTACCCCAAAGGGTTTAGTGAGCTTTCCGATTGAAAGGTAATTAATCCAGTATCTCCAAAGCTACACGTCTACCATTACGAGATGCACTTGCTGTGATAAGGGTTCTTATAGCCTTTGCTATACGCCCATGACGTCCAATAACCTTCCCTAAATCATCTTCAGCAACTTTAAGTTCTAAAATTGTCGACTTTTCACCTTCGATCACGTTAATATGAATTTGAGAAGGATCTTGCACCAAGGCCGTTACAACATATTCAACAAGCTCTTTTTCCATGTTTTAACATGCCCCCCAATCATCCAAAAATTAAAATTTGATATTACTATATTACAAGAGAACTTGTTAAAATATATTAAACTACAACACCATTTTTTCGAAACAGATCTTTAACTGTGTCTGTTGGCTGTGCGCCATGGCCTAACCAAATACTTACTCTATCTTTTTCCACATGAAATTTGCTATTTTCAATCGGGTGATAATAACCGATTTCTTCAAGAGTTCTGCCATTGAGTGGCTTTCTTGAATCCATAACAACGATGCGGTAATAGGGTCTTTTCCGAGATCCTAGACGTTTTAAGCGTATTTTTACCACAAATACTTTCTCCTATTTTATTTTTTAAAATTCTCTTTCCTGTTAGAATATTATTCGTGTTATAATCCAGAGAGAACGACGTAATTTCTAGCTAGTGCTAATATTGCGAACATTCCCTAACAGGTTTTACACAGGCTATTGGGAGTTTTATATGAGAATATCAATTCACATATAATTCATTCAGCAACAAGCGAATCCTACAAAAAATTATGTAAGTTGTCAAAGGGTTAAGGGCAAAATCCATGAAAAATAAACGAAAAAAAGAGCTTATCCTATGAGCCAATGATCAACGACCTGCTCTACTTCTGTAAGAAAGCGAAAGCGATTTTCATGAACCCATGTTAAGATTTCTTTAAAAATAGTACAACTATGGGCACTTTGAGCAATCCAGATCCATCTAGAAAGAGGAAGATAAGCTCCATTTTTACCGAGTCTAATCCCTAAGCACTTTAAAGCAAAAATACGGCTAGAAAAGTCAAAATCTTCATTTTCTATGACAGGTTCCGTTGTGTAGCGTAGATTGAGTGATGGATTGAGAGCTATACGTTCTCCCCATAAAGCCGCACGCATAGAGAAGTCATTTTTTTGCCAATAAGGATTTTTTATTATAGGATCATAGCCACCCAGATTAAGAAATCGGGTGCGATTGTAAACTCCACTATAGTCGAAAGGACTGAAAATACGTGTATCGTGGCGATCAGAAACATTGCGTACTACGCGGAACCCGATGCGATCAAAAGCTGGAACAGAGTGCACGGGAAGTGGAGTTCCAAGACAATCATAGAGTTGTCCTACAGTACAGAGATCTTCGCGCTCTTCGATACGCCAAAAAACTTGAGCAGAAACATCTTGAGCAGAAAATTCCTGATTACTCCAAATCACAAAAACAAATTTACTATGTGCTTCGCGAATAGCGATATTAACCATTTCACCAGGCGTCATGTCATCATTAATATGAATATAGCGTACCTGATTGACATCGGGAATGTTATTGAGATTCGTATTAAAAATGATGAGTTCTTGCGGATTGATACGCAAGACTTCTTTTACAAGGGGTGAAAAAAATGGCTCACCACTGCATGGTAAAATGGCTACAGTCAGGGCATCTTCATTTTTACGTGGAACACAATGATCTAAAACTGTGTAAACAGCTGAATCTTTAGAAATTGAAGATATAGTACTCATCACAATTCTCACATATTAGGGGATATTTTTGATGACTATGGTCTAGACGATAATGATTAATCTTGTCCCAAATTGTCTCTAGGGTTTCATGAAAGGCATTACCGATATTCACATTACCTTTAATGTCTGCGGCACAAATATTTACTACACCATTAACTTGAATAGTAATTTCACGTTGTAATGCCCAACATACATTACGTTCAAGCGGAGCAATATTCACAGGTTTTTCATCGGGAAGACTGTGGCAAAAGTTGTTATATTTTTGGATAATGACCTGAGCCTTTTCATCCTGCTTTTGAAAATGATGATAAAATCCTTCCAGTTCATCCTCCAGTTTTTTCTGTCTGACGCTTTGTATCCATGTATTTTCCCGATATTCACGTAAAGCCCTTTCAGTAAAATCCATAGCTGCCTGAAATCCCACACCTCGCAGCTGTTGATAAATCTCCTCTTTATGTGTATCTAAGGTAATAATTAATGAAACACGGCTTTTATCCAAAGATAATAAGGTTTGCCACATTAAGTCTGTCCATCCGATTCCGCTTGTTTCTAGATGTAGATGAAGACTTGGTTTTGCAAGAACTTTTTTCATCATTTGATCAAAATCACAATGAAGACTGACTTCTCCCATATAGGATAAGGAAACAACAGCTTCTTCAGAAAAAGAAATAATTTTGTCTAAAAGATTATCCAGTTGTTCAAGAGACATAAAAATATGCGCATTATAATTCTTATGCGATGTATAGGGGCAATAGGTACATATTTGCGGGCAATTACTACTGATTTGCAAGTTATAATAGGAAGGATATCCCCATAAAAAGTCAGGATGTTCGCCTATCATTGGCAAGATTTTTGCAGCTGTATCGGCACCCATTTCCAAAAATTTATCGCTAATCGTAGCATGATGCTTATTGGAATAATTTAGTGCAATTCTCATCGCACGCATATCAATAGGACTGATTTCTGTCTCAATGGAAAATTGATTAATATCTTTCTTCATTGTTTCAAAGAAAAAATTCCTTTGTAAAAAATTTGCACTTTTCCAGGCTTGTCCTTCAGAAAGGTCTCGCAACCAAGGCAGAATACGTGTGTGAATAATAAAAGGTGTAAGTCCACTAGGATAACCTTCTGCAAAAGTAAAATCTGCACGATATTTTTTATGATTTTCCCGCATTTTGATACAGAGTTCTATATCTAAAAATGGTTCATCGCCATAGACATAAAAGATGGAATCAAAGTTGCGAGCCTTATTTTCTAAATTTTCAAAAAGTTCAGTCACTGATTGGTCATAAGTCATTGGAATATCGCCTTGCTGCCCCAAAACTGTGATTGACGAACAAAGAGATTGCATTTTCTGCGATACAACATCAAGGCAATGCGCATACTCTCCCCAAGGCTTTGCAGCATGTTCTGAGTATGTGCGCATATCAATTACTGCTAAATATTCCATTCATCTCACTATCGGCACAGCATCTATAAAACTGCTATAGCAGTTTATGCACGTCTATCTTCTTTTTATTTGTTATACCCAATTTAAAGAAATATCGTGTCGGAAAGACTTGTCTCCATAATATTTTTGTGACACACTTATTTTGCGCCTATAGCTCAGTGGATAGAGCAACTGCCTTCTAAGCAGTAGGTCGCACGTTCGAATCGTGTTGGGCGCGTTCGTCGTAATTTAGAAAATCCCTTTGAAAAAATTTGATTAAAGACTTTCATTAAGGGTGAAATAACTACTTTTTGTACCCTTTCAATAATATGAAAATTTTGTAGGATTTTTTGCAGTATGTTTAGAATATATTCCAAAAGAATATGGGTACATCCGGGGGCTTGTTTGAAATTAATAGTTTGGATTATACTCGTTGCGGTCATATGGCACAAATAACAGACATTTTTGATAAAAACTTTATTGAGTACGCATCGTATGTGATCAAAGATCGTGCAATTCCCGATATCGATGATGGTTTAAAACCGGTTCAGCGACGTATTTTGTATACGTTACATACCATGGAGGATGGTAGCTTTCATAAAGTTGCAGCTGTTGTTGGGCAGACAATGTTTCTGCATCCTCATGGTGATGCAAGTATTTATGAGGCGCTTGTTGCTCTTGCCAACCGTGATATTTTAATTGAAAAACAGGGAAACTTTGGAAATCTTTTAACAGGTGATCCTCCCGCAGCGGCGCGTTACATAGAATGTACATTATCATTATTTGCTAACGAGATTCTTTTCGACGATGAATTAACCGCTTTTGTTGCTAGCTATGATGGAAAAAAGAAAGAGCCCGTTGTACTGCCGTGCAAAATTCCTCTTACACTTCTTATTGGTGCAGAAGGTATTGCAGTGGGTATGTCAACGCGCATTCTTCCTCATAATGCAATCGAAGTGATTGATGCTGTAAAGAAATGTTTGCGAAAAAAGCCTTTTCAGCTTTTTCCTGATTTCTTTGGTGGTGGCCTTGTTGATGTTAGTCAGTATCAGGATGGACTGGGTAAGGTTCTTGTACGCGCTCGTATGGAATTACGGGATCAAAAGCATATTATAATTAGCGAGTTGCCGCATGGTTCCACGGTTGAGAGTTTAATACAGTCCATTGATGATGCCGCGAAACGGGGAAAATTACGCATAGGAAGTATCAATGATTATACCGCTGAGAAAGTGGAAATTGAGATTGAACTCCCAAGAGGAGTTTATGCCAGTGACGTGATCGATGCTCTTTATGCCTTTACAAATTGTGAAACATCTATTTCTGTGAATTGCCTTTTGATCAAAGATCGTAAACCTCAAATTTTGACAGTCACGGAAATCATTGAATATCATACTTTGCATCTGTGTAAACTTTTAAAGCAAGGTTTGCAGAATGAAAAAGATCATCTTTTAGAGAAAATGCGTCGTTGTATTTTTGAACGTATTTTCATAGAAAATCGTGTTTATAAGCTGCTAGAAGATTTGAAAAATAATAAAGTGATTATCATAATGACGCGCGAAGGACTTCTACCCTTTGTGACAGATCAAATTAAACTTCCTATTACGAATGATGACATTGAGTATTTATTATTGCTGCCTATTAGACGTATTAGTCTCTTTGATATTGAGAAAAATCGCAAAATTTTACAAGATATTGAAAAGCGTGTTCAAATTATCGATCAGTATTTGAGCGATATTATCAGTTATGCCTCTAATTTTCTGGATACGGTATTAAAAAAACATCTTAATCACTTAGTACGTCGTACTGAAATTAGCAATTTTCAGAAGGTTGATGTTCGTCATGTCGCTTTACGTAATTTAAAGTTGTACTATGATTCAAGTACTGGTTATATTGGACACGCCGTTACGACTGGGACTTTTATTGCTGATGTTTCGGTTTATGACCGTGTGTTTGTGATGAAAAAGGATACAAGTTATCAAATTTATGAGGTTTCGGAAAAGTTGTTTATGGGTAATGATATGCTTTATGTAACTCTTGCAGATAAGGAATTATTGAAAACAATAATTTTCAATATTATCTATAAAAGTAATGAGAACAAGTTCGGTTATATTAAGCGCTTTAAAATTACACAATTTCTAACTAATCACCCTTATAAGTCTCTTCTTCCTGAAAAAAGTAAATTGTTGGCCTTCGCAATGGGTGAAGATCTCAAGATAGAGATTGAATACAAGCAACGTGTATTGATTAAAGAAGGGCAATGTTTATTAAAAAATTATGCAATAAGGGGGATTCAAGCTCAGGGGTTGAAATTAAGTCCTAAAGAGGTTGTACGCGCAAAATTTGTACCAAAAAAGGGGTAATTGAGTAATGCAAGATATTTCTAAGGAACAAAAATTACAACGTTGGGCTCTTGTTACGGGAGCATCTTCTGGAATTGGATGTGGAATAGCAAAATTTTTGGATCAGCGTGGATATTCTGTAGTTCTTGTTGCTAGAAATGAAGAGGAATTAAATAAGGTTCAAAAAGATTTACATAATGAGAGTCGGGTTCTTTGTAAAGATTTGAGTCAACCTTCTCAAGTTTTGGAGATTTTTACTTATTGTGAAAACAATAATATAGAGATAGAGTTTCTGGTCAATGATGCAGGATTTGGTTTTCTTGGTGATTTTGTGACTGAACCCATTCAAAATGTGCAAGATATGATACAGGTTAATATTATAGCTCTTGCTATGTTAACAAGACTGTTTCTTCCTAAAATGGTTGCTAGAAAGCATGGAAACATTGTACAAATGGCTTCTATTTCTTCATTCTTTCCAGGTCCCTATATGGCAAATTATTATGCCACAAAAAGTTATGTATTATCGTTTTCACGTGCCCTTTATTTTGAGTTAAAATCTTCTGGAGTGCATGTTCTTGCCGTGTGTCCTGGGCCTGTATTAACAAAATTTTTTCACAGGGCTGGGGTATCCAATTATCGTGATGCAGTTGATGCAGTGAGACCATTTGTAAAAACACCTTATCAAATTGCTCAATATATGTGGAAGGGTGTTCAAAAAAAGAAACCAGTTATGATTTGTGGATGGGTTATGGTACTTTTAGTATATTTACACAATTTGATTCCACATCATTTGCTTACTCTTAAAAAGATGCCTCCTTCAGGAAAGGATAATTAAAACATTCTACTTCAACTTCAGGAAAGTAAATAACAAGTAGGGTTCATTTGTCTCAAAAATAATAAATAATTTGATCCGTTTTATGAAGTAGCTTTGGTTTATTTTAATTTTATGTATTGTGATTCATTAAAATAATGTTATTGGATTATACTGAAGTTATTATTTCTCCTTACTGTGTTGATTTTTAGAAAAAATTGTATACGAAAAGAGCGTCAAATAGACATAAAAGTTGGGTTTTACAAAAGTGTTACAAAATTATAAGGAGTTATGATAATAGAGGATAAGCGAGAATCGAAAACAGAAGAACGTTGGGCGTTAGTTACGGGTGCGTCTTCTGGTATTGGGTATGAGATTGCAAAGTTTTTGGATCATCAGGGGTACAAATTAGTACTGGTTGCCAGGCGCGAAGAGAGACTTCATGAACTACAGCAATTTCTCAAGAATGAAAATCATATTCTGCGTACAGATTTGAGTAAGTATGGGGAGGTTTTGCATGTTTTTACTTATTGTGAAACCTTTGGAATTACATTAGATCTTTTGATTAATAATGCCGGATTTGGTTATAAGGGTGAATTTGTAGATGAGTCGCTTGACACGGTACAAGATATGATAAAGGTTAATATTACGGCTCTTGTCACATTAACCAGGCTTTTTCTTCCTAAAATGATAGAGCGTTGTCAGGGATGTATTGTTCAAATAGCTTCTGTAGCTTCATTTTTTCCAGGTCCGCATATGGCAAATTATTATGCAACAAAAAATTATGTTTTATCATTTTCACGAGCTCTTGCTTTTGAATTACGGTTTTCTGGAGTGCATGTTCTGACATTATGTCCTGGACCTGTTAAAACGGAATTTGCTCAAGTTGCGGGAGCAGGTAGCCATTGCTTTTTGAAAAAGAGTATCAAGACTCCGGAACAAATTGCAAAAATTATGTGGAAAGCCATCCAAAAAAAGAAAACTGTAGCCGTTTGTGGTGGAATATTTAGTATTTTGCTTGTTTTAAAATATATCTTGCCTCAAAGTTTGATTATCAAAATTACTGGATTTTTAAATAAGTCGAAAAAATAGTATAATATTCCCAAGGTTAATGGGGAGATTGTTTTATTTTTAAAAATCGATTATTAATTATTGTTGGTATTTTTATACTTTCTGCTTGTGCACGGTCTTTGCATCAGAAGAAAGAGATGAATTCTTTTGTTGATCAAAGAAGTTTTTTTTGTTCAGATGCAAGTTATTATGTATTGATTAATTTTGATAAATTGCGAGATTTGATACGTGTGATGAGTCGTCATTTCGAGGTTATGAGGAGTTTGCCATTTCGCATCTTAAAGCATAGAACAAGGAATCTTTTGTTTTATTCTACAGAGAAGGCTCATAATTTTTTACTTCAAGGGGAATTTCCTAAATATTCAACTGATGGACTTTTATCTAGACATCCATCCTGGATCAAACTAGGTTTAGGTACTGATGGATATGGACATTATAATTCTCGATGGAAAGTGGGATTACCAGAATCTCATGTCATGTTTCTAACAACAAATGATTTGAATAAACTTTATCATCGATGTCATTTGAGTTGGCAAGATTTTTTACCTTCCTATGTGATTTCTAAGTTTGAGAAGCACCCCTTCATTGTTTATTACCCAAAGGGACATACAATTCTTGAATCTGCGAAGAAAGAATTTAATAACTGGCCAACTTTTAGTCTTTTAATGTCTATTTCTGTCATTAGTAAAAGAAAATATTTTGTGACTTCAGAGTTCTTATTTCAGTCTGATGATCTTGCTAATCAGTTTCAAGTCGATTTAGAGAAAATTTTTTTTGATCACAAAAATTCGTTTGATGGAGGGAATAAGGTTTTCTCTATGTTGAAGTTTAAACAGGAACACAAAAAACTATTTTTGTTAGCGACTTATGATGCTGCACAAATGGTGCAATGGTCAGAGATTATTTTAAAATTTTTTCGTTTCGAATTTTCCTCTATTTTGAAGTTATTATCTTAGGATGTACTGAGTTTTTGATGGCTGTTTAAAATAGTTTTTCCAGAGATAATGCGATTCCTCCCAGAAAGATCTTGATAAACTTTTATTTCAGTAAAGTTATTTTTTAAGAGATATTTTTCAAGAATGTGCATTTGTGTTGGATCTGCTTCAAGGTACACAGATTTACAACGATTTTTTGCATGTCGCAATAGTTTTTTAATGAGTTTTAACCCATCTTTACCTCGTCCATTGAGAGCTAAGGCTGGTTCTTTCCAAGATTCTTGATGTTTTTTTTGATACGTTTCTTTAGGAGTAAGATAAGGTAAATTGGCAATAACGATATCATAAAATTGACATCCTCCCCGCAAAAATGGTTTACGCAGGAAGTTGGCATTGGGAATCTGGAGAAGATGTTGGTTTTTTGCGAAGATTTTCTGGCTGACTCGCGAGACATCACTGGCTGTAATTTGCCATTTGGGAAAATGGAAAGCCAGACTCAGGGCAAGACAACCCGTTCCCGTTCCAATATCGCGTAAGGAAAATACGGTCGTAGATTCATATTTATGTAGAAAAATGTCAATAAAGCATTCAGTTTCTGGACGAGGAATGAGTAATCCTGTACAAACATGAAAACTTAGAGGCCCAAAATCTTTTTTGCCAATAAGATAAGCAATGGGCCATCCCTTGATTCGCATTGATACAAGAAGGCGCAGCTGTGCACAGATATTCAAATCTTGAGAAAGAGCTTTATCCCATTGTAGTAGAAGATGAGATCGAGAGGATCTTGTACAAAAACAGAAAATTAATTGAGCATCCAAGAGAGGAGTTTCGGATATAGATTGTAATTGATGCTGTACATCCAGGATCCAATCACGCACGGATAAAATTTTCACAATTGGATAAATAAGAAGGGAAAATCTGGAATCAAAAAATTAACTCTAGCAGGGGAAGGACTCGAACCTCCGACCTCCGGGTTATGAGCCCGACGAGCTGCCAACTGCTCTACCCTGCGATACACTTGCTTAACATAATAGGAATTTGTAGATTTCTTGTCAATAGAATGTGTTGTGAAAATGTGTAAAATAAGAACTATTTTACATTTGTAACTAGGAGTATTTGATAAATTGTAGTACAATGAAGAATATGTTAAAGGATTATATAAATCCTGCCGAATTTAAAAGTTTCGCTCAAAAAAATGAGATAGACAATATTCTGCACTTTATTAAAAATTTAGCCACATTATTTAACTTGCGAAGAGGGTAGGGTGAGTAATATTTCTTTTGATGCGCCTAATTCTGCACAAGGTCCAACTGTTTACGTGGGGGGTAGGGCTCTTTCGGAAAAGGGATGGAAAGATAAGTTTTCACTGATATTAAAATGGCGTATAGGTCAAGGTATCAGTAATGATGCCAGTAATTTGAGCCATAAGAGTGTAAAAATATCTAATACTATTGGGTTTTATACTCAATGTAAGACATGTAATAAGTATTTACTGAAAGATAATACTTTTCAGCATTTTTATTGTTGTCAGGCTTGTCATGTCTCGTATAAACTGTGCAATATGTGTGGTAGGGCTTTTTCTAAAGAGCATTATCAGGATAAGACAATTTGTTCAACATGTCTTGATTATGGTCGTTATAGAAGATGTTCTAGTTTTAGAATCGTAAAATATATTCCTGTGAAGGAGTGAGTGTAATTTGGTGTGTTTGGTGTTTTTGGGGCCTCCTGGTTCTGGTAAAGGAACAATTGCAAAGTTATTATTAGAAAAAATTGGTGTTATCCATATTTCGACAGGCGATATTTTCCGTGAAAATATTAGACGTAAAACGCCACTTGGTCTTCAAGTTCAGTCCATTTTGGACGATGGTACTTATGTTCCTGATACATTAACAAATGAGTTGATGCGTTCGCGATTATTGGAAAAGGATGTTCAGAATGGTTATATTCTTGACGGCTATCCTCGTACATTTCCTCAAGCTAAAGCCCTTGAAGGGTTTGCACGGATTTCCGGCGTGATTGAACTTGTGCTTCCAGAAGAAAAATTGATTCAAAGATTGGCAGGGCGTTTGATATGTCAGGATTGTTCTGCTATTTATAACAGAATAAGTATTGTTCCGAAACAGCAGGGAATTTGTGATGCTTGTGGCGGGGCTTTAGTTGCTCGCAAAGATGATCATCCTGATTCCGTAAAAAAGCGTTTACAAGTTTATAGGGAGAATGCAGCACCTCTTAGGGAATATTATAGAAAATGTGGATTACTAATTTCTCTTAATGTTGATTGTCCTAAAGAAGAGATCTTAGAGAATATTCTCAACTTTCTTAAAAATTAATATCAATTTTTAAATGGGGATGGCATTTTGATCAGTTGTTTCAAGGACGCGAATCGTCTGACTGATCAGTTTGCTCATATTATCAGCGACTTCAGTAAGTTCCCAAAATAAAATGGGTGTTTTTAAGAATACTTCATTAGGAACGTACATAATATGTGTTTCCGAAAGTGCTATCGTAGAAAGTGATTCCTTTTGTTCGTTTATTTGCGGAAGAATATCGTAGTATCCGTAGAAACTATCTTGAGAGAGAGTCTCGACTAAGTTACGTTGGTAAAATAAACCGACCATCCCTTTTTGTATTAAGGCAATGCTTCCATGTCCATCAATATTAAGAGTTGTATTTTCTTCGTATTTTTCATAGATAGATAAATCTAAAACGCTATCCAGAATCTTTCTACAGTGAATATTACGGAAAAGCTTATTTTCTTGAAGAATTCTTCTTTGCTGTATTCGAAAAAGATAGGCATCGAATGTTGAATATTTGTGAGCAAATTGTCTGTATACGTCGGTAGACATTCGTATTATTTTAACAAAACTTTTTGAGATGTATGTTCCGAAGCAAGGGTGATTATTGAGAACATTTTCCTCAGCAAGTATAGAACTTACCCCCAAGATTTTTACTGTTCTTGTGTCTGGAGATATCCATTTTACCAGTCCTGATACTATGATATAGGTGTAAGGAATACTATGGCTGTTACGTAATATGACTGTCCCTGCGTTTATGAGAATACGGTCTTGTTTGAGAATTATTTGTCGATCAGGGTATTTTGTTGCAGGAAAGTATTCTTGTATAAATGTATCCAAAATTTGTCCAAGATAATCTTTGGAAGCTGGTAAAAGAATATCCTCTGAACCAAAGACAGGACTTCCTGCAATAATCTGATGACGTCTTGGCAAAGGTCCAGAAAGATGGCAAAAAACTAGTTTCCCCGAGGTATCATTAATATAATCCTCAGGATCACCATGGATGAGCCCACCGTTGACGTCAATTTTTTTTAGATTAACAGGTAGCGAATACAGTTGCCAAATTTTATGAAAGTGTTTGTTCAGTACTTCCTCGTACTCATCTTTTATAGTTAGAAATGATTCATGAACCCGACGACTAATAGTATCTGCAAGATGACCATAACTTCTGTAAGAATTTCCTATACGCTTTCTAAAATAATAAATATTGGTGGCCACAGGATGAGGACTTAAAACAGGTAAAACTTCAAAATCATCAAGTTGAGTCCATTGTTCGGACTTCAAGTCACAGATATCAAAAAAATAGGAAAAATGATCTTCGTTAAAATTCATTAGTGTTGCCAGTTTTTTGACAACAGAAACACGCACCAGAGGCAAAGCGTAAAATTTAATCCTGTATTGACTACGAATAATACTAGTTATTCCTGCGAAATGATCGTCATGCGCATGGGTTTGAAACAATCCTTTGATTTCATTAAGCCCGATTCCAAGTTTGTGTAAACTTTCTAAAACATTGGGACCCGCATCAATAAGATAGTATTCTCCTGAAAGACAGAGTACAGAAGCCATACAGGGATGATCAATATTCCACCCATTACCCATTCCGCTATGGATGACAGAAAAATCTCGGCGTGTTGTGGGATGATAATCAAGATTATAAGGAACACCGTAGGATTGATTTTCCGTTAATGTCAAGTCGATGATGACGTCATCATCTCCATATTGAAACAGGTAAACATTCAGACCTAGTCTGACAATGTAAAAACCATCTACGAGTTCAATAGGCTCTTCATTATTTTGAATTTCTTTGAAAGAGAGTAAATTTTCGTTCGATTTCATTCCGGCCTTGAACCTTTTTTTGAATGCGATGAGAATGTCTTTATGATAGGATGATGTGTGATTACAAGTTATAATTTCTTCATCAGTCAATCCATTAACTCCACGGTCAATATAAGCCATTTGACAGCGTATTTGCTCAGGAATACCTATAATTAAGGGTCTTGGTCCAAATCCAGGATGTTCAGGTATACCCATTCCTTGCTTATAAAGCATATGCATAATAGGAAATTCGGTGAGATTACATAATTCTCCATTTTGTACCGAGATATCTGAAAGTAAAATAGCGTTGGGCCCTGTTTGCCATTCCCATTTGTCATCTTCAATAGGTTGAATGCACCCTGTGCGTACAAGTCTTTTGACACTATCCATGGGACATCCACATAGTATTCGAAGATTGACTTCAGGGACTTCTAGATAATAGACACCGTCTGTAACTTGATGTTTTCTCATTAAATTCTACATAAAAATTATAAGGATGAGTTGTCGAAAAGTCTAGAAACTTAGTACTTAACTTGAGTTTTTTTAACTTAATCATAAAATGACAACATTTCAATTTTCAGAATTGTATACAAAATGGTAAAAAATGGAAATATGACCCACATGATTGCGTATACATCATGTTTTATTTTTATAGAGATTTTTGGGGTCAAAAAGTATAAAATGTTTTATAATTGAGCACAAAGTCCACAGAAGATGGCTTATTTTTCTGTTTCAACGCTTTAAAATGATAATAAGAAGTTTATCAGGTAAGCATTGTGCAAACAGATAAGAAGGCAATTTCTGAATTCTGGATCGCAATATTTGAAAGGTACTCGAAATGAATACAAAGAGTTTTCTAAAAAGGGGATATGATTGAAAAAGGATACTGCTGTGAATGATATAGGGAGAATAAAGAGCCCTTATTCTGTGAGTTATAAAAATCTTATTGCAGTTGCAATCCCTTTAATGGTGCAGGGTCTTGTTATTACAATAATGACGCTTGCGGATCGAATTCTGATGAGTCATTATGATGTTATCGAATTTGCTGCGTTGACTCCTGCATTTGCTGTAGCTTTTACAATTGCTGCTTTTTTTAATGGAATTGTTTTTTTTGTGAGCACTTTAGTAGCACAGTATTATGGATCTGGAGATCCAAATAATGTAAAAGTTACTGTGTGGCAAGGTATATATTTTTCGCTTTTTTCATGTTGTTTGCTTGCGGGTGCAATGCCTTTTGTCTCGAAAATATTTCAATTGTTTGGACATTCACGGGACTTAATTGTTTATGAAAAAATTTATGTAAATTATATTCTTGTTACAATGATGACAGGTTTTTTCATGGGTTCAATGGGCGGATATTTTTCAGGCAGAGGACGTACAGGGGTGATGATGTGGGGTGCGATTGCTGGAAATCTTACGAATTTAGGCTTGGATTTTTGGTTCATTTTTGGAGGATTGGGCATTCCTGCAATGGGAATTGCAGGAGCTGGACTTGCAACGCTTTTTGGAGGCGTTGTTTCATTGTTGGTGGTTTTGAGTTTTTTTATTTATGATGGTTTATATGGATCGGGAAGGCAGTTGCGTTTATTAATTCCTGTATTTGATGGGAAGATTATGAAAAAATTACTATATTTTGGTATGCCATCAGCTATTCAGCTTGGGATGGATACTGGAGGTTTTGCCCTTATGTTGATGTTTATGGGGCAATTAGGTTCTGTACCTACTGCTGCTGCGGGAATGACATTGAGTTTACAGCTTTTCTCGTATCTTCCCATTATCAATATTGCAACAGCATGTGGCATTTTAGTGAGCCATGAACGAGGTGCTAGACAATTTGGAAATATTAAGGTTCTTGTGAAAAAGACTATGGTTTTAGGAATTCTTTTAAGTTTTGTAATTACAGTAATTTTTCTTTTATGGCCGGATGTAATGATGCTTCCATTTTCATCGCATCTTGAGGCAGTAGAAATGAAAGAAATTGCTGTATATTTTCGACCTATGCTAATGATTTCCTGCGCATGGCTGATTCTTGATGCAATTTTGAATGTTTACTTACATGTACTCAAATCTCTTGGGGATACAATGTTTATAATGATTGCCTTTTTGGTATTAATACCGATTACATTTGTTTTTCCAGCCTGGATAGCCACAAAATCTTTGGGCGATCCTATTTTGCTCTACTTAACCACTCTTTTCTATCTTTTTGCTTTATTGATAGTTTTTGCTTTAAGGTATCATAGCGGTGTATGGAAAAATATTAATATGATTTCGGGACAAAACAAACTACAAACACCTTTAGAGTCTTAAAAGTTTGGTATAAAAACTAGCACTTTCAGAAAGTTTTTGATACATAATTTTATTTGTTTCCAAATTTTCAAGAGAGTCAGTTTTTATGTTTTGATTAAGATGAAGATCATGTAAAAAGAACTGGATCAAGAATGAGACGAATTCTTTACTCAGATTTTTAAGCAAACAAGAATCAATATGTGTAAGTTTATCTAAAGAAGACTGAATATTTTTTTGATGTTTTACTAAATTGAGTAAGTTCTGAATTTCTTGTTGAGCTTGTTGAGTCAGTATAATAATTTCTTGAAGCTCCTTGCGCAATTGATGATGTAAAGTTTTGTATTTGTTATTAAGAAGGGTTTTATTCGTTTTAATTTGGCGTAATTTCTGGCAAATATTGTTAATTTTAATGCGATTTTTTGAGAAACGATATAAATCATTGCATTGCGCTGAAGGCATATTTTCGATTTTGACTCCTAGAGAAAGATTAAAGCAAGAATAAGTTTTGGCTTGATTTTCAAACCAGAGACGATAAACTTCCATTCGTCGATCAGTGCGTATCTTTTGACCACAATTTCCAGAATGATACAGACTGATCGATGATGCATACATTTGTTTTGTAAAAACATTTTCTGCAGGAATTAAGCGTGATTGATTGATAATAGCGCGATGTTCAAATTGAGATCCATGAACATGTGTAGTGAAGCAAGGATATCCTAGGTCTAATCCAATTGTCCAAATAGACTGAACATTCATCTTTCTACATAAGTCGAATGCACTTGTTGCTACTGATCCTCCAGAAAGTAGTTCTCCTTTCACTTCTAGATGTTCTTCAATGTACTTTCCTAGGGGAAAGAGAGAACTTGTGAGAAAAAAAGAGAAGTCTTTTTTACGCCTGAGAATACTGGGATAAAGGCTGGGATCAGCGACAAGAATAGATTGCGAGGTGTGACAATAATCAAAATGGCGACTATTCCAATATTGACTATCAACAGAGACGACAAAATCGGGTTCAATTCCATGCTTAAGCAGAGTAAATAAAGCGGTGTCTACACAAATGAAAACACAGCGATCATAAAGTTCTAAAAGATGGGGCCATAAGGTGTCTAAACTGGGACCTGCAGCAATAAGAAGAGCTGGAATTTCGGAAAAGACTTTTTCAAGATGATAGATTCCCGGAATGTCAACAAAACATTCCATGTTATGAGAAAGATTGCGTACCCAGAGTTTACCCTGTTCTTCAAGAGTTTTACGATTGACACTTTTACACATAAAGTAAAAAGCAATAGTTTTTTGTAGGTCTTTATAGATATCTGGAAGTCTTTTTGCAAGGGTGCGATTCGCAAGAACATGACCCGTATGAATATGGAGTTTTGAACAAAGATCCACTACATCGTTACCATGCAATGTATGACAAAGATAGACGAAGGGGCAGATCAGAGGTTTATACAAATCTCTGAGTGACAAAGCTAAGCTTAGCAGATGTAAATCGGGTTCTATAATAATTATGGGTTTTTGATCATTGTATTCTAGAATTTCTGAAAGCAAATATCCGAGTCCTAATCCGAGAATAATATATCCTTCTTTATTCTTTTCATGACTGGAAAGATTTTGGACCATCTTTTGAGCTTCTGCTTTAGGATTGTAAAGTGAATGTACTGCTTGTTGATAGGAAAGAAGTGTAGGATCCCCTGTGCGACTTATAGCAATTTCAATGCCTTCGGGTGGGTTGTCTTGGAAGGGAGACAGTATTTTCTTCCATGCAATATGGGGATATCTTGTGCCTAGGGCTTGAAGATTTTTTGTAAAGATTATGTGTCTTTCGTCATGACCTATGCCCGTCAAAACTCAATCCTAATTCTGGTTTGGGATGTAATCAGTGTACCTGCTGGAGGAAATTGTTCAGTTGCAATTTTTCCATTGCCAAAATAATGATAGCGAAGATTAGCATTGCTTTTAAAGAACTTTTCAAGTTGTTGTCTATTCATTCTTGTAAAGTCGGGCAAATATTTTGCTTGTCTTGCAAGGCTGTCTGATGCGATGGAAGGAGGTTCGTATTTAAGAGATTGTAAGGAATGGATACTTTCAGAAGGCAAACCATAAAGAGGAATCATTTCTTGTGCAAGTTCACCAATCAATGGTGCAACAATATTGGCGCCAAAATAACTTTTGCCTTGTGGATTAAAAATAACAATATAGATAATAAATCTAGGATCTTGTATGGGAAATATGGCCAGACTACTAGCGATATAATTTGTACTACTATAACTTCTTGTCAATGGGTCGAAGGTTTGACTTGTTCCAGTTTTTGCACCAATACGAAGTCCGGGTACGCGCATGGTCCTTGCGATTCCTGAATCTACGCCTAATTCCATCATTGAAAGAATGGTATTGGCCACATGAGGTGAAAGTATTTCTGAAATCATCGTTTTGGGATATTCTTGCACAACGGATCCATTAGGGCCTATAATACGATGAACAAGACGTGGTTTGAGCATTATTCCATTATTCGTTAAGGCTGTAGCAGCTTGTATAATTTGTAGGGCTTGTACTCCAATTTCTTGTCCAAAGGCAATAGTAGCCTTGCTACGAAGTGACCAATTTTTTAGGTTAGATAGAAGTCCCGCTGTTTCTCCTGGAATATGGACATGTGTTTTTTGTCCAAATCCAAACTTCCGAAGGTTGTCATAGAAATCTTGGGAATTCATCTTCTCGCTAATTACTGCAGTTCCTACATTACAACTATTGGCAATAATCTGTGCAACTGTTTGTTTTCCGTGAACTTTAGTGCATTTGATCGTAATGGGAATGCCTTTTTTTGGATAAATCCGGTAAAATCCTGGGCAATCAAAAACATCATTTGTGGTTACAAGACCTGTATTGAGCACAGAGCTAATCGAAAAGAGCTTAAACACACTTCCTGGTTCATAAATGTATACAGCGGGACGGTTCAGCCGTTCTTCAACCTTTGTTGTATTATAGTGATTAGGATCGTAGGAAGGAATGCTAACATAAGCTAGGATATCTGCTGATTTGGCATCTGCGGCAATCGCAATAGCTGATGATGCTTTATTTTCTTCAACAGCTTGAAGAATTTTTCTCTCTAGTACAGATTGTAGAGGAATATCCAAAGTGAGTTCTATAGAGTTTCCATGAACATGATCACGCTGGATTTGCTCAAACCCTGATGGTGCCAATATACGTTCATATGCATATTCCAGCCCATCACCCCCACGATTATCAAAGTTTACATAACCAATGAGATTGGCAGCAAGTTTACCATGAGGATAAACACGACCCTGATCCACAATAATACGCACCCCTTTCATATTATGAAGTTTTATAAGGGATAAAATTTTATCACAGCTTTCCTTGTCTGTTTTGCGTATTAAGGTGATATTGAGAGGTCCGTCTTTGGTAGCAAGTTTTTGATACAATATTTCTTTATCCCAGAGAATAAGAGGTGCGAGATGATCCGCGATTGTTCTTATTTTTTGATCAAAGTCAGGGTTTTTTAAATTTTGAAATTCAGGTTTCCACAAATCTACAGTATAGGTTTCAACTTGTCCTGCTAAGAGATATCCATTGCGATCATAAATGGAGCCTCTCTCAATTTTGGGTAATGTGATTTTATTTTGAGAAGGATACTTTTTAGTACCCAAACAGCATAAGCGCCCGGCAATAATGAGAGAGATGATGAAGATATAAAAGACAAGAATCCAAGACTTTTTTGGAGTATTGATTGGCTGATTGTGTAAATCTTCCTCATAAAAATCATTAGACATAAAAAATTATAATCTACTAACTACTATGAAGAATACCTAAGACGGAACCTGCGACACTTTTTTTACTAATAAGTCCATAGTGACGAGAGTCGTGACTTCGTGCCAAATTGTCGCCGAGTACAAAATATTGATTTTTAGGGATATGAAGAATATCATTTTTTATAGGCCAATTAATACTAGGATCCAAGGGTATATAAGTTTCACCTACACAAACACCATGCTCTGAAGTGATAGGAATATACTGATCCCCAATGAATACCGCACGTTTGATCACCCTTTTTCCATGATTAGCATCAGTAGAAAAGATAAGTAATTGATTATTTCTGGGTTTTTTTAATCGCCAGAAAAACCGTTCAACGATCACAAGATCGCCTTCCTTGAGAGCGGGCAACATAGATTCCTCAAGAACCATATATGTGGTTAGTCCTACCGCAGAGTAGGATAAGAACACAAGCCCCATGCAAATCAAGCATATTAAGGGAAACCTATCCATAGATCGATATATCGTAAAATTCTTTGTAAAAATAAAGGAATTTGTTTGAGTTTTTAATTTTAGGTTCTCTAAGATGAAATAATATATTTTAACTTTTTCAAGATTAAGAGATTTGAGAGTGTATAATATTATAAGGACAGATGCTACTTGAGTACTTGATCAAAAATTGCTAGTATAGAGGATACATTTGTTGAGGGAGAGTATCTTATGAGTGTGCGTGTTCGCTATGCCCCTTCGCCGACAGGGTATCAGCATATTGGCGGGGTACGTACGGCTCTGTTTAATTATTTTTTTGCCCGTGCACATGGTGGAAAATTTATTCTTCGTGTGGAAGACACTGATAAAGAACGATATTTTGAGGATGCGCTGAAAGACTTGTATCGCGTTCTGGATTGGTTGGAAATTGATTATGATGAAGGTCCTGGAAAACCTGGAGATTGTGGACCTTATGTGCAGAGTGAGCGTTGTCAGACTTATAAAGACTATGCGCAGGAACTTATTAATAAGGGATATGCTTATCACTGTTACTGTAGTGTAGAGCGTCTTGATCGTATTCGTAAAATCCAACGTTCTAATGGAATGGCTCCTGGTTATGATCGCCAATGTCGTGATCTCAGTGAACAAGAGCGAGAAACCCTTGAGAAAGAATGTAAGAATCCTGTTATTCGATTTAAAATCCCTGAAAGTGGGGATGTCACGGTTCATGATGAGATTTTTGGTGATGTTTCGCGTGCATGTAAAGATATAAGTCCTGATCCTATTATTTTGAAGTCTGATGGGTTTCCAACCTATCACTTGGCTAATGTTGTTGACGATCATCTGATGAGTATTACACATGTTTTACGCGCACAAGAATGGATGCCTAGTGCTTCGTTGCATGCTCTGTTGTACCAGGCATTGGGTTGGGAAATGCCCAAAATTTGTCATTTACCCATGGTTTTGGGACAAGATGGTCAAAAATTGAGTAAACGTCATGGATCTACACATGTTTGGGAGTTTCGAGAGAAAGGGTATCTTCCGGAGGCAATTATCAATTATGTGAGTCTTCTAGGTTGGTCTCTTGATGACAGTACTGAGATTTTTTCATTGGAAGATCTCTGTAAAAAATTCTCACTGCAGCGACTTAATAAGGCTCCAGCTGTATTCGATTTTAAAAAACTAGATTGGTTTAATGGTTTTTATCTGCGCCGGCTAACTGCTGAGAGATTTCTTGATCTTATTATTCCATTGTTGCGCGATAATGATGTGATTTCTTCAGAGTTTTTAGATAAAAAGACCAAAAATATCCTTGAGTCTGCCATACCGCTTGTGCAGGAACGTGTACGTTTTTTGACGGATGTACCAGGTTTGTTGCGGTTTTTCTTTATTAGACCTAAAGATTATGAGCACTCAATTGCAGTTCCCAAGAATATTGATATTGAAACAGTAATTAAAACTCTTGTTAATGCACAAGAAGTTTTTGAAAATTGTACAGAAAAAAGCGCGGAAGAACTGGATAGTTTATGTCGTCAAAAAGCTGAGGAATTGGGTATTAATCTACGAAATTTTTTGCAGCCTGTAAGAGTGGCTTTAACGGGAAGTACGGTATCGCCTCCACTTGTGGGTTCAATTTTGATTTTAGGAAAGGAAGAAAGTCTGTATCGTATGAAAACGTTAGAGATGACTTTTAGGAATCAGTAGAATTGTGCAGGTACAAAATATAGGGAGATTTTTGGTTAAGAAAATGTTAGAAATTGATGGTAATTTTTGGCGATTCTTGAAGTTATGTTTGAAATATTCTTTTTTTGTATTGCTTTTTTTGACACCTTCCACTTTTCTTTTTGCACAGAAGAATATGAGAGATACAGCAGAGATTTTTTTAAAAAAGGTTTCGAAAGTTTATGCAGGAATTAAGGACTATAAGGCTGCTGTAACAATGAGTAAGCGAGGACTTTTGCAGCAAGGGATTCTGTATTATGTTAATCCAGATCGCTTGAAGATCGAGTATAGCCAACCCGTGAGGCAAGTTTTGTTGATTACTGATAACTTGTTGCAGTTTTACTTACCAGAGTATGAAGTTATCATGGAGCAGCGTTTAGAAAAAAAGAATTTAGATAATATTGGAGGAGTTGGAGTTGGTCGGGGTCTTGATATTTTGCAGAAAAATTATTCCGTCAGTTATCTGAATACCTCTTTACCTCAACCTCTTTTTCCAGAGTCTTCCGAAAGAGTTATTAAATTACGCTTTATCTGGAAGGTCAATAGTGAGGGATTTCGAGAGCTTGAGATGTCTATTAATCCACAGACATTACTTATTCGTCGTGTTATTGCCGTAACCAGTTTTTTTGAAAGGTTACAATTTGACTTTTTAAGTATATTGCTTAATTCAAATATTCCCAAATACATTTTTGTACTTGAACTTGATGATTCTAGTCGTGTAAACCGTTATTCTGATTTTATTTATGGGTTACACGAGATACCCTGAATATTATATGAAAACACCAGGTTCTTATTTGCGTGAATCCCGCGAAAAAAAAGGTTTAACTCATCATCAAATTTCAGCAGACACAAATATTTCCACACGCTATATTATTGCCTTAGAGCAAGATAAATTTGATGATTTCCCCGGTGGCGAGGCTTATTTTTTAGGATTTTTGAGAACGTATGCAGATCATTTGGGTATTCTTGATGATGAAATTTTGAAAATTTATCGGAATTATAAATTAGCAGAAGAACCTACTCCTATGAAAGAGCTAATGAACTCCAGAAACTCAAAAAATAAGCCACTTATAATCGGTATTATCACAGGATTGCTTCTCGGCAGTGGTTTTATGGTTCTAGGCATATTTGTAGTTAACCATTTTTCTCGGCAATATTATCAAAATAAAAATGGTGTGGCTGAACCCAAAGAGAATTTGACTGAGTCTAAAACTCATCTTGTTAGTGAAGATCAGGGTTATAAAGGTGAGTTGTACTTGGGTGATTATGTTAAGGTTATGATTTCTGGTGTAGAGTATTTTTTAATGCTTACTGATATGAGAGGTACAGAAGTTGATTTTGTTTGGAAAACTGGTAATAAATTAGGGGATACCGGCAAATTTTCGACAAGACTGGGAGAAGAAATGATTTGTCCCTTTGGTAAAAGGGACGTGGAAACAGTTGTTTTGAGGATTACAGACATTGGGTTATTAGAAGGTTCTGGTGTTAATGTGGAAGTTGAAAAGATTGTAGATCTTACAAGAGAGATTAGAAGAGAAGGACAAGCTGATACAATTCTCTTGGTAGAACAAGAACCAACCGAGGATTTTTTAAGAAAAAACTATGGAGTTGATGATCTTAAACAAAGACGTGTGATCATGAGTATGAAAAGTCCGATTCGTGTTGATGTTAGTGTGGTATTTGCAGGCAATACCAATTTTCGCTATTTTCTGGATAGTCGGGAGTCACATGAGCGTTACTATCAGGAAGGCGAAAAATTACAACGTAGTATGACATCCAATTTTAGGTTGTGGACTTCAAATGCAGGTAAGACTCGTTTGAAAGTTCGCATGCATGAGGTACCACTTGGTAAAGATGGTGAAATTGTCGTAAAAAAACTTCATTGGGTCTATAATCGTAATCATGGGATTTATGATCTTGTTTTGGACGAGCACAACTAAATTCTTTAAAATTTATTCTCTTTTTTATAGATTGTTGCGCCGTTGTATTGATTTTTTGCTTCCTACGGGTTCTTGTACTTTATGTTCGGATGATGGCTTGTTTTTAACGTCCCAGTATGGGATCTGTAGAAGATGCTTTGTGAAGTTTAGGAAAGAGCAGAAACCTTTTTCGCTTCTCGGTTGTTTTCATTGTTTGCCTGATATATTAAAAGCATATCCCTTGTGTTCTAAAAATTTTCATAGGTGTTGTAAACAAGATCGGGAATTTCTTTTGCATAATCTTTTTGAGTATACAAAGACTTTCAAAGATGTGTTATCTAAGTTCAAGTTTTATGGTCGTTTTGAGTTTAAGCGTTGTTTTGCACATTTACTTTATCATGATTCATTTTTGCAAGAGTCTTTACAGATGGGATTTGTCTTGATTCCTGTTCCTTCAACAACAGAGAAAGAAAAAGGGTACAATTCAGTCTCATTGATTCTCAATGAATTAAGAAAAATGTATGGTGTTTCTAGTCAAAATCTTCTTTATAGTTCTGTGAAGATTCCTCAAAAAACTTTAAAAAAAGAAGACCGCTTTGAAAATATTCGTGGCAAGATATTTTTTAGAGGTAGTAGGGCTTGCGATAAAGTCTTACTACTTGATGATGTTGGAACAACAGGATCCACAATATGTGAAGTTTTAAAGACATTGTTTGCTCATAAAGTGAAAGAGGTGAGAGTTCTTCTTTTATCCATTGCCTCGCATGGTGAAGAAAATTTATTTAGCAAAAAAAGTACTGATAATTTCGGAGATTTTTTTGGAAATAGTCCCTAGCGGTAAGACACTGTGTATATAGCCGTGTTCTACTGCTGCTTTTGGCATACCGTAAACAACACAAGAAAATTCATCCTGGGCAATAGTAAATGCTCCTTTACTGAATAAAGTACCCATTTCTCTTGCACCGTCTTTTCCCATTCCTGTCATGAGCACTGCGATGGTTGATCCTTGATAGACTTTTGCAACACTTGCAAATAAGATATCAACGCTAGGTCTGTGACCATCAAGAGCAGGAGTTTGAGTAAGTTCTATGTGTATATTGGTACTAGTTTCAATAACGCTCATATGCTGATTACCAGGTGCAATATAGACTTTTCCTGCTTTAATAGGTTCATCAGCTTGAGCTTCAACAACTTTGAGATGACAATAAGTATCAAGACTATGAGTAAAAGAAGGAATAAATTCCTTTGGCATATGCTGAACAATAAGAATAGGTAATGGGAAATCGGGCGCAAGTTTTGACAAAATAAACCTAAGAGCCACGGGTCCACCTGTGGAAGCACCAATACACAAAATACGAGGCTTTGTAATCTTGAAGTTGTAAAGTTGATAACGAGGCCATGTATGTTGTTGATTACGATAGTTACTTTGTGGATCAAAAATGGGACGTTCTATTTCTTTCAAGGAAAGAAGTGTTTCTCCCCGTTTTCTTTGATAATAGTTGTGATGGACCTGAATTTTTTCGCAAAGTTCTATAGCAATTTTTTCAATATCTAAACTGATAGATCCCGAAGGTTTAAGAACAAAATCACAAGCCCCAAGATTCAGAGCTTGCATTGTGATGGCGGCTCCTGTTTTTGCTAATGAAGATAGAATAATGATGGGGCAGTCAATTTTTTTGCTTTTGAGTTCTTTGAGAAATGTGATTCCGTCCATTTCTGGCATTTCAAGGTCGAGAGTAATAACATTTGGTTTCAATTCTTCAGTTTTTTTTAAACCAACAATTCCATTGATAGCCGTTGCTACAACAGTGAGGTTGTGATCATTGTCTATAATTTTCTTGATTAAATTACGCATAAGAGTAGAATCATCGATAACTAAGACAGATATTTTTTTCACGGTTTTTACTCGTTTCTGTGATAAATAGTCACATATGGAGTTTGATGAATTCCTTTGGGTAAAGCTAAATCGTAGATACTTTCTAAAGATGCTGTATGTCCTAGAAAAAGGTAAGAATGTTCGGGAATCATGGCCCGATAGAGATTATCTAAGAGTTTTTTTTGAGAACTTTTATCAAAATAAATCATAACATTCCTGCAAAATATGATATCGAATTTTTCTAATTGTTTATTCAGAACAAGGTTATTATGGTCGAAAGAGATGAGTTTTTTAATCTTGTTTATTACTGTGTAAGTTAATAAATTTTTTGTAAAATATTTTTGTAATAATTGAGGATCAATATCCTTGCATTTTTCGGCGCTATATTCAGCATTTTCAGCTTTCTCTAAGCAAGGCAAGCTGATATCTGTTGCCAAAATTTGTAACTTACATCTTGAAGGTAGGTATTCGGAAAGCCAAATAGCTAAACTATAAGCTTCTTCTCCTGTGGAACATCCGGCAGACCAGGCTTTGATACAAAAATCTTGGTTATGAGTTTTCTTATGTGTGATAATTTCTGATAAAATAAGATCTTTAAGAGCCGTGAAGTGCATAGGAGTTCGAAAAAAACTTGTTAGATTTGTTGTGATAGCACCTACAAGTATGTCCTGTTCTTTTTTATCTTCATAAACAAAAGTATAATAGGTTTCTATATCTTTATATTCTAATGTGCGTGCTCGACTGAGAATTTTAGCTTCTAAAGAGGAGCGATTAACATCATTAAAGGAAATTCCAGAACATTGATAAATAAGGGAGTGGAACTTTTTGTAGATGGAATCAGGCATTTCCGGGGTAATTTGCATGTGGCATTCTCTCTTTTTTTTAAAGTTTACAATTTTTTTTTCGAGATTTGCTCTTCTAAATATTCAGTAACTTTTTCTAAATTAGATTTTTCTGAAAAATGAATTGTAATATATCCACCCTTGCCAGTTTTATCTTTTTTCATCAATACTGGAACTTCAAACAATGTTGTTAGGAATTCAAGAATTTTCGTTTCTTGTTCGGACAGAGATGATAATTGAGTTTGAACCTTGTTATGAGTTATACGAACTTTATTTTCTAAATCACGCACAGAAATTTTCTTATTTAAAACTTCTTCTAAAAATAAATTCTGCTGATCTGGATCTTCTAGTGTTAGTAGTACACGAGCATGTCCTACAGAGAGAAGACCTTGTTGCAAAGGTTTCTGAACTTCGTCTGGAAGATTTAATAAGCGTAATGTGTTAGCGATTGCACTACGACTTTTGCCTATTCGATCAGAGAGTTCTTGTTGGTTCAGGTTTGCAATGTTCATTAGGCGCTTATATGTAGTTGCTTCCTCAATGGGTGAAATATTTTCACGCTGAATATTTTCAAGCAATGAAACGATCAGGCGATCTTCATCATTAAATTGACGAATGATAACAGGAATATTCTCAAGTTGTGCAATTTTCGCGGCTCGAAATCTACGTTCCCCGGCAACAACACGGTAAAAGTTTTCAATTTTTTCTACGAGGATAGGTTGTAAAATTCCCTGTTGGGCAATTGAACTTGCAAGTTCCTGTAGGGATTGATCATCAAAATATTGTCTGGGCTGATTTTCATTGGCAATGATAAGTGATATGGAAATAACTTTAACGAGATTGGCATCTTGGACATCCCTTTCAGCGAGATCTAGGTCACCCAATAATGCATCAATTCCTCGTCCGAGGCGATTAGATTTTTTTTGCACGTTCTAATACCTCATCGGCCAAAAGTTTATAACGTTGAGCTCCTGATGATTTTGAATCATAGAGATTAATAGGTAAGCCATGACTTGGAGCCTCTGCTAATCGGACATTGCGTGGAATAACAGTTTTAAAGAAAAAAGCGCGATTTTTAATACTTTGAGTTGTTTTTTCTATAACTTCCAGTCCCAATCGTGTACGACTATCGAACATAGTAAAAACAATGCCCATGAGCGTGAGTTCAGGATTTAAATTCTTTTGAGTACGTGTAATTGTATTAAAAAGCATATTAAGAAAACCTTGTAAAGCAAAAAATTCACTTTGTAAAGGTACAATAATTGAGTCTGCAGCAACAATTCCATTAATGGTTAAAAGATCTAAACTTGGTGGACAGTCAATAAGAAGAAAATCAAACTCTTCCTTGATATTTACAAGTAGCTTTCTAAGTACATACTCTCTTTCGGCAGTACCAATGAGATCTGCTGCGATATTAGAGAGATGAATATTAGTTGGAACAATCCAGAGATTTTCTTGAGGCGT
This sequence comes from Chaenocephalus aceratus, assembly GCA_023974075.1. Lineage (NCBI taxonomy): Eukaryota > Metazoa > Chordata > Actinopteri > Perciformes > Channichthyidae > Chaenocephalus > Chaenocephalus aceratus. Next base: position 323,417 of record JAMFTG010000040.1, on the reverse strand, counting down.
AGAACAAATAATAGATTTGAGTTCGATTTCTGGATCACACAAAACATCATAGATTCCCGTTGTAACTTTCGTAATACCTACTGCACTTGAAAGATTGCCTTGTGGATCAAAGTCAATGAGTAACACTTTATGACCAGCCTCAGCAATAAAAGCTCCTATATTTACGACAGTTGTTGTTTTCCCAACACCACCTTTCTGATTTGCAAAAACAATTATTTTACCCATGTAGTGTTTTCATTATGAAAGATTTTATTTTTTGTCACAATAGGGCAAGGCATCTTGTTGATGTTCACTTATACATTTTAATACCATATCCTGAACTTTTTTCCAGGGCATTATAGATGTATTTTGATCATAACAATTCACAATCTCCAATTTATGCCATTTACAGGCACACATTTTAAGATATTCATTGTGTACTGTGTTTTGATATTCAAAAGAATTCTCATGAAGATCTTTTTCCTTACGATTTTGAAGATTAGTATGTTGAAAATCCTTGGGAACGTCTAAATAAAGGGCCATCTGAGGTTTAAGCATATTAAAAGCTTCTAACAAATGGTCGAACCAGAGGTAAAATTGCTGACGATCTTCTTCATTTTGAATACGAGCACCTTGATAAGCACGATTACTATAGTAATAGCGATCGAGTAAAATAACTTGTGTGTGATTCTCGGACAATGTATTACGAAAAGCGAGGTACTGGTCATTCATATATAATGTTGCAATGAGACAGGGGTCAGCAGTTTGGAGATTGCCGTATTCTCCATTGAGATATTTTTGGATAAGAGGTCCGAAAGGAGGATAATCACGCCTAGGGAAATGAAGAAATTGATAGGATATCCCAGCATCAACGAAGCATTGCTGGAGAAATTGAGCTTGAGTACTTTTTCCAATACTATCAAGACCTTCAAGCACGATGAGAAATGGTGACATTTAGTAAGAGCGACCCCAAACTGCCATGAGAGAGGCACTTTTTTGACAAACGATACAAGATCCTTTTTGAGGATTTTTATTCAGGTGAAAGGGAAGATTGCGAATTGTGGCTTTGGTTTCTTCTTTGACCTTGAATTCGCATTGAGATTCTCCACACCAAAAACCTTCTACGAATCCTTCTTGTGAAGCATTATAAAAATCATAGAGTTCTTTGTATTGTGTAAAAGAATGTGTATTACTTTGTCGAAAGTTTAATGCTTTTTTATAGAGATCGGCTTGCATTGTGATGAGTAAATTTTTCATAGATTCAATGAGATTTTGTTCAGGAATAGTTTGTTTTTCAAGGGTATCACGGCGAACAAGAATATAGGATTGGTTATCAATATCACGCTCACCGATTTCAATGCGTAGAGGAATTCCTAAGAGTTCAACATTTGCAAATTTGAAACCTGGTGATGAGTTGTCATCATCATCAAAGAAAACATGAAATCCTTTTCTTCTGAGATCATCAACCAAGTTTTTTGAGTGGTTCAAAACTTTAGCCATATTGTTTGATCGAAAAATGGGAATTACAGCTACATCAATTGGTGCAATTTTTGGAGGAAGAATTAAACCCCTATCGTCGGAATGTGTCATAATGAGGGCGCCGATCAATCGTGTGGACACTCCCCAACTTGTTGCCCACACATACTGAAGCTTGCCTTGTTTATCTTGATATTGAACATCGAATGCGCGTGCAAAATTTTGTCCTAAATTATGCGTTGTACCAGCTTGAAGAGCCTTTTTGTCTTGCATCATAGATTCAATTGAGTAAGTACTAACAGCGCCAGAGAATTTTTCATTTTCTGACTTTTGGCCCATAATAACAGGCATGGCCATATAATTTTCTGCAAAATTGGCATACAAGTTGAGCATTTGTAATGTACGTTCCAGAGCTTCTTCTTCAGATGCATGTGCTGTATGACCTTCTTGCCAAAGAAATTCAGTTGTTCTCAAAAATAAGCGGGTTCGTTTTTCCCAGCGGATTACATTTGCCCATTGGTTGAGAATTAAAGGTAAATCACGCCAGCTTTGTATCCACTTTTTGTACATGCTCCAGATGATGGTTTCACTGGTAGGTCTGAGTACCAAGGGTTCATGAAGTTTTTCATCACCTCCATGTGTTACGATGGCACATTCTGGAGAAAATCCCTTGACATGTTCTTTTTCTTTTTCCATGAAAGACTGTGGAATAAGTAGTGGAAAATAGGCATTAAGAACTCCAACTTCTTTGAAAGCTTTGTCTAGAATACTTTGCATGCGTTCCCAAATGGCATAACCATTGGGACGAATAATCATACATCCTTTCACAGGTGAATAATCTGCCAATTTTGCTTGTAGGATGAGATCGACATACCATTGAGAATAATCTTTGTTACGTGGCGTGATTATGGCGATATTAATAATACTCCTTTACGCTGATAATTTTAATGTGTATGACTAAGTTAGGTCAAGTTTTTACTAGAAAAAACACCAAAAAAATGACCAAAAAACTAGTATAAATTAGTATGAATAGTATTAACTTTTTCTGTACTTTCGGCGAAGTATAGAGATTATGTTGTCAGTTGTTTTTCCTGGAAGTTTTGACCCTCCGACTTATGGGCATTTTGATATTATAGAGCGTGCGAGAAAGATTTTTGATGCTGTACATATTCTGGTTTCAACGCATCCTCAGAAAAAATATTATTTTTCATCGTTGGAGAGGTGTAAGATTATGAATCGTCATGTTGGGATGCATGATGATGTTCATGTTGTGAGTTGGGATGGGTTGATTGTAGAGTATGCTGAGAAGAATGGAATTAAAATTATTCTTAGGGGCTTGAGACCGCTTTCGGATTTTTCGTATGAGTTTGAACTTGCGATGTTAAATCAACAGATTAGTACTGAGATTGAGACATTTTTTATACCGACATCGTCACGGTATTCGATACTGAGATCGAGTTCTCTCAAGGAACTGGCATTTTTTGGAGTTCTTCTTGAGAGTATGGCGCCTCCTGATGTTTTGGAATTATTACGCAAGAAAGTTGATGATGATTTGAAGAAAAATTTAGAATGAGAGATCAAGTCCTTCTTCAATGGAAAAAGGACTTTGGAGCTGATTAAGTATAATAAGTTGATTCATTGTATGTTTATAAGCCTTGGGATTGGGTGAAATATTATTATCGCCCATCAGAGAGGTTGATGCTAAAAAGATATTTTTTGCAAGAGAAACTTGATTGGGCCTCAATTTGAGCAGAGGAATTAAGGTTTGAAATGCTGTATCAGGGTCATTTTTAATGTCTTGAGAGGCTTTTTTTAAAGCCCAGACGAAATTTTTTAGGATTTGTTTATTTTGAAAACTTTGTTTATTTGCCACAAGTACAGGCCCTGGAATTAGCGGTTCTAAGTCAGAAATATTAAAACTTTCATACGGTTTATTGTTATATTCTAAGGAAAGAGGCTCATTATTGCGGTATCCTATGGCCGCATCAATTTTATTTTCGTTAAGAAAGGTGATTTGTTCATAACCTACACGTACAATTTTGACCTTATTTTTGAGCTGATAATGATTGAGTAAGAGAGATAATCCGAAGAAGGAAGTTCCAAAAAGATCGGGAACGCCGATTCGTTTTCCTACAAGATTTTGTAAATTTTGTAGAGAAAAATGCGTTGAAAAGATGCAGATGGGAAGTTGTTTATAGTACTGATAAAAGGCTTTGATAGGTAATTTTTTGGAATATGCGAAAATAAATTGGTCACTATCAACGAGTGCGATGTGAATTTTGTGTTGACTTAACATAATTAAGGCATCTTGTGATACTCCATATTGGAGGATGACGGAGAGGTTTTTTTGTTTGAAGTATCCGTATTCTTGAGCCAGATAAAAAGGTGCAAATTGGACATGAGGAACATATCCAAGGGCTACAACAAGCTTTTCTGGATGAGCAAAGAGGGAAGTAATGAACACAGAATTAAAAAGCAGTAACAGTGGGATGATCAGAATTACGAATCGCAGTTTCAGGGGTGAATATGAAATTATTTGCTCTTTGTCTCCTTCTGAATATTTAACCAAAAGAAATCGGTGTAAGGAAGAGGTTTTGAATGAATGGGCTGATGTAATCTTACCCATCGTTCTACGTCATCGAATGTTTCTTCAGGAAAGTAGAGATTGTTAGGGATTCTGTTTAAACAGAGATTTAGATTGGGTATTTTGACTGTTTTAGGAAGAAATTTTTGCGGTGTTTTGCAAAGTTGTTCCTTTTTTTTAATAATTTTTTGATAATCAAGGAGAAAACTTTTGATATAGTTATGATTCATAGTGCGCAGGGCAACTAAAACGTTTACTGTGGGATTTGTAGAGTTTGTACTGGCTAGGATTGTATACTCAGGTAGCAGTTCTTCTGTGGATATTGTATCCACATTAAGGATGGCGGCCTGAATTTCCTTATTTTTTAATCTTTGAATAACTTGCTGATCAGAGGCCATGGTTTCCGAATTGTTTGGGCTTTCATGAAGCCAATAATCCAGGAGAAAGGAACGTACCCCTAAATAGTCTATACCTACGATTTTTTTGTCATTTTTAACAATTTCCATGAGAGTGGAACCTTTCTCAGCAAACATTGTATAATGTGTTTTGACAGGAAGAAAAGCTACAAGATCAGGTTTTTCATGTTTTGTAACATGCTTATAAAAACTAACAATGTCCCATTCAATAGCATCCACAGTTCCTTTTTTCAGTAAATCTAATCGCTGCAAAATGTCAGGGGTAATACGTATATTCCAAGAAATTCTTTTTCCAATTTTTGATGCGATATAAAAGGGAATTGCTACAGCTTCAGAAGATATGGCAATTCTAAAAATGGGTTTAACTTTTTTAACAGAGCTGCACGAAGGAATTAAAGTTAAAAGAAGTATGAGAAAATATGATAAACAGGTATGTGCTTTATTCTTAAATTTTGACGTTATATACTGTAGTGCAGAATAACAACCAGTTGGAACTCCAAAAAACACGGGGTCAGAATATCACATTTATCTATCTTGACGCAAGTGTGGTTTTTGAGTAAAGTCTGGCTTGTAGACAACTTGATGGACAGTTAAGACACTTAAAACCTAGGCGAGGATGTACACTCGTTAGGTGTTATGTATATAGTGTACGAGTTTGTTAGGTGAGTGATAGATTTTTGGTTTTTTATAGGTATTAAAAGTGTGTAAAATTTTTAAGAAAAGTTTATCGTTGCTTCAAGCTTTAATTCCAAAGATTCAGAAGAATGGAATTACAAGGTATTTTGAGGGCTGGGAGGTTGTTTTGTGAGAACTTACGAGTTGATGTGCGTGTTTAGTGCAAAGGGGAGTTTTTATTCAGAGGGTGTTCGATCGGTAGGTGAGTGCCTTACGGGTTTTGGAGCGGTTCTGGAAAAGGAAGAAGATTTTGGTCATCGAGCTCTTTCTTACATGTTACGTCGTGAGGCTCATGGACATTATCATTTGTATGTATTTAAAGCTCCTGCGGATATTTTTGGTAAATTAAAGGGACAATTGGATCTTCAGGTCGGATTACTTAGGCATCTTGTTATTCTTGTCGTACAGAAGAAGCTTCGTCGGGTTAGGACTCGAAGTGCTTCTAGGCCTGATTCTCCTGGAACCGATTCACCTAGGAGTGATTCTTTTAGGCCTAATTTTCCTAGAACTGATTCAGCTAGAACCGATTCACCTAGAACCGATTCACCTAGAACCGATTCACCTAGAACTGATTCACCTAGAACTGATAATGAGCTGGATACTGGAAATACTGCCTCTTTGGAGAAGGAATCGGGTTCAATTTAACATTATGCAATATGCAAGAAGGTTAAGGGTCTTATTGTGACAGATATAAATTCGGTAACTATAACGGGTCGCTTGACGAGAGATTCGGAGGCGCGTTACTCTACGTCTGGATTCTGTGTTTTAAAGTTTACTCTTGCTGTTAATAGGTCTAAAAAGGATGTTTCAGGTGAGTGGCGTGAAGAAGTTAATTATTTTGATGCAGTTTTGTTTGGTAAGAGGGCAGAGGCATTGCAAAATTATCTTCTCAAGGGAGTGGCTTTGGCCGTGACAGGGGAACTTAAACAGGACCGTTGGGAAAGTGATGGTCAAAAACGTTCAAAGGTTGAGATTGTAGTCAATAATGTGGTGTTGATGAGTAAAGGGAATACTACTGGAACGTCTGGTGGTGTTACTGGTGAGATGCGAAAAGGCAGTGTAGATCAAAATTCCGAAAGGAATACAGCGGAATTGCCTGAATCGCAGACAGATTCATCAGATAGCGATAGTTTTGACGATGACATTCCTTTTTAGGTTAGGCTGGGGTGTTGTAGCTAAAAAGTGCAGTAAAGTATGGAGGGAAGAGACGCAAGAATGAGCGATAGAAAAGATGGTAAGGATGATGCTTATCAAGGTCAGGGAGACGATGGTCGCGGTGAAAGGCGTTCAGGTCGGGCCAAATTTTTCAGAAAAAAAGTATGTCGTTTTTGTGCGAATCATAGTATTGTAAATTATAAGGATGTGGATATTTTGGGACGCTATGTAACTGAGCGAGGCAAGATTCTTCCAGCGCGCATTACAGGTGTTTGCGCACGACATCAGAGAGCTGTGTCTGTGGGCATTAAAAGGGCCAGGCATTTGGCTTTTCTTCCTTTTGTTGCGGACTAGATTTTAGATAGATTCTAAAAGATAAGAGGGTGAGTTATAATGAAGATTGTACTAAAGCGAGATATCCATAATCTTGGTGAGGAAGGCGATATTAGGGATGTTGCAGACGGTTATGCAAGGAATTTTTTAATACCAAAGAAGATGGCTGTTGTATATGGTCGTGCAGCATTAAATGAGTTGTCTAAAAGATCTCATCATATTGAGAAGTTTAAAGAAGAAAAACGTCAAAAGTCTTTTGATGATTTACAAAAGATTGAGGCTATGGCTTTGGTAATTTCCGTTATTGCAGGCGGATCGGGCAAGATTTTTGGATCGATCACAGCGATTGTGATTGTTCAAGAATTAGCTAAACAAGGGATTGTTGTGGAAAAGAAAAAAGTAGAACTTCCTACACGTAGTATTAAGATGCTGGGAAATTATGCTGTAAAGATTAGGGTTTATGAAAATAAGATTGCAAACTTGCGTTTGAGTATTATTGGACAAGATCAGGATCAAGTTTTAGAACCTTAAAGCATTGTAATGAAAGAGCCTCAGGAACCTTATGACGCAAACTTAGCTGTGACAATTAATAAGGCTCATGGGCCTTATGATATAGACGCAGAAAGTGCACTCTTGGGAATATTGTTACTTTTTTTTAAGACAGAAAGCATGGACGATGTTCAGCGTTATATTGCTGTAAATGATTTTTATCAGCCTGCGCATCAACATATTTTTCAGGCCATAGTTTCCTTATTTGACAGAGGTTCTCATATTGATACTATTACTGTGTTGGATGAGCTTCGTTCTAAAAACCTAATTACTCGTATCGGCGGGGCTTCTTATCTTGCACGTTTAACTTCTAGTTCACCCAATACTTCTCATATTGAAGAGTATACGCGTATTGTTTATGAACATGCTTTACGTCGTAAACTTTTGGGCATGGGCGATTTTATTCGTATGGACGCGCTTGATTTTTCAAAGACTATTGAAGCTATTATGGAAAAAACAGAACAGGATGTTTTTGCGATGAACCAGAGTCATCAGGTTGCGCCATATCAAGCATCTAAAGTTCTGGTTAAAGAGACGATGAGTCTTATTGGGAAACGTAGAACTGCGGGTACTTTTTATACTGGTGTTCAAACACAGTTTATAGGGTTAGATGCGCTTCTTGCAGGTTTGCAAGACTCGGAAATGATTGTTGTGGGTGCGCGTCCTAGTGTGGGGAAAACGGCTCTTGCATTGTCTATGGTTCATAATATTGCAGTGAGACAGAATATTTCTTGTGGTTTTTTTAGTTTAGAAATGCCGGCTGTTTATTTGATGCAGAGACTTTTGGCGAGTGAGGCTAGAGTTAATTCGCAAAAAATGCGTAATCCTTCGTCATTGTCCACTGCGGAGTGGGCAGCACTCAATGATGCAGCGAGTCGTCTCTATGAAGCTCCGATTTATGTTGATGATACTCCAAATATTCGTCTAATTGATTTGAGAAGTCAAGCAAGACGAATGAAATCGGTACATGATATTAAAGTACTTTTTATTGATTATTTGGGGTTAATTACAGTTGATACGAAAGCTGGAATACCCAGGTATGAGCAGATGGCGATGGTGAGTCGCAGTACCAAGGCATTAGCTAGAGAGTTATCGATTCCCGTTGTAATTTTGAGCCAATTACGCCGTGATGCTGAGGGAAAAGAGCCCAATCTTGCTGACTTAAGGGAAACTGGTGCTATTGAACAAGATGCAGATGTTGTCATGTTTTTGCATAGAGCGCCGCGCCAGATTTCAAATGAGCAACAAGAACAAGAGTTTATAGAAACCAAATTGATTTTGGCCAAGCAACGAAATGGACCTGTAGGGGTTGTTAAACTGGCTTTTATTCCTAAATATGCCAGCTATGTAGCTATGGAGTAGGAATCAGCGTGTGTGGAACACTATTGATTGTTGAAATTAGCTTATACTTTAGAAATGAACCAAAATACCTTTAAGGTAAATGAATTGATTCATCCTTAATGTCCAATTCAGCCTGGAAAAACTTAAAATACCAAACTTATTTTTCTCAACGCAGTGCTGTAAATTACAGAAAATTCCATGTAAATGGGTTGATTTACCTAGGGCGTGTTCACGCTAATTAATAATATAATGAGTACAAAGTTAATAAAGGTTTTGAACATGATATCGAGTTTGTCGAATCTGCAAAATATACGCCTAAATCCTTTTAATCTTCGAAATAATCGTTCAATTTCATTTCGTTTTTTATAGGTTTTTCTATTATACTTCCAAGGGTTTAAACGGTTTGATTTTGGAGGGACAACTGGCTTAAAACCCAGATTAATAGCTATTTTTCGTGTTTTTTCGTCTTTATAAGCACGATCCATAACAAGGGGTATTCCCTTTAATTTTCCGTCAAAATTTTGTAAATGAGATAACAAAATACAACCTTCTCCCGCGTCATTTTTATTTCCCGCTGAGAGGCTAAAATTTAAGGCATTTCGATCATTTTGGGCAACCAAATGAATTTTTGTTGTCCATCCCCCACGCGATTTTCCGATGGATTGCGGGCCGTTTTTTTTAATGCACCAGTGCCGTCAGGATGGACTTTGATAAAAGTACTATCCAATCCGAGACATTCGACTTTGATATGGATCATGTTATTTTTTTGTAAAATTTCAAATAAACGATCCAAAACCTTATTCTTCGCCCAACGACTTATTCGCATGTAAATTGTATGCCAATTCCCAAATTCTTTGGGCAAACAGCGCCATTTACAGCCATTTTCTACAATATATAAAATTGCGTTAATCAAGGTAAAATTTGATATTTTGACATTTCCACGCTGAACAGGAAGATAAGGATGAATTATTTTATATTGTTCTAAACTTAAACTTTTCATTTATAAAGTATAACACAATTTCATAATTAATAGCGTGAACAGGCCCTAGGTGTTAGGTTTCAGAGTAAGGTATCTGGGATTTTTGATAAAACATTGTGGATCCATCTTGAAAAAATGAACAATTTTTTCATAGGGAGTTAAACCATTGAGAGTTTTTCAAACGTTTAGCAAAATTGTAAGCATTCAGAAAGAGATTACAATGTTCTTTAAACTGTTGATGAGATATGTAATAATAGCATTTTATGGTTGCTTGTTTTATGATCCTATTCATTCTTTCCACCTGTCCATTAGTCCAAGGATGATTAACCTTGGTTAGACGATGTTCAATATTATGTTGTAAACAGACACGATCAAAAATATGCATAAAAGCATATTTATCCTGCTTTCGATTCGTAAATTGGATTCCATTATCAGTAAGAATAGTGTGGATTTTATAAGGAACAAAAGCTATGAGTTCTAGTAAAAACTCTTTGGCAGTGGATTTTTCCTTGTTATTATAAGATTGAGCATAAGTCAGTTTAGTGCTACGATCAATAGCTACAAAAAGCTGTGATTTACCTTCTTGTGTAGCAATTTCTGTAATATCAATATGAAAATAACCAGGTGAATACGTCTTGAATACCTTCTTTTCAGGTTTATCTTGATCATCATCTAAACTTTGTAAACGATTAATACTATGACGTTTCAAACAACGATATAAAGATGAACGCGTAAGTTTTGGTATGATTTTCACAAGTGCATACAAACATTCATCCAAAGGCAATAAAGTACTTTTACGAAACCTTACAATCATTTGCTCTTCTTTAATAGTTAATACCGTAGAATGTGGATTTTTAGGACCCATTGTTGCGTCATCCGTATAATCCCTATTTTTCCATTTTCGAACAGTATTTCTATTCAAATGAAAATATTTTGATAACTCTGTTATGCTTTCTTTACTCCGCTGTATTTGCAAACGAATCTCCTTCGTCGTTCTGGCGCAGCTATGTAATATTTGTCCCATAATTTCTCCTTTTCTTTCAAGCTCAAACTATACTTTTTTCGTACATCACACTTTGAAACCTTACACCTAAGGCGTGTTCACGCTATTAATTATAAAATTGTGTTATACTTTATAAATGAAAAGTTTAAGTTTAGAACAGTATACTATAATTCATCCTTATCTTCCTGTTCAGCATGGAAATGTCAAAATATCAAATTTTACCTTGATTAACGCAATTTTATATATTGTAGAAAATTGCTGTAAATGGCGCTGTTTACCCAAGGAATTTGGAAATTGGCATACAATTTACATGCGAATAAGTCGTTGGGCAAAGAATAAGGTTTTGGATCGTTTATTTGAAGTCTTGCAAAAAAATAACATGATCCATATCAAAGTCAAATGTCTCGAACTTGGATAGTACTTTTATAAAAGTCCATCCTGACGGAACTGGTGCATTAAAAAAGCGGCCCGCAATCCATCGGAAAATCGCGTGGGGGATGGACAACAAAAATTCATTTGGTTGCCCAAAATGATCGAAATGCCTTAAATTTTAGCCTCTCAGCGGGAAATAAAAATGACGCAGGAGAAAGTTGTATTTTGTTATCTCATTTACAAACTTTTAACGGAAAATTAAAGGGCATACCGCTTGTTATGGATCGTGCTTATGAAGACGAAAAAACACGAAAAACAGCTATTAATCTGGGTTTTAAGCCAGTTGTCCCTCCAAAATCAAACCGTTTAAACCCTTGGAAGTATAATAGAAAAACCTATAAAAAACGAAATGAAATTGAACGATTATTTCGAAGATTAAAAGGATTTAGGCGTATATTTTGCAGATTCGACAAACTCGATATCATGTTCAAAACCTATATTCATTTTGTACTCATTATATTGTTAATAGCGTGAACACGCCCTAAAGAATATCTGAATTGGGATACGAATTCTTTTGTTAAAGTTCATTCTGATACAAGAACAGGTGCGTTAAAAAAAGTGGAGTACAATTCATTGGAAAATCCAGGGGGTGTGGACAAAAAAATTCATATGGATACCCAAAATGATAGAGATGTAGTGAACTTTTAGTCTCTCACCAGGGGGGATATTTAAGATGCAGTGGAATGCCATTTTTTGTTATCTAAATTACAAGATTTGAATACTAAATTATTAGGAGTACCCTTTATTATAGACATGGCGGATTATGATACATAAAATATGCGTAATACTTCCTTAATATGGGCTTTATCCCTGTTTTCTATAACCCCCACCTCCAATTAAATTGTTTAAACTTATGGATTTATAATAAAAAATCTATGAAAATTTTTAAAAAATTGAATATTTTTTTCGTGAAGAACTAAAAGGATTTCGATGGATATTTTCTCAATTGAAAAAACTTAATATCAAGTTCAAAAATTTTATTAATTATGGGCTTTATAATACTTCATAATAAGTGTCTATCATCCACTACAGAGGCAAAAACGAACTTGTATGGTTTTTATTCCTGATATGCCCTTACTGTCACAAGTAAGGGTAGTCGGAAAGAGTTTGTTCGGTAATTATTATTGGTCGAGTTGTGCTAATTCATTCTTTTTAGTGGGAATGGAAAGCTCTTTGTTCATAATATAACTAGTAAATACAACATCTCCGACTTTTTTATCGTGATCAGTGACTACATGAAATCCCATTTTCTCAAAAAATGTACGCAGTAATGGTGAAGTCTCAACAGTGAGAACCTCGATGTTTTCTTGGATAGCTTTTTCTTCTAGTGTTGTTAGAAGTGCGTGAGCAATACCATTTTTCCTAAAATCTTTATCAACATAGAGACAGTCTATATAGTGTTGATTTAAAAAAATGCTTGCAAACCCGACGAGGCGGCCCTCACTTTCTGCGACGCTGGTGTAGCTATTTTCCAGTACTTGTTCCAATGAGAAAACAGAGCGATAATTTTCTAAAATTTGCGGATTTTCGGCTTTAGTGGCTTTAGTGGCTTTAGTGGCTTTAGTGGCTTTAGTGGCTTTAGTGGCTTTAGTGGCTTGGACAAGGTTGGTATTAAATTCCCAGGTTGTATCCTTGTGAAATTCTAAAACATCCTCAAGGTCTTCTTTTTGATAACTTCGAATGGAAAACACGCTGAACTCCTTTTTTAGTTCATGAAGTTTGATGGAGATTTCAAAAATTCGGTTGAAATAGTTCTTTTATAATAGTAATACATGCTGCTGTTAATAAAACAAGACGTACAAATTTTAAAAGAGAGACATTCGGTTGTTTTTTGTTATACTCTTTATTTTTAATAATAAGATCGTCGGACAGGGACTTTTCTATAAAGAAAATAAGGAGGAGGCTTAATACAAAGACTACAAATACAAGTATTGTGGCAATAGAAGATCTTTTCTTTAGAAAAATTGAAAGAGAGAAAGGTAGACAAAGTATGAGAAATTCTGAGAACATCAGGAGTACTCTAAAGAGAGTATTCAGCCCACGAGTGGCCTTATTGTGTAAGAATGAACCAGGCACTACCCTCTCATGGTAAGCTATTATCTGCTATTAATGCAAGAGATGTAGACAAAGATTACTGACTATAACACCTATAATATTTTATTGTTTTCTGCTATTACAGGATATTTTGCTTGTTTTCGATCTACAGTACTGTGTATTAAGAGTCGAAATTTTTTGAAAGAGTTGTTCTTGATATTTTTTATGTATGGTGAATTTTTTAGGAAGATTAGTTAAAGAAGTTATGATGATAAGTTTTAACAGATTAAATGGACATTTTAAGATTATAAAGTTTGTGGTTTTGGAGGATTGAGAAACGAGTGCTAAGGAATTGTTTCATTTTTTTGATACAGTTTTGTTTGATAATAGTGTACCTGAGTGCAGACAAAAGTTTGCAAAATTTGTCCCAAGAGACGGGGACACACTTGTATTGGGACAGTGCCTTAATGCGTGGACATTTGGTACGAAGTGATCAGAAAGTTATGTTTTGGGTGGGAAATCAGGAAATCTTTTAGGAAACCGTATTATGTATGGCAAGGTTTTTATGCAGAATTATGAAGTTTTCTTTGATGATAAGACAAGTAAGCAGATTTTAGAATATTTTACTAAGGAGAAATCCCCCGCCACCTCCCGTACTCAGCCATTTTTAGAGCCACAGATTAAAGCCAAAATTGAGCATGCCAAAAAAGAGAAAGGAGTACGTCGTTTTTATGAAATTTCTATGATTTTAATTGATCCTGGACATGGAGGTAAAGATTCTGGAGCCATTGGTCGGCATGGGGATAAAGTGATAAAGGAGAAGGAAGTGACTTTGGCTGTTGGTCTTGAATTGGAATCTTTGCTAAGGAAAAAGTATCCGCATAAGACTATTCTGTTGACGAGGAAAGATGATGTGTATAAGCGTCTTGAGGAAAGGGTTGATATGTCCCGCAAAAATTTGAAGCTTGGTCAAGCAGAGGTTTATGTATCGATTCATGCGAATGCTACATTGACGAATCCTAAGACAGCCAAGGGTTTTGAGGTGTGGTATTTGCCCGCAGCATTTGAGCGCAAAATGATTGATCATGTGCAAATTAAGAATCCAAATTTACGAACAGTATTAGATAAAGTTGTACAGGAAGAGTATTTGGCCGAGAGTGAACGTTTAGCGAAGTTTTTAATGTCATCAATGGATAAAGGGATTGGTCATTTAACGAAACATCGCGGTATTAGGCGTGGCGAGTGGTTTGTTGTGCGCCATGCACAAATGGCTGCAGTTTTAGTGGAACTCGGATTTTTAACGCATCCTGAGGAGTTCAAGCGTTTGGGCAATCGAATCTACTTGAAGAATCTAGCTAGGTTCCTTTACAATGGGATTGTGGAATTTACAGAATATTTTGAGCAGCAGCAATGAGACGTAACCAGAGTATCTTTGTTGTATTTTTTTTAGGAATATTGGGAGTTTCGTTCTTTTTGTTTTTGAAAGGAGATAGGCATGTTTCACGTATTTTGTTGTATTATGCTCTTTCTGGTGATAAGGAAGTCATGGGCTTGAGAGTGGGATTTGCTGGTTTTACTAAGAATAAAGTTTCAGAAGAAATACATCATTATCTTCGTGTGATGCTTGATAGGCCTCCTAGTATTTTTTTAGAACTCTTTTTGAAGGAAATGTTGGTATTGATGTGGTTCATGTTGTGGGTTCTACAATCTATGTAGGTCTCTCATGTACAGAGAAAATAACTATTAAAGAAAGCGATATTACACTTTTAAGAGAGGGAATTAGTAAAAATTTTCCATATTTTACAGCAGTAAATTTTTTATGGATTAGGTGTTAGTCTTTTTTTGTGTACTTTATTTCTTTTAAATCACTACTTCCATTTTTGAAAAGTACCATTCTGCAATTGACACTTTCATTTTAATATTACTCTTTTTATCGCCATGGTATCAGTTCTCTTCCAGATATTGAAGGTGGTATACTTATGACTGAGAAAAAAAATACTTATCCTAATTGGTTATTTTTATGTCAATAGTATGAAGGTTATCATTACTAAATGAAGATTATAATTTTTTCGGCTAATAATGATAACTTATAATGCTATTTAGTTGACGAATCGTACATTCTTAGATGATATTGTCAAACGTTACGACTGTACACATCTCAACAAACGATGAAAGAACATTTGTATCATTTTCTTAAGACCTTATAATTTTGCCAAATGACCTAAGACGATTGGCAAAAAATTATTGAATACTGGAACACCTGATCAAAAAGATTTTTCAGTAATTGATACTTATCACAATCTTAGAACCTACAAACTAGAACTTTACAGTTTTTATGTCTACAAGCACAGAGCGTCGAAGGAAAGTTGAAAGCTATTCCAGGGTTATTATAATAAGACGAAATTTCGGACCAAATTTCGTTTTAGGATGTACGATAGCAAAACCGTAAGGATAAATAGTGTAACAATAATTTTTACCAAAACAGGCGAGATAATAATACATCATCAGCACCTGTGAATAGCTGAAATTCCCTCGAACAATTTAAAGTAAGTATGGCTCCGTTACTCTCATCATCTTGTTTTATAGAATTTTGAACCTTTGACATATAATTATTTATAAGATTTTTACCCTTCTTATTGATTATGTCAAACAATAGGGTTTTGAACTCAGTTTTTGAGACAGTATTAAACTTTTGTATCTTTTTATATAAAAATACTCTTCTAGAATATGGTATTTAACTAATTTTACCCGCTAAAGAGTGCTCTGTATCCTCGATTTTCGTAGAACGCTGTGTATCTACCATAAGATATGGTGAAACAATTTGTAAGGAGAAATGGTTTTTCCCCTTATCTAAAAAATGCAATAATGCAGGGTGTTCCTTGTCTTTTATATACGCATATTTTTTAGTAAATAAATTCTTATAGTTATGATACGCCTTTATGTTAACTGTTTGTGTATAGAATGCCACTTCATAATCAGTTTTAAACTCTAATGCCCCGAAAAAACGGCGATTATTATGCTTTTTAAGATATTGCTAAAGTTCTGTAATATCTTTTTTTGACATACACGGAATCTGAATACAACACCCATACAGAACCTATCAAATTTTGCTAGCCTTTTGACTATCATATTTTTAAATAATTTTATTCTGAATAAATAGGAAAGATATAATAATATTTAACTACCATTATATCTTGCTATGGCGTGTTCACGCTATTAATTATGAAATTGTGTTATACTTTATAAATGAAAAGTTTAAGTTTAGAACAGTATAAGATAATTCAACCTTATCTTCTTGTTCAGCGTGGAAAGACTCAAAATATCAAATTTTTACCTTGATTAACGTAATTTACTATATTGTAGAAAATTGCATACAAGTTACATGCGAATAAGTCGTTGGGCGAAGAATAAGGTTTTGGATCGTTTATTTGAAATTTTACAAAAAAATAACATGATCCACATCAAAGTCGAATGTCTCGGATTGGAGAGTACTTTTATAAAAGTACATCCTGACGGAACTGGTGCATTAAAAAAACGGCCCGAAATCCATCGGAAAATCGCGTGGTGGATGGACAAAAAAAAATTCATTTGGTTACCCAAAATGATCGCAATGCCTTAAATTATAGCCTCTCAACAGGAAATAAAAATGACACTGGAGAAGGTTGTATTTTGTTATCACATTTAGAAAATTTTGACGGAAAATTAAAGGAATACCCCTTGTTATGGATCGTGCTTATGAAGACGAAAAGACATCAAAAACAGGTATGAATCTGGGGGTTAACCCCTTTGTCTCTCCAAAATCAACCCGTTTAAATCCTTGGAAGTATAATAGCAAAACCTATAAAAAACGCAATGAAATTGAACGGTTATTTCGAAGATTAAAAGGTTTTAGGCGTATATTTTGCAGATTTGACAAACTAGACATCATGTTTAAACCCTTTATTTACTTTGTACTCATTCTATTCTTGATTAGCGTGAACACGCCCTAGGTGTTAGGTTTCAGAGTAAGGTATCTGGGATTTTTGATAAAACATTGTGGATCCATCTTGAAAAAATGAACAATTTTTTCATAGGGAGTTAAACCATTGAGAGTTTTCAAACGTTTAGCAAAATTGTAAGCATTCAGAAAGAGATTACAATGTTCTTTAAACTGTTGATGAGATATGTAATGATAGCATTTTATGGTTGCTTGTTTTATGATCCTGTTCATTCTTTCCACCTGTCCATTAGTCCAAGGATGATTAACCTTGGTTAGACGATGTTCAATATTATGTTGTAAACAGACACGATCAAAAATATGCATGAAAGTATATTTATCCTGCTTTCGATTCGTAAACTGGATTCCATTATCAGTAAGAATAGTGTGGATTTTATAAGGAACAAAAGCTATGAGTTCTAGTAAAAACTCTTTGGCAGTGGATTTTTCCTTGTTATTATAAGATTGAGCATAAGTCAGTTTAGTGCTACGATCAATAGCTACAAAAAGCTGTGATTTACCTTCTTGTGTAGCAATTTCTGTAATATCAATATGAAAATAACCAGGTGAATACGTCTTGAATACCTTCTTTTCAGGTTTATCTTGATCATCATCTAAACTTTGTAAACGATTAATACTATGACGTTTCAAACAACGATATAAAGATGAACGCGTAAGTTTTGGTATGATTTTAGTGCATACAAACATTCATCCAAAGGCAATAAAGTACTTTTACGAAACCTTACAATTATTTGCTCTTCTTTAATAGTTAATACCGTAGAATGTGGATTTTTAGGACCCATTGTTGCGTCATCCGTATAATCCCTATTTTTCCATTTTCGAACAGTATTTCTATTCAAATGAAAATATTTTGATAACTCTGTTATGCTTTCTTTACTCCGCTGTATTTGCAAACGAATCTCCTTCGTCGTTCTGGCGCAGCTGTGTAATATTTGTCCCATAATTTCTCCTTTTCTTTCAAGCTCAAACTATACTTTTTTCATACCATAACATCTTTGACCTTGCACCTAGGTGTAAGGTCAAAGATGTTATGGTATGGATTATTGGCGAATTTTTTAGCTTCTCATTTCCAGTATTCAATGATTTTTTTCCAATCATCTTAGGACATTTTGCAAAATTGCCATGTCTTGAGAAAGGGCTATAAATGTTCTTTCAGGGTTTATTGGGATGTGTTCCCTCGAGTGGTCCCAATGTTATTAGATTAGGGTCAGGACCTCTTATTCAAAAGATTCAAAGAGAACATTGAACAGGAATTATATTGCTAAAAAATGCTGGTTTTTCAAAAAATATTTAATAATCTTGTTTTACTTCAAGATATTCCTGAACAATTGCAAATAGATTCTACACATAAAAACAGCAGCATCGTTATATAAAAGGAAACTAGGATCGTGCTATCCGGCGTATACAAGGTGTTTTAAATTCTAAAATTCATTCTGTTGCTGATGGAAATGGAAGGCCTATTTTTTTAGAAATCCCCGCAAGAAAAGTTATAGATTATACGATTTATGAGAGAATTAAAGAGGATTTTTCGGATTCAAAGGTTCTTTTAGGTGATAAAAGATACGATTCCAACAAATTCAGAAAATTGCTAAAAGCGAGGAATATTACATTTTGTATAACTACAGAGAAAAAATTGAAAAAAAGAGAATATTTTATGATACAAAATGGCCCTTTTGTCATATTGTTTATGGCTTTCTAATTTTTGTGTACAGTTATGAGAATTTATCAGTTTTTTTAAATTGATGATGAATGGGTATAACAAAATACAGGGATTGCTATACCCATTGTGTACGTAAGGAGCTTTCCAATAGTCATGAGAGGAAGATTTTAGTTTACAAGCTTTATTATATTGACTTTGAGTATCATACCATAAAACTCTATAATCATCATATTCGTGTTGGAATCCTTTAGAACTAGAAAAAACGCCTGAGGGTATTGCAGGAGGAAAAAGAAGCTTTTTCCTCCTGCAATATTTTTACAATTTGCCGGCATTTTACCTGCTAGTATTGGCGATACAATTTCTATATGTTTTACCAAATCTTTTTGAAATTGTAAATATTTCTTTTGAGATTGAGTCCCCAAACTCTTAATATCAAGCTTAGGACCTTTTCGTACAATATCAGGAATCTTTGGTAAAAGGATTTTTACTTCTTCAGCATGAGCAGTAGCGATAAAAAGAGTAGAAAATATAAATAAAACTGCTAATTTTCTCAAGATTTTATTCTCCATTCATTCGATGATATATAATTGTCTTCTTAATCAGACTTTTATTAAAAAAATGAGAAAATCCTCTATTTGTATACTATTTTTTTAAAAATCTTTGTAACCTGCCTCTGTAGGCTCGCTTAATGTAAGCTGAGAATCTTGTTAGGCTCTATTTTAAGAATGAGTAGTACTTTTTACAGGCTTATAGAATCGGAAGATGAGAGAGTTGTCATTTTGTACATAAAAAAACTGCTAAACCCAATAGTTATCAGGGAAAATTGATGTTTAACAGTTTGTATTATATTGATTTAAAGTATCAACTCATGACATTACATAAGTCAAATATTCGACCACAACAACACCTAGAAAATTTGGAAAACTCCTGAAGGTATTGCAGAGAAGGATAAAGAAATTTGTTGTGCTCATTAATATTTTTACAATCTGCAGCAACTATGCCTGCAAGTATTGGTAATACAAGTTCTATATGTTTGTTCAATTCTTTCTTAAATTTTAAATATTTCTTCTGAGCTTGAGGGCCTAATGTATTGATATCAAGCTGAGGACCTTTGCGTACAATATCAGGAAGATCTGGCAAAAGAATTTCTACTTCTTCAGAATGAGTATTAGCAAGAAGAAGAGTAGAAAATATGAATAAAATGGTTAATCTTTTTAAGATGTTTATACTAACACTCATGAACTTTATTCTCCTATATTATCTGAATGCATTTTAATTGCGTACTATTGAGTTTTTGAGTAAAATGATTAAGTATTTGTACACTATATAGAGATAGTTGTATTGGTAAATATCTCTATATGAGAGTTTTAAGGTATAAAAAGGGTTTCATTACTTAGATGAGATTAGTAATTACAAATCTTCTAAAACTGAGGAAAGTAACAACAAGTTATTTTCTAATTCTTCATTAAACATGATAGGTGTTTTTTTTTCATTTCTTTAATGTCTTCTAGAGTAACCATAGTATCAGGATCCATACTTGCAAAACTTATTAAGCTCATAGCCAGCAGTCTATATTGATCAATAAATTGAATGAGTTCTTTTCATCTTGTATTTTTTTTGCAGACTTTTTAACAGGGTTCTCTTGTGTTTGTGAATGTATGGGGAACAGTATAGAACCGAGAAAAAGACTAATGATTACAAAATGTTGGAATTTAAAGATGATGAATAGGCTTATTATGCACTAAGGATCGGGATTATTCATCACAAAGTATCTAAAAATCGTTATAAGCTTCTTCGGACAACAGGTTCTTTTCTAATTGTTTCCATTCGTTTTCCATCTTTAACATTTTGATTTTGATTTCTTTTAATGCATCATAGGGTAAGGTAGGAACTTTTGATTTGAGCTCTATAATGTCATTTAGAGTTAGTATTTCTATTTCTTGAAAAACAGGATGTTCCAAGCTGAGTACGCTCATTGCCAGTCCATAATTATTGATGAAATCAATAATTACTTGTTCCATTTGTTTGCGTTTTTCTAACTTTTTATCAACTTTGACAGGCTCTTCTTCTTTGCTGCCAGGATTTACTTCTTTGTCAGGGTTCTCTTGTGTTTGTGTATGGACGGAAACCCGTGTAGCGCTGAATAAAATAAGACTGATTATTACAAAACGTTTCAATTTAAACATTTAAAGATGAATCCTTCTATTATTGGGAATAATACATTATAAAATGGAATTAGAATCATGTTAGGTTTCAGAGTAAGGTATCTGGGATTTTTGATAAAACATTGTGGATCCATCTTGAAAAAATGAACAATTTTTTCATAGGGAGTTAAACCATTGAGAGTTTTCAAACATTTAGCAAAATTGTAAGCATTCAGAAAGAGATTACAATGTTCTTTAAACTGTTGATGAGATATGTAATGATAGCATTTTATGGTTGCTTGTTTTATGATCCTATTCATTCTTTCCACCTGTCCATTAGTCCAAGGATGATTAACCTTGGTTAGACGATGTTCAATATTATGTTGTAAACAGACACGATCAAAAATATGCATAAAAGCATATTTATCCTGCTTTCGATTCGTAAACTGGATTCCATTATCAGTAAGAATAGTGTGGATTTTATAAGGAACAAAAGCTATGAGTTCTAGTAAAAACTCTTTGGCAGTGGATTTTTCCTTGTTATTATAAGATTGAGCATAAGTCAGTTTAGTGCTACGATCAATAGCTACAAAAAGCTGTGATTTACCTTCTTGTGTAGCAATTTCTGTAATATCAATATGAAAATAACCAGGTGAATACGTCTTGAATACCTTCTTTTCAGGTTTATCTTGAGCATTATCTAAACTTTGTAAACGATTAACACTATGACGTTTCAAACAACGATATAAAGATGAACGCGTAAGTTTTGGTATGATTTTCACAAGTGCATACAAACATTCATCCAAAGGCAATAAAGTACTTTTACGAAACCTTACAATCATTTGCTCTTCTTTAATAGTTAATACCGTAGAATGTGGATTTTTAGGATCCATTGTTGCGTCATCCGTATAATCCCTATTTTTCCATTTTCGAACAGTATTTCTATTCAAATGAAAATATTGTGATAACTCTGTTATGCTTTCTTTACTCCGCTGTATTTGCAAACGAATCTCCTTCGTCGTTCGGGCGCAGCTGTGTAATATTTGTCCCATAATTTCTCCTTTTCTTTCAAACTCAAACTATACTTTTTTCGTACATCACACTTTGAAACCTTACATTTTAACCCCGTTGTTCCTCCAAAATCAAACCGTTTAAACCCTTGGAAGTATAATAGAAAAACCTATAAAAAACGAAATGAAATTGAACGATTATTTCGAAGATTAAAAGGATTTAGGCGTATATTTTGCAGATTCGACAAACTCGATATCATGTTCAAAACCTGTATTCATTTTGTACTCATTATATTGTTAATAGCGTGAACACGCCCTAGGGCGTGTTCACGCTATTAATTATATAATTGTGTTATACTTTATAAAGACAAAAGTTTAAGTTTAGAACAGTATAATATAATTCATCCTTATCTTCCTGTTCAGCGTGGAAATGTCAAAATATCAAATTTTACCTTGATTAACGCAATTTACTATATTGTAGAAAATTGCTGTAAATGGCGCTATTTACCCAAGGAATTTGGAAATTGGCATAGAATTACCATGCGAATAAGTACTTGTGAGAAGAATAAGGTTTTGGATCGTTTATTTGAAGTCTTGCAAAAAAATAACATGATCCATATCAAAGTCAAAGACTCTCGAACTTGGATAGTACTTTTATAAAAGTCCATCCTGACGGAACTGGTGCATTAAAAAAAAATGGCCCGCAATCCATCGGAAAATCGCGTGGTGGATGGACAACAAAAATTCATTTGCTTGCCCAAAATGATCGAAATGCCTTAAATTTTAGCCTCTCAGCAGCAAATAAAAATGACGCAGGAGAAGGTTGTATTTTGTTATCTCATTTACAAAAATTTGACGGAAAATTAAAGGGAATACCCCTTGTTATGGATCGTTCTTATGAAGACGAAAAAACACGAAAAACAGCTATTAATCTGGGGTTTAACCCCGTTGTTCCTCCAAAATCAAACCGTTTAAACCCTTGGAAGTATAATAGAAAAACCTATAAAAAACGAAATGAAATTGAACGATTATTTCGAAGATTAAAAGGATTTAGGCGTATATTTTGCAGATTCGACAAACTCGATATCATGTTCAAAACCTATATTCATTTTGTACTCATTATATTGTTAATAGCGTGAACACGCCCTAGTTATTACAGGTAAAAAATGACAAGTACAGCAATTAATACAGTTGAATAAAATGTGTGGATACATCGGTCATAACGTGTTGAAACACGCCTCCAGTCTTTTATACGACTGAACATATTTTCTATTTTATGGCGATTTTTATACAGTTTTTTATCATAGATGATTCTGTTTTTTCTGTTTTTTCTTGGAGGGATGCAGGATGTAATATTTTTGGATTTTAGAGCTTCTCGAAATTTATTAGAATCATACCCCTTGTCCCCTAAGAGTACTTTTGAGGCGGGTAAATGTTCTATTATTCTCTTAGAAACCGTATAATCGCTAACATTTCCTGCGGTAATTTCTAAAAAAATAGGTCTGCCATGTCCATCAGTTACAGCATGGATTTTAGAATTTAACCCGCCTGTGGTGCGTCCAAGGGCACGATCTTGACCCCCTTTTTTAACAGCGATGCTGCTGTTCGGTGTGCCTTAATATGAGTCGAATCAATTTGTAATTGTTCAGGAATATCTTGAAGTAAAACAAGCCTATCAAATATGTTTTGAAAAACTCCCATTTTACTCCAATTAATAAAACGATTATAAAGGGTTTTATAAGGACCATACTTTTTTGGTGCATCACACCAGCGAAGTCCATTCTTCAAAACATAAATAATTCCACTGATTACACATCTATCATCGACACGTTTAAATCCTCGACTTTTTGGAAAATATACTCGAATTTTGTCTATTTGTTCTTCCGTAAGGCAGTACATCCTCTTAATTCACCTTGTTTTAATAAATTTAAATACGAATCACAAAAAAGGAACTTTAGTCAAAATTAGCATGATCGAGCAATATCATGCAGATTAATTTTCTCTTTAAATATTTTCAATAAGAGGTCCTGACCCTAGGGTGTTAGGTTTCAGAGTAAGGTATCTGGGATTTTTGATAAAATATTGTGGATCCATCTTGAAAAAATGAACAATTTTTTCATAGGGAGTTAAACCATTGAGAGTTTTCAAACGTTTAGCAAAATTGTAAGCATTCAGAAAGAGATTACAATGTTCTTTAAACTGTTGATGAGATATGTAATAATAGCATTTTATGGTTGCTTGTTTTATGATCCTATTCATTCTTTCCACCTGTCCATTAGTCCAAGGATGATTAACCTTGGTTAGACGATGTTCAATATTATGTTGTAAACAGACACGATCAAAAATATGCATGAAAGCATATTTATCCTGCTTTCGATTCGTAAACTGGATTCCATTATCAGTAAGAATAGTGTGGATTTTATAAGGAACAAAAGCTATGAGTTCTAGTAAAAACTCTTTGGCAGTGGATTTTTCCTTGTTATTATAAGATTGAGCATAAGTCAGTTTAGTGCTACGATCAATAGCTACAAAAAGCTGTGATTTACCTTCTTGTGTAGCAATTTCTGTAATATCAATATGAAAATAACCAGGTGAATGCGTCTTGAATACCTTCTTTTCAGGGTTATCTTGATCATCATCTAAACTTTGTAAACGATTAATACTATGACGTTTCAAACAACGATATAAAGATGAACGCGTAAGTTTTGGTATGATTTTAGTGCATACAAACATTCATCCAAAGGTAATAAAGTACTTTTACGAAACCTTACAATCATTTGTTCTTCTTTAAGAGTTAATACCGTAGAATGTGGATTTTTAGGACCCATTGTTGCGTCATAAGTATAATCCCTATTTTTTCCATTTTCGAACAGTATTTCTATTCAAATGAAAATATTTTGATAACTCTGTTATGCTTTCTTTACTCCGCTGTATTTGCAAACGAATCTCCTTCGTCGTTCTGGCGCAGCTGTGTAATATTTGTCCCATAATTTCTCCTTTTCTTTCAAGCTCAAACTATACTTTTTTCGTACATCACACTTTGAAACCTTACACCTAGGCAAGGATTTTTAATAATTAGATATATAGGCTCAGATCCTGGTAATTATTATATATCAAGGATCTAGGGAGTTCAATTCTTAGTATTTTATGCGAACTTTGGTTAAAAGGAGTTATAATTTAGTCATAAAAAAGAATCGAGAAGCGCATTGTTTTGGTATTTTTCAGTTGACATAAGAATTATGTAGTCGATATAATACTAGCTACGCCTCGTATCTGGGGTATTTTTAAATCTGGGTGTTTTAAGGAGTGTGACTGATGAGACGGTTTTTTTGTTTATTCGGTATTTTGCTGTTTGTTTCCGGCTTTTCTTTTGCAGATACTAATTTTTTGGTCGATTTTAATGACCTTATTGATGATGGTGATGGTCAGAATGCTGGAACCACGTTCGGTTATAGTGATCAAGCAGATATAAGTACCAGCGAGGAAGATAAACAGGCGATGAAAACGTCTTTGTTTATAGAGAATTGGCTTGTTAAATATAATGCTTCAGCTGTTAGTGTTTTGAGTAGAAGATTAACAAAAATTAAACCTGTTGTATCGAATGAGCTTGAGAAAAGCGTTATGGGTGTGCGAATTATTTTCCCCGAAGGTCCGAATGATGCCAATGCTACCATTTACCCCCCGTTTTTAATTCCTGTGAATAGTGGTGTGTCTCCGCGTGATGATGACGCAGGGCAAAAGTTTGATGGCAAGGGTATTTTGCGTAATGTTGGTTCTATTAAGAAAATAGCTATGACTGTCAGGGGTCTTAATTATCCTCATTCAGTGTCGCTTATTGTAGAGGATTCAAGGGACGGTGAGGTAGGGATTAGAGAGATTCCCTTGGGGACCTTGGATTTTCAGGGGTGGAAGACTTTAGTTTGGACGAATCCTAATTATGTGTATGCAGTTCGTAATCTTGCCTTAAAGAGAACTCCGTCTTATCCATTTAATGTATCTACTTTACGTTTATTGGGTATAAAATTTAATCGTAAGTCTGTTAATATGGGTGGCGACTTTATATCCTATATAAGTGATATTGCTGTTACTTATGATAAAGCTGTTGATGATACACAGCAAGTTGATATTGATGATGAAGCTGCTTGGGGTGTTTTATCTGCACGAGAAAAAACAAGCTATCGTATAGAGATGCAAAAATTTGGGCGTCGGCAAGTTCTTGAATATAGTAGAAAGAAGCTCCAGGATCAGTCTAGGACTAATGCTTTTCCGGCTGATGGCAAAATTGTGAGTCCTGCTCGCAAGAATCAGAGGTCATCGAATGAGGTTGAAGTTAATAATGATACTGCAGAACGTTAGGCCAAGTTATATTTAAAAGAGAATAGGGTGTGTGTCGACCACCTTGGTGATTGTGTTAAAAAACATTTATTAAGGTGGTCGATAGTTGTGTTTTAGATATTTAATTTTGAGATTGACTCTAGGTTTTTGTGTTGTTGTACTACGTTGAGTATTTTTTTAGGATGTACGAAGGGAAGTTTATTGTTGTTTTAACTTTTGTCTTAGTATTCTATAAGACTCTTTAAAATAAGTTAGTTTTAAAATGTTTTGTGAAGCGGGAGAATATTTAATATTTAAATGGAAATAGGTAGTGCTACTTATAGTGAATATACAGAGTCTGAAATGGAGACTGTTGTTGTTAGTCTAGAAGAATCTTTTAGAAGGATTCGTGGAGGAAAGGCTAATGCGGTAGTTTTGGAAGGTATTCATGTTGACTATTATGGTAAATTAATGTCTATCTCTCAAATTGCAACACTTAGTGTATTGGAAGGACGATCTGTACTGATTCAGCCGTGGGATGTTAAATCTCTTTCGCTTATTCAGAAGGCTATTCTTGCCAGTAATTTATCCTTGAATCCTAGTAATGATGGAAAAGTTTTACGTATAGTTTTTCCTCCGTTAACCGAGGAGGGAAGGAAGAATATTGTTAAACAACTTAAAATGGATGCAGAAAAATTTCGAGTAACTGTACGCGGGATTCGGAGAAATGTTTTGGAAGATATTAAAAAGACTGAGACAGATAAGGATGAAGAAAAAGTTCTTTCAAACGAAATTCAAAGAATTACAGATTTATATATAGGAAGAATAGATACTCTTTTGGCTACAAAAGAGCAGGAGATTATAACTATTTAATTTGAGTGTATAAAAATTGTATAAGCCAGGGCATGTAGGCATCATTATGGACGGCAATGGTCGTTGGGCCGTTCAGAGAGGTTTTTATCGCACTAGGGGTCATCTAGAAGGGTTGAAAGCAGTAAAAATAGTGGTACAAGAGATTCTTCGGATCGGAATTCCTTATTTATCGCTTTATGTATTTTCCACGGAAAATTGGAGTCGTACTCAGGATGAAGTTCGATTTTTAATGGATCTTATTGTTCGTTACTTGAAAACTGAATATAAGTTTTATTGTGATCATCGTATTCGGATTGTATATTCTGGTGAATTAGAAACCCTTCCACTTGGTGTTCAAAAGGAAATTAAGATCGCTGAAAAAAGAACGGCGTCTTTTTCGGATGGAATGACTGTTAATCTCTTGATAAACTATGGTGGTCAGGCCGAAATTATCCGTTCTGTTCAGCGCATTGTGAAGAAGGGTCTTGTTCCTACTGTTGGCTTGATTTCGTCTTATCTTGATCAGCCTCAAATTCCGCCTCTTGACTTGGTAATTAGAACTGCTGGTGAGCAACGTTTGTCTAACTTTATGATTTGGCAAGCTAGTTATGCAGAGTATTACTTTACGAAGAAATTGTGGCCAGATTTTTCAAGAGAGGATTTGTTAGATGCTCTAGAAGTTTATTCGAAGAGAGTTAGAAAATTTGGAGGCAATGTTTAATGAAACCTAGATTAAAAAATCTAGTTTTACGATTTGTAAATGCAGCAATTTGGGTGCCTATCATTGCTTGTAGTGTTTTCGTTTTTACGGATGGACGGCATCTATTAGGAAGAGGTTTTTTAATATTTTTTAGTGCCATTGCTGGTTACGAAATAGGAAATCTTGTGAAGCGTTATGATAAAGAATTTCGACCTTTCGAGTTGTTAATTTTTTTAATGCTAGGCTGTTTTATTCCTGTTTTAACAATTATTTATCAAGAGTCCCCTGAAACTATTTTTACGCTAATTTTTGTTGGGATATGTGTTGTATTACTTATGTTCTCCTTAGAAGTTTGTTTTTATACTCAATTACGTTCGATAAAAATAATTTTTCGTCTTGGTAGTCGCTTTCTATGCTTGGTTTACCCTGGAATTTTTATGTCCTATTTAATTTTACTCACTACATTGCCTAATTCCAAGATAATAATGTCTATGTTTTTTTTTCTGACCCTACTTAATGATAGTTTTTCTTATTTTGTGGGAATTTTGTTTGGAAAAATGAGTAAAACACAAGGGTTTGTCCGTGTAAGTCCTAAGAAAAGTTTAATAGGTTTTTTAGGTGGTATCTGTGCTTCTGTTTGTGTGGTTCTTGTTTATTTTTATTGGGTTTCACCGCATCTTTTTGGTCAAAGAAATATTTGGTATGTGATTAGTATGGGTATGATATGTGGTATGGCAGCTATTGTAGGCGATTTATTTGAATCTTTACTGAAACGTAGTGTAGATGTTAAAGAATCTGGAAATTTTTTCATGGGCCGTGGAGGAGTGCTGGATAGTTTTGATTCTTTAATGTTCGCATCTCCGGTTTTTTATTATTTTATTACTTTTGCTTAGGTAAGAATGATGCTGCGACGAGTAATAATTCTTGGTGCAAGCGGTTCTATTGGGATGAATGCTTTAAAGGTTTGTTGTGCATATCCAGAGTATCTAAAAGTTGTGGGAATCCATGTTCATACCTCGGTTGGGAAGCTATCTTTGATAGCAAGAAATTTCCCTAATGCCAGATTGGTAGCAAGTGCAGATGATGCAATGTCTTGTGAAGGACTTAAGTTGTATGCCAGTGGACCTCAGGCAATTTATCGCCTTATCATGGAAACTGATGCGGACATGGTACTCAATGGTATAGCAGGATCTGCTGGATTTTTAGCGAGTTTTTGGACTTTAGAAAGTGGTAAAGACTTGGCGCTTGCCAATAAAGAGAGTCTTGTGATTGCAGGGGATCTTTTACTTAAAGTTGCTCAGAAGTACAAATGCAGAATTTTCCCTGTTGACAGCGAGCATTGGGCTCTTTACGATATGATTAGTAGAGTATCGATAAAAGAGGTTAAAGAGCTTATCCTAACGGCGAGTGGAGGTCCTTTTTATGGATTTTTCTGCTGAACAATTAAAAAGTGTTACGCCTGAGCAAGCGATTAAGCATCCTACATGGAAGATGGGAGCAAAAATTTCCATTGATTCTGCAACATTAGCTAATAAGGGTTTGGAAGTTATTGAAGCCTGGCGTTTTTTTCGGAATTCCTGTAGATAGAATAAAAGTATTTGTGCATCGTCAAAGTCTCATTCATGCCATGATACGTTTAGGTGATGGGTCTTTACAAATGCATGTTAGTGAGAGCACGATGGAATTACCGATACAAAATGTATTACTTTATCCTTTAAAAAAAACAGTTACGAGTGCGGTATTAGATTTTGATAGTTTAAGGGAATTAACTTTGGAACCTGTACCTAAAATTTTATCTTCAATGTTGAATTTAGCTTATGATGTTTGTCGTTGTGGTGGAGTGTCTCCGCTTATTTATAATGCTGCCAATGAGGCTGCTGTTAAATTATTTCAGGAAGGAAATCTTCGTTTTGATCAAATTTCCGAATCTGTAGCAAGGGCGCTGGATAAAAAAATGCATCATTGTGATTATCAGGGTATGGATCAAAATAATTTGTATGAAATACATCAAAAAGTCTATGCAGACGTTTATGCTTTTGGACAAGTGAGGTAGTAGTATGATTAGTAGTATTAGCTTAGGACTTCTCGGTATTTTTGTGCTGATTATTATTCATGAGTTAGGGCATTTTGTTTTTGCTCGTCTTGTGGGGATTAGGGTTGAAGTTTTTTCCGTGGGTTTTGGTCCTAAATTATGGAAAAAACAAATTGGTGGTACGCAGTATGCTTTTTCGCTGATTCCTTTTGGGGGCTATTGCAAGATGGCTGGCGAAATTCTTGTTAAGGATCAAAAGCCCAAACCTGGTGAAATGTATTATGGGCAAGTATGGCGTAGGACTTTAGCTGTTTTAGGTGGTCCTTTATTTAGTCTGGCTGGTGGGTGGTTATTTTTTGTTTTAGCACTATTTTTTCCTCATATTGAAGATTTGACACCTAATCGCATTGTTATTTCTGAGGATTCCTCAATAGAGAGAGTAATAGGAAAAGCAGCAGTTATCAAATTAGGTGAACTCGATTTCGTTGATGGAGATAAGATTGTTGCGATTAACGGGAAAAAGACAAACTATTATAATGACATTTTTCGTATATTTACGACCGCTGCGCATCAACGTTTAGTATTTACGGTTGAGAGGGATGTGGAAACTGTTATGGTCACTGCTACACCACTTTTATTAGAAAATGGTCAAGGATTTCTTCCACTTTTGCCTTGGTATGACCCTGTTCTTGTGAAAGTAAGAGAGGAGTATCCAGCAGCCCAGGCGGGCTTAAAAGAGGGAGATCGGATTCTTGCAATGAACGGACAAGCAATTTCTCATTGGGCAGAAGTTTCCAGATTAATAAGAGATAGTGAAGGAAATCCTTTGACGTTTAAGGTTGAGAATGAGAAAAAGATCAGAGTGATTACTGTATACCCTCTTTTTGATGAAGAATTAAAAAAATATTTAGTAGGAATAGAATCTGAAGGTTATAAACGTGTTTTTGTGGATGGAGAAGAGGGAATTTTTCCAGCTATTATTAAGGCAAGTCAGAATTTTGGAGACTCTTTAAGGCTTTATGTACGTGGTCTTGGAAATTTATTTCGAGGGGTGAATATTTTTCAAGCTATTTCGGGTCCTGTGAAAAATACGTATTTATTGGTGAAGTTGCCCGTACAACAGTTTCTCAGGATGATGAGGGGCTTAAGCGTGTCTCTTTTTATAATATTTTGTTCATGTTGGCTTTTGTAAATATAGCATTGGGGGTAATGAATCTTTTGCCTATTCCTTTATTGGATGGGGGAATGTTATTGCTGTATGGTGTTGAATTTTTACGAGGAAAATATCTTACGGTCAGGGCTTTGAGTATATATCAGTATATAGGACTTGCTTTTATTGCATTTCTTCTTCTTTTATCCTTGAGTAGTGATGTATTTTTTATACTCAAAAAATAAGGTACTTTAATAGTGCTTAGAAAGTTGAGGTGACTTATGGGTGTAACGGTATTATCTGGAATGCAATGGGGCGATGAGGGCAAGGGTAAACTTGTTGATATTTTGTCTGAGAGTGTAGATTATGTGGTTCGTTATAATGGGGGAAATAATGCGGGCCATACGATTGTTGTTGGGGATAAGAAATATGTATTCAATCTTTTACCATCTGGCATTTTACATTCGCATGTTTCCTGTGTTTTGACAAATGGAATGATAATTGATCCACGTTGTCTTGTAGATGAAATTGAAACCTTAAAACACGCAGGTTTTCTAGATTTTCAGATTTCAATTAGTGAGAGGGCACATTTAATTATGCCTTATCATCAGACTTTGGATAGGTTAAAAGAAGATCGCTTAGGTTCACAGCAATTGGGGACGACACGACGTGGAATAGGACCTGCGTCCGTGGATAAATATGAGCGTAGTGGAATACGTGTTGGTGATTTAAAAAATTTAAATAAATTAAAAGAATTAATTTTTCGTAATATTGAAGAAAAGAATCAAATTATTCAGTTAATTTATGGTGCCCCGCCTTTTGTTGCAGAAAAAATTTATGAAGAATATTGTCATTATGCGGAATATTTGCAGTGTTATATTGTGGATACTACGGCATTGTTGCATCAGGCATTGAAAGAGAAGAAGAAGATTTTGTGCGAGAGTGCGCAGGCATTGATGTTGGACATTGAGCATGGCACGTATCCTTTTGTAACGTCGAGTTCTCCAACAGTAGCGGCGGCTTGTGTAGGAACTGGGATAGGAATGTCCCATGTTACAAGGCGTATTGGGGTGTTTAAGGCTTATACAACGCGTGTTGGACAGGGCCCTTTTCCAACGGAGCTTGATAATGAGATTGGAGAAATATTAAGAACTCAGGGAAATGAGTTTGGATCTGTAACGCAACGTCCACGTCGGGCGGGATGGTTGGATTTAGTTGTTTTAAAGTATGCTGTAGCGATTAATGACTTTACGGAGCTTGCTCTGATGAAATTGGATGTACTTTCTGGCTTGGATACAATAGAGGTTGGGATAAGTTATCGTTTGGAAGAAAAAGTTTTTAATACAGTTCTCTCCGATTCGGAAGTTTATGCAAAAGTGATTCCAGTGTATCGTCAATTTCCGGGTTGGAAGGATGATATTACGCAGGTTCGTCATTTTAAAGACCTTCCCAAACAGGCGCAGGAGTATCTTGATTTTTTGGAAAAAGAAATAGGAGTACCTATTTCGATGATTTCTGTAGGACCTGATCGCAAGCAGATTATTAGAAAATCTGTATAATATACCGAGGGGTAAGTGTTGCGAGTTCTTCTACTTTTTGGAGGTTGTTCTGTTGAGCATGAGGTATCGGTACGGTCTGCGATTAATGTTTATCAGGGATTAAAAAGGGCTAGACACGATATTTTTGATATTTGTGTAACGCGTAATGGCCGTTGGATAAAGGGAAATTTAGAAAATCTTTTTAAGACGGGATCGACGATGGATAGTTTTACTGAGAGTAAAGTAAGTAGTGATTCTGGCGATTGTTTTGTGCTTATGCGTGATGACAACATGGTACGTTTAATAAAGAGTTCAGGAATTCGTGTATATGAGCCGGATATTGTATTTCCAATGATTCACGGAACTTCTGGAGAGGATGGAACTTTACAGGGTTTCCTCAGGCAGGTTAATATTCCTTTTGTGGGTTGCGATGTTTGTGCTAGTGCTTGTACAATGGATAAGGATATCACTAAACGTTTATTGAGTTTTGACGGCATTCGGGTTGCCAAAGGTCGTGTTGTTACAGATTTTGAATTAGGATTTTTATCTTATGAGGAATTAAAGCAGGAATTAGGTGAGAAACTTTTCGTGAAGCCTGCATGTTCTGGATCCTCAGTGGGTGCGTCTCTTGTTTATAATGCCAAGGAGTATGAAGAGGCCTTGCGAAAGGCCTTGCGTTTTAGTTCTAAAGTGCTTGTTGAAGAATATTTACTGGGTCGAGAGATTGAATTTGCTGTGATGGGCAATCGAGAGGTTTTTGTGAGTGATCCCGGTGAAATTGTTATTGACAATGGGTTTTATGATTATGATAAGAAGTATAAAAGTTGTGATGTGCGATGTAAAGTTCCTGCGAAAATAGAGAGCCAAGTTACGGAATCTGGACAGGGTATTGCCAAGAATGTATATAGGATATTGGGTTGCGAAGGACTTGCACGTGTAGATTTTTTCTTGATTAATGGGAAAGATTGGGTTGTTAATGAAATTAATACTATTCCTGGTTTTACGCAACAGAGTTTGTATCCTCAATTATGGGCTATTGCAGGCAAGAGTATGGAAGATCTGATTAATGAGCTTTTAGAGCTTGCTGTGATGAGTTATAACAAAAGGGAACAGCTGAGTTTGAGAGCTTTTGGATAAGACCTCATGGTTGTAGAAGCAGGTTATTAACGGTTGTTTGTACTCGGTGAGGAACCGAGTTTGAAGGAATAAAACAAAAACCTAAATAGTGATAAAAATGTTACCGATGAGGCTTGTGAGTGCGGTTTGCGGCGTTATAAAGTTTTTGACGTTTGTGTTGTGTATACGGGAGAATGAAATGACTTTTGCTACGTCTCAGTTTAACAGAGTTTTAGGTATTCTTGAAAAGTCGATGAGTGTTAATCGTTTAAGAGCTCGGGTGATAACCAATAATATGGCTAATGCTGAAACTCCTGGTTTTAAAAGAACTGATATTAATTTTGAATCACAGTTAAAGCGAGCATTAGATAATGAGGATCAAGGAATTCGTCAACTGGAAATGTTGCGAACGGAAGCACAACATTTTAGTTCTCCTGAGCTTGGTTCCTGGGAGAATGTGCAGCCGCGTGCGGTATTAGATTATCATTCAACGGTTCAGAATAATGGAAACAATGTGGATTTTGAAAAAGAGACGGGTCATGCTGTAAAAAATAAGCTTACTTATGATTTGATGGTTGAAGTTATGCGTTTTCAGTTTAATCAAGTCAATATGGTTATTAGGTAGGAGAAAAGGGTTAGATTATGTTTTCAGTTATTGATATTGCGGGTTCTTCTCTTTCTGTACAACGTTTAAATCTTGATGTTATCGCAAATAATGTCGCTGGTGCTGATACGACACGGACGGCAGAGGGTGGTCCGTTTAGGCGTTCACGTGTTATTGTACGACCGATTGTGAGTCAACCGTATTGGCGCAGTCCTTTTTTGCCTGAGTCTTTGTATAACGGCGTTGGCAAGGGAGTGCGAGCAGTTAAAATTGAAAAAGATATGTCGGATCTTGTATTAAAGTATGATCCTACACATCCTGATCGCATTATGAGTGGTCCTCGTAAGGATTACCTAGAAATGCCTAATGTGAAGATTGTGAATGAAATGGTTGATCTAATTGCTTCGTCTCGTGCGTATGAGGCGAATGTTACAATGATCGAGAATGCGAAAAGTTCGTTTATAAAAACCCTTGAAATTTTGCGTTAAATAGAAGTTTGTTAGAATAGTTGGAAATGGGGGTATGGTTTTATGCGTATTCAGATGGACCAATCGAATTTAGGACTTCCGGTTCCGAATGCTCGTGAATTTTCGAATGGGCGTTTGTTAGTTGGGAAAAGCGATGCCTTACATCTTGATGATTTAGATACTATACATGGAGACAAGAGTGTTTCTGGTGTGAGTTCTGTTTCTGGTAAAGATGAAAGTGTAAGTTTTTCTGACATGATTTTACGTAGTTTGGGTAGAGTTAATGAGTTGGTGTTAGAAAGTGGAAATCTTTCTGAGAAATTGAATTCGAATCCTTCTGAGGTTGAAGTGCATAAGATTGTTACACAAATGGCAAAGGCAAATATGGGTTTAGGCATAGCAAAGGCTATGATAGATCGAGCAATTATGGGTTTTAAAGATATATTAAATCAGAGATAGGGGATGATGAGTTTGTTCCTTATAGAACTTTGTTTTGGATGTCCCTCTAGAAGAGAGGGGGGGTGATATGGAGGATTTTTTCTCAAAAACTGTGTCAAAGGTTCGGCAATACTGGAATTCGTCGACATTACTGCAGAAGTTAATTATTCTGGGTGTGGGTGTAGCGATTGTTCTCGGTATTAGTGCGTTTACTTTGTTTAACACTGCCCCTAGTCGCGTTCGTATTTTTGGTAGTGAGATTTCTGATGAAGCTCTGCGAGAGCGAATTTCTGCCTCATTGGATAATAGTAATGTTGTTTATACACTGGGATCGGAAGGCAAGTTTTTTTATGTTGAGAATGAGAAATCAGCGCGTAAAGCTAGGGCTTTATTAGTTCGAGAGGGGCTTACACCTGGGCAAATTGATCCTTGGAGTCTTTTTGACATTCAAAGATGGACTTCGACACAGCTTGAGCAAAGTGTAAATCTTCAGCGTTCCATTACCCAGCAGCTTAAGCTGCATCTTGAGAGCCTTGAAGATATTGACAGTGCGAATGTTACGCTTGCATTTCCCAAAGATCAATTATTTACGGAAGAGAAAGAGCCTGTTACTGCGAGTATTGTTGTTGTTGCCAAGCCTGGTAGTGATGCTACGAGTAATCAGCGCAAGATACAAGGTATTGTTAAACTTGTGCAGTTTGCAGTACCTGAGTTGAAATCAGAAAATATAACGATTACAGATGCGAATGGAATATTATTAAATGACTTTTCTATGCTTGATGTTCAAAATCAACTTGATAGGGTTAATGTTGAGTTAGAACAAAAAAGAAAGCAAGAGCAGATTTACTATAGAAAGATTAAGGAGGCTCTTTCAGCTGTTGTTTCGCCTGGTCGAGTTAGGGTGATTAATGTTGAATGCCAAATAAATACGGATCATGTTACAAGGAATGATAGGGAAATTACCCCCATTGTTTTGGTTCCTGATGATCCGTTAACTCCTTATTCCGAATTAAAAATAACTGAAAATGTTTTAGTCTCAAAACGGAATAGTGATGTAGATTTCAAGGGTTCTGGATTTAATCCCGAGGGTCCTCCTGGGCAAGAGGGTCAGACCCCTCCGGCTTATCAGGATTTACAAAGTGAAAATGGTGCTTATAAGCAGAATAATATGACTGAAAATTATGCTTATAATCAGGTTGATAGTAAAATTTCACAAACTCCCTGGAAAAGAGAGAGAATTTCGGTTTCTGTTGCTATAGATGGTACTTGGAGTATGCGTCACAGTTCTGATGGCGGTACAATGAGGGAGTATGTTCCTGTTTCATCTGTTGATGTTGAAAAAATTCGAGGGTTAGTGCGTGCTGCTATTGGTTATGATCCTACCAGAAATGATCAAGTTACTGTAGAAGAGATACAATTTGATCGTACTGCTCAATTTGCACTAGACGATGCTGCATATCGCCGACGTAAATTATTAACAGGTCCCTTTATGTTATGGGGAATAGTGGGAATCTTGGTACTACTTCTTTTGGGATTTTTGGGATATTTTTTCGCAAAAGAGAGTGAGAGGCGCAGACGACTTCGAGAGGCTGACTTGGCTCGGCAGCATCAGGCAATGAGAGAAGCGGCGTTAAGAAGTCTTGAAGTTGATCGCAGTGGCGATAATAATATGGTTGGTCCTGAAGGGTTACAAGATCATGCCATGACAATGGCACGTGAGCGACCTGAGGACGTTGCACAATTGATTCGTACTTGGTTGAGTGATGAGTAGTAGTACTTTGCTTTATTTGGATCTTATAAAATGTTTTAAAATGTGCGAGAAGAGGTAGATTGCTTTGAGTATAGAAGAGGTACAGGATCGCATATCTAAAAGGGACGGCTCGAGAAAGAGGCAGCAGGATCTAAATGGGCGTCAAAAGGCAGCCATATTTTTGGTTACTCTTGGTGGTGAGCTTTCCGCGGAGATTTTTAGAAGGTTAAGGGAAGACGAAGTTGAGAAGTTAACCTTTGAGATTGCACGATTAGAGAGAGTTGATACTGAAATGCGTGATACGGTTTTGGAAGAATTTAAGGAGCTAATGGTAGCGCAAGATTTCATTATGACTGGTGGTATTGAGTATGCCAGGGAATTGCTTGAAAAATCTCTTGGCGGTCAAAAGGCTATTGATATTATCAATCGTTTGACTTCCAGTCTTAAGACGCGACCTTTCGATTTTATTAGGCGTACTGATCCATCTCATCTCTTGAATTTTATTCAGCATGAACATCCTCAAACTATTGCCCTGATTTTAGCCTATTTAGATCCTCAGAAAGCGAGTCTCATTTTGGGTCAATTACCCGAGGAGAAGCAAAGTAATGTTGCTCATCGTATTGCTACAATGGACAGGACAAGTCCAGAAGTTGTTCGCGAAGTTGAACGTGTTCTTGAAAAGAAATTGTCTAGTCTTAGTAGCGAGGATTATACAGCGGCTGGAGGAGTGCAGGTTATAGTAGATATTCTGAATCTTGTGGATAGAACGACAGAGAAGAATATTATAGAAGCTTTGGACGAAGAAGATCCTGATTTAGCTGAAGAAATTAAGAAGCGAATGTTTGTCTTTGAGGATATTGTCTTACTTGACGATAGAGCTATTCAGAAAGTCTTGCGTGGTGTGGATGATCAAGAGCTAGTGAAGGCTTTAAAGGCAGTTGATTCTGATGTGCAAGATAAGATATTTCGCAATATGAGTAAGAGAGCTGCTGTTCTCTTGAAAGAGGATATGAGTTATCTTGGCCCTACTAGAAGAAAGGATGTAGAAGAGGCGCAACAGAAGATTGTAGCTACTATCAGAAAATTGGAAGAGCAGGGTGAAATTGTAATTGCACGTAATGAAGAAGAGGGTGATATCCTTATTTAGAAGTTTAAAGATGTATTGGTGGTAAATTATGTCAAAAAATATTTTTCATCCTGTTGAGGTTCTTAATTTAAAGGATCTCCAAGTTTTGGATCCTCCTTATTTTGCTTCTGTTGATGACAGGCATATTGTTTCTGAGAAATTTGGTGATGATGGGCATCTTAGATCCGAAATTTCTCCTAGTTCTGGGCCCAGTATTGAGCAACTTAAAAAGGAAGCTGATGATTTTCGGCAGTCTTGGGAGACTGAGCGCAATCAACTTATAAGTGATGCAAATAAAGAAGTTTCCACAATTTTGGACGAAGCTCGCAGTCGTGCCGAGGAAATTATAGAAACTGCGCAGCAGGAATCCACATCGATTGCAGGCAAAACTGAAGAGAGTAGGGTTGCTTTTGATGAGGAACTCAAGCAGTTAAAGGAGCAATCTCTTGGTGCTACCAAGGAAGAGATTGAGAAAATTTTTTCACAAAGTCGCAATGAAGGGATCGAAGAAGGAAAAAAAATAGGTTTTGAAGAAGGCAATAAAGAAGTGGGACGTTTGGCACAACGTTTGCATGTGATTATTGATCATGTTCTAGATAAAAGAAAAGATATTTTGACCGCTTTAGAAGGCCAAGTGATTGAGCTTGCCATTCTTATTGTGAGACGGGTTGTTAAAGTTCTCAGTGAAAATCAAAAAAATATTGTTATTAATAATATTGTACAAGCTTTAGAGCGTCTCAAAAGTCGTAGTGATATCGTGATTCGTGTTAATTTGGCTGACCTTGAAACTGTGACTGAACATACTGAAATGTTTGTGAGGCAAATAGAAGGGGATGGAAAAGTTACTTTGGCTGAGGATAGCAGTGTTGATCCTGGTGGATGTATTATTGAGACGGACTTTGGCGAAATTGATGCTCGTATATCGAGTCAACTTAGTGAGATTGAAAGTCGTATTCGTGATCTGATGCCAGTGACCTTGAGGCCTAGTACTTTGGGTAGTAGTGATACAAAGCTTTGATATGTTTTTGGGATACTGGAGTGTGTAAAAATTTACCAGGAAAGTGATCTTGATTTTAATTTTTCCTGTTCGCTTGCGAAATATCAAAGGCATTTAGCTTCTTTTAATCCTATTCGCTGTATAGGGCGTGTTGATGGAGTTAATGGGTCGCTGATTAGGTCTTGTGGGCCACGTATGTTTGTTGGTGAGGTAGCCCGAATTCATCCGAGTTCTGGGGGAAATCCATTTCTTGTTGAAGCTGTGGGTTTAGAAGGTCATAAAAATAACTTAATGGCTTATCAGAATTTTTCATCGCTTGAAGTGGGGGATAGAGTTGTTTCTTTAGGAAATTCTCTTATGGCTCCTATTGGAGAGAATCTTTTGGGTCGTATTTTGGACGGAATGGGGCGACCCATAGATGGTAAAGGACCATTGAACCCGAGTGGGATGGTATCGATTTTTCAGAACAGTCCTGGTGCAATGGAAAGAAAACCTATTAAGCAGCAAATTCAGACGGGGATTCGTGCGATCGATACGATGCTTCCTGTGGGGAAAGGGCAAAGGATTGGCGTATTTTCTGGATCGGGAATTGGAAAGAGTACTTTGATGGGAATGATTGCCCGTCATTCCCATTCGGATGTGCGAGTGATCGCTCTTATTGGTGAACGAGGACGTGAGGTTCGAGAATTTGTAGACAATGAACTAGGAGAAGAAGGACTTAAGAACTCTATTGTTATTGTGTCTACGAGTGATAGCCCACCACTTGCGCGTGTTCGAGGAGCTTACATTGCTTGTACGATAGCTGAATATTTTAGGGATCAGAACCAAAATGTGATGCTTTTATTTGACTCAGTTACACGTTTTGCAATGGCACAGAGAGAAATTGGGACTAAGTAATGGAGAGCCACCGACGACGCATGGATACACGCCGAGTGTTTTTAGTGAGCTTCCCAAGATTCTTGAGCGATCTGGAACCTCTGAAAAAGGGTCTATTACTGGAATTTATACAGTTTTAGTTGAAGGAGATATGCTGGAAGAGCCTATTAGTGATGCTGTGCGAGGTATTTTGGACGGGCATATTATTTTGAGTCGTGAACTTTCAGAAAAGGGTCATTTTCCTGCTATTGATATTCTTAAAAGTGTTAGTCGTTTGGCTCCCAAGCTTCAACCTCAGGAATTGGGTAATAAAGTTGCTTACTTACGGATGCTTTTGGCCTCTTATCGAGAAGTTTCTGATTTGATTAAAGTTGGAGCTTACGTTAAAGGAAATAGCAGTATTATCGATGAGGCTATTGCGAAAAAAACCGCATTTGGATACTTTTTTTTGTCAGGGTATCCATGATTATTTTGAACTTGAGCAGAGTCTTGTGGAGCTGGAAAAAATTTATGCCGAGAGTTATTAGTAGTTTTATACTACAGTATTTTTTATAATTTTTATGGAAAAGTTTAAATTTCGTCTTGAGAAACTTCTCAAATATCAACAATCTCTTTTGATGATGATGGAAATGGGTCTTGCTTCTAAAAATCGCCAGTACATAGAAATTAAAGAGGCGTCTACAGAATACGAAAGAATCAAGCAGGAGACATTTTTTTTATATCATATTGCTGGTGGAAGCGGGATACATGATTTACGCCAAGCTGAGTTATATCGAGAAAGTTTAAAGCAAAAAGTGAGATAGCGCATAGGGATTTACTGGTTATTGAGAAGCAAAAGGAGCAGCTGCAAAAGGATTATACAGTGCAACATAGTCGGTGTCGTGCATTGGAACTTTTGAAGGAGAAAGAATTAAGTCAGTATAAATCAAAAAATGATCCGATATACGGAAGGGATTATTGATGATGTTTGGCTTGCACGTAGAGGACGGCTTGGTTCTTCCTAAGTAGAGCATCGGGTTTAAAAGAATTTTTTATATATGGTGGGTTATTTGGTGCGAGGTCTGTTTTTAAGGGTTGGTGCATTGCTCATACTTATTACTGTCCTTGTTTTTTTTGGGGCATTTATGGCTGCACGCCTTGGGCTTTTTCAGTTAGGTGGGGTTTTTCAGAAAGTTAATGAATACTTTGGGTTAGCTTCGTCTCGATCCATGCATAGTGTGACGAGTCCGCAGCTTATCGATTATGATCGCTCTCAAGCTGAAAAGCAAAGGTTAGAGCAGTGGGAATCTTTATTGCATCAAATGGAGATGCAGGTAAAAGAGAAGCAAAGTGGTTTGCAGCAGCGAATGACAGAATTGGATGCGCGAGAAAAAGAATTGTTTCAAAAAGAAGAAAATATAAAAAAGACTGTTAAAATGTACGAGAATATAGGCGACGGTTTGCGAGTAACAGCAGATAGTTTTGATGAATATGCCTCCTGAGAAGGCGGTTGATATCCTTCTTAATATGGAGGATCCGGCTATTATTAGTGTCTTTAATATGGTAAATGAACTTTCCAGGGAAAGTAATAAGGTATCTCTTGTACCAGTATGGATGCAGATTATGCCTGCCAGTAGATCGGCTGATGTTGTTCGAAAGATGTCTTTAAATTAAAAGCTGTTTTTAGCTAGTGGGGAGGTAATATGATACAGAGTAATGTGAATAAAATTGATAGAGAATTGAGTTCTTCTGTGGGTGGTTCCGCTAGTGAGTTTTTAGGAGAGGGACATCAGGTTAAGGATTTAGATACCGGAAAGGTTTCCTCTGATAATAAGCTTCCCCAAAATCAAGAAAGCAGAGCTGAGTTTGTAGAGTTTAAAGATATTCTTGATAACAAGGTTTCTTCGAGTTCTGACTTTAAAAACTCTGTGAGGCTCTCTGATGATGAGGAATTTTTAAAATTTGGAGAGGGTATTAAGGGTAGTTATCTTAAATGTTTAGATCTTAATGAAATAATCGATCAGGATCAGGACTTTACTTTAGAAGATAAAGTAGATTTCTTGGGTTCTCATAGCGATACTGAGAATCTGAAACCTAATATAGGTAAGCATTATGGTGTAAAAAACGGAGTTATTAGGACTCGATTTAGGTGCGAAAACTGTTAATTATGATTTTGGTATTGTTGATGAGGATATTAATCATGATGAGGTTAGCATAGGTACTGATGGTGCAGAATCTTATTTAAGCTTCGTCCTTGATATACCTAATAATTATAAGATTGATGAGAAAATTTCTTCATATTTAGGTGACATTTCCGAAGAGAATGATGAAGGGATTCCCTTGAGAATGGTATCTGATCTGCATAATGTACTTACGGAAGTAGAAGTTGATACGAAGGTAGAGATTGAGGTTTCGGGTTCTCGTACTGTGGATAGTACAATAGTTAATCAGGAGTTTTCTGAAGATTTTGTTGATTACATGGACAGTATTGCTGATGTCGAAGTTGGGTCTTTTGAAGGTGGATGACAAATACAGAGTGAAGGTACTCTTAATAACTGTTTCGGATCAGCGCCCGTTTTTGGAGTCTTTTGGGTGGGGGAAGTTTATTGCTGATCCCACAGTGTCTATGAGAAATGCGTTAAATACTACAGGCAATACGGAAATAGTGCGTAGAGCCCAATTTGTGCTTAAGAATGAGGGTGAGGGAGAGATTCGTTTACTTCTGCGTCCTGAGAGTTTGGGTGTTGTGCATATGAGATTAAATTTGGGTGATGGCCTTGTTTCTGGTCGTATTTTTGTTGGCAATAGTTATGTACAAGCTGCTTTGAAGAAATATGCCTGATCTTCGGGATGCGATGGAGCGCGCGGGGTTTACGCTTGGCGATGTCGAAGTTAGCGTTGATCAGGGCTATAGCAAACATGGCTCAAAGGAAAATAGAAATGATGGTTGGGATTTTGATCGTATTTCTCTGTCTCAGGGATATGAGAATACAGGTTCGAATTTGAGTTATGTGCAAGGTAGTGTAGAACGTATTAATAGTTTGAATAATGTAATGATCGACTTACAGGCATAGAGGTTTGTGTTTTGATTTCTAGGAGGAGGGGAATATGATAGGTGGTGTTGGATTATCGTTGACGAAATGAAACGATTTAGCATGGATGACAAAGAAGTTAAAAAGGTACAGGAATATGTTCAGTCGTTATAATGTTGGTTTGAATGGTCCAGGAGCAGCTAATTCGCAGACTTTGGGTAAGGATGATTTTCTTAAACTTTTGGTTACGCAACTTCGTTATCAGGATCCTTTAAAGCCTATGGAGGATAAGGAATTTATCTCCCAGATGGCTCAATTTAGTTCTTTAGAGCAGATTCGCAATGTTGGTGATACTTTAGAAAAAATGAATGCAAATTTTGAGTATGTCTAGAGATCGTAGTACTGCATTAAGTCTTCTTGGTAAGAATGTTGAAATTATTGCTAATCAAAACCAAGAGGTATCAGGAGAGGTTGAGTCTGTTAATCTTCGTGATGGATGATCAAAATAGAGGGCGTTTCATACGCTATTGATGGGTTAACATCTGTTTCAGTTAAGTCTCATGAGATATCTGAGCAGATTCGGGATGAAGGAAGTAAGAGAAAGGAGGATATATCATTATGATGAGGTCATTATATTCTGGTGTTGCTGGGCTTCAAAATCACCAGACACGTATGGATGTGGTTGGTAATAATGTAGCGAATGTGAACACTACAGGCTTTAAAAAGAGTAGAGTAGGTTTTCAGGACATGATTTATCAGAGTTTGCAAGGAGCTGCAAGGCCTACGGATGAACCTTGGAGGGATTAACCCTAAACAAGTTGGACTTGGTATGGTTGTTTCGAGTATTGACACGATTCACACTCAGGGTGCTTTACAAAGTACTGGTATACGCAGTGATCTTGCAATTCAAGGCGATGGATTTTTTGTCCTAAGAAGGGCGATGAAAGTATTTATACGCGTGCTGGAGCTTTTAATGTGGACAGTGAGGGTTATTTTGTAAATCCTGCTAACGGTATGAGGGTTCAAGATGGATTGCTGAAACTGTGGTGGTCAGAAAACAATTAATACTCTCTTCTGAGTTAGCAGATGTTATGGTTCCTTTGAATAGTAAGGACCCTGCGAATCCGACAAGTCTGTGCGTTTGATGTGTAATCTTAACAAGGCTGCACCTGTTGTTGATGATACTGGACAAGTTAAACAGAATCTTATATTGTTACTAAAGAAATTTATGATGGTATGGGAGGTGTCCATACCCTACGTGTAGAGTATGTGAGATCTGCTGATACTCGAATGAGTGGTTGGCTACTGTGAGTGTTAATGATGTTGAAGGTCAGGAGAATGCTACTAATGTTTCCATAGGTGTT
Organism: Chaenocephalus aceratus; assembly: GCA_023974075.1. Lineage (NCBI taxonomy): Eukaryota > Metazoa > Chordata > Actinopteri > Perciformes > Channichthyidae > Chaenocephalus > Chaenocephalus aceratus. Next base: position 279,315 of record JAMFTG010000040.1, on the reverse strand, counting down.
AATGGAGAAAGTAGGTGGGTGGTAGAGAGTTTACCATGAACTTTGATAATAGAGGTTCTTTGGAAAGCTTGGCAGACGTTGATGGTAATATTGTAAAATGCGGGAACTTTGAATGTTACCGTTGCATATGATGTTCCCGAATCTAGTTTGGATGCTGAGGGTTTACAGGAGAGAAGAGTCTTTAATGTTGAGATAGGAACTGATAGGTTCTTATGAACAATTCAACGACACATGTTTGCCGCTCCAAGTACAACAAAGAGTTGGTATCAGGATGGATATGTCTTGGTTATATGTCTGAATTTCAGATTAACCCGAAAAGGGAATGTTGTTGGAATATATACGAACGGGCAGAAAAGAAAAAAGACGTTGCACACAGTTAGCCCTAGCAACCTTTACAAATGCTGGTGGATTAGATAGGATTGGTGAAACGGGTTTTTCTAAGTCAATAAATTCAGGAGTTGCTATTGTTGATCCAGCTGGTTCGGCGAATAAAGGTACTCTGCAGTCAGGTGTTTTGGAAATGTCTAATGTTGATCTTTCGGCTGAGTTTGTCGACATGATTGTTACGCAGCGAGGATTTCAGGCGAATAGTAAGGGTATTCAGACTAGTGATGCTATGTTGCAGGAGATTCTGCAGCTTAAACGTTAAAGCTAGATAAGTCTTGATTATTGTTCTGAATTTCTGACGTATACTTTTTTGTTGAGATTTTTGTTATAGGTTGAGTTGTAAGTGTGATGTAACTCGGGGGATTCTGTTTTGATTCAGGTAACTGTACAGGGAAAATCGGGTGAAATTTTTTACCTGAATCCTCATGTTATTGAGACTATAAAGTGTCGTCCTGATACGGTAATTACTTTGCTATCTGGGAGGGTATATGTCGTTGCGGAGAGCTATGCGACGATTTATGATCAGATAATTAAGTATCGGCGGAATCTTGGGTTGTATGGAAATGAAGAGTAGGGAGAAGGTTTGATTATGGATGCCGCGAGCTTACTAGGTTTTCTTATCTCTATAGGGATGTTTTTTTTCGCAATTATTGCTGGCGGAAACCCATACAGGTTGTTTTGGGATTTCCCTTCGGTGTTGCTGGTTATTGTAGGGTCTTTTGGGTCGTTAATGGTATCTTCGGATATGTCTCTTATAAAAAGATTACCGACTTTGATGCAGAAAGTTTTTCGCAAAGAAACTGTGGGTTTACAAGAGATAATTGTAAGGCTTGTAGGTTTTGCTGAGAGTGCCAGGAAAGAGGGTCTTCTAAGTTTGGATGATACAGTGCGTGAGGTTGATGATAAATTTCTAGCTATGGGATTGAGGCTAGTTGTTGATGGTACAGATCCGGCCATTATACAAAGAATTCTACGATTGGAAGTTAATAAGATGACAGATCGCCATAATAGCGGATCAAATTTATTTTTCAATTGGTCTGCGCTTGCTCCTGCGTTTGGAATGGTTGGTACAGTTATGGGAATGATTGGAATGTTGGCGAATCTTTCGGATACGTCTTCGGTTGGGAGAGGTATGGCGCTTGCGCTTATTACTACTTTATACGGTTCTATATTGGCTAATGTTTTTTTACTCCTATTTTTTTAAAACTGGTTGAACGACATGAGCAAGAGATGATTACGCGAATGGTACTACTTGAGGGAGTTCTTTCTATACAATCAGGTGATAATCCTCGTATTTTGGAGCAGAAACTCTATACTTTTCTTCCTCCAAAAGATAGGCCGGAAATTGATGGGTAATTTTGGTATGTATAAAGAGAGAAAGAGTACGAGAAGGTTTAGAAAAGAAGGTTATTTGTAATGGATGACGACGATATTGGTAAAGAGAAAAGAAACCTAATACTTTACTTTGGCTTATTACGTACTCGGATATGGTTACTTTGCTTTTATGTTTTTTGTCATTATGATGGGTGAGCCTACCAAGGATGACAGTAGAATTCGTTTGGTACTTAATGCATTTGGGGGTCTTGGATCTTTGACTGGTGGAATGACATTTAATGAAGGAAAGCTTGCTCAAATGGGAGGAGATGTCACAAGTTTACCCCGCTGACAAGGTGGACAGGAATCTGGAAAGGGCTATGAAAAAGGCGCTTGCACTTGTTCCTATACAGACTACACCAAATGTTACTCGCATCAAGGTTGATCCGCAGAGGGGGTTGGTTATTTCCTTGGTTGGTGATGCTTTTTTTCGTCCTGATAGTGCTGAAGTGGATCTCAGTAATACAAGAGAGCTTTTGCAAAAGCTTGTTTCGTTTTTTAATAGTCCAGAGGCTACTGGAAGGATATTTAGGATTGAAGGGCATACAAGTTCTGATATTCCAGATTCGTCGTTGTGGCTTAGTAATTGGGAACTATCGACTGCGCGAGCTATTAATGTTCTCCATACGTTTTCAGACTATGGAATGGAATCTGAAAAAAACTTCCAGGTGATGGGATTAGCAGATACAAGACCGGTTGTACCTGGTACTACACCGGAAATGGCGTCGATGAATCGGCGAATTGAGATTGTAATGTTGGATGAAGGTCATCTCTAAAATGACAATAGTTGTTTTTTGGAGGTAGATTGTTTGTGAGTTTTGAAGAGGATAATCTAGAAAAAAAACCCTGGAAAATAATGAGAACATGGCAATGTCTAGGAGTGATGAAGACCTTATTTCCTCAGAGCGGCGGGGTAAGCGTCTTGACAAGATTTTATCTTACTGGAAAAATATTCTTCTGGGCATTTTATTTATTGGTGTTCTGTGTATTTGTGGGGTTTTTAGCGGTCTGACTGTTTATTTTATACAGTCAGCTAAGTATAAACGTCTTAAAAAGGTTTTAGAGACTACGAATATGGAGGAGCCTGGTAGTCCGTCGTATGCTTATAGTGAGACGATTATAGTGAAAGGACGTACAATGACGACTCCTAATAATGTTAATTTTCGGGTGAGTGTTGTTTTAGGTTATAATGAAGGAGATTTGGAAGTTTTTAAATTATTGAAATCACAAAGACTTATGATTCAGGATCAAATACGTATGACTATTTCGAAGAAAACTGCTTGGCCCTTGAAATTTTCAGAGGAGCCGGGTTTCAAATCAGATCTTAAAGAATGGTTGAATACTCTTCTGAGTGGAGAGTATATCCAGGAGATATTTTTTACTGATATGCAGTAGGCGTTGATGTGATCAATGTAGTATAAGGGCAGAGAGGGTTTTAAAATGTCTGATGATGACTTAACCCAAAAGAGTTATGAAAAAAGGGACGGGTTAGTTCGTTTTTTGGTGATGGTGGCGGCAGCTGTAGGTGCGATTATCTTTGTGGTTCTAGTTAGTGCCTTTACAGTAATGATGATGGATAATCAAATGAGTGCATATATTATGAGCAGCTCGCCAACATATAATACGAGTTTGAGTTATGAGTATACAGATCCCATTAGTGTACGAGGTCGTACGAATGATCAGGATCCGCATATTTTTCAAATTTCAGTTTCGTTAGGGTATGATGTGGGAGATATGAAGACTGCTTCGGAGATTGCCAAGAGGCAAAGCCAGTTACAAGATCTTATGAGAAGTTTTTTTAGTTCGCGTACAACGGAGACTCTATTGCCTGAGCATCAGGATGGTTTAAAAGTTGAGCTTAAAGAGCGTATTAATAGGATTTTCAGCCAGGGGAAAGTGAGGGATGTTCTCTTTCCAGACTTTTGGTAAACTAAAAAGAAGATGATGTCTTTGTGATAATTAGGAGTATGCGTGTTTAAAAGCATCGGAGGGAAAGATTTTCGATTTTTAAATGTAGTAGGGAAGTTACTAGTTTTCTTTTTGGTTCTTATAACGTTCATGCTTGCTGCTAGTATCTTTACGGTTGTGGTTACAGTACGTGTGAGGAATCTTGTATTGAGGCCTAGCTGGTTAAGGCCTGATAATAAGGGTGTTTTAAAGGGAGAGAGTGATCGCTATTTTTATACATCGGAGATTGCGGTGATAGGTAGAACGAATGATGCGAATCAGTACATCTATGACATTACAATGATATTTGGGTTTACGAAAAAGAATAAAGCAATTGAACAAGAAATGAATCGAAGGAAACTGGAATTGCAGGATTTGTTACGGGGCTTTTTGGGTTAAGAAGTTCGAGTGAGTTTGGGGCTGGTAATGAGTGGAAGTTAAAGATGCTGCTACTTAAAAAGATAAATGGGTTTTTAAAGCGCGGCAAGGTGGATGAGGTCTTATTTCTAATCTATGACGTAATATAGGGTGGGATATGTGGCAAAAGTTTAACGTTCTGTCTCAGATTTGCCGACTTGAAGTGGGGAGTAGAATAGTTTGATTGGGAATTTTCTTAGGAGAAGGAAAATATGACAGAGGTTCTTTCACAGGATGAAATAGATCAATTACTGACAACTATTGCTGCCAGTGGTGACGACAGTGCTCCGAATCTTGATACAAGTCGACAGTCTTTGCGATCTCGTAAGGTTAAAGTTTATGACTTTAAAAGGCCTGATCGATTTAGTAAGGAACAGATTCGTACAGTGTCAATTATGCATGAGACTTTTTCGCGTTTGGCAAGTACAACTCTTTCTGCGCAGATGAGATCACTGGTTCATGTGCATGTTGCCAGTGTGGATCAACTTACTTATGAAGAGTTTATACGTTCGGTTCCAAATCCGACTACGCTTGCCGTTATTAGTATGGAGCCTTTGAAGGGATCGGCTGTTTTGGAAATAGATCCTTCTATTACATTTTCTATTATCGATCGGCTTTTTGGAGGAACGGGGCAGGCTGCTAAGATTAATCGTGAATTGACAGAAATAGAAACAGCTGTACTTGATGATATAGTAGTTTATCTGTTGGGTAATATGAAGGAGGCTTGGGGACAGGTTATAGAGTTGCGCGCGCGGCTTAGTCAGATTGAAACTAACCCCCAGTTTGCGCAAATTGTTCCACCGACTGAAATGGCAATTTTGGTTACTATGGAGATGAAGGTTGAAGGAGTAGAAGGCATGATGAATCTTTGTATTCCCTACCTTACGATTGAACCTATTATTGGAAAGTTAAGTGCGCAGTATTGGTATTCGAGTGTGCGTCGAGGGTTTACAACAGAAAATCTTAATATTTTACGTGAAAAGCTTAGTTGTATTTTTGTGAGTGTGGTTGCCGAAGTTGGGGCTGTTTCCATTTCTACCAGAGAGGCTCGAGCTTAACATAGGTACTTTAATTCGCATTCCAAATATGAAAAAGACGGACTCTATGGTTCTAAAAATTGGCAATAGGCCGAAATTTGAATGTCGACCTGGTTTAGTAGGAAATAAAGTTTCTGTTCAAATTACGCGAAAATTAGAAGATATCCAGGTTGGCGAAATTGAAGAGTTGGTAACTAAGGGAGATTGATAGGTAATTTATGATGAGTAATTCCACTCTGTCACAGGACGAAATTAATGATCTTCTTTCTTCTTCAAAACAGGCAATAATGCTGTTGAGAGTGATAATAAGAAAATTTCTGACATTAGAAATTTATTGTCTTTTGTTCCCTCTGTTATTGAGAAAGTTATTGGGGATATGGTTTCTGGTGATTTTTTTGTTCGGTTAAAAGATGTAAAATTGGGAAGTAAAGAAAGTTTTTTATTAGATTTGAGTGATGATCAGGTTCTTGATGTATCAACTCCCTTTTTATCTGGTATAACTGGAGAACATTTTTTTGTTTCAGAGCAGCGGGAAATTTTAACTCTTGCTTCAGGGATTATTGGCCAGGATATAGACTCTCTGGAGGGTGCTGGTCTTGTTTCATTTTCTGAGGTTTTCAATAAAATTGGAGAAAGAGTGTGTACTGAGCTATCTCAGGTTTTGAAACGAGAGATGAAGGTTGGAAACTCGGATGCAAGGCTTATTGAGAAAGGATTAAGTAGAATTCCTTCTGGGGATCTTATTCTTATAAGGTATATGCTGAACTATCAAGATAAAGAAATCGTTCTTTATGAAATTATGGATTCGGTACTCACTGAGTCATTAGAGTCTATTATGCTAGAGCAGCAAAAAATAGATTCTGATTCTAGTAGGGATTTAGCTGCTGAGAAGCAAGAAGAGAAAGAGGGGGATATTGTTTTGCCTAACACAGAAGTTGATTCTAAATCTTATGTAACACAGCCAAATGTCAAGGGGGTTCAATTGCCAAATCTTACCCCGCATGGACAAGGAACAGCGGCCTCTTCGTTTGCAGGAACACAGAACATCGGTTTACTGATGGATGTGAGTATGGAGCTTACTGTTGAACTAGGGCGTACTCGTTGGCAAGTTAAAGACATCCTTGGAATGGGAGAGGGTACGATTATAGAACTTGATAAACTGGCTGGTGAGCCTGTGGATATTCTGGTGAATCGTAACCTTATTGCAAGGGGTGAGGTTGTTGTTATTGATGAAAATTTTGGTGTTCGTGTCACGGAAATTGTTTCATCTGTTGATAGGATTTCAGACCGGAGAATGTAAATTTTGTTGCATGGATTATGTGCTATTTTAGGTTTTTTCTTTTTATGTTTTACTGGTGGTAGTACATTTTCGGTGATTTCTTTGCCATATTCCCTCGGTTTTGACTGTTGGATCTTCTTTACTCGTTGATGAGTCTCAGTTTATTATTACTGCTGATAAAGATATAAGTTTATTAACTGATTCTGGAGGTAGTGGTTCTAAGGTTACTCGTAATGGATCGATAGTTTTCATTTTTTTAGTTCTTGGGTTAGTTCTTTTTGGAGCTTATTTTTTTCTTAAATTTTTACGCAAGCCCAATACAGGTTTAGGATCAGAGAAGGGTGATTTGATTAAAGTCATAGCGAATTATTCACTGAAAGGCCAGATAGGTCTCTATATTGTGGAAATTGTGAATCATCTTTATATTCTTGGAGTTTCTAGCGAGGGTGTTCATCTTATTGAAAAGATAACAGATAAAGAGGAATTGATGAATTAAAGTTTAATCAAGACAGCGGGACGGAAATCAGAAGAGATTTTCTAATTTATTGTCGTCTAAACTTGGGACTATGCAGGGAGTATTTTCTAAAATACGGACGAGTTTTGATACTGAGAAACAGGTTAAACGTTTGAAGAGCTTATCTTCTTCTAACGAAAATAATGAGCAGTCGGAAAATAAAGATGAAGAATCGAATATGTAAGATTGCTAATGGGGTTTTTATCTATTTTTTCTAGCGTGGTTTTTGCTCAAGATGGAGAACCAGTAACCGAGTCCTGAACCCCCTTCCTAGTGCAAGACCCAATTATCTTAGACCAACTTTTCCTTCTGGGCAGATTCCATTCCTCTTATCGATCTTGGTGTGAGACAACCGAGCGATGGGCGTGAGATTGCTTTTAGTAATTCAGCTTACTTCTTTTGGCTATTTTATCTTTGGCACCATCTTTTGCTGTTCTCATGACTAGTTTTTTGAGAATTTCTATAGTTTTAGATTTTATTAAACGTGCTATGGGGTTACAACAGGCTCCTCCGACCCAAGTTTTGAATGGCCTTGCCTTATTTTAACTTTTTTTGTCATGTGGCCAACGCTAAGCGAGATTTATGAAAAGGGATTGAAGCCGATGAGTGAAGGACAAATTGATTTCAAGAAATGTTTATCCAAACAAGTGGTCCAATTCGTATTTTTATGTATAAACAGATGAAAAACAGTCCTGAAAAATTCGTCTTTTTATGAAGATGAGAGGTATTCCTGCACCAAAAACGCTGGAGATGTGCCCACGCATGTTCTTATTCCAGCATTTATTTTGCACGAATTGTCGATTGCTTTCAAAATAGGAGTTTAATATATATACCTTTTCTCATAATAGATATGGTTGTTGCCAGTATTCTTATGGCCATGGGAATGATTATGTTACCGCCCGTGATGGTTTCTATGCCTTTTAAATTGATTTCTTTTTTGGCTTGTTGATGGATGGAGTTTAATCGTACAACAACTTATTGCTGGGTTTTCTTAATAGAATTTCTATGAGGTATAGTGTAAGTGTCAGTTGATGATGTCATTGTTGCTGGAATTTTTCGTTCAGCTCTAATTTATGTATTTTTTTGGTTGGTCCTATACTTTGGTGAGTTTGATAGTGGGATTGATTCTTTCGATTGTACAGGCGACAACAAGTTTGCAAGAGCAAACGATTACTTTGGTTCCTAAGCTTTTAGCAATTTTTGTGACACTTTTTTACTTCGGCCATGGATGTTTGGAATATTTGAATTATGTAAGAGAACTTTTTACAAATATTTCACAAATTATTGGGTAGAAAGAGATGCCGAGTTTTTTTGACATACAATTTTAGTATATTTTTTAATTTTTGCCCGTTGTTTAGCTTTGATAGAGACACTTCCCTTTACAAGTTCAGGCGGCGGGATTCCATTTGCAGCTAGAGCAGGATTAGCTTTTTTACAGCAATTGTTATATTTCCCAATGTTTTTGAAAAAGGTTATCCAATTGGGAATGCAAACTTGGATTATGCATTTTGTTAGGTATTGAGATTATGATAGGTTTGATTATGGGGTTTTTTGTAAGAATAGTCTTTTCAGTTATGAGTATTGCTGGACAATTTTTTTCCTTACAAATGGGTTTAGCTGCGGTGAAATGTTTGATTCCTTTAACGTCTACAGAGTTACCAATTATGGCTCAATTTTTAAATTTGATGGCTGTTTTGGTGTTTTTTTCAGTTTTTGGGTTACAAAAGATTTTTTTTATGGGTATATATATGAGTTTTTCTACGGTTATTGCTCCTCATATGATTTGGAATCCAGAATCTCTGGCTTTATTTTTGACACGAACTGTGGTGGCACTTTTTGGAAATGCGTTTGGTTATAGCGATGCCTCTTATTAGTGCATTAAGTATTGTATCGATAGTGATGGGTCTGTTAGGAAAGGCAGCACCCCAGATGAACTTGATGATGTTGGGATTTCCTATTCAACTTGGGGTAGGATTTTTGATTTTATTTTTTGCGATACCATCGATTTTGAATGTTTTTTTTAGGAATTTTAGAGATAATGTGGGAACAATTCAGTATTCTTGTGAATCTTTTTGTGGTTGGGAAAAACTCATGAAGGGTTTATTGATAGTTTGATGTGTGAAGATGATTCAAAAATATTTAAGCCAGAATTATGGTTTTCTTTGCAGTATTTTGCCTCACCAGAGAGTGAAGGTCGTACTGAGGAGCCCAGTGAATCTAAAATTCGCAAGGCAAGACGAGAAGGACGTGTTGCAAAAAGTGCAGACTTAGCACCAGCTGTTATTATGTGTTTGTCATTACTGTTTCTTTTTTTTTACAGCGTCTTCTTTTGTTGAGATTATTATGGATATGATGTATTTTTTCTTAAGATTTCCCAATTATCTACTCCTTTTTCAGAGGGTTTAGGAGAGAGTGATTTTAAGACTTTTTTGGTATTATTTTCGGCTTGTTCTTCCTGTTTTGAGTCTTGTTTTTTTTGTAGCTATTATTGTCATGCTGGTTCAGGTAGGATTTATGTTTACTTTGAAACCTTGATTCCAGATTTTAATAAGGTAATTCCTAATTTCCCAATATCTTTCGAAGACGTTTTTGGGATGGAGGCTCTTTATAATTTAGGTAAAAGTTTAGCGAAGGTAGGCTTTAGTTCTTTTGATTGCTTATTTGACGGTTTTTACACAATTTAAAAAATTCTTTCGACTCTCGTGTTCCTCTTGTCAAAAGTGGTAATTTTTTTTAAGAAAGTGTTTACAATTATGATTATCGCGTCGGTAGTGTTTTTTGTTCTTGCTTTAATAGATTTTGTTTCAGAAAAAGCAATATAAAGACAAGCTAAAATGACGAAGCAGGAAGCTCGTGATGAAATTAAAGAGGATGAAGGGAATCCGCTTTTAAAGTCGCGGATTAAGTCACGAATGATGGATTTTCTGCGTGCAACGATGATGCGCAATATCAAGAATGCCGACGTGATTATTACAAATCCTACGCATATCGCTATAGCTTTGCAATATACAAAAGGAGCCCGACGCCGAAGTTGCTGGCTAAAGGTCAAAATCGAGTTGCTATGAGGATAAAGGACTTGGCAGTGAATTCAGGAATTCCTATTATTGAAAATAAGCCGCTTGCCCGTGCACTTTATGCAAACATTGACATTGGCCAGAAATTCCCTGAGTATTGGGAAATTGTGTCGACAATTTTTGCGCACAGTTTACCGTATGACTGGAAAGCATATTAAGCTTAATGCCAACATCAGTTTGCCTTCCATTCCGATATCACTAGCCTTGAAGGTAATAGGCAATTTTGTTTTACTTTGAGTTCATAGTCTTTGAGAGTCTTAAATACAGTATTTCCCAAGAGAAGAATAACAGTGAGATTAATCACGGTGATTACCCCAAAAACGGTGTCAGCCATGGACCATACACGATGAAAGCTCATAAGAGTACCTATACATATGCAAGCCATCATAGCACAGCGGAACAGAAGGAGGGCGAGTCTGTTGCTTTTGAGAAAGTGAAGACTATTTTCACCATAAAAAATTACCAATAATAGAGCTAAATCCAAATACAAAGAGTGCAATGGCCAAGAAGATAGGTCCAAATAGACCAAAATGCACTCCCATTGCAGCCTGTGCAATTTCGATACCTTGAAGGCCTGGATCGCTAACATTGGCTAGTAAAACGAGAAAAGCTGTTGCTGAGCAAATGATTAATGTATCGAGAAAGACACTAAGGATTTCTAAGATACTTTGTTCTACAGGATGGTTAACCTCTGCGGCGGCAGAAGCATGGGGAGCGGTTCCACTTCCTGCATTCGAAGAGAATACAGCACGTTTCATGCCACATACGATAATTCCTCCCACGAGACCCCCGGGGATACTGGTTTTGAAATTCAAAGCTTCTCTAATGATAGAATAGAAGATCTGAGGAATATGTTGAATATTAATAACTATGACGACGAAGGTGACAAGTATGTAGGAAATCGCCATGACGGGAATCACCCATGCTGAAATTTTTGCAATACGTAATGTTCCTCCAAATAATGGCCACATGGCAAGCAATGGTAGAATAATACTTGTTGCCTTGAGAGTGATGTCTTTGAAATTGGGTGAGGCTAGATGAGTAAAGGCCTTGCCAATTGTATGAGAGTGAACCAAACAAAGTACGAATGTGTAGATCAGTATTAATATAGCAAACATTATTCCTAAAAACTTTTTATTGAGTCCTTTTTTGATGTAGTAAGAGGGTCCTCCATAGAAGTAGCTTATTCCCTGTGTTTTAGAGATGGCTTGTTTTTTGTAAAGTTGAGCCAATGTACTCTCAATAAAACTATTTGCTCCGCCAATGAGTAGGGCAAATATCCACATCCAAAAGATTGCTCCTGGTCCTCCCACAGAATGGCGAAAGCGACTCCAGCCAAATTGCCTGTTCCAACGCGACTGGCAAGACTGACACTGAGAGCTTGTAAACTTGATATTCCAGTTTTCTTAGGTTTGTTTTTATCCATTCCTTGCTTAAGAAGGCGTCCCATATCCTTTATGGAACGAAATTGAATAAAACGGGTTTTTTATACAAAAATACAAACCTACGAAACTCATATAGTAAAGTAAGAGGCAGTCCCAAAGAATAAATTCGCCCATGAGATAATGATCGATGACATAACATTTTCCCCTCAAATATAAAGGTTTTCTGAAAAAACAGAATTAATCTATATATGATTTTTATTTTTTGTCCATAGCGTGTAAACTTCCAAGATGAAATGGGTTGAACTTACTTAGAACTAAAAATATTGCTATTGGATAGAAAGTACATTTTACCATTTCAAAAGATGGAGCGGAAAAACACTATTGGCAGGAAATCCCCTGAGTATTGGGAAATTGTGTCACAATATTTACGTAAGTTTACCGTATGATGGAAAGCCTATTAAGCTTAATCCAGACATCGAGTTTGCCTTCCATTCCGATATCACTAGCTTTGAAGGTAAGGCAATTTGATTTCACTTTTACGTTCATAGTCTTTGAGAGTTTAATACAGTTTTTCCCAAGAGAAATAACAGTGATATTAGTCACGGTGAGTAAACCCATAATGGTGTCAGCAAAGGCCCATACACGATTAAAGTTCATAAGAGTACCTATACATATGAAAGCCATCATGGAAAACGGAACAGAAGGAGAACAATCTGTTGCTTTTGAGAAAGTGAAGACTATTTTCACCATAAAAATAATTACCAATAATAGAGTATATCCAAATACAAAGAGTGCAATGGCCAAGAATATAGGTCCAAATCGACCAAAATGTACTCCCATTGCAGCCTGTGCAATTTCGATACCTGAAGGGCTGGATCGCTAACATTGGCTAGTAAAACGAGAAAAGCTGTTGCTGAGCAAATGACTAATGTATCGATAAAGACACTAAGGATTTGTAAGATACTTTGTTCTACAGGATGGTCAACCTCTGCGGAGGCAGAAGCATAGGGAGCGGTTCCACTTCCTGCATCCGAAGAGAATACAGCACGTCCATGCCACATACGATAACTCTCCAAGAGCCCCCCGGGGATACTGGTTTTGAAATTAAAAGCTTCTCTAACGATAGAATAGAAGATCTGAGGAATATGTTGAATATTGATAAGCGAACGATGAAGGTGGACAAGTATGTAGGGAAATAGCCATGATGGGATCATCCATCCTGAAATTTTGCAATACGCAATGTTCCTCCAAATAATGGCCACATGGCAAGCAATGGTAGAATAATACTTGTTGCTTTGAGAGTGTGTCTTTGAATTGGGTGAGGCTAGATGAGAAAAGGCATTAGCAATTGTATGAGATTGACCATATTGAGTACGAATGCGAAATCATTAATATAGCAAACATTATGCCAGAAATTTTTATTTAGCCCTTTTCATGTAGTAAGAGCTTCCTCCATAGAAGTAGCTTATTCCCTGTGTTTGAGAACGGTTTGTTTTTTGTAAAGTTGAGCTAATGTACTCTCAATAAAACTATTTGCTCCGCCAATGAGCAGGACAAATATCCACATCCAAAAGATTGCGCCTGGTCCGCCCACAGAAATGGCGAAAGCGACTCCAGCCAATTACCTGTTCCAACGCGACTGGCAATACTGACGTGAGAGCTTGTAAACTTGATATTCCAGTTTTCTTAGGGAATTGTTTATCATTCCTTGCTTAATAAGGGCGTACCATATCTTTTAAGCAACGAAATTGAATGAAACGGGTTTTTATACAAAAGTACAAACCTGCGAACAAACTTAAAGGTAAAGTAAGAGACAGTCCCAAATGATAAAGTTCACGCGATGATGAGATCAACGATCATAAAGTTTCCTTCCTTCGGGGATTTTGATTATGAGTTCTTTTCTTGATACAAATTTTCTCTAAATAGTCACAATGAGCGTACAGGAGTTTTGATTTGATAGTCAATAGGCGTGTTAACTTCAAGATAAAATGGGGTGAACTTACTTAGAACTAGAATATCGCCATTGGATAGAAAGTACATTTTATCATTTCAAAAGATGGATCGGTAAAGCACTATGTATCTTTTTTTTGCTGTTCAGATTAAGATGCAATATTCTCGGAATGTTGTTGGATTTTCTTGAGTTTACAGATTTTTTCGATTGTAATTTTAGGCTAAAGTTTCGTTAACCGTTTCTATTTTGTATCAATATTTAACAAATACATGAACGAGGGGCACGTGGAAAAGGGATAACATCGCGAATATTAGACAATCCTGTTACAACATGAGGATGCGCTCTAACCCAACCCGAATCCGCTATGAGGAACTGATCCATAACGTCGTAAATCTAGGTACCATTGATAATCATCCAGATTTATATTCAGTTCAACATACGTTTTTGAAGAAGATCAAGATTATCCTCTCTTTGACTTCCTCCAATAATTTCGCCAATTTCTGGAACTAAGATATCAACGCAACGCACGGTACGCTGATCCTCAGAAAGTTTCATATAAAAACTTTTGATCTCTTTGGGATAATCAATGATTGCTACGGCCCTCGTACTATTTTTTCACAAATAAAGCGTTCATGTTCACTTTTTAGGTCTGCGCCCCAATGATAAGGATATTCAAAGGATCTGTGCTTTTTTTCAAGGATTTTAAGAGCTTCGGTATAGGTAAGAATTTCAATATTAGATTGCAAGAAATTTTCAAGCATTACTATGAGTCCAGGTTTGATCGTTTTTTCAAAAAAGTTGAGTTCACCTTGACATGTTGTCATAAGATCTTTGATCAAATACTGCAGTAATCCCAGCCTAGCTGAATATTGCCATCTAAGTTGCAAAAGGCCATTTCGGGTTCAATCATCCAAAATTCCGAAAGATGTCGAGGAGTATTAGAATTTTCTGCTCGAAATGTTGGTCCAAAAGTATAAACACGTCCCAAAGCTAGGCAATAAGCTTCAAGATGCAATTGCCCTGAAACAGTTAAATAGGTTTTTTTGCCGAAGAAAGAATCGGCTGGAGATGTTTGAGGATTTTCGGATGTTGTAACATGGAACATTTCACCGGCACCTTCGCAATCATTACTTGTTATAATAGGAGTGTGAACATAATGAAAAACGTTCTTGAAAAAAACTATGAGTAGCAAGACTTAATCGGGATCGTATGCGCGTTAGGCAACCGATGGTATTGCTGCGTGGTCTTAAATGAGGAATTTCTCTTAAGAATTCTAATGTGTGAGCCTTTTTTTGCAAAGGATAAGTAGCATCGGCATGTCCTATAATTTCAACAGTCAGTGCATAAATTTCTAGTGATTGTTCTTTTCCAGGGCTCTGCACAACAGATCCCAAGACTTTCAAGCTACAACCTGTAAGAATACCTTGTAAATCTGAATTACATGAACTTTTATCAACAACTATTTGTATGTTTTCTGTACATGATCCATCATTAACTGTAATAAAGGCACGATTTTTTCCATCACGCACACTGCGTACCCACCCATAAACTGAGTTTTGACCTAGAATACCCTTGTTAGAATTTCTGCAATTGTCTGTACAAATAATCCCATACTATGGTTTATAGCATATTTAGATTTTATGAGTCAATAGATGGGAAATCTAGACATTCTTTAATGAATTGTGAAAATCGTGTTCATAATGTACGCTAAAAAAGGGTTTGATAATGAAATTTATCTTGAAAAACAGATACAAGCAATTTTGGAACGTGTTGCCAAGTGTAATAAACTTTACCTGGAATGCGGGGGGAAATTGCTTGATGATCACATGCTGCACGCGTACTTCCTGGATATAATCCGGACAGCAAAGTTAAAATTATGCAGAGTCTTGGCAATGATGTAGAGGTATTATCTGCATTTATGCAAAAGATATTGAACATCGCAAGGTGCGTAGTGGTTTTGGACTAACTTATGAGGCCATAGCATTGCAACTTGTTTCTAGTTTGCGTCTATTGGGCATTTATGTTGCAACCTTAGTAATTACCCGTTATAACGGCGAGAATTCAGCTAAAAAATTTGCACGTTGTGAGCGTGAGTTTAATCTAAATGTTATCATGCATCGTGAAGTTGAAGGATCCATGGAATGTGGAAAATGTGCTTAGTGATGAGGAATGGGGAGCATCAGTATATTGAGACAATACGTCCAATTGTGATTGTTACGGCTCCTGGGACCTGGTAGTGGAAAATTGGGTGTGTGTTTGAGTCAGCTCTATCATGAGTATAAACGTGGAAAGCAAGCTGGTTATGCTAAGTTGGAAAGTTTTCCTGTTTGGAATTTGCCTTTATCACATCCTCTTAATATTGCTTATGAAGCTGCTACAGCGGAACTTTTGGACCGTAATATGATCGATCCCTATCATTTTCAAGCTTAAAACAAGTGGCTATTAATTATAATCGTGATATTGACGCATTTCCTGTCTTAAAGACTCTTTTAGAGCATTTGACAGGAAATCAGCTGCACTATTCCAGTCCTACTGATATGGGAGTTAATTGCATTAAGGCTGGAATTATTGATGATGATATTGTACAGGAAGCTTGTCGACAGGAAGTTGTTTATAGGTATTTAACTTATAGCTATGACTATGTTATGGGAAATTGCTCTACTCAAGCTGTACGCCATTTGGAACAACTTCTTTTTTATTTGGATATACGTCCTGATATACGGGTTGTTGTTCCTGCTGCACGGCAAGCTTTGTCAGAAGCGCGTCATCAGGAAGGAAAGGAAGTAATGGGGTTTTCCATGCTGGAGCAATTAAGCTTCATAATGGAAAAATTATTACAGGAAAAATAGTGCTCAACTTCATGCGGAGAGTGCCCTTATTTTGAATGCGATTAAGGATCTTGCCCAGATTGCAGACCAGGAAGAGTTATTGTCGAATAAAATCTTGAATCAGGTAACTTATTTAAAACAGGATATTCTCAGGGATCAAGATATTGGTCTTCATTTAGAGGAGATGTTGATCGCTCTTTCTGCAGCAAGTTGCGAGGATAAGCGCATTGAGAAAGCGATGGCATGTTTATCGCAACTTAAGGGTTGTCAAGTTCATCTAACGTATGTTCCTATGCCTGGAGATTGGATGGGCTTAAGTAAATTGGGACTTAATACGACTTGTGATCCTTTTATGGAAGGAGAAAGCAACGGGAGTCTTTTGTATAATTAATTTGCAAGATATTTGAGAAAACTTGTTATATTTAGCTCCAGGGGGCGGCAATTTGATGAAATTTTTTTAATGGGATTGCGCTGATTGGATGTCTTTGTTTCTGTATAGTTTCGTGTAAAGATATTAGTTCTGATGCAGGTTACTTGTAAACTATGATAACTGGGGCGGAGGGATTAATGATAGGGATTTAATGCGGGATCTTGGAAGGGTTCAAACTTTTAACGACGAGAATTCAGGTGTATCTATAGGTTATTATGAAAGTAAGGTGGAAAGTGGACTTCAATGTCGTTTTTGTAGGATGCCTTAGATAGAGGATCACCTCTTGTTTGGGCTCTTGGAGATAAATTTCAGCCTCAAGTGTTGAAATGGCCATGGGAAATCCCAAGACGAATTTTATTGTGTTAGACGGTAATCATAAGTTTTAAACTTTCTAATCAATTAGTTTCTTTTCGCACAGAATAGCTGCATATTTAATTGCTTATCTTGCTGCAAAATTGACGAAGACAGGTAAAGTTGGTTTTATAGGATCTTATGATTCCGAGCCTATTATACGTTTTCCAGAGGGTTTTTCTCAGGGAATTTTAAAGGCCAAAAAGATCTACAACTCGTTGTGCGTTATGCAGACATGAATAAGGCCAAGATGCTTGCAACCAGTATGGTTTCATCTGGAGTAGATGTTTTATTTTCCGTGACCGGTGGTGCAGGACATGGTGTGATTGAGTTGGCGCGAGAAAAGAATATTTATGTGATTGAGACTGATTTGATAATTGCTTTTGCACCGAATCGGATGATGACTTCGCTGATGAAGCATGTTGCTGAGGTTGAAAACTCTTCGAAGAGTCTTTTGAAGGGAAGTTTAGCGCCGGAATTCGCGAGTTGGGAATTATAGAAGGTGAAGTAAGTTTAGCGCCTATTAATAGAAAAATTGTTACTGATGAGCTTATTCAAGAAGTAGAAGATCTGCAAAAAGAGATTGTTACTGGACAAATAGAGTTGTATGAATAGCGAGGGAAGACCAAGTAATTTTGGAAGATTATGCTCTTGAAATGAGGGGAATCGTTAAATATTACGGGGATTTACTGGTTAATGATCGCGCGGACTTTTTTTCAAACGAGAGAATTCCATGCTGTGTTGGGTGAGAATGGATCAGGTAAAAGAACTTTAGTATCAATTTTATGTGTGTGGTGTAAAATCTTGTGAGCCGGTGAGATGTATCTTTATGGGGAAAAAGTAGAGATTAGGAATACCCATATGGCAAAGCTGTTGGTATAGTGATGGTTTCATGGCATATGCTCTTAATTTGAAAACTGAGTATTATTGAAAATATAATTTTAGGGAATGAGCCTATAAAGTTGAGATTTTTTATAGATTGGGTCAAGGCGCGAGAGATATTTATGTTTTAATGGAGCAGTATGCCATCAGTATTGAGCTCGATGCAAAAATTTCCGAGTTTCTATGGGCTGCAGTATTTAATCGTGATTTTAAGAGCACTTTATAGTAACCCACGTATTTTAATTTTGGATGAACCGAGAACTTTACTGCTTTCGGCTGAGGTTAATATTTATTCAAAGTGGTTAAGATTTTAAGGAATAAAGGAATCTCGGTGATCATTATCCCCCATAAGATTGAGGAAGTGCAAGAAATGGTGAATCGTTGTACGGTAATTAAAAATGGCCGTGCGACAGATGTTTTTGATGTTGAACATATGAGTCAAGGTGAATTAGCCTTAAGAATGATTGGTCATCCATTCGATTTTGCATCAGTAAAACTAAAATGTGTACATGGTGATAAAATACTTGAAGTTTGTAATTTGTCATCGGTGAATGATCAGGGGGATTAAAGCTCTTGATCGATTAAATTTTTGTGTCCGTGAGGGAAAAATGGTTGGGATAGTCGGGTCTGATGGCAATGGATCCAATGAATTGGTAGAAATTTCTAGGGGTTCGTTCGTATAAAGAGATTATTTTACCTTGGGTCATCAAGGGGTTAAGCAAAAGGGATGTCTGCATTTCCTAGGTCGTGTTCACGCTATTAATTATGAAATTGTGTTATACTTTATAAATGAAAAGTTTAAGTTTAGAATAGTAGAATATAATTCATCCTTATCTTCCGGTTCAGCGTGGAAATGTCAAAATATCAAATTTTACCTTGATTAACACAATTTTATATATTGTAGAAAATGGCGCTGTTTACCCAAGGAATTTGGAAATTGGCATACAATTTACATGCGAATAAGTCGTTGGGCGAAATAAGGTTTGGATCGTTTATTTGAAGTCTTGCAAAAAACATGATACATATCAAAGTCAAATATCTCGAACTTGGATAGTACTTTTATAAAAGTCCATCCTTACGGCACTGGTGCATTAAAAAAAACGGCCCCACTCCATCGGAAAATCGCCGTGGTGGATGGACAATAAAAATTCATTTGGTTGCCCAAATCATCGAAATGCCTTAATTTTTAGCCTCTCAGTAGGAAATAAAAATGACGCGCAGGAGAAGGTTGTATTTTGTTATCTCATTTACACAATTTTGACGGAAAATTAAAGGGCATAGCACTTGTTGTGGATCGTGCTTATGAAGACGAAAACACATCAAAAAAAGCTATTAATTTGGGTTTTAACCCCGTTGTCCCTCCAAAATCAAACCGTTTAAACCCTTGGAAGTATAATAAAAAAAACTATAAAAAACGAAATGACAATGAACGATTATTTCGAAGATTAAAAGGATTTAGGCGTATATTTTGCAGATTCGACAAACTCGATATCATGTTCAAACTCTTTATTCATTTTGTACTTATTACAGTGTTCATTAGCGTGAACACTCCCTGGTGAAGATTTTGCAATTATTCCCTCTGATTTACCGAAGTACGGGCTTGTATTGGGGGATAATATTGCAGAGAATTTGCTACTTAAATCTCTGGCTGCAAAAACTTATAGACGTTGGGGATTTCTAGAATATAAGAGAATTCCAAGGATCTTATTGCGCGTTTTAATATTCGGGTGAAAGGTAATGATCCTCGTCTTCAGGTGAAAAATCTCTCAGGGGGGTAATCAGGAAGAAGTTCTTATTGCACGGGAATTGGATGGGCATGCGAGTATAATTCTTGTGGATAATTCAAGTCGAGGACTGGATCTTAAGGCAGTGTATTTACTTTATCAACGTTCTTTTAGAACAGAAACAGAAAAAAAAGGCGCTCCTTTTGATCTCTTGTGATATTGAGGAAATATTACAGTTCACGGATCGTATTCTGATTATGTCGGAAGGACGTATTACTCATGAATTTGTTACAGAAGATGTACAACGTAAAGATATAGAGTACGCAATGGAAAGTTTTTCTTAATGATGCATCGTCCACGTTATAAAAAAAAGTTTTAATGAACCTTATTTTTGTTTTATGGCTGTGTTTTTAGGATTTTTTTTGTAGAAATTTTGTTAATTGTGATGGGAAAAAATTCATTTTTCTCTATAGAAGGCTCTTTATTGGCGGGTTTGGAGATATGGTTTCCGTATTGATGTCTCCTCTTATAGCACGCCATTATATTGATAGGTTGGAGTTGATGGTCAATATATTATGGGTACGGTTGTACGGTTGGACTGGTATTGGTTGAATCTTCCTATGTGGGTTCATATTCCGGTAATTTGGTATCGGTTATGATTACAGGCGCATTATGGGCTTCGATTGATGGATATTTACGGCCTGGTTGGGTTAAATGAGATGTTTGTGGTTATGTTGAATTGGATTGCTATATTATGTATGTAATCTTTTTACAGGGATTCCTGGTTTAAAAATTCTTAGGTGATATTTCTTATGATATTTAGCCCCTAGTAACTTTAAGTATGAAATTTATCAGGAATTGTGGGCTGTATTGTTGTGTTAATATGGGTATTTTTATAGCAATTTTTACAGTTTTTGTTGTCTATATGTTTATCTATCGCAAAGCATTGGGCTTTAAATTGCGTATTATTGGGATTAATGAAACGGAGTCCTTGGTCTCGGGAATTTTTCCAGTAAAAATAAGATTATAGCGATGGCAATTTGAGGGTCTTTTGCTGGACTTGCTGGATCGATACAAATTATGGATTTCAGAGACATACTGTGGCAATGTCATTTTCAGAAGAGGTTATGGTTTGACGGTTTGTTTGCAGCTCTTGTTGGAAAAAGAAATCCATAGGTATTATGATTGCAAGTTTTTTTATGAGGTCTTTAAATACAGTGCTAGAAAGTTGACAGGCAGAGGAATTTCTAGTGAATGTACGCAAGTGATAATGGCATCTATTCTTTATATAATTCCTTTACAGATTGTGGCCAAAGAGATCTTGGGTAAATCAGGTATGAGGCATAGGGTATTGAAGTGCCCATAAGGCAAAAAAAATGATGGCATATCTTCAACCTTTGGCACTTCTGTTTCATTTAAGATTATCTTCGTCTGTTCCATTGATATTTGCTTCTCTTGGGGGGAGTATTAATGAAATTCAGGAACCGTGAATATAGGAATTGAAGGTTTAATGTTGGCAGGGGATTGGACGGCTGTTGTGACAGTGTATTTACGTTCTGAGGAAGGGGTTGCAGTGGTAGCTACGAATTCCTTTATTTTTGTGTTTATAATTTTTTGAATCGTCTTTTTTATAAAGGGGGGAACGACAACACCTATTATATCGTCTGAGTTAAAAATATGGTGACCTACCTCTTTCACAATTTTTCGTACACAACCCTTCATCTGTTTTAAGTAATTTTGTAGATTTTTACAGTGTTGTATATCTTGGAATATGTGTTGCGTTGATTGTGTGGTTTGTTTTATATCACACAAGCCTTGGTTTACATATTCGTACTGTCGGAGACAATCCAGAGGCAGCTGAATTTCTTGGTATTAATGTATACCGTCTCCGTTTTTTATGTCTTTTAGCCTCTGGGTTTTTTGTGGCTGCACTTGGAAGGAGCTGGTGTAAGGTTTCAAAGTGTGATGTACGAAAAAAGTATAGTTTGAGCTTGAAAGAAAAGGAGAAATTATGGGCAAATATTACACAGCTGCGCCCGAACGACGAAGGAGATTCGTTTGCAAATACAGCGGAGTAAAGAAAGCATAACAGAGTTATCAAAATATTTTCATTTGAATAGAAATACTGTTCGAAAATGGAAAATAGGAGATTTATACGGATGACGCAACAATGGGTCCTAAAAATCCACATTCTACGGTATTAACTATTAAAGAAGAGCAAATGATTGTAAGGTTTCGTAAAAGTACTTTATTGCCTTTGGATGAATGTTTGTATGCACTTGTGAAAATCATACCAAAACTTACGCGTTCATCTTTATATCGTTGTTTGAAACGTCATAGTGTTAATCGTTTACAAAGTTTAGATGATGATCAAGATAAACCTGAAAAGAAGGTATTCAAGACGTATTCACCTGGTTATTTTCATATTGATATTACAGAAATTGCTACACAAAAAGGTAAATCACAGCTTTTTGTAGCTATTGATCGTAGCACTAAACTGACTTATGCTCAATCTTATAATAACAAGGAAAAATCCACTGCCAAAGAGTTTTTACTCTCATAGCTTTTGTTCCTATAAAATCCACCTATCTTACTGATAATGGAATCCAGTTTACTAATCGAAAGCAGGATAAATATGCTTTCATGCATATTTTTGATCGTGTCTGTTTACAACATAATATTGAACATCGTCTAACCAAGGTTAATCATCCTTGGACTAATGGACAGGTGGAAAGAATGAACAGGAATTATCAAAGAAGCACTGTTAAATTATCATTATATATCTCATCAACAGTTTAAAAGAACATTGAATCTCTTTCTGAATGCTTACATTTTGCTAGGGCGTGTTCACGCTATTAATTATAAAATTGTGTATACTTTTAAAGACAAAAGTTTAAGTTTAGAACAGATAATATAATTCATCCTGATCTTCCTGTTCAGCGTGGAAAACTCAAATATCTATTACCTTGATTAACGCAATTTACTATTATAGAAAAATGGCTGTAAATGGCCCTTTTTACCCAAGGATTTGGAAATTGGCATACAATTTACATGCGAATAGTCGTTGGGCGAAGAATAAGGTTTGGATCGTTTATTTGAAGTCTGCAAAAAAATAATATGATCCATATCAAAGCAAAGACTCTCGAACTTGGATAGTACTTTTATAAAAGTACATCCTGACGGCACTGGTGCATTAAAAAAAAACGGCCCGCAATCCATCGGAAAATCGCGTGGTGGATGGACAACAAAAATTCATTTGGTTGCCCAAAATGATCGAAATGCCTTAAATTTTAGCCTCTCAGCGGGAAATAAAAATGACGCAGGAGAAGGTTGTATTTTGTTATCTCATTTACAAACTTTTAACGGAAAATTAAAGGGATACCGCTTGTTATGGATCGTGCTTATGAAGACGAAAAAAACACGAAAAAACAGCTATTAATCTGGGGTTTAACCCCGTTTTTTCTCCAAAATCAAACCGTTTAAACCCTTGGAAGTATAATAGAAAAACCTATGAAAAACGAAATGAAATTGAACGATTATTTCCGAAGATTAAAAGGATTTAGGCGTAATTTTGCAGATTCGACAAACTCGATATCATGTTCAAAACCTATATTCATTTTGTACTCATTATATTGTTAATAGCGTGAACACGACCTAGTATAACTTTAGCTATTATTTCGAGTTTTAGGCCTACTGTGATTGGAGGACAGGGTTTAATAGCTTTGGCTGTAATTTTTGGGTCGATGGAATCCTCTTGTAATTTATTTAAGTTGTTTGATTTTTGGATTTTTACAGGCATTTTTTATAGTTTTGGAAGGTTTGTTGAGACTTTTACTTTCTCTTCATTGGCTGCGATGCTTCCTTATGTTTTTTCGATTGTAATTTGATTTTTTTAGGAATCGTCTACATTCTGGTTCTATATCCTGGGGGAAATTTTATGTTCGTAGTACTTAAGGAAATTATAGATAGGATGACTTTTTTGGGGAATTCAGATGGGTTGAATAATGAAGTTTTGACAATCTGATTGGGTACCCTTAAATAAGGGATTATTAAGAGGCTTACTCATGCAGTATTCATGGCTAGATATATCTGCTGCTTTCAGTCTTTGTTGACCAGAGATCTCCTTATTTTGGGTTTCCTCACTGATTTATGAGAATATATTATTCATACTTTGCTTAATGAATAAATCTATCCAATAACTTTCTGCATACACCGAAATCCCCGACTACCGAAAAAATCTGCATATATTTCTTCCAATCACCATGAGATGTCAAATCGATTCATAGATTATTTGTTCGCAAGTATCCATTATTGCTATAAATAAATGATATTATTTGCAGGTTTTTCAAACTTTTCCTATAATGCTAGGTCAATATAGACTTAAAAGATTCTATGTTTTATTTGAAATATCATGTCTGTGATATGGAGGCATAGTCTTTTTTTTTTACAGGGATTTGGTATAGCGTAAAAATTAAAAAATTTGATCTATTATCTAAGAAAATTTCATGAACTCAAGAGAGAGGTATTCTTTTTGATCATGCTAGTAGCTTGAAAGAGTTAAATCAGATTATACTCAAATGGCGGTTTTTAATCATTGGGCAACTTGTTTGGGGGTGATGTGTGATGAGTGTTATCCTGTAATGTATCGAGCTTGTTATAATGGGAATTTTGGACTGAGGATTCAAGAGGTTATGATGGTAAGGACTTAGATGTAAAGGAGTATGGTGGTAATACGGCTGTCTTGCTATTCCGATTCTTTCAGGGTCCTTACATTATGGAGTGAGTGTTTTTGAGGGTGCTAAAGCTTTCCCCCAACCGGATGGGAGTTTAAAATTGTTCAGGCCTGAGCGGAATTCTGCACGTTTTCACCGATCTATGGAGGGTTTATACATTCCTTCTCCCGGTGAAAAAATAATTCTGGAAGCGATGTCTGTAACAGTAGGTCGAAACTTTTCCAAAGGTTTTATCCTCGCTATCGAAAGATTTAGAGCCAACTGGTTTTTTGGGGCTCAGAGTATGTATATTCGCCCTATTATTGTGGGAGAGTCGAATTTGACGCCGGCTATATGCGAACAACCAACCATTTTTATTTTTTGTTTGCCTTTGGGTTCATTTTTTGGATCAAAACGATTTACGTTGAGCGTTAGTAGGGGCCCATCGTGCGATTAAAGGTGGGATAGGGTGGATCAAGACTGCTGCGAATTATGTGGTTTCAGCCGTTGGTCGTAAAGAAGCTCAATGTAAAGGATACGATTGCACTGTTTCTTGATCAGGAAACAATGTTGTATATTGAGGAATGTAGTTCAACCAACTTTTTCTGTGTACTGGAGGGTAATAAATTAGTGACCCCATCGCTTGGAGATACGATTCTTGCAGGTATTACGAGGGATAGTATTTAATATTGGCAAGAGATATTGGTTTGCATGTGGAAGAAAGAAAGCTTTGCCTCAAAGAGGTTTAGATAAGGGTCGTGAGTGGTGAGTGTTTTGTGTGTGGCACTGGAGGAGGGTGTAGGTGGGGGTTTCTCTTCTTGAACATGAGGGGACTGTGAGAAAGTTTGGAGTTAATAATCAGCCTGAGAAATAACTGAACAGTTGGGATCCATGCTGAGATCTATACAGTTTGGAGTACTTGAAGATCGTTTTGATTGGCTTCATGATCCTTTACTGTAATACAATTATATATAGCCAATAGTTATAGTTTATGCGATTATTAGGGGGTGATTACTTAAAATAAGTTCAGTGCTAGGGCGTGTTCACGCTATTAATTATAAAATTGTGTTATACTTTATAATGAAAAGTTTAAGTTTAGAACAGTATACTATAATTCATCCTTATCTTCCTGTTAGCGTGGAAATGTCAAATATCAAATTTTACCTTGATTAACGCAATTTTATATATTGTAGAAAATTGCTGTAAATGGCGCTGTTTACCCAAGGAATTTGGAAATTGGCATACAATTTACATGCGAATAAGTCGTTGGGCAAAGAATAAGGTTTTGGATCGTTTATTTGAAGTCTTGCAAAAAATAACATGATCCATATCAAAGTCAAATGTCTCGAACTTGGATAGTACTTTTATAAAAGTCCATCCTGACGGAACTGGTGCATTAAAAAAACGGCCCGCAATCCATCGGAAATCGCGTGGTGGATGGACAACAAAAATTCATTTGGTTGCCCAAAATGATCGAAATACCTTAAATTTTAGCCTCGCGGGAAATAAAATGACGCAGGAGAAGGTTGTATTTTGTTATCTCATTTACAAACTTTTAACGGAAAATTAAAGGGCATACCGCTTGTTATGGATCGTGCTTATGAAGACGAAAAAACACGAAAAACAGCTATTAATCTGGGGTTTAACCCGTTGTTCCTCCAAAATCAAACCGTTTAAACCCTTGGAAGTATAATAGAAAAACCTATAAAAAACGAAATGAAATTGAACGATTATTTCGAAGATTAAAAGGATTTTAGGCGTATATTTTGCAGATTCGACAAACTCGATATCATGTTCAAAACCTATATTCATTTTGTACTCTTATATTGTTAATAGCGTGAACACGCCCTAGCTGTTAAAAAGGAGGAAACTCGTGTCCATAGACGTATAAAAAAACGGATAAATTCTAAAATTTATGCTTGCGTGATGGTAATGGAAAACTAACTATTGTAGAATTGATTGTAGGAACTATAAGTGATTATATAATTTTGAGCAATAATGAGGCTTTGCCTGTCTTGAAAATGCTTTTAGCGGAAAAAGGATACGATATTCCAATAAATTTCGCAAAGATCTTAGAAAGCAAATATTAACCCTTGTATTCCTCCAAGAAAAGATACATCGAGCTTTAGAATAAATAATTTAATGACACTATCTACAGTATTTGATACAACTTTCAATTATTACTAGGAAGAAGATCCTTAGAACTATTACTTTTTTACACTCAGGCTTAGCCGCGGGCTTACACTCAGGTTTAGACTCGGGCTTACATTCAGGTTTAGACTCAGGCTTAGTGTCTTTGTTTGTGAAATTTTTTGTCATTAACATAGAAGCCTGATCCTTTGAACATAATCCTGCTTTTGTGATGATACGCCGTGTTTCATGCTTATTACATTGAGGACACAATGTAATAGACTCATCCTTCATAGATTGTTGAATTTCAAATTCATGCTGACAATTACGACATTCGTAAAGGTAAAAGGCATATAACCCCCAAAAAAAACGGTTAAAGTACTCTTCCATTTTGGTTCTGAGAAGATCAGATCCGTAAACTTCATAAATTTAAATGAAGCCGCCGATTAACCTTCCAAAACTTCTTGAGATTTCTCCAAAAAACCCTAGAAGAGATTAACAATTTTTTAACCAAAAAGGAATCTGAAATAAGTATATACTGTACTTTCTTAAAAAGTCTAGAGTTTGAGCTTGAACCTATGATAGTTATTCTTGATAATGGAGAGAAAAAATTATGAAAGTCGTAGAAACAAAATTATCAGGTATTTATATTATAGAACCTGACGTTTTGAGCGATCGACGTGGTTATTTTTCGAGAGCTATCATTATGAGCGTTTCCAACAATGGGGTTTAAATGCGGTTTTTTGTTCAAGATAATCAGTCCGTCTCGGTTTATGGGACGTTGCGGGGTTACATTTTCAAAAGGGTGAATGGACTCAGGCCAAACTGTTAGGGTTTTACTAGGCAAGTTTATGATGTTGTTGTTGATATTCGTACTGAATCGCCAACTTTTGGGCAATGGCTTGCACTGGAACTTTCGGAGAATGATCATCGCATGCTTTATATTTCTCGAGGATTTGCGCATGGATTTGTTACGTTAAGTTCCTCTGCACTTTTTGTATACAAATGTGATAATTATTATGAATCTCAGGCTAGTTGTGGCATTTTTTACGCAGATCCTTTTTTGAATATACCTTGGCCAATTCCTGTAGATAATAGATGTATTTCCGATCAGGATTGTGCTTGGCCATCTTTTAAGGATGCTGATATTTAGAGTTTTTGATTTAATCGAAGAATTTATGTTAGGAGGATGAGTATTGGTGGATTGTGAAGCTATTGTTATTGGAGCTGGTCATGCGGGTATTGAGGCCTGTTTGGTTCTTGCGCGTTTAGGCATTAAGACTGTATTAATTACACAAACTTTGGAAAGTATTGGACGTATTAGTTGTAATCCAGCTGTTGGAGGTTTAGCTAAGGGCAATATGGTTCGTGAGATCGATGCTTTAGGGGTGTGAAATGGCACGTCTTACTGATGCATCTATGCTGCAATATCGTATGCTGAATGAGAGTAGGGGTGGGGCAGCTCAGTCCTCGGGCGCAAATTGACAAGTATTTTTATAGTAGGCTAGCACGTAAGACTTTAGATACTGAGAAGAATCTTTCCTTTTATCAAGAACTGTTGTGGATTTTTATTGAGTTCTGATGGAAAAACATGTCAAGGTGTGATTTTAGCCAGAGGTCGTAAGATTCAAAGTCAGGTTGTTATGATTTGTTCGGGACCTTTATGGAAGGCAAGATTATGATAGGAAGTATGACTTTCCCTTGTGGACGCATTGGAGAGCCTGCAGCCATAGGGCTGGGAACTGCATTGCGTCGTATGGTTTAACCGTGGCACGTTTATCAACGAGTACAAGTGCCAGAGTTCGAGCACGTAGTTTAGATTTCAGTGTTATGGAAAAGCAATATGGGGATACACCCATGCAAGCTTTCTCATTTGGCCATGATCATAAGCCTTGGATCGTAAGAGTCATTTGTGTTATATGGTTCATACTAATCCCGAGTTCATAAAATTATTCGTGATAATATTGATCTTTCGCCGATTTGTACAGTTCTTGCTGATGGACCTCGTTATTGTCCGAGTATCGATGGAAGGTGATGAGATTTCCCGAACGTGATCAGCATCATATTTTTATTGAACCTGAAGTGAGGAAACAGATGATATGTATCTCAATGGTCTTTATTCTGGATTTCCTGAAGATTTGCAAGAGCAATTTTTGCGAAAATTCCTGGTCTTGAAGCCGTCGAACTTGTAAACCGTGGTTATGCTGTGGAATACGATTATGTGGATGCACGTGAGCATTATCATACTTTAGAAAGTCGTAAGCTCGCAGGATTATATTTTGCCGGACAGGTTAATGGGAGTAGTGGTTATGAAGAGGCTGCTGGTCAAGGGTTTTGGGCTGGTGTCAATGCTGCCCTTAAAATTCGCAAGGAGCCACCTTTTATCATAGATCGTTATGACTCTTATATGGTGTTTTGATTGATGATCTCGTTACAAAAGGCACAAAGAACCTTATCGTATGTTTACTAGGCGCTGAATATCGCATGAGATTGCGGCATGATACAGCTGATCGACGTTTATTTGTAAAGGGTGAAAAACTTGGGCTTCATAGTTCGCAAAGAATTGATATTTTAGGGATAAAATACAGCGTATCGATGTTGTGAAAGATCTTTTACGTCGAAGTCGTGATGGGTCAAAAACTTTGTATGAACAACTACAAGATCCTATGTACCCTCTCTGTAATGCGTATGAAAAAGTGCGGGAATTAGAGCATTTGCCCGACTTATGGAGAAAAACTTTATACCTGGATATTCGTTATGAGGGATATGAAAGAATCGAGGAACAGCAAGTTGATTCTTTAAGACGACATGAGAATGTGCGTATCCCTGCAGAATTTGATTATGATAAAATAGCAAATTTTTCTTCTGAAAGTCGTTTAAAAATTTAAAGAAGTGCGTCCTGAAAACGTGGGTCAGGCATGCCGTATTCCTGGCGTACGTCAAGCAGAAATTACGACTTTACAGTTAATACTAAAACGTAAATTACCTATTTAATGATAGTTTTGCATATTTCTCATATCTTTTTATAGAGTAATGTATCCACAAAAGGTAGATATGCACGAAAATAAAAAAAACTTATGGCTAGCCAGTTTCCAGCTAGTGTATAGAGGGTTGTCTTTTGTTTTTGGGGAACTTGCACATGAACTTCTAAGGAATCTTGGGTTAAAAGGAGCTAAAGAAGCAATAATTCTGCCAAAGATGTCAATATGTGCAGTCATACCACTTGTCGTTGCACGTACGAGTGGCCGACGATTTTCAATAGTACTACTTGGCAGCTACGAGATGTTGCATTTCAATAGTGACGACTCGGGACCAGCTATCATTGGTTAAATTAACGAGGAGATTTGCGCCTCTTTGTGTTAGGTCTCTGCTGACCCATCCGAAAGCGTCTTCGAAACAGATTGGTGTTCCAAAGTGAATGACGCGTCCATTATCTGGAAGAGTGAGTTGGAAAAGTGTACTCATTTTTCCTGGAGTCCATGTAAATGGATAGTGAATGACATTATCAAAAAACCAGTATATCCAGCGAAATTTAAGTAAAGGATTATACTCGGCAAAAGGTACCAGCTGACGTTTTGCATAGTATTGTAGCACTTTTCCTGATGGCAATAAGAGTAATGCTGAATTTTTTGATCCTTTGCTATCACTAGTAACTCCGCCTAAGAGTTGAGGCATATTTACTTTTTTTAAAAAAAGTTTAAACTTTTTTTCTGGATCGTCAAAAAACTCCTCTGTAGTTGTATGTTTATGAAGAATCTCGTTTTCAGTATTATAGGTTAGGGCAGTATTCCTTCGCTTCCTACAATGAGGTTGAATTTTTTTTCAGGATTTTCTGCTAATTTACGAGAAACAGTTTCTTGGTATGCGATAAGATTATACACCTTTTCAGCCCATGGATCGGTATTTTGTTGTACCAGAAGTAGCGATATAGTTGATGTGTCTGTGGAATTCTTATCTCGAGAAAGAAGGGTTATAGTTCCGTAAGAGAGTGAAAAGATGATAAGTATGAGATAAAAAAGAGGGTAAGTAATTTGCCATTTTTTGTTCTTTTTTTCGGGTTGATAAGGTGAGCAGATGAACTCTGCCAAGAAGGCATTAGGCAGGAGAATTATAAATGTAAGGCCTGCAGGTCCCACGAGATCAAGGATTTGTGTTAAGAGTGTCATGTTATGAGGTGTATGGGATAGCAGTCCCCAAGGAAATCCGAAGAATCCATTTGATTTTCCAATTTCATAAAAAGACCATGTTATAGCAATAAAAAATGGTCGCAAATGAGGTTTAAAGTTACGAAAAGAAAGGTATACACGCCTAATATCATGGTAATAAGAGCTACAGTGAAACTTCCTGGTCCCAGGGTTGTCCATGCAAAATCTTTGTAAAAGAAAAGCCAAAAATTAGAAGTTAAACAGTAAACGAATCCAAAAAGAAAGGTATAAAATAGATGCCAACGCAATAATTTGACAGAATATAGGCTAACAAGCAGGGGAAGCAGGATAAATCCGAGTATTCCCACTCCTTCTCGAAATACTGGATTGGGAAGTGAAAGAGATAAAAGTAAAGCTGAAAAAATACTTAACCAATTTTAAATGTTTAAGAATCAACCGGTTCAAGATACGGCCTCATATTGATGCAAGAACTGATAATAGGCTTGTATTATTATAGCATGAGAAAATTGCTGAGAGTTCTTGTATATGGCTATGGCTTTTTAGCGTTTGGGAGTTTAGGCGAATATTTTCTATGCGACCTTGTCTCGGTTGTTTGTTAAGGGATGTGAGATTGTCAGCGACATATAGCAAATTGTATTATGCATAATTACTGGGTTGGTTTTTTGATTTACTCTTCCTATCAAGATTAGATTTTTGAAGGTACAGATAGTTTTTTCTTTAAGTTCATGTTTTGCACCTCTAGAGGATTACTTAGTATTAATAATTTTTACAGGAAATTCTATACAAATGGGAAGATTAGCATAATGATAATTCAATGTTTCGTATTTTAAGAAAAAAATCTCCACGCAGCTCTATTATCGGTAGTTTTTCTTTCAATCATATGCATATCGAAAATAGGATAACTTATTAAACATCTGTTCTGACAGTTATGCCATTCAGATTGATTTATATTTGTATTTGTATTTTTTGTTTTCATACTAAGAATTATTGTTTAGCTTGGACATGGAAGTTTATAGACTTGTTTTTTTGTTATATTTTTCAGATAATTTTATTGATGTTAGAAATTAAAATGTAAAGAAAAATATCTTGAAAACAAAATACCTAAAACTATTATTCGTTGTTTAATTTATTTGTATTTATGCAAGGATTTTTGACTTTGGTAATTCAGAAATTTCAGGTTTAGATTCTTTTACGTCTTCTGAGAATTTCTTAGATCCTGGGATAAAGAAGGATAAAAGTAATAATACATCATCAGAGAATCGTGTAGATATTGATCTCAGTGATGGAAATTTTGCATGGCGATCTATGGAGGAGCGTGTTTTGCCAAAGACACGTATACAGGAGCGTTTTGATATTTGTGTCTTGGATCTTGTTTATGCGAGTAAACCCGGGCATAAAGGAGTTTCTGAGGAAAGTACGGGGTTAAAGAATGAAGAGTTATTAAATTACTATAAAAAGCAGGGAAAGTTGGTAGACAGTGATAATGCCTATAATTTTGCTATTCATGGGGAGGGATTTTTCCAGGTTATCGATAAAGATGGCAAGACATATTATACGCGTAATGGGATGTTTACTCTTGATAGACAAGGCATATTAAAGAATACGGATGGTCATTATCTTAGCCTCATCTTAAAATTACAGATACACAGCTGGCTTATAGTATTTCTAGTGATGGCAAATTTTTATGACGATTGAGGGGCAAATTTCTGAGGAAATTTATCAATTTAATCTCTATATGCCGACTCAAAATTCTCAGATTGAATCTCAAGGTTCCGCTTTTAATTTTACAGAGGTTACACCTATTCTCATTAATGAAGACAATCAAGTTTTGTATCCAAAGCTGGAATTAAGTACAATAGATCCCGTTAAACTTTTGGTTAAAATGACATCAATTTGTATATATTAAAGGAACAAGATCCTGGAACTGATAATGCTTTTAGATTTTATCTTGTTGATCTTCTTTTAAAAGAGTACGCGCGTTCTACGGTTTTAAATACTAAGCTTCTTTGGAAAAATTTACGTATTTAAGTGAAAGCTTTGAAAGTAGTCTTCTTTTTTCACCTGATAAGAATAAGAAATCTCAACCCCCCAATTCCATTGAATATCAGATTGATTTCAGTACTTGCTTCTGATCTAGTTT
The DNA here is from genome assembly GCA_023974075.1 of Chaenocephalus aceratus. NCBI lineage: Eukaryota > Metazoa > Chordata > Actinopteri > Perciformes > Channichthyidae > Chaenocephalus > Chaenocephalus aceratus. The sequence continues at coordinate 246,587 of JAMFTG010000040.1, read as the reverse complement.
ATTATTACTTACTTATGTTTCCAATTTTTTGGTGGAAGGCCAATTCCCATGAGATTACTGATGGATCGGTAAGGTCCGAAATTAGCTAATACAATTTTCAGGAAAACCATCATGGGTACGCTGAGAAAGACACCTATCATTCCCCACATCCAGCTCCAAAAATAAATACCAACAAGTAAAATAAAAGGACTAATATTCAGGCTCTTTCCCTGAAGTCTGGGTTCAAGAATTTGACCGTATAGAATCTGTATTGCTGGCATGCTAATCAATAGAAACCACATGCTTAAAGGAGATTGTGGCTGGATTATGGCCATACCCATCGTTAAGGTCATAATGATTGTTGATCCAATGATGGGAATAAAATTGAGTACAAAACCCAGCACTCCCCATCCAAGGGCATATGCAGAACCTGCTATTTGAATGCAGAGATAAATGGATGCTCCAGTTAGTACGGAAACAAAGGTTTTAATGAGGAGATAACGGCGCATGCTCGAACTGATTTGACTTGTCATGACTGATAGGCGATTTGAGATATCCTTTGAAAATGTTGTATGAAATTTATAATGAAAATTTTGCATTTCTAGCAAGAGAAATGAGGATAGCAGCGCAATGTATAGAGTTTTGAGAAGAAATGTGATACTAGAGTTTGCAAATCTCAAAATATAGGATGAACCCCAACGTGTAAGCTGGGTAAGGATTTCGCTTAAAGATGTAAAATGCGGTATTTCTTCTGATATATTCATTTTGAGAAGAAACTTTTGCACAATCTGAGAATTTGAGGTAGAAATTTTTGTACATTTGCTAGGAATGTACTCAAATTACCGATTAAAAAATTAATTAAAAGTGTAATAGTGGAAAGTGTCATTGTAATGAGTAGTGTAATTGCAAGACCTTTTGGAATTCCCTTTCGCACCATAGCAACAACGAGAGGATGGAGCATGAGTGACAAAAAATGGCCAAAAAACACATAATAAAAAGCCCAGAAAATATTTTCATTACAGCAAGAACATGATCAAGGCGATCACAATTAAGGGTAAACGCATGGTCTTTATGAAAAGAACCTCAGATCAAAGCATATGACACTGCTGGGATGAGCTATTTTTTTTATTATTGCTTGTAATTTAAAAAATTCTTTAGCAAAGGGGAATTCTAAGACCATCTATAGCATTCTTAACGGAAAAATTGTTCGTATTATTTACTTTTAACGAAGTGATTTTTTTAATGTTATTAGAAACATAAGGTCTTGACTTTAACTTTGAGTGTAGAGTATAAGAGTGAGCTGAAAAGTGTGTATTTGGTTTGTCATAATGTTATGAGGGTGATAAGTTAGTGGTACGTGTAGAGAATCTTACTAAGGTGTATGGTGATAATGTCGCCTTGGATTGTGCAAGTTTTTCAGTAAAAAAGGCCAAATTACGGTTTCTCGGTTCTAATGGTGCTGGAAAAAGTACCGCGATGAATATTATATGTGGTTATATATCACCTTCTCAGGGTCGCGTTATTATTAATGGAAAAGATTTTAGAGATGATCCTGAGCAGGCCAAGAGAGATATTGGTTATCTTCCAGAACGTCCCCCTCTTTATAGCGAGATGCTTGTTCATGAGTATCTTGATTTTGTTGCAGCCCTCAAAGGCCTTCCTAAAGCAGAAAGAACCCTTGAAAGAATCAGATTGTGTAAATCTTTGGGCTTGGAAGATATGCAGAATCGCTTGATTGGAAACTTGTCTCAATTTAACCGTCACGGGTGGGTTTGGCTCAGGCCTTGTGCGGGTCTCCTAAGATTCTGGTTTTGGATGAGCCTACTATCGGTCTTGATCCCGCCAAATTATAGAATTTTCGTAATTGTAATCACTAATCTGAAACCTAAGCATACAGTTTTGATTTCTAGTCATATACTTTCTGAAATTGAGAGAGTCTTTTGGTGACTGTTTGGTTGTTATTAATCAGGGTAAAGTTGTTGCTTGAAGGTACAAAGAGCAGAGTTAATGAAAAATTTCAGGATAAGACGAATCAAATTCATGTAACGTGGTGCGTGGACTTACGGAAAACGTGGTCCTAAAGTTTTTGACAGGCCATTGATCATATAAAGAAACTAGAAGTACGCGCCCTTGCAGTGAAGAGGTAGCTTGTGAGTTTTTAACTTTATCCTGAGTTGTCCTATGATGTGAGAGAGCCGATTTTTTATGCTTTGTCTTCAGCTGATTTGCCGCTTTTGTCTATGGTAAGGACAACGATGAGTTTAGAAGATGTTTTTTTACGGTTAACGCAGAAATAGAAAGGGAGTATAGCGATCGATGGGTGCGATTTTTTTTCGCGAACTTGCAAGTTTTTTTAGAACACCGATGGGATTATTTATTTAGGTGTTTCGTTTTTTTTTAGTGGATTACTTTTCTCATTGTCCAATCTTATGAATTTAAGCGCGGATTTTGAGAGTGCTCTCCGATTAATTCACGTGATTCTAATTTTTTCAACCCCCATGCTTACTATGCGTCTTTTTAGTGAGGAGAAGAAAAATTGCACTGATCAACTTTTATTTACTTCTCCTGTTTCTTTTGCATCTATAGTCTTTGCAAAGTTTTTTGCTTCTAGTCTCCTTTTTTTATGACTGTATTGGGTATGTTAGCTTATCCTCTTGTTCTAGAAATGTTTGGTAGTGTCGATTGGTTGAAAATTTTGAGTGCGTTTTTTGGGATATACGTTTTATTGGGGATTTGTCTATAAGCATTGGTGTGTTCCTTTCGAGTTTTAACTGGAAAGTCAATTGTTGCGGCCATCTTAACGTTTTTGTGCCTTTTTTCTTATGGATGTTTTGAATTGGTTCTTGAGAATTTCCTATAAAACTATAACCCGCCGGCCTTGTTGCGGCATTCTTTATATAGGGGTAATTGTCTGCGTTTTGTTATCGGAAACACGTGATTTCCGGATTGGGTTTCTTTTTATTATTAACATTGAGTCTTATTATTGGGCTTGTCTAGTTTTTCAATAAGGAATTTTTTCTTCATGGGTATTTAGATCTGTTGTCTTGGTTTATCAATTCCACGTCGCTATAGTATGCTCTTTACGGTATGATTAGATGGGGTGATTGTGCGTATTTATTGGGATTGAGTGGGTTGTTTACTTATTTAACTGTTTGGAGACTTGAACGACGACATTGGCTTGAAGATTAGGCGGTTTGAGAACATAGTGATGGCAAATTACAGATACAAAAAAAAGCAAAAAAGGGTTGTTTTCTTACTTTAAAACTTTCTTTACGGGCTTATTATGGTCTTATTTCTGCTCTCATGGCAAGTTTTGGGTATAGTTTGTTTTATTGTTTTTACCCTTATTGTTGAGAGAATCCTGGAAAATTAGATATGACAAAGAAAAACCTTTATAGTCTATCCAGTGAAGAGCAAGAAAATTCTGGATGGAGTAAAAAGTCCCTTGAGAATTGATCTTGTTTGGCAAAAAGATATAGAAGATCAATATAGGTTACATGACTTTATACACAAATAGATGGCTTTTTTTAAAGCATATAAACACCAAAGCAAATATATTGACTATCGTGTTCTTGATCCTTTGGCTTACCCAGATATATAGTTGCATCTTATATGCAGGGCAAGAATCAAAGATTGAACACGGTTCTTTAATTGTAGCATCTGGTAGTTTCACGAGAGTGTTGCCATTTGAATCGTGGTCTGGATATCAAGGGCTCTAGGAGAACCGAATTTTTTTTAAGCTGCTGAATCACCTGTGACTAATGCAATTGTCTATGTTATAGGCAATAAGGTTCCAAGATTTATACAGTGCTTGGGCATGGAGAATTAGATATTGCTAGATTTATTCAGAATACAGGAAAGTCTTTTTTAGATACTCTGATGAACTAACATAGAAGTGCTTCCATTGACTTTACAGACATCGGAGATTCCAGAGGATGCAGATGCTCTGATGATTCTTTCTCCTTTAGGGATTTTTCTTCTCAAGAGATTAATGAATTAAGAAAAATTTATGGCTAAAAAGGGTCAGTTATGGATCAATTTATCTTATACAAAAGAGAATCTTTTTGGATTAGAAAGTTTTTTGAAGGAGTATTAATCTTTCTTTGCAAGGCATTGTTGCGGAAATGGACGAGAATCGTTTGTTGCCTAATATGAAAAATAATCCTTTGTATTTCCTTGTTCAGAATGCATAATTTTCCCGGTGAGAGTGGAATCAACCTGGGCATGAGAAAATTAGTGATGCTAATGGTCCCTTGGTTATGGGGCAGGCTTTGGTGCTAATGAGGGATAAAAGTGAAGATTCAGAGTTTTCAACAGAGGCTTATCCTCTAATCAGTACTTCAGATAAGGCTGTTCTTTTGGGTCGCAATGCGCGTGATAAATTGACGGATTCTGGAGAACGTAGGAACTTCCATCTGGCTTATACAGTTATTGAGAAAAAACCAGGGTCAATTGTTAGAGACAAGGCCTTTGCGTTTAGTGGTTACAACTGGTGATTTGTCTTTGATGTCAAGATTTTCTGGGACTTCTCAATTTTATATAGATATTGTCTCTTGGTTAGATAATGTTAATGAAAGGATTCGTATTCCGGGTAAAAAATTAGGCAATGCTACTCTGCAGATTACGTCTAAGATCTTTGTTTTGCTGTCTTGTTTTTTTGTAGTTATGGTTCCTACTTTTTTTATTGTAATGGGTATTATGATCTGGAATAAACGAAGACATATGTAAAAGGATGACGTATTTAGTACATATGAATATATGGGTCGATGAGTTTTTTAAGTTGATCTTTTTTGAGAGGATGTATCGGTGACAAAGCGTTCTTGTCGGCTTTTAGTTTTATTTTCTATAACAATTATATTTTGTATTGTTTTTGTTATTCTTTCTCAATTTACTGAGGGGTCCTCGTTTCCAGGTGAGGAGAAAACAATAATCAGGTTTTGCAAAAAATGTTGTTTTAGAGTTATCTCCAAAAGAGATATCGTATATACGATTCAGTTCACAAACTGAGGGTGAAATTCTTTTTCAAAAACTGGATAACAATAATGAAATTTGGAGTGTTGCTGGGTATAATTATCCCCTGGATCAGGTAAAAATTATACGATTAGTGGATATTGTCTCAGAGTTAAAGGCTTCTTGGTTGCATAATGACAGGTAGATCTTTCAATATATGGCTTATCTGAGCCATATATGACTGTGGAGATTGGACTTTTGAATAATGAAAAGAAAAAGATTATCTTTGGTCGAACCTCTGTTATTGGTGATAAAGTTTATATGCAAATTGATGGAGATTCTCGAATATATTTCTTGTCCCAAGAAGAAAGAAATATATTTTCAAACAATCTTGATGATTACTGGAACGTAGGGTTACCTTCTTTTGATTGGGAAAATATTTCTCATATGCGGGTTGAGACTTCAAGAAATGTTATTGATCTTAAGGTTATGGAAAGTTCTCATGAGTCTACTTTGTATACGTTTGTAAGTCCTAGGGAGTATAAGGGACTTTTAGTTGATTCTCAGGTTTTTAAGACTTTATGGGACTTGTGGACTAAGAGTCCATTTTATAAAGAGCAATTAAGGGTTAAGATTAATTCCTGGAAAAAATTTGGTTTAGATGTCCCTGATTTGCAATTTTTTCTTACAGATAGGGATAAGAATGAGATGGTACTATGTATTGGCCGTCCAGTAAATGGAAAAGAGAATTATCGTTTTGCACGTTTGAATAATGAGGAGGCTATCTTTATTATTGATGAGAATTATCTAAAGCCATTTTTTGATTTAAGATCTTTTAATTTATTAGAAAGCATATTATACATATTCCCCAAGAGAAGATTTCTTTTTTTGTTTTGCAAGGATATGGAATAAGCTCACGGCCATTTGTAGCTCAGATTATTGATACAGAAAGAGTACATGAAGAACCTTTTACTTGGAATAATTTGTGTTGCAGCGTCAGAAGAGTAAAAATGTTGATAAAGCTGAGACAGAATTGAAAGATGAACCCCAACGTTTTGATTACAGAGTCAATGGTTATCCTGTAGTTTCTAGTTTGTTTTTGGATTTATATTCGGGGTTGGATTCTTTAAAATATGAAAAAGAAATTGCTGATATTGAAGGGGGTTCCCAAGGAAGGGTGCCTTTTTTTGCGGTTTCATTATATGGAGATAATATGCAGATCATGAAAAAAATTGAATTATATTCTTATGATAAAACATATTGCTATGTAATTTTAGATGGAAGTCATCTTAATTTACTTGTATCTTATAATCAAATTCATAGTATTATAGAAAGTGTTCAGAAGATTACTCATGTTACAGAGAACAGGTGAAGTTTGTGGTATTGACGAGGCGGGACGTGGGTCTTTAGCCGGTCCTGTTTGTGCTGCCAGTGTATGTTTATTTGACGATTTTCCTGTCGATACTCTCAGAGATTCAAAAAAATTAACTACTAAGCAAAGAAACAAGTTATTTCCTCTGATTATTTCTAATAGTTATTGGGGAGTTGGATGGGCGAGTGTAGAGGAAATTAATAGATATAACATTCTTCAGGCGAGTTTAATGGCTATGGGCAGAGCTTATTCTCATATGCAAACTTATGTTAATGTTGAGCTTGTCTTGATTGATGGCCAACATAGTCCATGTATACCAATATCCACGCGTACAATAATTCGGGGAGATTCTTTAGAATTTTCTATTATGGCAGCGTCAATTTTAGCTAAGTATTCTCGTGATCAATATATGGGTTGCTTAGATCGACTCTATCCTCCTTATGAATTTATAAAACATAAGGGATATCCAACAAAAGAACACTGTAGAATAATTTCACTTTATGGTTTGTGTATTGTGCACAGAAAACATTTTGGGATATGTAAAACAGAAAGCATTAGAAATAATAGAAAGTTTTCAAAGATGTAGGAACACTAATAATGAGCATAAAGTTTGTCAAACTTTTGAAGAGATATAGCATTTCTCCAATTCAGAGAATAGAATTCTAAATTCTTTTTAGAAATTAGTTTATTGTAATTTTGATGGGTTAAAGATTTTTGTTTTGGGTAAGCATATAAAATTTTGTTGTCTATTTCCAGTCACTCCTAGATTTTCTAAGGAATTGTATTTCACTATTTTTAATTGACCTATGTTACATCAGTATAAACTTTAACAAAAGCACTGTTCAATATAAAGATATTTTATCTGTACTTTGATTATATTATTTTCTGTAAGTTTTTGAAAAAACGATTTAAACATTTATTATTTACCCAATGACGAATTCTTTTCTAAATGATATACTAACCCCTAGATTTTTAGGTAAATCACGCCATTGATAGCTATTTTCCTGAAATATACAGCATTGCAATTAATAAGTGCGTGATTTGATATTTTCAGTTTTGCCACGTTAAATTGGAAGGCAAGTATGAATAAGTTATATTGATCTAAAATTATTTTTTAATTTCTAAATGTATAGCATAATTTTACAATTAATAGTGTGAATACACCCTAGGTGTAAGGTTTCAAAGTGTGATGTACGAAAAAAGTATAGTTTGAGCTTGAAAGAAAAGGAGAAATTATGGGACAAATATTACACAGCTGCGCCAGAACGACGAAGGAGATTCGTTTGCAAATACAGCGGAGTAAAGAAAGCATAACAGAGTTATCAAAATATTTTCATTTGAATAGAAATACTGTTCGAAAATGGAAAAATAGGAATTATACTGATGACGCAACAATGGGTCCTAAAAATCCACATTCTACGGTATTAACTCTTAAAGAAGAACAAATGATTGTAAGGTTTCGTAAAAGTACTTTATTACCTTTGGATGAATGTTTGTATGCACTTGTGAAAATCATACCAAAACTTACGCGTTCATCTTTATATCGTTGTTTGAAACGTCATAGTATTAATCGTTTGCAAAGTTTAGATGATGATCAAGATAAACCTGAAAAGAAGGTATTCAAGACGTATTCACCTGGTTATTTTCATATTGATATTACAGAAATTGCTACACAAGAAGGTAAATCACAGCTTTTTGTAGCTATTGATCGTAGCACTAAACTGACTTATGCTCAATCTTATAATAACAAGGAAAAATCCACTGCCAAAGAGTTTTTGCTTGAACTCATAGCTTTTGTTCCTTATAAAATCCACACTATTCTTACTGATAATGGAATCCAGTTTACGAATCGAAAGCAGGATAAATATGCTTTCATGCATATTTTTGATCGTGTCTGTTTACAACATAATATTGAACATCGTCTAACCAAGGTTAATCATCCTTGGACTAATGGACAGGTGGAAAGAATGAATAGGATCATAAAACAAGCCACCATAAAATGCTATCATTACATATCTCATCAACAGTTTAAAGAACATTGTAATCTCTTTCTGAATGCTTACAATTTTGCTAAACGTTTGAAAACTCTCAATGGTTTAACTCCCTATGAAAAAATTGTTCATTTTTTCAAGATGGATCCACAATGTTTTATCAAAAATCCCAGATACCTTACTCTGAAACCTAACAATTAGGGTTAAATAAAATGGGAAAGGAATATACATCTAGGAGCTATAATCTCAGGATATTTAGTCTTTACTAATATCGAAGCAGAACTTATAGAAAACAAGATACTATTGGCAAGCGTCAGAACAACACTCGAGACTTTGTACTCATTATATTGTTTACACTAATTAACAATATAATGAGTACAAAGTAAATAAAGGTTTTGAACATGACCTCGAGTTTGTCGAATCTACAAAATATACGACTAAATCCTTTTAATCTTCGAAATAATCGTTCAATTTCATTTCGTTGTTTATAGATTTTTCTATTATAGTTCCAAGGGTTTAAACGGTTTAATTTTGGATGGACAAAGAGGTTGACCGCCATATTAATAGCAGATTTTCGTGTGTTTCTGTCTTCATAAGAACGATCCATAATAAGGGGGTATGCGCCCTTATTATGGATCGTTAAAATTTTGTAAATGCGATAACAAAAATACAACCTTCTCCTGAGTCATTTTTATTTCCTGCTGAGAGGCTAAAATTTAAGGTATTTCGATAATTATGGGAAACCAAATGAATTTTTGTTGTCCATTCATCACGCGATTCCCGATGGATATCTGTCCATTTTTTTAATGCACCCTTGCCGTCAAGACGGACTTTTATCATCACTACTATCCAATTCGAGAGTCTTCGTTTTGATATGGATTATGTTATTTTTTTGCAAGACTTCAAATAAATGATCCAACCCCCTATTCTTCCCCAACGACTGATTCGCATATAATTTTGTATACTAATCCCCAAATTCTTTGGGAAAATAGTGCCATTTACAGCCATTTTCTGCAAGATATATAATTGCGTTAATCAAGGAAAAAATTAATATTTTGATATTTCCACGCTGAACCGAAAGATAAGGATGAATTATATTACATTGTTCTAAACTTAAACTTTTTTCTTTATAAAGTATAAATACAAATTCATAATTAATAGTGTAAATACCTATGGGCAACACAAGGAAGCATAGTCAAATTGAGAAAACGCTACAATTTAAATCCAAATAAGGTTGAATCTATGCAATAAGTGTGAGTTACAGATTTTTTGGGGTATCTAAATCACAGTTGTAAATTTGTTTACGATCGCTTGGATAAAAGAAAAGAGTAAAATAATCGTAGTTGAGCTTGTTTATAACCTTATTTTAAAATTAATAGGATTTTAATAAGCCAATGCTGTACAGTTTTATAAATTGTTATTAATAAGAATAAATATGCTTTTATGCATATCTTTGATAGTGTTTGTTATTTAGAAAAAGATCGAATATCGCAACACACAAGTTAATCATTTATGGAGGCATGGACAGTTTGAATATGTACTGTATGCGTTTAGATGCTACCGTGAATTGCTATTACTATACATTTCAACAGATACTTAAAGAAGATCAGGGTCACTATCTTAATACTTATAAGTTTGCCCAATGTCTGAAGACGTTTAGCAATTTTATATCTTATCAAAAAATGATTTAATGGTGAAAATGAGAATCAGAAATATTTGCTATTAAGTGCAAACTATCTTATCTTGGAAATTAAGAGCTAGGGTTTTAAGCGCAAAAAGAGATTTATGGCAAGAATTATGAAATCTGGGTAGAAGTTGATAATATGCTGAAGGACGCGGATGTTTGTGTTTTAATTATAGAGTATTACTGTAAACGAGTATGAGTAATGAACAGCAATTTTTGTAGTTCGGGGGAGGGGTGTGTATACATAAGAGATTTTTTTAATTAATTATGGGGGCATATAAATGTATACAAATTGTCAGGTATATGTATAACCTTTAAGAAGTTTTAAGAAATATTTTTCAGCAATTAGGGGGGATTATGTTAATTTTAACGTTAAACTGCGGCAGTTCTTCGCTGAAGTATCAGATCTATAATTGGGATAAGAGTCGTATTCTGTGTCGAGGATTACTGGAGTGTATTGGACAAAAATCTAGTACTTTAAAGCATGAATCTATTGGTATTTCTGAGTACACAACAGAGGGTTCTTGTGCGAATCACAGAGAGGCCTTACATTGGGTTGAAGAAGTTTTGACGAATAAAGAGCATGGATGCTTGAACAGTTTAAAAGAGATTGCAGCTGTTGGTCACCGTATTGTGCATGGTGGATCTCTTTTGGTTGAATCAGTAAAAATTGATGAGAATGTTTTAAAACAACTTAAGTTGGTTGAAAATTTAGCACCTTTACATAATCCTGCAGGTCTTATGACTATCCATTCTACAATGGAGCTTTTGCCAAATATTCCTCAATGTATTATTACCGATACGGCTTGGCATCAGACTATTCCCGAAGTTGCTTATACGTATGCGGTTCCCAAGAGTTGGAGAGAGGAATATGGGGTACGGCGTTACGGGTTTCATGGTACTAGTTATCTCTATACTGCCAAGCGAGCTGCTGTACTCTTAAAAAAACAGCCATTAGAGTGTAATTTAATCATTTGTCATATTGGCAATGGATCGAGTGTGTGTGCTGTGAGTTCTGGAGTTTCTATAGACACGAGTATGGGTATGACGCCTTTAGAAGGTTTAGTAATGGGAACTCGATCAGGGGATATTGATGCATCAATTGTTGGGCATATGGTGAGAACGGGTAAAACTGTAGAACAAATTGACATGGCTTTGAATAAAGAATCTGGGTTACTGGGTTTGGCAGGCGTTTCTGATCGTCGTGAAATTGACGAAGGCGTGAAAAATAATGATGCTGATAGTACACTTGCTCATAATGTTGAGGCGTATCGTTTAAGGAAATATATAGCGGCTTATTTTGGTGTCTTAGAAAAATTACCAGATGCTATTGTATTTACTGCAGGTGCTGGTGAGCTTAGTATTGCCGTGAGACGGGATAGTTTAAAAGGACTTGAACATATGGGCATCAAGTTAGATTCATACAAGAATGAACTTTCTCTTACGCGTCATGCAGAGACATGTATTTCAGCAGCTGATAGCAAGGTTAAGATTTTTGTTATTCCAACTGATGAAGAACTTGTTATGACCGAAGATACTTATGCTTTAATAAATGGTACTTATGATGTACACATGCGTTATAATTATGTATTTGCTTCTCCTTCCTATTCCAATAGCCTGAATAAGGATCTTCTGGTCGAGGATATTAAAAAGTGTCCTGATCTCAAGAGCATATGTATTTAAAAGGGTTAGAAATACTAATTTTTTTTATAAAAGGAAGAAAGGTCGAGAACTTCTTTAGCTTGGTTCTTTTTTCTCCGAATTTGTGCTATATATGGCTGTAGAGTTTTTTCGACCTCGTCGTGGTAGAGGTGCATCAAGGGGATCTTTTGATCCGTTTTCTTTTTATACACAAGGTCGTCAGTTACATAAATCTAAAATAAGGTTGAGATTCTTGCGTTTTAATTTTCAAACTATTTTGTTACGTTTAAAAAGTTTGATAGTTTTTTTTGTAAAGCCTATTTTTTTTGTAAGGTCAAATATTTTTTGTCATCCGCGTAATAGGGTTGAGATCGGCAGGATCTATTTTTGGGTATGTTCATTAGTCATTCTTGTTTTTTTGTCTTTATTTGTACGTTTTCGTACTAGTAGAGAACAGCTTCCTCCTTTTTTAGTTAGTCTTTCTTCTCTTGTTGGCAAGGAAGAGATTTTGGGTAGTGAAATAGTTCTTGCCCAAGGAGAAACTCTGTATAGTGCGTTGGAGCGCGTGGTGAAGGATCCTCATGGTATTGAAGAGGCTGTGAATGAATTTTCTCGTTTTTTAGATTTACGACGTCTTCGTGTTGGGCAAAAATTTGATGTTGGTATTGGGTATATGGGAAGTGCGGAATCTGGTAGGCTATGTTCTATTATTTTAGAGCGTGGATGGATAGATCGAGTAGCTGTTGTGCGTGGGAAAAATGGTTCTTTTAGAGGAAAATATGCCAGGAGTTGGTTGCGTCCGGAGATTCATGAAATTTCTGGAACTATTGAGACAAGTTTGTATAGCGATGGCTTAGCCGTAGGTGTACCTGCGAATCAGCTTGCCCAAATTTTTGAGGTTTTTTCTTCAACAATAGATTTCCCTCGTGATTTGAGCCCTGGGGATATTTTTCATTTTTTCTATGAAACGCAAAAAGACGGCTGGGATCGTATAGCGTCAACTGGGAAATTAGTTGCTGCAAAATTGACAGTAAGGGGAAAAGACCGCTTAGCATTTCGTTATGATGACGATGCAAGGGGAATTTCGCATTTTTATGATGATAAGGGAAAAGGGCTTCGAAAGGGTTTACTCTTAATGCCTGTACGTGTTGGAGTATTAACAAGTGGGTATGGTATGAGGAGAAATCCTGTACATGGTTATAGTGAGTTACATCCTGCATTAGATTTTGGAGCCAGGGTTGGAACACCCATTATCGCAGCAGGTGATGGAGTTATTGCTTATCGTGGATGGTCTCCTAGAGGGTATGGGAAATATCTGAAAATTTCTCATACTAGTGGCCATGTAACTCTATACGCACATATGTCAGCATTTGCAAAAGGTATGATTAAGGGTAAACGAGTTATACAGGGTCAAACTATTGGTTATGTAGGATCTACAGGGATGTCTACGGGTCCTCATTTACATTATGAAATTCATATTGGCAAAACCCGTAAAAATCCTGCTGTTGTTGTGGGTTCTATGACAAGTCGTATAAAATTGGCTCAGTCGGAATTGGGAAAATTTTCAACTCAGATAGAACCATATTTACTAAAACTCAGAGTTAATGATAGTATAGGAATTGATATAGGAAAGGTCGCTTAGCTCAGTTGGTAGAGCGTCTGCTTTACACGCAGAATGTCGGCGGTTCGAACCCGTCAGCGATCATGTGAATATGGATCATATTCGTAGTTATGCCTGTCGAACTACTAAGCGTTTTACAAAGGGACAGGCTCGATCTATTTCTTTATATTCTGAAAAATGGATTATACCTTATCAAAATTCTCTTTTAAATCTTTCAGAACTTTTTCCAAGTTCTGAAAGATTTGTGCTTGAAATTGGATTTGGTAGTGGTGATGCAACGTATCAAATTGCTAGAGAACACGCGGACATCGGATATTTAGGAGTTGAGGTTTATAGGCCTGGCATAGCAAAATTGCTTATGCAAATAGAAAAAAACCAGCTTGTAAATATATTTATTATACAAGAAGATGTTATCAGGGTTTTAAAAGATATGTTGCCGCAAGGAAGTTTTGCTGGAGTACATATCTTTTTCCCAGATCCTTGGCATAAAAGACGCCATCGCAAGAGAAGACTCATCAAGGATTCTCTTGTTCATGATTTGGCTCTTTGTTTAAAAACAGGAGGGTATCTTCACATTGTTACAGATTGTGAGGATTATAGTAAAGTAATTTTAGATATTGTAAGATTAGAGACACTTTTTTGTAATGAGGATAAAGGTTTCGATAGCGTGCAAACATTAAGACCTAAAACACATTTTGAAATGAGAGGCATTCGTGAACATCGTGATATTCATGAGATTCGTGTTATGAGAATTTAATATAATGAGCCTAAAGGTCTCTTGACTTTATTTTTATCTTGGATTAAGATTTTCTGGTTTAATTTTTGGAGATATAACAGCGTGTATGCATTGATTGAAGTATTGGGTAAACAGTATAAGGCTGAGGTTGGTCGTGAACTAACTGTTGATCTTTGTGAAGGAGAACCTGGGAAGGTATTAGAATTTCCAGTTCTTTTTTTATCAAAAGAGGGTGAGTGTCGGTTTGGTACGCCTTATGTTGAAGGTGTGAAGGTTGAAGTTACGGTTGGAGAGTCTTTTCGTGCTAAGAAAATAATAATTTTCAAGTATAACCGTCGAAAGGGTTATCGAAAGACTCGGGGTCATCGCCAGTATCATAGTAAAGTTACAGTAACAAATATTATTGGCTAACTTTGATTCTTGTAAATATGACTTTTGGGCGTTCTTCTTGTCAATTAAAGCAAGAATTACGGTCTTTTTGTGCCACAGGTCATGCGGGATTCGGTATAAAGGGTACTGATATTGTTTGTGCGGCATTTACGTGTTTGGTGCGTACTGCTTTGCGGATTGGGGTATCTTCTGGGTGGATTTCTAGTCACAAAATTTGTGACTCTCTGGTTTCTTTTGAGATAGAAAAAAGTGTTTCTTATCAAGAAATTGATGCAATAATGAGTTTTTTACTTATGGGTATTGAAGACCTTGAAAAAGAGTTCCCCAAAAGTCTGAGGCTTGAAATACGAAAATTGGAGTAGTGGGGGTAAAGTTATGTCAACGAAAAAGGGTGGTGGAAGTGCTAAAAATGGCCGTGATGGAAATGCTAAATATCTTGGTGTGAAAAGGTATGGAGGTCAGGTTGTTAAGGCCGGTGAGATTATCGTTAGACAGCGTGGTACGAAATTTCATACTGGAGAAAATGTTGGATTGGGTAGAGATCATACTCTCTTTGCTTTATGTGCGGGTACTGTCAAGTTTTATTTTGCAAAGGGTAAAAAACGGGTCGGTATTGTTTAATATTCAATAAATTAAAAAATCACTTAACGGTGTTTGAGTTTTTCAAGATTTTTTGGATGGTTGGTTTTATATGAAATTAGTTGAATTCACAATATTTTTTCGGTTATTGTGAATTTATGACTTGCGACCTTTCCTTGTGGGTTTTCTCAGATGAAGGTTGAACTTAGTAATTTACCCTTTTTTGATGAGGGTAAGAGTTTTTTGCAAAGTGCTTTCTGGGCTTCTTTTAAGCAAGAGTTCGGTTGGAAATCTTTAGTTTTTCGTGTGGAGTATCAAAATGATGCTTTTCAATTTCTGCTTTTAAGTCGTCGTGTTGCAAAATTATTTTGGATTGCTTATAGTCCATTTCCTGAATTTATCAATATTGATGATATTAATCAAAGACAAGATTTTTTACGAGAGTTAAGTGGGGAACTTCAAGCTTTTTTGCCTTTAGGAACTCTTTTTTTGCGTTGGGATCTCTTGTGGACGCAGGGTATGGATAAGCCTTTTGTCAAACCTAAGGTTTCTGTTCAACCAGCCAGTACGATAATTATAAATCTGACACAGTCAACAGATGAAATTTTAGCTCATATGAAGAGTAAAACTCGTTATAATATTCGTCTTGCAGAAAGAAAAGAAATTCGGGTATTGCGTGTTGGATCCGATCAGATTGCCCAGTGGTATACACTTTATCAAGAAACAGCCAAACGAGATGGAATTACAATTCATACGCTTTCCTATTATCAGAAAATTTTTAATAATGCGAAAAAAGTGGATGGTAATCAGGAGATTAGACTTTATATGGCTTGGCATGAGAATGATCTTTTGGGAGGAATTATTGTCATCTTCTATCAAAAAGTTGCAACATATATCTATGGGGCTTCAAGTTCACTCAAGCGTAATATGATGGCCAATTATGCTTTACAATGGAGAGCTATATGTGATGCCAAAACAGCTTGCTGTAATGCGTATGATTTTTATGGAATTCCTAGCAGTTTAGACCCTCTTGATCCTTGGGCGGGGCTTTATCAATTTAAAATTGGATTTGGAGGGTCAGTAGTTCATCGTTGTGGTGCCTATGATTATCCCTATACCAAAGTTTTTTATCCTTTGTATCGTCTCATAGAAGGTATACGTGCAAAGGGGATTATAAAAATGAAAGCTAAGGTTAGAGTTCAGGAAAAATCTGTAATAGAAGAAGCTGGGTTAGAACAGTCTTCCAGTAATTGAGATGCACAGTTTAAATACAGATCAGGAGACAATTCTTCTGCTCTAGCTTTGAGAGTGGCACCAGAAGAGATTATCGATTTTTCTAAATTGTGAATCATTATTATTTCAGAATCAGAAGCTCTTTTACGAGCAATGTCCAAGTTATTTTTTAGTACTTTTCGTCGATTTGAAAAACAGATTCGCAGAATAAAATCAAGTATTATACTAAGATTTTTATCTATTTTTTTAGGTTTTAAAGTAAGAATTACGGAATCCACTTTGGGAATAGGATAAAACATACGGGGTTTAATCATTCCATATGTTTTGCATTCAAAATGACACTGCACCCAAACGGAAAAACTACTATAACTTTTTTTCCTGATTTCAGAGACCATACGTTCTCCTAATTCTTTTTGAATGACAATAAGAGCAATTTTAAAGGGATTTTGAGTCATTTTTTTTATGATGGCTGAAGCAATATTGTAGGGAAGATTGCCAAATATTTTTATATTTTCCGACGTGGTATAGTCATTGAATGTTTTAAGCACATCCCCAGGAATCATTTCGAAATTTGGAGAAGATCCGAAAAAATCTTTGAGAATTTTTTGATAAGCGAAATCAATTTCAAAAGTTTTGAGACGGCTAACTTTGTCATATATTAGAGATGTCATTGCGCCCAATCCTGGACCAATTTCCCAGATTTCGTCTTGTGCATTGATATCGAGAATACGAATAATTTTCTCCCGCATTCCTTGATCAATAAGAAAATTTTGACCTAAAGATTTTCTTGGTGCAATATTTAGATTCTGCATAAATTTGTGGATGGACCTTATAGAATTGTAATCGATCGGGCTGTTGTGCATGTATATGAAATCTCCTTAGATTGATATCTAAAATTAAGTGTACCAAAAACCTGCGAAAGTCCACATGAAAAATTACTGGTATGAAAAGGCTCCAAATGATCAGAGAGTAAAAACTGTTCAAACTAGGAATCCATGAAAATAGCTTAATGAGTGTCCATAAAAATTGATGAAAAGTCTTGAAAAGAAGGAGACTGTAGGAAATTAAGACAGGAATGAATTGGAATGGCAATGCAATTCCAATGAAAAAAATCAAGATACTAATGAGTCCCAAGGCTAACAAAAATCCGATCATAGGTAAAATTATGATTGTTGCTATGATGCCTTGGGGATATGTTGTACCAAAATGTTTTATTAAACAAGGTGTGATGGTTGTCATAACCGCTAAACTCATGGATAATCCGTTTCGTAAAAATTTGGGTAAATAAGTGAGCTTCCTACAGTAAGTTTTATTGAAAATTATAATACCTAATACAGCCAGAAAAGTTAATTGCCATGACGCTGCAAAAATGGCTAGGGGCTGAATAATAAGTGAAATAATACATACAATTCCCAGTATATCCAGAGGTCTTGGGTTATGGCATGATTTTTTGAGGAAAAAACATATGATTAATAAGGTGTATGCCCGTATGAGGGGGTATTGATTGCCAATAATAAAAACATAACATAATAGAAAACTATAGACAATCCAAGGTATAATACGCCTTTTTAAGGGTGATGTTAATTTGAAAAGTAGGCCTAAGACAATGTTAATATGTAAACCAGAAAGTGCCAGAAGATGTGATATTCCTGCCTTTTGAACTTGATCATTTTGTAGTGGTGAAAGGAAAGATCGATCACCATAAATAATGGCAAAAATGAGATCTGCAGAATGACTAAAATGGTTTACTAAAAATTGTCTTGAGGTAAAAATTATTTTGGATCGTATTTTCCAAAGCACATTGGAAAATATATTTTGAGTTTCGATATGTGTGATTTTAAGATATTCAGTTGTAGGAAAAATTTTTTGTTTAGCAAAAGAAATTTTGACAATCATTCCACAGTAAAAATCATCATGATCTTCTGGAATCATGATAGAGAGTATCCCTTGTGCTGAACTTGTTGTTTGATGAGAGTGACTTTTAAGAATTTTTATTTGGGTAATGTGTTGATTCTTATAAATAGAACTATCTCCTAAAATAATGCCAGTTAAACTGGAGATAGCTGTGTTTTGTCCAGGATAAACAAGTTTTTTATTTTGCTTTTTCTCAATAAAAAAACTCAGAGAAACCCCTAAAATAATACCTATAATCAAAGAAATATGAATGTATCTAAAAATTATAAATATTGTTAGACAAAGAAGTAAACAAAATAATAACCCTATTGCGTTATTATTTCTACATATATATTTTATAAATAGAAATGTCAGAAGAGAGACGGTTGTTATAAAACATGACCCATAACAATGTTTATAAATCTTTGTCATTGTTCTTTTGATATTCCGTTTCTATTTTTCAAGCCATACCAAACCTTGTTTTCTTTCTAAAATTTGGGTACAATTTTGTGTTATGTTTTATCGTTATCGTATTTTTTTGCATTATGGTTTTTGTTTAAGTTTTTTACTTTTCCAAAGCATTTTATTGTATGGCCATCAAAGAATAAATCCTGTATACGATTCTACGGTCTCTGTTGAAAGGTATTTTCGTTATGCTCAAGATCAGCGTAATATGAGGCATTATAGCATTGCTTTAGCCTATTATGATATCATAATAGTAAATTTTAGTGATGATCATCGCAGGGTTGTTACTGCTGAGTATGAAAAAGGATATATTTACTATATAACGGGTCGTTTTTCTAAATCTTTGGAAATGTTTGATCGAGTTCTTATTAAGGCGGAGAGTTCTATATTGTCCTCGCATGTTCCCAAACCGGTTTTTCAGTTGGCTTATGATCTTAAGAAAAAGATTGAGCAAAAAACTCATTCCAAAAAAGCAAAGAAGTATAATGATAAGTAGAAAAAATAGCATAATTTTTTTCACATATACTTTTGTAATTTTAAGTACAGTTTTTTCAGTTTCTACTTTATTTTCTCAAAATAGTATAAATAATAATTCTGTTTTGGTTGGCACTTTTTGGTATGACAGTCGTATATTATTACCTAATAATAATGATAATTATTTGCTTTCTGAGGGTAGAAATGGAATCCCATATAGTAAAGATTTTAGAGAAATTAATATTAATGAGGAACCCTTTAGAGAAATTAGTGCAATTCTTATGGCGGAGGCGTGCTATGTTTTTAGTGGAATGGTTTATGGCTGGCGTTTTAGCTATCGACCAGGAGATAAACATAGAAAGATAAAAGAGTTTTTTAACTTAGTTCCTATTGCTGAAATAATGGAAGAAGACAAGCATCTTGAGAAAATTTCTACGATGTACAGAGATAGAGGTCTTATCCAGATGCAAATTTCGTATCATATTGATGAAAGGGACAAGAATTATGTGCTTTTTAGAGAAAGCCCGAGTTTACATTTTGCTACTGGGTCTGGATTTTCTGAGCTTGGACTTGAATTTGTGAGTCGTCGGGAAGCGATAGAAGATAGTATAAAAAAGGCTATACATTTTCATCAGAAGACTCGACTACGTGATAAACCTGAGCGTATAGAAGGAGTTATTTTCCTTGAACAACCTCCGAAGGTACGGGTTGTAAGTGGAAAATTTATAGCAGAGAGTCGAGTAGTATTTCAGATTAAAATGGTTAAAAAGTATCTCATTCCTTAACTATAAAAGAAGTGATGAGATTAGGCTTTTGGGAGATGTTCTGTGGAAAAATTGCGAGAACTGAGAGTTGCTGACGAGCTTCTGGTGAATTTAATTACAGATGGAGACTTATGTCTGAGGGATAGGAAACGAGAGTATATGATTTTACCCGCAGATGTCTGTGTTCCTGAAAATATGGCCGAACAATTGAAGTTTTGGAATATACAGACAATTTGTACTAATGGAGAGGGAAAGTTTTCAGCCCAGGACGTTTTGTTAGAAAAAGGGAACGTTATTTCCCTTGATAGAAATGAAGATGATGAGATTGTAGCGATCAAAGATTTGTATGTACAATTTGCTGATACGGCTCAATCAATTTTTAGCGAGTATAAGGAAAGACAATCTCTTTCTCTAAATTGCATTATAGATTTACTGCATGAGATTATTCAAACTTTGAAAAGTAAAAAACGATTTTTACTTCGTTTGAGTTTATATCAGGGTCTTTATAATGACTATTTTGTAAATCATGCCTTACAAACAACAATTTTAAGTCTTCTTATAGGAGATAGTATAAAGTTGCCTTCCCATCGCCTTATTGATTTGGGTATAGCATCACTATTACATGAGATAGGGTTTTTTAGTTTGCCACCGAATTTGTATGAGCATAAAGGGATCTTAAGTCATGAGGAAGAGCGATTAGTTTCCAGTCATGTTGCAGTGGGTTACAAAATATTAAAATCTTTTTCTGTATCACCAGATGTTTTGTTGGGAGTGCTTCAATATAGAGAGTATATGGATGGCACTGGTTACTTACAAGGACTTTCTGGTCATCAGATTTCTCTATGTGCAAAAATTATAGGAATAACGAGTTTTTATCATGAACAAATTACTGATCATCCATATCGTGAGCGCAAACCTGAATATCTAGTCTTGGCAAATTTTATTAAGGATTTGAGAAAAAAATATGACGAGAGTTTGGTTAATTCTTTAATTAGCAATTTGTCGCTTTTTCCAATAGGCAGTCGTGTAAAACTTTCAGATGGTTCTACGGGAATTGTTGTTGATGTGGATCCTGAAGATATACGTCATCCTATTGTTAATGTGACTATTAATCGTGATGGATCACGTATGGGTACGAAAACATCTGCCGTGAAACTTAATAGCGAACTCTTTGTTGCTGGTGTTTTAAGAGATACAGAGTAATATAAAAGAGAAATATTTTAAGATTTCTTATTTATTGCCGATGGTATCGTCGTGAGGTTTGTGACTCGTTTCTTTATTATTTCTATTGTTGTAAGTTTTCCTATACTGATTCTTATTCCAAAGATTTTTTCTGCTGGTTGGGATCGAGTGTCTTTAACAAGTGGCGGCAAGAATTGGTCTAAAACTCTAACGTTACTAGGTTTGCAGTATCATGATGTAGAGGGGGGAATTCGTTTTCTCAGGTTGGGTGTAAATCGTGCAAAAGATGCTGATATAGACCTTTCTTTTGAAGAAGATGATAAATGGGATGAAAAAAAGTACCGTTTAACGGGGTCCAATGTTAGTTTAAGTAATTCCAAAGTGTATTCAGGAAGTTTTTCTGCAAGTTTTCATGGTAAAAATCCTCTTGTTTTTGAGCCACTTGAAAGTTCTCTTTTTAAAGGGAGTAGTGTTGATTTTACATTTGATTTTTGGGTATTACCTCTTAGGTTATCAGATGGCGAACAAATATTTGAATATTCAGCAGTAATTAATCAGAATACGCCAATGAGAGGCCGTCCTCAAAATATTGTTGCCGGGTTTGAAAAGGGTCGAATAGTATGGTATTTTCAGAATACTTTTATGGATATCAAGGGTAAGGTTC
The DNA here is from genome assembly GCA_023974075.1 of Chaenocephalus aceratus. NCBI lineage: Eukaryota > Metazoa > Chordata > Actinopteri > Perciformes > Channichthyidae > Chaenocephalus > Chaenocephalus aceratus. Next base: position 224,969 of record JAMFTG010000040.1, on the reverse strand, counting down.
GAGATATCGAGCTTAGAGGTAGTCCTCTAGAAAAGGGTACTTGGCAACGGCATACCTTAAGATATTATGGTGAGCTTGGTATGATTGAAATCTTGGATGGTGGACATGTTAGTGATGTTGTTTATGTGACTCCTACTGGTAGGGAGGATGTTCATATTTATGAGTTGGGTTGGGAACTTTCAGAGCAGCAAAGTTTTTCTATCGGAAAATTTTCTGGTTATTTAGATAATTTTCGTATACTTCCCTATTATGAAGAAAATATTGTTGATGTACGCTATGTTAAAAGGGGTACATTAGTTACAGATCCTTATGATCTTAAGGGTAAGACTTTTAATTCGTTTTTGCTTGTTGGTGAGAATGAAAAAGACTCTTCTTTTGATATTTATGTAAGGTTTGCACCATATAAAGTTGATTTTTATTATGGCAGGATTCCGTGGCGTAGCTATAGTTCTGGTAATGTTTATACAGGTCCAACTGATCGTTATGTACAATTTCGTGTCGATTTTTTTGCTGGTATTGGAGCACAGGATGGACCTATTCTTAAAGATATGATAGTAGAACATAGTGTTTTACCATCCCCACCAACTCCTTATAGTTTAAGATTAGATCCTCAATCTCAGGGTGTTTTGGTGAAGTGGAATCCAGTTTATATAGGTTATGTTTCTGGGTATAAACTCTATTTTGGTGAGCAAAGTTACAATTATTTTGGGAAATTGGGTGAATATACATCTCCTATTGATGTTGGAAATGTCTCTGAGTATTATATTGATGGCTTGGAATTAGGGAAGATGTACTATTTTAGTTTAGTCTCTTATAGTGATGATCCATTAAGAGGTGAAAGTGCTTTCTCACCTGAAGTTGCTTATTTACATCATTAGGTGCTGAGGTTTCCATATATGATGGTTTTGATTACTCATAAATATTGCTAGTTTTGAGTTTTGCATTATCATTCATGTATCAATTTTGTAATGCTCTTTTGAAAGGGTATACAAGAATTTATCAAGGAAAAATAGAGTATGCTATACAAAAAAGACTAAAATCTTTGCTTCTTTTTCAATTACTGAGGATGCTTGAATGGGTATTTTTGTCTTCATTACTCTGATAGTCTATTTATATAAGAAAGTTTCTTTTCATTTATGAACTGTATTTGGGGTTAGATGATAGAAAAATTTTATTTTGGTTATACACTCTTTACTTTCTTATATTGATCGATAATTTTTTTTGTCGTTCTTGCGCTACCATGTAATATCTTTCCCATAATTTCGGTGATGATGGCAATATGATTTATAATAATATATACCATTAGATTCTGGGACCTTTAACTAGTTTGTGTTCAGACTATAAATTAGAGATTTTATATCAACTATCTTCTCTATGAAGACAAAAGTCTAACTTTAGAGTAGTGTAAAGTGCTTTCTCCCTCTTTTCTTGTACAATGAACGTGGAAAGAGTCACAAAATATCAAATATTACCTTAATCAAGGCCATTCTGTATATTGGTTGAAATAGTTGTAAATGGCGTACTTTACTTTCTAATTTTGGTGATTTAATACACAATATAGATGTAAATTCCTCATTGGGCTAATGGTAATGTTTTTGATGAAGTAGAAAATATAGTTAAAAAGTTCTGCTCTTTTGCAGGTATCCTACTTGATGAGAAAGTTTTAGATATCCTTTTTTTCGGGTTGGATATGAAACTTTAGACCTGATCCACCATTTTTAGTTTTATCTTTGGGTTTTGTTCCTATTGGATATATATGAGAAAGAAATTGATAATTATCATAATAACCAACCAGATAAGCAAATGCTCCCATGATAGTTTGTAAAGAGTTAAAAGGTTTTCTATTTTACTTATCATTAAAGTCATAACTGTATTTTTTCCAATTTGTAATTTGTTTTCTAGTTCAAATTTAAAATCATATCCTTTTGTGAGGAAGCCATCAAATATTTCATTGTTATCAACATTATGTTGACAATCTTTTTCACCCTTTAAATCTATGGATAGTTATTGCTGCGGAACATTCTTAAGTTTGAGATCATCCCAAACACGATAGGAACATGATGTTTGAGGTATTATAGACAACTCATATTGACCTTTTTTAATCTGTATTGGAGAGATTTGTGCGCGGTGTTCATATGATTATCTTTTAACCCTGGTTCAATAACGAATAAATGCACTGGTTTTATATGTAATACTTTAATTTGCGAAACATCCACAGGTATTCCATCTTTATTTTCAAATGAGAGTGAAATATTATTTCTTACTCTGATTGTTAAGGGTTTTGGGTTCATTACTATAAATTTCGATTCTTCTATTTTCTTCTGTTTACATTTTGGCGCACTATGTTCACTATCAGTTTTCATACTGATGATGAACATGAGTATGTACTGTTTTAGAAACTTTCTTTTTTTATTACAAGACGTGACAAAAATCGCTGATACGCTAATTGCCAATAGCATTTTTTTAGAAAAAATCTACCTTTAAATATTCTACACCTCCTGTAAATCAAGTTTTCAGTTTATAAAAAAAATGCTGTAGCTAACATTTTTTCATAAAAATCTTTTTTTTATGAAACACCCTCTTTTTTGTACTTATGATGAGTATAAATATGCTTTAGTATTTTAAAATTGAGCACTAAGGACAAATGCCATGCGAGAATTATGTTGAAATGGTAGATTTTTTGAATACTTCAGGTTGATTTCATACTGAGGTCCCAAAAGAAAATGGGAAAATCTATAGTAAAGACCTAGATTTGATCCAAGTATTAATCTTTCATTTCTTCCTGGAAAATACTCAATAAAAATCCCCATACTAAAAATGAGATTTCTATTAAATTGATTTTGAAAAATTCGGTTAAGTAAAGGATCTTGAATACTTACTCCAATATGCGGTGTGATATAGGAGTTAGGTTCTTTAATAGGAAATTTTCCTATTATAAATTCTTGTACGAAATGGCATTTTGTTCCAAGTTTGATGGTCAGAGTGGCTGTTTGATCAATGGCGGGAAGTTTCCATCCAAGACGGTACTGAAAAAATGCACTATATTCATGTACCAGATAATCCTTGGCCAGAGTAGCTTCATTAAAGTTTAAAAAATTTGTCATATAATTTACGCTGATTCCCAGAGACTTTTCAAAATATGGAAAAAAATATTCCAAAGTTCCCCCCAACCCAGATCGAAAAATATTTTTTTTATTACCAAATTGAAACCTATTAAAGTGAGGTCCTGTCCAAATAGCAAAAGAATATCTGGCTTGGTCCTTAATGCCAATTTCATCAATTTCCCAGTGGAGTTTTTTTTGATGATTTTTAAGTTTTCGGTTTTTGTTTTCTTTGACGTTTATAGTAATAATATTTTCAATAGATATAAAAATATGTGAAAGATCGCGATAATTTGTTAGTTGTTTAATAAGACGATGAGCATTTTTTGTTAGTACAAGAGCTTGTTTAAAATTTCCTTTATTATAATTTTCTACAATTTGAATAAGGAAATTTTGTACATATTGATATTGAAGAAGTTGATTGTGAGAATATTCACTAGTATCCATAGAATGAAAATCCAGCGTTTTTTCTTCTATGGATACTAGTGAAAAAATAGTACTAGGTACAGAAAAAAAGAATAGACAACTAAGTAAAAAAGGTGCTAACGAAAATCGCAAAATATTTCTCCCCAATGACCTTGCCAGACATTGGGTAAAATCCATTGATCTACATAATCTAAAAATTGTTTACGCGTCACATCTATGGCACCCATACTTAGTAAATGTTGGGTTTTCTGTTGACAATCGATAAGTTCTAATTTAATTTCTCTGAAATATTGTACGAACTTTATGAATGCATATTTAGAGACTTGAGGTTCTAAAGAAATCATAGATTCCCCAAAAAAAATTTTGCCTAGACATATTCCATAAAAACCTCCAATGAGCTTAGAGTCTTTATAAACTTCACAACTATGAGCGAGACCCATTTTGTGAAGTTCTATATAAACTTTCTGCATATTGGGAGTGATCCATGTTCCTGATTGACCAGATCGTGGGTGAGAGGCGCATAAACGAATCATATCTGGAAAAGCATAATCAAGCTTTAACTCCCATGGGGGTGCCTTTTTCAAGAACTGACTTAATGTTTTACCTATATGAAGATTTTCGGGACAAAGAATACAACGTGGATCGGGACTATACCAGAGAATGGGTGAAGTATCGCTGTTATACCAAGGAAAGATACCTTGAGAATAAAAAGAGAGTACAAGGTCGCTTGTTAACTCACCTCCGGTTGCGACAAGATCCCCTCCATTGTCAATAGTATGAAGGGGAAAATACTTGCTATCATTTTTAACTGGCGGGTACGGAAAGTCCATGGTTTTTTTTGATTTGGTATGTAAGTAGGTCTTTTCGGATCATAAGATGCACTCTTTTTCCAAACAGTTCTCCTTTTAAGAGTTGATTAACAAGAGGTTCCTTAACTTCATCTTCAACTAATCTTGCTAAGTTTCTTGCTCCAAATTCGGGATTATAGCCTTTGGTTGAGAGATAAATTAATGACGCATCACTATAAGTAAAATGAACACTTTGAAGAGCCAAGAGATCATGCACTCTGTCTAATTCTTTTTTTGCAATAGCATGCATGGCTTCCATGCTTAAAGAACTGAAAATAATAACTTTATCTAGCCGATTTCGAAATTCGGGTGTAAAGACACGTTCTATTTCATCAAGAATAGCTTGTTTTTGTTTAAGTTTGTGATCAAATCCAATAACAGACTGATTCATCTGCTGTGCTCCAACATTACTTGTCATAATCAGTACTGTATTTCTTAGGTCGGCTTTGCGTCCCTGACTGTCGGTAATGGTTCCATAGTCCATTGCCGACAGCAAGACATTATAAATATCTCGATGTGCTTTCTCAATTTCATCCAAGAGTAGAACACAGTGGGGATGTTTTCTCAAACTATCGGTTAAAAGACCACCTGCTTCGAATCCGACATAACCAGGTGGTGCTCCAATTAATCGTGAAATAGAGTGTTTTTCCTGATACTCACTCATATCAAAGCGTACAAAGGGCATTTGTAATTCATCAGCCAAAGTTTTTGCAAGTTCAGTTTTTCCAACTCCTGTGGGTCCTACGAAAAGAAAACTTCCCATTGGCTTTTCATGATGTCTTAACCCTGCTCGGGCACGCTTAATAGCTTGGGAGATAAGTTTTGTTGCTTCTACTTGTCCAAAAACTCGAGAACTCAACCGATCAAAAAGAGACAATAATTGAATGCTTTCATCTCTTTTTAAGGATTTGACAGGAATGCGTGCAATTTTAGAAACAACCTGTTCAATAAGGTCAGTATCAATAATTCTGGATCCTATAGGGACATGAAGCCGATTCCAGGCCCCAGCCTCATCCAGTAAATCGAAAGCCTTGTCAGGGAGTCTACGTTCTGGCATATAGCGTATGGAAAGATCAACGGCAGATTTAAGAGATTCAGGGGTATAAGTGGCTTCATGATAGTCTGAATAGAGTGAAACAGAGCCTTCAATTATTTTATAGCATTCTTCTGTGGAAGGCTCATTAATTTCGATGGACTGAAATCTTCGTGATAAGGCACGGTCGCGTTCAAAGAGTCTTTTATGTTCTTCAAATGTTGTAGAACCGATACAACGCAGTTCTCCATTAGCTAGTGCTGGTTTAATAAGGTTGCTAGCATCAATTGATTCACCTGAAGATGATCCAGCGCCAACAATCATGTGAATTTCATCAATGAATAAAATAATTTTTTGTTGTTTTTTAACTTCTTTAAGTACTTGCTTCAATCTTTCTTCAAAATCTCCACGATACCGTGTTCCTGCAATCAAAGACCGATATCAAGGCTACAGACTTGGGATTTTTTAAGGCTTTCTGGAATTTTATCATGAGCAATTAGCCATGCCAATCCGTTAACCAGTGCGGTTTTTCCAACACCTGAATCACCTATGAGAAGGGGATTACTTTTGGATCGCCGTGCTAAGATGAGCAGTATTCGATCAATTTCACGTTCTCTACCTACGAGTGGGGCAAATTTCCCCTTCAGAGCTTCCTTCGTTAAGTCCGTTGTATAACTGGCTAGAGCACTTCCCCGGCGAGATTCATTTGATGAACAGGAGGATGATTGGCTGGTGTTCTCTTCATGGGGAATCTCATTGATGGCACGCTGAAATACAGTACGATGTACCCCAGTTTTTTGTAGATAATAGCATGCAAAACTTTCCTCAAGATTAAATACGGCCATGATAAAATCAGCTGAGGTTACATTTTTTTTACCCGTATGAGCGAGGTGGTCAGTTAGGTATTCAAAAACTTCGCGTAGAGCTGATGATTGATCAGGCATAGATTTTTCGACTTTAGCAATATGTTTACTCAGATACTCTGAGAGTTCTTTGGCTATGGCGTCAGGGTTTCCGCCACAATGAACAACAAGTTGTCTTGGGTAGGAGAACGAAGATAGAGCAATATATAGAATATGCTCGACAGTGAAAAATTCATGAGCTTCTGTTTTTGCCATGGCAAAGGCTTTATTCAGAATGTCTTGCAATTCATAATCGATGGTCATAGCTCTTACCTCTTTTTAAACAGTTTATTATATAGGTTCATAATTTAGAAGTAATGGAAAATTGACGGCTCGTGCAAGTTTTTCGGCTGAGTCAATGCGACTTCTTGCAACATCATAGACAAAAATCCCTGCAATACCTATTCCATCAGCATGGACTTTCCACATAATCTCGGTTGCCTCCCGAGAATCTTTCAAAAAAACCTTCATAAGAATTTCAACAACAAAATCTTGAGTTGTTTGATCATCGTTGTAGATCATGACTTTGTACAAGTTCGGTTCTTGTGGAGTTTTTTGAGATTCAATAACTTCATTGTCTAAATTAGCAATTTCTTTCGCTATCATAACCTTCCTGTCATCGCCCTTGTTGTACTGGTTAACTCTTCGACCTTAAAGTATAAGGGATAAATGGGATATGTTTCTAGTACCTATTGACTTTACTTGAAGAAATTTCTTTACAGAAGGCAAAAAGGTCTAAAGAAGTAAAGTGAAAATACTTACAGAGATCGTCAGACTTTCCCGAACTTCCAAAACGACGGATGGAAAATGTATGCGCACAGATTTGATACCATTGACCTGAAACACCTGCTTCAACAGAAATGGAATTAGATCTATTTGGGATAATCTTTTTTTGTACTTCCATGCTTTGTTCAAGAAATATTTCTCTACAGATCATGGAGACAACACGGCAGGGAATATGTTCTTCTTCAAGAAGGGTTTGTGTTGCTAGCGCCAAAGAAACTTCACTTCCTGTTGCAATAAGCACTATTTTCGAGGGATGGGTAGAACTTTCTTTTACGATGTAAGCCCCCTGATTAGCCTGTTCAAACCAATCTTTAGGTTTTTCAAACTGAGCAACTTTTTGTCGAGTTAAACATAAGATACTTGGTTTATTTTTTGTGGAAAGTGCGTGATTCCAAGCCCATTCAACTTCTTGAGAATCTGCTGGTCGTAAGAGCTGTAAGTTAGGAATTAGTCGTAAACTTTCCAAATGTTCGATTGGTTGATGAGTGGGCCCATCTTCGCCAACATGAAAGCTGTCATGACTAAATATAAAGAGACTAGGCAGTCCCATAATTGCTGAAAGACGTATGGCTGGGCGCATATAGTCTGAAAATACCAAGAATGTTGAAGAATAGGCTCGTAATCCACCATAAAGGTTTAACCCATTAACAATGCCTGCCATAGCATGTTCTCGTACGCCAAAGAGAATATTGCGGCCCATACGATTTGTTGCTTGATATTTTCCAGCATCCTTCATATATGTTTTGTTAGAGGATGCAAGATCTGCAGAACCTCCTACGAGAAAGGGCAAATGCGATGAGAGTGCATTCAGAATATTTCCACTTGCTTCACGCGTGGCCAATGTAGTCGACGGAAGACTGGATTTGTAGAGATCAGCAAAATATGGTGGCTGTTCCTTAAACTTCATCCATTCATTAAAAAGCTGTGGGTAAGTAGTTTTCCAATCTATCCATGTCTTTTGCCATTTTTCATAAAGAGCTGCAAGTTCATCCTTATGCTTTTTCATAGCTTGTACAGCCAAAGGATCAATATAGAAATCTTGATCAGGAGAAAGACCAAGATTTCTTTTTGTTAAAATGACTTCTTCGCGGCCTAATGGAGCACCATGGCATGAGGCTGTATTTTCCTTATTTGGACTTCCTTTTCCAATGGTGGATGGGAGAATGATTAAGCTGGGGTGAGATAAGTCATTCTTGGCTTGTTTTGTAGCTTGCCGCATACTTTGATAGTCATAGGGATCGGCATGGTAAACAGACCATCCATATGCCTGAAAACGTTGTTCAACATTTTCAGAGAATGTTTCTTGCGTTGATCCATCAATTGTAATGCAATTGCTATCATAGAAGACAATGAACTTACCCAATTGAAGCTCCCCAGCAAGACTTGCCGCTTCTGAAGTTACACCTTCCATTAAACAACCGTCGCTCGCAAGAACATAGGTGTAGTGTGAGACAATAGAAAGGTTGTCTCTATTGAAGCGATTGGCAATCATAGTCTCTGCTATGGCTATTCCCACTGCAGAAGTAAAGCCTTCACCAAGAGGGCCTGTTGTCATTTCAACACCAGGTGTTTTAGGGAATTCTGGATGGCCAGGTGTTTTAGAATTAAGGGTACGAAACTTTTTGATATCTTCAAGAGTAATTGGGTACCCACTTAACATTAAAAGGGAGTAAAGCCATATACTAGCATGCCCTGCAGAGAGAATAAAGCGATCACGATTTATCCATTGGGTATTACTGCTATTATGTATGAAGATTTCAGTAAAAAAGAATGCTCCAAATTCTGCCAAACCTAGAGGAGCTCCTGGATGTCCAGATTCGGCTCTTTGAACTGCGTCAATGGTAAGAGATCTTATTGTTAGTGCGATAGCGTCAAGCTCTTGTGTGCTCATTCTTGTCTTTTTCCGCTTCCCACGGACAATAATCTATCATAAATTGTTTCATGCTGTCTAGAAGCACAAATCTCTGATTCAAGAGAATATAGATAAATTATAGAGAAAAATTTTGAGTTATTATGATGACTTTGATAAGTTGGAATATGTTAATAAAACTTGGCAAAGATATTTTAAATGATGAAAAATTTCAAGGTAGTAATATGAGTTAATACATCCTTAGCTTCGAGTTCAGGGTGGCAAGACTTAAAATATCAAATTTCTTTTTATCAACGCAGTGCTATATCTTGGGGAAATTCGGGGGAGGGTGGACAATGAAAATTACATATGGTTTCCCAAAATGATAGAAATGTATCGAACTTTAGAGTGAAAATAATTTGACGACGATATCTAGATAAGAAAAACTTGACAAAAAATTGTCTCTTAGCTAGAATCTCTGTTAGAATGAATATGTTTGTCGAATTTAAAAAAAGCCAGAGTTGGTCTTAACTAACTCTGGCTTTTTTTATTTATTAAGATACATTTCTTATATGCCATAAAAGAAAAGGAGCGAATACATGAAAGTTGTTTTAGATGAAATGGAAGTTACAACTATTGTTGAACGATTGGCTATAGATATTTTTCAACATGTTCCCGATATGTCGAATCTTGTTTTTATAGGTATACAAAGTCGTGGAGACAAGATCGCTGAACGTTTAATAAAACTACTACATTCTAAAATGATTCGAAGCGGGTATATTAATCCCAAAATTCCTTTAGGAATTTTGAATATTAATTTCTATCGTGACGACCTCAAAAAAAACTACGAAGATCCAAAACTAAGTCGAACAGTTATTGATTTCGATATCACAAGCAAACATATTATTCTCGTTGATGACGTTTTCTATACAGGACGTACAGTACGTGCTGCCTTAGATGCAATTTTCGAAGTTGGAAGACCTTCTCAAATCGCAATGCTAGCCCTTATTAATCGCCACCACGGAAGGGAACTTCCTATTTTTCCACAGTTTATAGGTCTAGATTTAGATCCAAAGGAAGATGAGTACGTTAAAGTTAAGCTAGAAGAAACTGAAGGTCAAGATATTGTTTATATAATGAAGAAATAAATACTCAAAACGAAGCTGAAAGAAACTAAAAAACAATAATCATCTTCTATATTAACAAGAAAAAATACTTCGGGAAAGAGGCCATCCTTCTTCCCGAAGTATTTCATTGAGATACTAGATATACCTAGTATCTAGGTATATCAAAAACTTGTCCAGGGTAAATAAGGTTTGGATTATTAGGATTCTGAAACTTATTCCTGTTTGCCATATAAATTTTAGGCCAACGAAAGGAATCGTTATAGATATCTTTTTTGGAGGATATTCTCCATAAGCAATCACCAGAAACAACTGTATACTCATTAACAAGAAGCAATCCTACGTGAACTTGTCGAAGTAAATCAACAGCTGTTTCACCATGACTTACACTTTCCGTAAACTTTCCAGCATCTAGAGAAGATCGTGCATTTGTGAGAGCTGAAACACCTTTTTCATATTCTTTAGGATAAGATTTATCTAAACCCCGACGTCGTATAACCTTAATCAGTGCCTCCGATTGGACAACGAGACGATTTACTTTAAACCCTTTCAATGAATCAAAAGCAAGTTGGAGATGATCTTGAGCTTTAGTCCAATCCTTTTCCAGAATAGCAGCGTCGGCAACATCCTTATGTTCCATAGCTTTTTTAAAGTATGGGTCCTTGGTAAGACGAGGTGAAATTTTTAAAACATCACTCGGTTGACGGCTTGTTCCATCACTATATTCAGTGTTAATCTCCGTTTGCTCAGTAATAAAATTCTGATAAAGAGCTCTTGCCCCTTTCTCGGTAGCCTGGGCACCAGATGCCCCTTCTGTACTTTTACAAGAAACAACACAAAACCCTATTAAGAGTACAAACATCCACACATTTCCGAAAATCTTCATATTAAATTGCTCACCCTCCTTAAAGATAACACCTAGATAACACCTATTGCCCCCTTCTTTCCAAGGAGACACAGTATATTGTTAAAGACTTAACATTCTCGTAAGCCCTGCACGAACCCGTAAAATATACAAACTTTCTCTCGGTTCTTAAAGACTAAAAGTTTACCTCTCTTGCTATTATAAATAGTTATTACTTAAAAAGTAGGGCATTATCACATTATTAATGAGAATTTTATACCATACGGTTTAAGTATATGATTATAGGCTGTGTTTTTATACCTTTTTTATAAATCTTTATCAATATTGAAGGGCGTTATGGGACAAATATTATATAGTTAATGTTATAATAACAAAGTTAATGGGAGTAAAGAAGCCCTCCTTTAATTGTTCTCCAGCATTAAATAAGAAAGAATTTTTGTCTTTTGTAAGCATCTCAGATTCCCTTGGATAATATGATATATGCCCTGCAGAGCATGATTGTAAATTTAAAGTATTATTAACACATTCATTTTTCTATTACTGCTTTTTTGTGATGTCTTGATTTGAGCATAACGTGTAAATTTTCCTATACTTAAACTACATAAAGGCAAGAGTAGTTAAAATCATAACCTTTCTAAATTGCTGCAAAAAATTATTGCTTTTGTACCCTATAAAAACATTTTTATTAAAGAATAATAGTATTGAGTTCAGGAATCGTAAAAAAGATTAAATACGCCTTTACTTATATTTATGTATCTTTGCTTATGCTTTTTTTGGACCATTAAATTGTGTCATCTAAAATAGAACGCTGACTCACGAAAGTCAATTATTACATGAACGAATGGATAGGTTGAACGTAGTGAACCGGATTCTCAAAGAAGTTATTATATGCTATTTATGTATTATACATCCCATGAGAAGCTGAAAGAAGATTTATAACAAATTCTTAATACTTACAATTTTTCTCAACGTCTTATTTGCTGTCGTTAAAGTATTTTACTTCAAAGTTCAATGCATCTTAATCTGAATAGTGGCAAGATTAAAGCTGTACAGTGTTTTGCATAACGCGTTGCAATATTGTGCTATCTTTGGAGATGTAAAAATGTATTTTCTATCCGAATTAGGTATATTTATAGAGGTTTTTTATTCTACTGCCCTGGAATTATAATTCGTATATCTTGGGAAATTGTCTATTTTAACAGTAAATATGTATCATAAATCCAGTCCAGCAGAAGATTTTTGGCTATTCTCTTAATATGGGGTTTCTTGAAAATTTAATTGGGTGTCCTCAACTCATATGGATACCAAGAAGCATACTATGCGTATTCACGGCCAGATCTATCTTGGAATTTAGTCTCCTTTTTGAGTCATAGATCTTTTGATTTTCGATTTTTTCCTCCTGCTCAGAAGTATTCATTTTAATGTAACTTTCATCAATCATAAGCCATTTATAAATTACTTATTCAATTAAATATATTTAACACTTTTTTCTATACACTGCAATCTCGACCTCGCCACCGATAAAATCTGTATTATGTAATTTTCCAATTACTATAATCAGGTGGTAAATGGAGGTATGGATTACTTGTTTTTTAGTATACAAAATTGATAAAAACAAACGATTCTCTTTTCTAGTTTTTCCAAATTTTTCTTTATTTTTAGATAAATATGTCCCGAAAACATAGTCTTTCCCGTTTTTAAAAAGAAAAGTATAACATAAAATTCTTGAGGAGATTATCTAGGGCGTGTTCACGCTATTAATTATAAAATTGTGTTATACTTTATAAATGAAAAGTTTAAGTTTAGAACAGTATAATATAATTCATCCTTATCTTCCTGTTCAGCGTGGAAATGTCAAAATATCAAATTTTACCTTGATTAACGCAATTTTATATATTGTAGAAAATGGCGCTGTTTACCCAAGGAATTTGGAAATTGGCATACAATTTACATGCGAATAAGTCGTTGGGCAAAGAATAAGGTTTTGGATCGTTTATTTGAAGTCTTGCAAAAAAATAACATGATCCATATCAAAGTCAAATGTCTCGGATTGGATAGTACTTTTATAAAAGTCCATCCTGACGGAACTGGTGCATTAAAAAAACGGCCCGCAATCCATCGGAAAATCGCGTGGGGGATGTACAACAAAAATTCATTTGGTTGCCCAAAATGATCGAAATGCCTTAAATTTTAGCCTCTCAGCGGGAAATAAAAATGACGCAGGAGAAGGTTGTATTTTGTTATCTCATTTACAAACTTTTAACGGAAAATTAAAGGGCATACCGCTTGTTATGGATCGTGCTTATGAAGACGAAAAAACACGAAAAACAGCTATTGATCTGGGGTTTAACCCCGTTGTTCCTCCAAAATTAAACCGTTTAAACCCTTGGAAGTATAATAGAAAAACCTATAAAAAACGAAATGAAATTGAACGATTATTTCGAAGATTAAAAGGATTTAGGCGTATATTTTGCAGATTCGACAAACTCGATATCATGTTCAAAACCTATATTCATTTTGTACTCATTATATTGTTAATAGCGTGAACACGCCCTAGCACTCGTGTACACTATTAATTGTAAAATAATCTTATAATTTAGAAATAACAAATAACTTCAGGGTAATATGACTTAATTTATTTTTACCTTCCAGTTCAGTGTGGCAAGACTGAAAATCCCAAATCTAATTCTTGTCAACGCAGTGCTGTATATTGCAAGAAATGTCTGTAAATGAGTTGTTTTTTTCCAAAATAATAGAAATGTAGTGACCTTTAACCTCTGCCAGTCAATGTTTATGATGCATGGACAAGGTCATTTTTTATTATATCTATTTTGCAAGATTTTTAAAACTTGATTTTATGTTTAAATGTTTTATTAATTTTGGGATCATTATACTTATCATTAGTTGTAAGGTTTCAAAGTGTGATGTACAAAAAAAGTATAGTTTGAGCTTGAAAGAAAAGGAGAAATTATGGGACATAATATTACACAGCTGCGACAGAACGACGAAGGAGATTCGTTTGCAAATACAGCGGAGTAAAGAAAGCATAACAGAGTTATCAAAATATTTTCATTTGAATAGAAATACTGTTCGAAAATGGAAAAATAGGGATTATACGGATGACGCAACAATCGGTCCTAAAAATCCACATTCTACGGTATTAACTATTAAAGAAGAGCAAATGATTGTAAGGTTTCGTAAAAGTACTTTATTGCCTTTGGATGAATGTTTGTATGCACTAAAATCATACCAAAACTTACGCGTTCATCTTTATATCGTTGTTTGAAACGTCATAGTATTAATCGTTTACAAAGTTTAGATGATGATCAAGATAAACCTGAAAAGAAGGTATTCAAGACGTATTCACCTGGTTATGTTCATATTGATATTACAGAAATTGCTACACAAGAAGGTAAATCACAGCTTTTTGTAGCTATTGATCGTAGCACTAAACTGACTTATGCTCAATCTTATAATAACAAGGAAAAATCCACTGCCAAAGAGTTTTTGCTTGAACTCATAGCTTTTGTTCCTTATAAAATCCACACTATTCTTACTGATAATGGAATCCAGTTTACGAATCGAAAGCAGGATAAATATGCTTTCATGCATATTTTTGATCGTGTCTGTTTACAACATAATATTGAACATCGTCTAACCAAGGTTAATCATCCTTGGACTAATGGACAGGTGGAAAGAATGAACAGAATTATCAAAGAAGCAACTGTTAAATGTTATCATTATATATCTCATCAACAGTTTAAAGAACATTGTAATCTCTTTCTGAATGCTTACAATTTTGCTAAACGTTTGAAAACTCTCAATGGTTTAACTCCCTATGAAAAAATTGTTCATTTTTTCAAGATGGATCCACAATGTTTTATCAAAAATCCCAGATACCTTACTCTGAAACCTAACAATTTTAGTGTCTACACGATCCATAAACTAATTATGAGGGTATTATAAAAGTAAAACTTTGTTATAAAAAATTTATCATTATTGACTTTTATACACATTTTATAAATAATGACATTTTTGGGGATTAATAATGAGATTTAGGTGTTTTAATTAGTATTAATGAAAAAAGACGATTCTTCTTCAAATAAAGTGACAGAGGGCAAGCCCAAAAAGAAATTTTCTTTCCTGGTGTTTTTTGCCTCTGCTGCTCTTCTTATTGTAATTGTCTTTAGCTTTATTTTGGCTCCCATTATGAATCCGGATATTTGGGCATCTAAAGATGGAAGTTTAGTTTTTGGAAAGTATGGATCCCGCGAAATTTCTTATCGTCCAGGTAATTTTTTTTCAAAACAACTGGAGTACATGATTCAGCAGGCCTCTTCAGAGGGTTATGATATCAAAGCTTCTTTTGCCCAATACAGCTTATGGTTGCAGGCCTTTCGTATTGCCTCAAAATATACAATTTTGCTTGATTATGCCCAACGTTCATCTATCAAAATTGCTCCAGATCAGCTCATGCAAGCGATTAAAAAATCTGGATACTTCTATAAAAATGGCTCTTTTAGTCGTGAAGAATTTGATAATACTCCCTTAAATCGAAAGAGTACCATTGTTCATAATCTTAAAGATATGCTCCTTGTTAGTGTATATCAGAATCGATTTTCAGAGCATAGCTTAAGGTCTGAAAAAAGTCTTAAAGAGCTTGCACATCCATTCGGAAAATCACGAAAATTTGATTTTTTTATCTTTAAATTTGATCGTTTTCCTGAGCATAATATTCGCTTATTTGCAGAAGAAAATCAGAAAATGTTTCAAAGTATTCACGCTAAACGGATTCTTTTTGAGGGAAACAAACAAGCGGCCGCTAAACTTTATACTTCCCTCTCAAATGGAGAAAAAGATTTCCCCACCGTCTTTATAGAAAGTTCACGAGAAGAATTTGCCAATGAAAGCATTATGGCTAAAGAAGGAAATCTTGGAGAAGTATTCTTTTATCAGGTAGAAAATTCGTTAAAAAATCCTGAAAAAGATATTTCTAAAATTTTTGACTTAAAAATTAACGAGTATAGCCTACCACTTGCTTATAAAACTTCTATCAAAAAGAAATCAGTTTATGCTATTTATTTTATTGAAAAGCCAAACACTGCTTTAGATCTTTCTAATTTAGAAAAGTATAATACTATTCGTACCTATTTTTTGGAGAATAAGAAAGATATTATCACTGATTATTTTCTATCATTAGCTTCAAAAATAAAGAAAGAAGATTTTTCCTCTACTATTGTGAATCCTGTAAAAAAAATAACAAGTTCCTATTTTTCTCAAGTTTATGGGTTGGATCCTCAAATTTTACAAAAACAGAGCCAAGAATATCACCCTTATAAAGAAGAGCTTAATAATTTTTTGAGTTCTTTAGGGAAATCATGGGAAGATATTATGTATGATGCTTTAAAATCACGTGAATTTTTTATAAATGCATTTTCTCTAAAACTCAATGAGATTTCAAAGCCGATCATTCTTGATAATGCTCTTATTCTTCTCAAATTTCTTGACCACAAACTTCTTACTACAAACAATGAGTTAAATATGAAAAATGACTTCAGTCAACTTAAAAATTATCTCTCAGAGAACTTACTTGTAAGTCTTGTAGAATCTTCACTGAAAAGCTCTAAGTATAAGAATAATTTTAATGAAATTTACGCAACAAGGCTTGCTGAAAACTTACAAAATGAGAATGAAATACAACAAAGTGACCCTCTAATTTCGGATGAAGAGCAGACATTAGAATAAAAATTATCTATAAATGTTATGTGAAAATGGATAAAAAAATCACAATAAATACTTTCTTGTTACCTAAAAATCTTAAGGATAGATAGAATAAAAGAAGCAACTTTAGAAGCATATAATTTGATCCATTCTTAATTTCTAAATTAGCGTGTAAAGACATGATATATATTGCAGAAAATGGCTGTAAATGTGTTGACTTTACTATTCACAAAAAAATCGTAGTTGGGCATAGAGAAGGTTTTTAGATCATTTATTTGAAATATTGCAGAAAAATAATATGTTCAGAGTACAAGGTGTACAATCTATTAAAAATTTAAGGGTGCTGGGTGAACAATAAAATCACATACACATATGGTTACCTCAAAAATGATAGAAATACACTAAATTTTATCCGCTCATAAAAGATTATACTTATAATTGGAAGTTTGTCTTTTCTTATTTAATTATAAAATTTGAATCCTTAATTATAGAGAGTATCCTCTCCCTTATTTATCGACAGGGATTATGAAGAAGAAAATACGCGTAATACTGTTCTTGATATAGGATTTAATCCTGTTGTAAGTCCAAAATTAAATCGATTACCCCCATAAATTTATGACAGAAATTACTAAAAAGAGCAATGATTTGAACATTTATTCCGTAGAGTAAAAGAATTTTCGCTTATATTTTATCCATTTGAAAAACTTGATATCATGTTCAAAACTTTTATTAATTTCGAGATCATGATACTAATCATTAGTGTCTACAATGCCTAAGTTAATATATAGAAGCATTACTTAGATATATTAACTTAGTACAATACTACTTTAGGGTGTCTTTTTTTGTTGCCGGAAATTTTTATAGTTTCCAGCCGTGACCTTTTGTTGTGGAACCCATGCACAACGACCAGGAATATGACCCATATGATCGGTAAGGGGTACTGATAAGTCATCACCAGGGTCCGTTCCATTAACCACACCAATTGCAATATTTAATGCATCAAGTGCTTGACTATAAGCACTATTAAATACCGTGCCTAACAATGCTCCACGATAAATGGCATTCACAGCATCAGGCGAAGCATTAATTCCAACAACAGGAATATATTTTTTAGCTTTTTTATTGACCTGCCCAAGGGTGCTATCATATGACTCCTTACCATAATAAGAAGAAGCTTTTTTATTATTGAATCCGATCTCCTTGAGAGCCTGAATAGCTCCTATAGCCATTGCATCATTATTTGCAAGAATAGCCTCAATCTGACCAGAAAAGGTTTCAAGCAACAATTTAGTTTTTTGATAGGCAACCTCTTGGTCAAACATAGCTATTTCAGTTGCCAATTCTTCACCAAAATACCCACCCTTTTGCCCACTATTAAAAAATGCATCTGAATACGCCTTTGTACGTAAGATAGTATCTCGATGTCCAGGTTCACCTTTCAAAACAACATATTGAATAATACCATCATCGTTAAAATCAGCTTGCTGATTATCTTTAAAATAAGAAATAATAATCTCAGCAGCCATGCGACCAGATTCAGAAGGCAAGGATCCCGCACAGTACACTTGATCCCAAGCTTCCAAAATATCAGGACCTGGATCACGATTGATAAAAACTAGTGGTAACGCATTCGAACGTGCCTTTTCCACTAATAAATCTGCACTCTCCTCATCCACAATATTTACAATTAAAACATCAACTTTCTCGTTAACAAACTCATCAATAGACAGATCTTGAATAATCTGCTTATTTTCTGAATTCTTGAAAATTACTTTAGCTCGCCCTTCGGACTGCTCCTTTATAGTGTTGTGAAGTGTTTCAATAAACACATTGTCATTTTCTGTATCTGAGGTTATTCCTATAATTGGCATTGAGATCTGTTGCGAAGCATCTTCCAAATTTTCAGGATT
Source organism: Chaenocephalus aceratus (assembly GCA_023974075.1). Lineage (NCBI taxonomy): Eukaryota > Metazoa > Chordata > Actinopteri > Perciformes > Channichthyidae > Chaenocephalus > Chaenocephalus aceratus. The sequence continues at coordinate 206,404 of JAMFTG010000040.1, read as the reverse complement.
TTTATTTAACGGAAAACAAGCCAACAAACAAAAAATTACTAACCCAGTTAAGCATAATATTTTGATTTTCATATGTAATAAATCCTCCACTCTCTTTTTATGATGATTGTTTTTACAATTCCATTCATAACTGAAAACCCTTTACGGTTTGGGAATTTACTACCAAATGATCACCACGTCAATTTATCATTACTTTTATCACTTAAAAATGCTAATGGAATAAATTACAGACCTTTTTTTAGAATTAATAAATAAAATGATTCTATAACATTATTTATTTTGAATGAAACATGAAGAAAAAGCATAACTTGCAAAAACTTTTGAATGGATCTTGTTTAGTATTATTTGTAATCGATTCAAAGTTTAAAACGTGGAGATAATTATTGTATTATCTCCACGTTTTGAAACATAAACTGTAGTGAATCAATACTGTCAAAGAATATAAATTCCCATAAATACTTTACTATTAAGTTGTACTTTGGAGTGAAAAAGAGATTTGCTAGATAATGTTGTTAAAGTATTTTACTCCAAAGATACATGCATCTTATCTGAACAGCGGCAAGAAAAAATACACAGTGTTTTGCAAAACACTGTGTATTTTGAGATATCAAAATCTATTTTCTACCCTATGGTGATATTTATAGAGGGGTCATTCTATTGAGTTTGTTTGCTTTGATTCTTTTTTGATGGAAGTAAAATCTGCATACCTTGGATTTTTTTATTTTAGCAGTGAATTTGTATTATAAATCCAATCCAGGAAATTTTTTTTGGCTATTATTCCGTTTAATAATGTAGCAGGATCTTGAGAATCCGATTGGGTACCCTTAATTGACAGAAATTTTCAAGAGGAATATTCCCTCCCCCGGATAGATCTATCTTGGTATTGAGCCCCATTTTTCTCCAAGACATCTCCTGATTCCCCCCTTGCCCATGAGATATGAGGATGCACTGTAATCTAACTTGCATTAATCATAAGTTATTCATAATTTGGTTCTCCACAGGCCATAATGCATCTGCAATATAGAGTATTGCCTTGATAAGATTTGATATTTAAATTTTTAGTCTTGTTACGCTGATAAGTATGGAGTCATATTGAGATCGAAAGTTATTTTTTGATTCCTCATTAGGATAAGACAATTTTACAATTAACAGTCCCATATGTTCTAGCTAATCAATTTAGGATATTTAAAATATTGAGTGAGAGTAAATTCACTTAATATTATTGAATCAATAAATTTTATTGTTTGAATGGTCCATATTTTTTGGTTCCAGTTTATGAGATTTTAAGGATTAACAAAACTGTTGCTTTGCGGGTGATATCAAATTAATTTTTGGATTTTTTTAGGAGGTATACTTATGTTGCGATATAATTATCGTTTAATGATTTCTGTTATTGTATTTGGATTGATTTCTTGCGAATTTTCGACATATAAATAAAAAAAACAAAAACCGCTCAAAAAAAGGAGCAATCTTCTTTTGGGACTAGAAAATCTGTTAACCCCAATGTGAACAAGAGGGTTGTTTCTCCGGTGAACAATAATGAGGAAAATGCTGTTTCGCAGTAAGTTGCTGTGCCAGTTTCAAAGGAACTCGAGGTCAATCAAAACAATCATGCGGGATTTTCTCTGTTGCAGGGAGATTCAGTATCCTGAGCACAATTTACAGCAATAAGTCGTTGGGAGAAGAATAAGATTTTGGATCGTTTATTTGAAGTCTTGCAAAAAACTAATATGATCCATATCAAAGTCGAATGTCTGGAACTTGGATAGTACTTTTATAAAAGTACATCCTGACGGCACGGGTGCATTAAAAAAATGGCCCGAAATCTATCGAAAAATCGCGTGGAGGAAGGACAACAAAAATTCATTTGGGTTCCCAAAATGATCGAAATGTCTTAAATTTAGCTTTTCAGCAGGAAATAAAAATGACGTAGGAGAAGGTTGTATTGTGTTATCGCGTTTAGAAAATTTTGATGGAAAATTAAAGGGCATACCCCCTTATTGTGAATCGTGATCATGAAGACGAATCACAATAAAAGGGCTATTAATATGGGTTTTAACCCTGTTGGTCTCTCCAAAATTAAACCATTTAAACTCTTGGAAGTATAATAAAAAATTCGTCTAAAAAACGAAATGAAATTGAACGATTATTTCGAAAATTAAAAGGATTTTTTCGTATATTTTGTAGATTCGACAAGCTCGACATCATGTTCAAACCCTTTATTTACTTTGTACTCATTGTATTGTTACATTAGTGTGAGCACGTCTTAGTTGTGATTTTCAGTATTTAATGATTTTTAATAGCTTGTAAAGACCCGTCAAGTCTCTTAAGACGTTCTATAAAAATAGTAAACTTTTGATAAGACGTATAATGCTTTAGCTGTTTACGGTAATTTTTTACGATTCCTAAAATTTATACCATTATCTGTTAGAATGGCATGAATTTTATAGGGTACTTTTATGATAGATAGGGTTACAAAAAGGAACTCAGCCGTGAATTTTACTCTTTTCTTTATCTAGTCGAGTAAGTAGCTTTACAATTTATGCTAAGACGCCATAAAAGTTGTAGTTTCTTCTTCTTTGGTGTTATGTCTGAGTAATATTGATATGGAAATATAAATTTAAATTCTACTTCTTAGTTATGGTTCTTCCATTTTAATATCTGGAAGAACTAGGATTTGTGAATAGATCTAAGTAGTAAGAAATTTTCTTTAAAGAACTACTGCCTTGCTGGGCCCACGAGACACATCCAGCTTGCTTCGCAAGCAATTTCTTCACCAATGTAGATGATTCCGGATTGACGAATCATAGGTCCTCCAACTCTAACATTGGTAATTTGTAGGCGTGCAATCTCTCCGGGACGAACTTGTCTACGAAATTTGACATTTTCTACTGTTGCGAGAAAAAAAAGATCATTCCCTTTAATAAATCCTACTTCTCTTGCAGCGGCTCCACCGCATTGAGCTAAAGTCTCTATAAGAATGACGCCTGGAACAACAGGGTACTCTGGAAAATGTCCAGCAAAAAAATACTCTTCAGCATGATAGAGTTTTTCACCAATTGCACCATCTTTATCACAGGAAATAAGCCTATCTACATATAAAAACGGTTTACGATGAGGAATAAGGTCTTCAATATGTGTCATAGTTTAATCTTCCTTATATTTTTTGAAACATACTACGCCATTGTGGCCACCAAATCCAAGACTATCACTCATGACAATATTGAGTTCAGCTTTTTTTCCAACATGAGGAGTATAATCTAAATCACATGCAGGGTCTGGATTATCCAGGTTAATTGTAGGTGGGACAAAACTGTCACGCATAGCCATAATACTGACAATGGCTTCCAATCCACCTGCAGCACCTAGTCCGTGTCCCATCATACTTTTTGAGCTACTAATTTTTAATTTTTTTGCATGGTCTTGAAAGACTTGTTTAATAGCCAAAGTCTCTGTAGGGTCATTTATAGGAGTACTCGTCCCGTGTGCGTTAAGATAATCGACATCTTTAGGCTGTAAATTAGCATCTTTAAGACATTCGGAGAAGGCACGAGCAGCTCCAGATCCGTCTGGGTTTGGACTTGTTAAATGATAAGCATCACAAGACATGGCACCGCCTGCATATTCACATAGTATCTTGACCCCCCGTTTTCTTGCATGTTCATAGTCTTCTAAAATGAGAATCCCTGCACCTTCCCCAATAACGAATCCAGAACGATCTTTATCGAAAGGCCGACTTGCCTTGGTTGGATTATGGTTAAACATGGTTGTCAGGGCAGTTAACTTTGTAAAACCCGCTACACAAATATGACTGATGGCTGCTTCTGATCCTCCACATACTATAATGTCCGCCTTGTTTGAGCGAATCATTTCAGCTGCTGTGATAATGGCATCAGTTCCACTAGAACAAGCTGTTGTTATACATAAGCAGGGTCCCTGTAGTCCAAAAAGTATAGCGACATTACCAGGGGCTTCATTGGAAATGATCCGAGGGATGAGGAGTGGAGGTACAGCTCGTACACCCCTTGCGACCATACCTCTTACACAAGTTTCAGTTTCATCAAGACCACCGATTCCAACACCAATAACAGTTCCTGTACGAGGAATTGTTAAAAGTTCCAGGTTTTAATCCTGCCATGTCTATAGCCATAGATGCGGCAGCACATGCAAACTGAGAGAATCGAGCCATTTTTCTGGATTCTTTGTCTGGGATGTAATTACTTGGGTTAAACCCTTTAACCTCAGCGGCAATTTTGACGCTTTGATCAGATATATCAATCTGAGTGATAGTGTCGATACCAGACTTTCCAATTTTAAGGTTAGACCACATCTGGGAAACATCGAGACCTACACTTGAGAGGGCACCCATGCCTGTTACGACAATACGACGTCTGTTCATTTTGAACTTCTCCATTTTAGATTTTTAAAAGAGGGTAATTGAGATCTACCATCCACCCATATGCATGCCACCATTTACATTGATGACTTGACCAGTAACATAACTGGATAGATCACTTGCTAAAAAAAGTGCTGCATTAGCGATATCTTTGGTGTCTCCCATACGAGCTAGAGGAATCGTGGACAGGATAGCAGTGCGTTGAGGTTCTGGTATGGCATCTGTCATAGATGTGCGCACGAACCCTGGAGCGATAGCATTAACTCTGACATTGCGACTTGCAACTTCTTTGGCCAAGCTTTTTGAAAGTCCTATGAGACCAGCTTTACTGGCTGCATAATTGGTTTGTCCTGCATTTCCAACTTCACCAACAACAGAAGCCATGTTAATAATACTTCCCGAACGTTGTTTAATCATAATGTTAGAAACTTCACGACAGATATAGAAAGCCCCGGTCAAATTTACATTTAAAACTGCTTTCCAGTCCTCATCTTTCATCCGGAATATTAAACCATCCTTGGTGATTCCAGCATTATTAACGACAATGTCTAGACGTCCAGAGTCTTGTTGAACTTTTTGGATAAGGTCCACACAATCTTGTTCATTGCAAACATTAGAGACCAAGCGTACGACTTTTTTACCCTGTTTTGAAGCAAGATCAACAAGTTCTTTGGAAACAGATCCTTCAGCGATGTCTGTATAGTAAACATTAGATCCTTCATTAAGAAAAAGCTTTACTATTTCATAGCCAATTCCACGATCTCCGCCCGTTATCAGGGAAACTTTATTTTCTAGTAACATTTTTCCTCCATATTATATGTTTACCTAAAGTAAGGAACACGCTTGAATAATTTCTTCATATGTTCCTGCAGCATAGCCTTGTTCAAAACTAAGGTCTTTCCATAAATTGGTGAGTACTCGACCTGGTCCACTTTCAATTACCAAGCAAGAGTCTCCCAAGAGATCTTTTAATTCATGTTCAATACTGATCCATCGTACAGGAGATATAATATGTTCCACAAGAAGTTTTTTAGCTTCTTCTCCTGAAACAATCGGTTTTCCCGTGACATTGCTAAAAATCTTATAAACAGGCGGACGAAACTGTACATTGGATATTACGTCAGCAAATATGTTGGAAGCTTCTTTTAGTAATGGGGTGTGAAATGGTCCTGATACTGCAAGACGCAGAATGCGAGATGCTCCTGCTTCTTTTAACTGGGCTTCAACAAAGTTGATTCCTTTAACAAATCCTGAAATAACAACTTGGGTAGGACTATTGTAATTTGCACAGAATACGTCCGTTTGACCACTGAGTTTTCAAAACCTTTTCTACAGATTCAGGGCTTAACCCTATTACAGCAGCCATCCCAGTTTCCCCATGTTTTTGACTTAAAATTTTACTTTGTTCTTGCATGATACGGCTTCTTTGATGCACAAGATGAAAGCACATTTGCGTATCGATAATTTCTGCTGCAACTAAGGCGGGATATTCACCAAGACTAAAACCTGCCACCCCAGCAATATGAGAGCTACAAAGACCTTCCTCTTTCAGAGCAAAGAAAGTAGAGAGATCGGCAAGGGTTACAGCAATTTGAGTATTAACCATTTTTTTGAGTTCTGCAGCACTGCTATCGAAGAGAAGAGACTGACAATTAATACCTGTTATATCTTGGGCCTGCTGAAAAAGGTCTTTTACTCCAGAGTATTGTTCGAAGAGATCTTTAGTCATTCCCGGATATTGAGAACCCTGACCGGGAAACAGAAGTCCAACTTTTTTCACATTATCACCATTCGACAAGAGCAGCTCCCCAAGTTAATCCTGCTCCAAAGCCAGCCATGATAATGCGATGGCCTGCTTTGAGAAGGTTTTTTTGTTTCATTTCAGCTAAAGCAATGGGAATGCTGGCAGCACTTGTATTGCCAGTGTTTTTCAGGTTCATATAGAATTTGTCAAGAGTCCATTCTTGTCGCTTACACATGGCCTCAATGATACGATAATTTGCTTGATGGGGAATAATATAGTCAATTTGGTCAAATGTAAGTTCATTTCTTTCCATAATTTCTTGTATAACTTCCCCAAGACGGCGTACGGCAAAATTGTAAACTGCGCGCCCATCCATTTTTAAATAAGTTTCTTCAATAGAGTCAAAGTCTTTAAAAAGAGTTCCGCCTTTTGGACGGAAGTAAAGCCTTTGCATCACCATCAGATCGCAGTACAGTATCGATAAGAGATTTTTTTGTATCACTTTTTGCAATGAGCATAGCAGCAGCACCATCGCCAAAGAGAACGGCTGTTGAACGATCTTTCCAATCAATAATTCTTGAAAGGGTTTCTGAGGCAACGACAAATGCATATTTTGCATCTCTAGAATTTTCGATATAAGCGCTTGCAATGCTGAGTGCATATATAAAACCGGTACACGCAGCGCGTATATCAAAGGCTGCACATGTGACGGGGGCGCCAAGTGCAGATTGTACCAGATTTGCACTTGAAGGGAATCCTAGATAATCTGGAGTAATGGTTGCCATGACAATGAGAGCTACATCTTGTATGGAAACACCAGTTTTATCAAGAACCTTCTGGCATGCAATGGTGGCCATTGAGGCTGTTCCTTCACCTCTTTGGCGATATGACGTTGCCGAATCCCCGTGTGAGAGACAATCCACTCATCACTGGTATCAATATATTTAGTCCATTCCGTATTCGTCATGACATGTTTGGGTAGATATGACGCGATACCCAAGATTTCAGTTGCCATTACAGTGGATCCTGACATACACGATATATTTTGTCAAGTTATCATGAATTCCAGTCTCGTACATCACGGTCATTTTGTCTTTGAATATCACGTTGTTTGATGGTTTCTTTTTTATCGTACTTCTTTTTACCTCGGCAGAGACCAATTAAAATTTTTATACGTCGATTTTTGTAGTAGAGACGTAGAGGGATGAGGGTGTAACACTTGATACGTACTTGATTCCAGAGTTTGCTGATTTCTTGTTTATGGGCAAGGAGTTTTCTGGGCCGATCGATAGTGTGATTATTCATATTTCCAAAAGCATAGGGAGTGATATGAAATTTAAGTAGAAAAAGTTCTCCCTTTCGAATTTCAACGAAGGAATCGACAAAATTTACATGATTAGCCTTAATACTTTTAACTTCAGTTCCAAGAAGAACCATTCCACATTCAAGGGTTTGTAAAATTTCATAGTTGAAATAGGCTTTACGATTTTCAGCGATGAGTGGATTGTCTTGCGCCTGTTTATTTTTTGCCATAATAGTAAATTTAAGTTTTTGGAGCTATTGAGGATATTAGTTTTAAAGATTTTGAGGCTATGACAATACGAAAAGCCAAAGCATGATCGTTTTCGTCTGTAGGAAATCCTGATCTTTGCCATAGGGGAAGCTTTCCAGAGAATTCGGATTCACCGCGGATAACTTTTTCGCGTGTGGCAAAGGGCTGAGGAAAAGAGGCTAAGCCAGGGTAATACAATGCACGATAAGGAATATAATTATCGGATGTCCATTCAAAACGATTCGGACGAATACGTTGAGTTTGGGTCAGGTATTGCCATTCGGCTTCAGTAGGCAGTCTGGCTTCCAGGTTTTGATACCCTTCATTTTTGAGTTTTATATTAAGAATATTGAGTACTACTTTCAATTTTGGCATAGGGAATTCCTGCGTAGATTGATGAGCCGCCTGTTGCGAGGGCAGTATTGTCTTGGATTAAACGGTAATAATCGGGCTTGGTGTAGTAGCCTGTTAGATAATAGAATGCAGGAATGAACACAGTATGGGGGTAATATTCGGGACTTTCCTCTGCTTTCCCCATGCGTAAGATTGAAGCAGGTGCAAGTAGGAATGTCTTATGAGAAATTTTAAAAGAATCTTTAATAAAGTTTTTTAAATCAGCCTTGGGAATTGTTGTTGGTGCTACTTGTTGAGAGGCCAGTGTTTCAAGGACATCTGAAAACGATAGAGCTTCTCTTATGGTCTCTAAACTTTTTGGGAGTGAAAGAGCGAGATCAGAGTTTTCGATCAAGGACCATGCTTTTGTAATGTCTTGCCAAGATCCTTCGTCTTGAATGAGGTCTCGCAATGCGAAGGCCCATATAGTAATCAATGAATTCGATCAGCATATTTTGAGAGATTTTGAGTTTGGATAAGAGCGTTAACGGTGTCTACAATAATGGGAGGTCTTTTATAGATTCTATCTTCTTCCAAAGAGTACCTGGCACTGGCTTGATAATAGATATCGGCGAGAAACTCATGCAAATTATTGAGTTGAAGTGCTGTGTTTAATTTTTGCTTTTTAGGGAAAAACAGACTGAATACTCTACGTCCCTTTAATAGTGATACTTGCAGTGTGAGTTTCATAATGGGGTTTTTCGAGGCGGATTACGGATTTTCCTGCGGGTATAAAGCCTTTATAGGGTGTTGATCCTATTAATTTATCGTCAATAAAAATTGCGGCACCCTTAGGAAAGCTCTTTATATATAAGCGCGATCCATAGTTCGAAAATCCCGGATAGATACATAGAAAAAATATGATACTCATTCCGACAAGTAAAAAGATTGTGGGAACATAGACAATGGGCTGTATTCCAAAAATGGGCTTAAGGTGTGAAACGGGTTCTTCTTTTTTATTATCGTTTAAAGATGTCATCCGTAGCATCTTAGATGATCATAAGGGAATTCGTCAAGAAATCCTTTGTTCTTATCTAGTTATGATAGAGTATTTTTGTATAAAATCTTTTCTCAACTTAGATTTTTAACTTATAAAATGATGGGTCACAATTGAAAACACATCCTGAAGAGGTTTTTTTAGAACAAATATCTCAAGCATATGCGACAAAAATAATTGTTCGCTTGGGTTGTTTAAGACAGAATTATCGTTCATTTACGAACTTATCTGGATTCTGGTACGGCTATTTGTGCTGTTGTTAAGTCTGATGCTTATGGTCATGGGCTTGTGCGTGTTTCTCAGGTTTTAGTTGAAGAGGGCGTGAATGCTTTGGGAGTTTATCGTGTTAAAGAAGCATGTATTTTACGTGATTCTGGTATTAAAATTCCTATTATTCTAATGGGATTGTGTATGCCCGATGAAATTTCTTTTGCTGTAGCATGTCGAGTTACACCATTTATTTCAAGTGTGGAGCAAGTAAAGCATTGGCAGAAGGAAGCAAAAGATCAGCAAGTGCATATGGATATTCACATTGCTGTAGATACTGGAATGGGGCGTATTGGATGCTTTACCTAAGGATGTGGCGGAGATTCGACAGGCTTTAGAGAGTAGTGACTTTTTAAGATTTTCGGGTATGATGACGCATCTTGCCCAGGCGGATGAGCCAGATACAAACTTTACCCAAAGGCAAATTATCGAATTTGAGAAGGCTCTGGATATTGTACAGGATAAAAGGAATACATTAACGCTTCATGTAGCAAATTCTGCAGGAATGCTCCAAAGTCAGAAAACACATTATAATATGGTCAGAATAGGGGTACTTCTGTATGGATATCTTCCTCTGACTCTCACGCAATTACATAATTTTCCTCCCGTATTCCCCGTTATGGAATTGGTATCTCATATTATCTCTATCAAAAAAGTACCCATTCATACACCTATTTCCTACGGAAGTTGTTATATTACTACCTAATGAAACTAATATCGCTATTATACCCATTGGCTATTCCTCAGGTTATAGTCGTTGTTTAAGCGGATTATCTGAAGTTCTTATTGCAGGACAAAAATATCCTGTCGTTGGAACAATCTGTATGGAGCAGATTATGGTTAATGTGGGAAACCCTACTTTAGTTTCCCTCTACTGATCAAGTTAGTTTATTTGGTGATATAGATGGACATTTACGTGTTGACATTTTAGCTCAAAACTTAAAAACTATCCCTCATGAAATTTTAACGATGATCTCAGCAGATCTCGAACGGATTTACGAGGATTAAGGCATGCTAATTGTTGAATATCGACATTAATAAGATTTCTTGGTCTAAAAAAGGAGACTTAAGCGTAAATTTTTTGGATAACTCTTTACGTTTTTTTGGGAATCTTGTACTATGACTAGTAGTTCTGTTACGATGTATGATGGCAATTTTTGTTGGGGTGTAAAGTGTTAAGGAGGGAATTTGGCGGCTAAAGATTTTCGTGTTAATGAAGCTATACGGGCGCAAGAAGTTCGTCTTTTTCGCGAGGGGCCAGATCAAGTTGGGGTTATTTCAATTACGCAGGCTTTGCAAATGGCTCGTGAAGAGGGATTGGACCTTGTAGAGATTGCCCCACAAGCACAACCACCTGTGTGTCGCATTGTCGATTTTGGTAAGTTTAAGTTCGAGATAGGAAAGAGAACTCGCGAAACCAAGCGCGGCCAGAAGCAAATGAAGCAAAAGGAAGTGCGCATGCAGATGGGAATTGATGATCATGATCTGGAATTCAAAACCAAGCATGTTCGTGGTTTTCTGGCTGAAGGCAACAGGGTTAAGGTGTCAGTTCGCTTTAGAGGTAGGCAGCTAGCTCACGTTGAGTTTGGTGCCGTAGTTTTAAAACGGGTACAAGGGCTTTTAGGAGAGGGTAATTTTGTTCTAGAAAAACCGCCTATTTTAGAAGGGAGAATGATGTCAATGTGGCTGTCTGGCCGTGTAAAAAAGCAAGGATAGATTGTGTATAATTACGTAAAAGATAGCTAACGGGGGTAGAAGAGGGTAATCGTGGGTGTAGGTAGTAAGTCAAAAACAAAAACAAAAATGAAGACAAGAAAGACTGCAGCAAGTCGTTTTTCTCTGACGGGATCTGGTAAAAAGGTGAGGTTTAGAGCTCAGGGGATGCGGCACATTTTGACTAAGAAATCTTCCAAAAGAAAGCGCCATCTTCGTCGTATGACGATTCTTCCTCTTTCGCGTGGATTGGTTTAAAAAGGTTAAAATGCTTATTCCGTACGCATAATTATGCGTATTAGTTGTTGCGTGTTATAATAAAGGAGGCAAAATAAATGCCCAGAGCAATAGACGGATCACGTCTAAAAAATAGAAGAAAAAAAATATTAGAACGGGCGAAGGGATATTGGGGAGCTCGCGGTAGGCTTCATCGTATTGCTAAAACTCAGGTTATGAAAAGTGGTGTTTACGCTTATCGTGATCGCAAGGCTAGAAAAAGAGCTTTTCGTAGTTTGTGGATTACGAGATTATCTGCAGCCTGTAGGGAGCGGGGAATTTGTTATTCGCGTTTTATACAGGGTTTGCATAAAAGTAAAATTCAGCTTAACCGTAAGGCTTTGTCAAATATGGCATTAGAAGATGGGGATTCCTTTACGGCTGTTGTGGATATTATTAAGAGGTCTTTGGTAACAGCGTAAACAAAGAAGAGGGGGCGTTGTGGTAACTTTAGAACAGGTCGAGCAGTTGGATAAAAGAGTGCGCAAAGTTGTTGAACTTGTTGAGACCCTGAGACGTGAAAATGAAAAGTTATACTCTGAAAATCGGCAACTTGCCGACGAAAATCAGAGGATTCAAAATCATTTGCAAGATTCCGAACGGCGGTCCCTTACTTTGGCAGGAAATCAAGAACTCCTGGAAAAGGGTTTAGTTGGTGCCATAGATCGATTGGAAAGTCTCTCTTCTCATGGTGGCTTATCCGAGAGTTGTAGCCGAGATTTCTCGATTTTGCCTGTTAGGCAAGAAGAGTTAGTAAAAAATAATATGATTATGAGTGAAAGTGTTGCAAACTTTAAAGATGTCTCATACGCATTTTGTGACTCATAATACCTTGAAAGTTAACCAGACTTCTATCAATGATTCACAGAACCCTGGAATCATTGGTACGGACTTGGATAGCTATAAAATGGACATTTTTTAAGAAAATTATGAGAGAGAAACATTGTACTATTGAATTATTGGGAACCTCTATTTCTATTTCCACTGAGGAGGATCTCTACTATATAGATGATCTTGTTAAGCGCGTTGAGAGTGTTATTCAAGAAGTTAAAAGTTCTCTTGGATTAAATGAACCTCTGTCTGTTGCTATTATGACGGCGATTTTTTTAGCAGATGAGTGTACGCGTCTTAATAAAGATAATCAAAATATTAAATTGTTTCCTGATGAATTCTCAGGCGTTAAAGAATCTTTCATCTGAGAGTCTTCATAACCTACAGGTACGAACTGGGGATAAATTGGCGCATATTGAGAGTATGCTAGACAGAACTTTGAAACAATGTTAAAATGCAATTTGGGTGTTTTTCCTTTAGAAATTAGGCCTACAGCGTGCGACGTTGCACAAATTTTTTGCTCAGGGTATTCTTTATGGCTTTCGAAAATCTCGGGGGCGTGTTTCCCATTGGGGCTCCTGATGTGATTGCCACCGTTAAAAAACGGCAAAATTAAGGATAGTGTGGCGACACGGCGTTGTGGGTTTTCTTGTATTATTGGTTCTGCTTCTGTATCGCATATGTTATTTTTGTGCTACAGTCATGGTGTAGTCTCTAGAGAGGTGCGAGAGACATGCAGATGTTTTTACAAATTATTGAAAACTTTCTCAAAGTATACAGTATCATTATTTTCGGGTATATCTTTGCAAGTTGGCTTCCGGGATTGAGGGCTACTCCTATCATGCAAATCCTTTCTAGCTTGGTAGAACCGTATTTTTCATTTTTTAGAAAATTTCCCTTTGCAAGACTGGGTTATTTTTCCCTTGCTCCACTTTATGGGTTGTTATTTCTCAATTTGTTACAGCATATGGTTAAGAGTATACAGGTAACTGGACGAGTGTCTTTAGGCGGAATATTATCTTTTTTAATTGTAGGGCTATGGGGTCTTATGACTTTTCTTTTAGGGTTTTTCGCGATTATTGCTTTTGTACGTCTTATTTTTGTATTATTTTTTCCTAATGCATCTGGTATGTTGACACATATTTTGGATGTGCTTCTTGCTTTAGTAATCTCTTTTGTCACGGCTTTATTTTTTCATAATCGCATAGTAAATTATCGACTTGTTCTTACCGTAATTATTCTTTTAAATGTAGTTTTACTGTTCTTTGGATCGCAGGTTATTGAGAGATTGGCGTTTGTTTTAGAACAATTACCTATTTAATAAAATGTTTATTGAAGAATTATCATACCCACTTGATGATATTTTAAAAGGTTTTGGTCCGGAATCATTAAAAGTATTTTCCCGTATGGGGCTTGTGGACTTGTCGCAGTTTTTACAATATTATCCTGCTTCCTATGAGGATCGCAGAAAGATTATTTCTCTTTCGGAAATTCATGATACAAAGAGTATAAGCTGTGTTATTACAGTTAATTCTCATAATTTTTTTGATTTTCGTGGAGAAAAAGTTTGTAAAGTAAATATTAGTGACAATAGTTCTGAAGCTATTTTAGTATGCTATGGACGTAATTTTTTAACAAAAACACTTATTATCGGCCAAAGATTTTATCTTTATGGATCTTTTGAAAGGAAAAATAATCAGCTTCAGAGTAGTCGATTTGATGTGGAACCTTTTTCTGAATTTCCTGAGAATTTTGGAAAACTTTTACCTATTTATGGCTTGAGTAAATCTTTGACCCAGAATAGGGTACGTAAATTTATGAAGCAGGCTTTAGCATTTTGTCCAGCGTCGTTAGAATACCTGGTCCCTGCAGAATATATAGAGAAATATGGTGGATTTTCTTTGAAGAAGGAGTGTTTAGAAGCCATTCATTTCTCCACAGATTGGAAATCTTATGAGAAAGCAAAAGTATCTCTGGTTTTGGAAGAATTTTTTACATTTTACCTATCTCTTTTGTGGAAAAAGCAAGAACTTTTTGTCTATAAAAGAGAGAAGAGAGAGATACCACGTCAGTATCTTAATGAAGTCAAGCTCCAAGTTCCGTTTAGCCTAACAAGAGATCAATGCGAGTCTTTAGATAAAATTCTTGACAATTTGGAGCAAGAAGTTCCCATGCGCCATTTATTACAAGGCGATGTAGGGACGGGAAAAACTGTGGTTGCGATTCTTTCTGCATGTCCGATTCTAGAATTAGCAAAGCAAGTGGTTTTTATGGCTCCTACTGAGCTTTTGGCACGACAACATTTTATAAATGTTGAAAAACTTTTAGAACCGATGGGTATACAAGTTTCTTTTTTAACGAGCAATATTAGTAATAAGCAAAGAAAGCAAACTTTAGCATCGATTATGGATGGATCATCACTATTTATTGTGGGAACGCATTCGGTATTCAGTGCAGATGTAATTTATAAGAATCTTTCTTATGTAATTATTGATGAGCAACATCGATTTGGAGTTATGCAACGTGAACGTATTTTAGCTAAAGGCAAAGGTATAGATTTGCTTTTAATGTCAGCTACTCCGATTCCAAGAACATTAGCATTAAGTATTTTTGGAGATTTGGATTGTTCTAAGCTTGGTGAGTATCCATCTGGCTAGATTGCCGATTAAAACTCATCTTGTTCGCACCCAAAATCTAGGAAAAGTACATTCTTTTGTTTTAAAGGAAATCGCGCAGAAACATCAAGTTTATTACGTATATCCGTATATTGAGCAAACTGAGAAGGCGGACATCAGTGATGCTATGACGATGTTTAATCAACTTAAAGAGATAATCTTTAAAGAGTATAAGGTAGGGCTAATTCACGGCCGTTTGTCTGAGGAAGAGATAAAGAAGACGATGGATCTTTTTGTGAAAGGGGAAGTGGATATTCTTGTTGCAACTACTATTATTGAAGTTGGAGTTGATGTTCCCAATGCAACAGTGATAGTGATTGAGGGAGCAGAGCGTTTTGGATTATCTGCGTTACATCAATTAAGAGGACGTGTGGGTCGAGGATCTGAGCAGAGCTATTGTTTTCTAGTTTATAATAAACTTTCAGAAGACAGTAAGTTTCGTTTAAAAACTATTTATGAGACTCTAGATGGATTTAAGATTGCGGATGAGGATCTTAAATTAAGAGGACCTGGAGATTTATCAGGATATGAGCAATCAGGAGCCCCACGATTTAAGATTGCAAATTTAACGCAGGATATGGCACTTTTTTTGGAGATGAAAGAGGCTTCCCAAAAGGTTCTTAATGACGCAGAAAAGTATAAGAAAACTCTTGATCATGTAAAAAATAGACTTGTAAAAATAGGGCGTGAATAGTTTTTAAATAAGTACCTGCAGTATGGGCGCAGAGGGTTAAGGCTATCATGCAGGAATTTTCACTACGCAGAGTTCTTGTTCCTAAGTGTCCTGACTGGAATCCATGGTCTTTTAGTAAAAGAAGTTCTAAGTCTGTAAATCCTCTTTCTGGACCTACAGCAATGGTGAAAGGAGTAGAAAAAGAGAGATCGGAGAGTTTTTGAGTAGCGTGTTGGTCTGCAAGAATACGATGATCAGAAGTTAGGCTGGAGAGAGCGGTTTGTAAATTAAAGATACGTGTGACTTGAGGTGTAGATACAGATCGAGCCAGGGACATACCTTCATCAATGTATTTTTGGTAATTTTGATTTTGCCATAAGTGACTGAGAAGATAACTTTTTTCACTATTTTGTGTGTGGACAATGATAATATGTTCTACTCCAAATGTTGTAATGTCACGTAAAAGTCTTTGAAGTACAGGCGGACGTGTACTACCAAGGATTAATGTTATGGGCAGAAGGGTAATCTGATTGATTATGAGCTTCATAAGTAAAAAAAATTCCTTCTTTTGTGAGAGATATGATTTTTGCTGTTCCTGATCCTGTGTTTCTCACTCCAACTTTGAAATAATCATTTTCTTTAAGTTTTAAGATATGAGCAATGTGCTGAGTACGATGATCCGTGTAGGCTAAAAATCCAGATTCACAATCTTGAGTAGACATCAAAATATGATTCACAATGTTTAAGGCTTACCCTTTTTGGCTGAACTGTTTCTGGCGAGAGAGCTAGAAACACCGAGATCAATGTCTATTACGTTAACTATTTCTCCACCAGGACCTGAAGCTTGAAAAAAATTATTGGAATCACGGAGCTTCTTTCCATCGACAAGAAAATTATAATAATAGCGACCAGGCCTTAACCGCAAGCTTGCCTTATAGACACCTGGTGAAATTTCTTCCATGGGAGTCATAAAAGGGTCCCATTGATTAAATGTGCCTAGAACAAAGGCATACATTCCCTCATTTCCCCAAAAAGAAAATTCGGTACGACCATCTGCAAGAACGAGAGGACTGATACGTTGATTTTCGTGATTAAGAATAGAATCTTCTATATTCAGGCTTGAAACACGTACTCCCATTTTGTCGGTGTGTGTATTGGGGTTGCTATTGTCATGTTGCCAGACACTATCAACAACAAGGCGATAGGATATTTTTTTTACGCCGTAAGGGATACGTCCATAAAAGACATAAATACCTTTCTTATTTTTAACGAAACTATAAATATTCTTGTAGTCTTCATAATCAAAAGCTATACCCACAAATCTACGAGGTTTCTGTAGTTCCACGATAAGGCAAGACGAGGTAACCACTTGAGAAGAATGGAGGAGTTATATTTGTGACGGATGAAATGTCCCCATGAAGAGAAATATGTTCTGGTGGATCGAGAGTGACTACCTTAGCCCCAAGTGCACCAGATACTGTAAGAAGAGCAATAAGGAAAACGGAATATAAGAAACGCAAAAGTATCTCCTCTCAGGAGGATCGGAACGTTTTTAAAAAACCTCAAGATTTTTTCGATATATATTTTTAAATTTTCCAGAATCCAGTTGCACAAAGCGGGAGAGGGGAATCGAACCCCTGGCATCAGCTTGGGAAGCTGAGGTATTACCACTATACGACCCCCGCACTGTCATTGGATGATACTTTTTAATATATTTTTCTGTCAAGCAGAACTCTATTCTTTCTAAAAGGCTTAAATCTTTATTTTATGGAATTTCAAAAAGGTCTTTATTAGGTAAATATTAGGCAAAAAAATATCGATAAGTATTTCTTTTATAAGACAAAGTAGAATATTTTGTACTAGAGTTTGTATTATGTTGCTCTCAAGGAGATAAATTAGAATGAGCTCTGTAATACACGATAGATTATCGGAAGAAGCTGTGAAGGCAAAAACTGCCAATGATTGGGTTTTATTGGGGCTTTATGCCTTTGCACATGACGAGTATATTGAGTCTGTACAATATTTGAATCTGGCTCTTGAACTTGATTCGCAAAATCCTCAGTTGTATGCACATCGTGCAGAGGCACATTTGGCATGTGATGAGCTCGATGAAGCTCTTAATGATTATGAAATGGCTGTATTTTATGGAGGCGGAAAGGAAATTCAGGAGATGAGAAGTACTTTAAAAATACAGTATGATCTGGAAAAAGAGTTAGACAGAAAAGAATTCGAGTCCATTGAAAATTGAGATTGAGAGGTAGTTAAAGATGCGTCGTTATTCCCCTGTATGCTTAGTAACTTATAATAGGCCAAATCATGCGCGATTGGCTATTGATGCATTAAGGAGAAATACGCTGTCGCCTCAGACAGACCTTTATATTTTTTCTGATGCTTCAAAAACAAAACAAGATAAAGATGGTGTTGAACACACTAGAAGATATATACAGAGTGTAGAGGGTTTTAAAAGTGTTACAGTAATTAGTGTTGATACCAATCTTGGACCAGCAAAAATGATTGATTATGTAATGAAAACAATGTATGAAAAAGCTGAGACATTTATCTGTGTTGAGGATGATGTTGAAACCCATCGTTACTTTCTTCAATATATGAATGATGCTTTGGATTTTTATGAGTCTAATGAGAAAGTTCTTGTAGTGTCGGGATTCACGCATGAGATGATGCTTAGAAAGGTTTTAAAAAAATATACTCATGATGTTCTCTTTAGTCAGGCTTTTCATGCTTTTGCTTGGGGAACGTGGACAAAAAAGATCCAAAAATGGAATTTGGGCATGACATATGATCATAAGACTTTTGAAAGTTTTAAAGAACGTCATAAAGCGATTGTCATGAGTTGGGGCCATTTAAGGGCCATTAAGATAGCTCAGAAAGAAAGAAGTGAATTATGGGATATTCAGCTTTCTTATTATATGTTTAAAAATGATCTGGTGTGTGTTTGGCCACGTTTTAGTTATGCACGCAATTACGGATTTGATGGATCGGGGTTTCATCATTATAATTTTCACTATAAATGGTTTGTGTTTCCCATGAACAAGGCTGTTTTGAGTCATAAATTTACTAATAAGATTGATCTTTCTTGGAGTTTACACTCGCGAATTTCTCGGGCTATTGCTACAAAATGGACCTTTGCTTTTTGGGGAAATTTTATGTGTGTTGTAAAATCTAATATAAGAAAGTTTGTTCACTATCTTTGTAAAACGTAGCGTTTAAAGTATAGGGGAGTAAATAAGAGAATTGTTATAAGGGAAAGAGTCGAAAAACTATTATTAACACCTGGACATCTCTGTATGTGATGGCCTTGATTATCGCTGTATAGTACTTATCGTGTTTTATAATTTTTATTATTAAGGACATTCTCATATAATTTTTCTATCTTTGTAACTTTATTTTTGCGATTTTTAAATTGATTGTCAAAATAGAGGGCTGTATGTATTTTCTGAGTACCATGATAATTGTTTTTGGTGAATAGTACATGATTATTTTTTGAAGTTGCTTTTATTGAAGATTGCGATTTTTTATGCTAGAGTTTTTAGATGTTGCTTATAGATTTAGATACGTTACGCATGCTCTCTTCACAGAGTAAGATCAAAATAGAAGTAAAAGATGAAGAAATGTGGCTAAAAGATCTTAATCATTGGGTAGTTTTTTTCTCTCTTGAATCGTTTTCCTGTAAAGGTGTTGGCATAACGGAGAAAGATTTGACTATAAATACCGTTGATGTAGGATCTTCTAATTCGTGTACTAGGAATCCTTCATTGCGAGAGGATGTTGTGAGTCCGGGACTTTCGCTTTCGCAGGTACGTAGCTTAAGTGTTTATTTTAGAGATGGATTTTTTGTATTTCCTATGCAGACTGTATACAGTACAAAGGAAAATAAAGAAGTGAATGAGGCTGTGCATGCAGATTAATTTACTCACAATTTATGAGCAAAAAGAATTATTAGAACGAGGGGATTGTACAGTTTTTGATCTTGTTCTAGCTTGTCAAAAAGCAGAAGAGAGTAACAGAGAACTGAACGCCTGTTTGGAAGTTTTTTGAGGATTCTCTTGTTGAGGCTAAAAAATTGCTTGTATCGCAGAAAGCAGATTTGAGAAGAAATCTTCCAAATTTGTACGGAATTCCTGGTGCAATTAAGGATAATATTGCTATTGCAGGCCGAAAGATGACTTGTGCGAGTAAAATACTGAAGTCCTTTGTTTCACCGTACAATGCGTCAGTTATATCTAAGTTAAAAGAGTCGTTTTTCGTGAATGTAGGCCGCGTTAATCATGATGAATTTGCCATTGGAGCATCGGGATGTAAAAGTGGATTCGGGGCTGTTTTTAATCCTTTGGATAAGCAGTGTTTCTCCGGAGGCAGTAGTTCTGGAAGTGCTGTTGCTGTTGCCATGGGAATGACATCATTTGCATTAGGAACGGATACAGGTGGATCTTGTCGGCTTCCTGCAAGTTATTGTGGAATTTATGGGTTTAAACCTACATATGGTGGGATTTCACGGTATGGAGTTGCCGCTGTTGCTCCGAGTCTTGATACTGTGGGGATTTTAGCACGTTCAGCTCGAGACATTGATCTTATTTTACAGGTTATTGCAGGTCAATGTCCAAAAGATGCAAGTAGTATTAATATTGACAATCTAACAGGCTTAAATGAATGTTCTGTTGGTGTTAACTTGAAGGGTTTGAAAGTTGCAGTTTTCCCTCAATTAGTTGCCAAAACATCTTTATCTGTGAAAAAAGCTCATAATCTTGCACGCGAGTGTTTAATGGAGCAAGGAGCAGAGATTCGAGAATTTGATTTAGGCATGGAAGATGCATTACTGAGTATCTACTATATTACGGCATGTAGTGAAATAGCGAGTTCGCTTAGTCGTTATGATGGTGTGCATTGTGGTCAACCTGAGTCCTCTAATCTCCCCTTTGAAGATCCTTATTTTATTCCAGAAGTGCGGGCAAATCAGCTTGGGTATGAAGTACGTAAAAGAATTCTTCTAGGAAATTTTTTTACGTCAGAAAAAAATTATCAGCAGTATTATTTTAAGGCTGTAGAATTACGGAAATCTCTTATTAATTGTGGTTTAGATATTCAAAAAGCTGGTTTTTCTGTTTATCTTCTTCCAGGATTTAGTGAAGCCAAAAAAACTGATGCAACTGAAGAAGATACTTATGCTAGTGACTTATGTGGAGTTTTTTCCAGTTTAATGGGAGTTCCAGCTCTTTCGGTTCCTGTCTATCTTGATACAGGCAAGCTACCTGTAAGTTTTCAACTTTCTGGAATTAGAGGCAGTGATCGTCATATTTTAAGTATAGGTCATCATATTTCCCAGCTTTTGGAAAAATCATGTCAGGTAATTCGTAATGGGAAAGGCTAAGGAGAAGTATTGTTGAAATGTTTATGAATTCTCTTGAGCAGGGTGTAGACTCTGAATTCATACAAAAACAGAAATCACTTGCTCAGCAGTTCAAAAGAAAAATTGTTTTCCCTGAAGGAGAGGATGTTTCTATTATTCAAGTAGCAAATGTGCTTATGAATAAGGGATTTGCTAGTGAGGTTGTTCTTTTGGGAGTTGAGGAGAAGATAAAGGAACTTGCAGATCAAAATACTATCGACACAAGTCTTTTTACATTGATTGACCCTGCAAAGAGTGAATTGAGAACTTCTTTTGCTCGTAATTATTATGATCTTCGTAAACATAAAGGGATAAGGAAAGAAGAGGCAGAAAAGGAGGTTTTAGATCCTTTGAAATTTGCTGCATTATTTTTGCGTCATGGTTATGTTAATGTGATGGTTGCTGGGATTCAGCGAACAACGAATGATGTTGTATTAGCAGGATTCCATATTGTGGGCATTATGCCAGGAGTAAGTTCTGCATCAAGTTGTATGATTATGGATTTTCCGGACAAAAGGTGGGGTAGTAATGGAAATATGATTTTTGCAGATTGTGCAATTATTCCTGATCCTAGTGCACAGCAGTTAGCAGAGATCGCTATTTTAACGTGTGAAAGTTGTAAACGATTTTTGGACGTTGAGCCTCTTTGTGCTTTGCTTTCTTTTTCGACAAAGGGTTCGGCGAGTCATCCTCATGTTGATAAAGTCCGTGATGCTTTAGCAATTGTAAAAACGCGGAATCCTGATCTTAAAATTGATGGTGAATTACAATTAGATGCAGCTATTGTTCCTGAAGTCGCTAAAAAAAAGGTTTCACAAAGTTCTGTCGCGGGCCGGGCAAATATTCTCATATTTCCAGATTTGCAGTCGGCAAATATTGGTTATAAATTGGCGCAGAGATTTGGAAATGCTTCAGCTTATGGTCCATTTTTGCAGGGTTTTACTCAACCTCTTAGTGACTTGTCACGTGGAGCAACAGTTATTGATATTCTAAATACATGTGTAATTTTGTTGGCACAAGTTTAAAAAAAGATAGGAAAGTAAAATGTTTAAAATTTTAATTGCATTTATTGTAGGTATTTTTTCAATTTTCTCACAATTTCAACCTCAGATTGTTGGGTTAGTTTTTCCTTTGATTGGTTTTGCCCTGGCTGTTTTTGCTATAAATAAAGCAAAAAGGCTCATAGTCCTTATTTTAGGAATTATGGCAATGATGACTTGTGTATTTGCTGTTATTTTGGG
Source organism: Chaenocephalus aceratus (assembly GCA_023974075.1). Classification (NCBI taxonomy): domain Eukaryota; kingdom Metazoa; phylum Chordata; class Actinopteri; order Perciformes; family Channichthyidae; genus Chaenocephalus; species Chaenocephalus aceratus. The sequence continues at coordinate 184,242 of JAMFTG010000040.1, read as the reverse complement.
ACTTTATTGTATGAAGTCTAGCTGTGGTGATTTAATGAAATGAATTTCTTGAGAGAGGAGTTCCTACAAAAACTCCTTCATAAAGAAAATCAATTTTTTTTTCCTTCGATAGTAATTTGAACGGCTTCAATTGAGGGAATTTCTGTTGCTGTATAGACAACTTGTTGTAACTGTGCTTGATATCCATCAGTACCAAAAGGGTTAAACATAAATTCTTCATTAAAATTGAGATAAGCAATGTCATTTTCAATGGAAACGGAGATAATTTTTGAACCTTCAGGAATCAGACTATGAAGACCATGACTTCGATCTGAGTCTGAAGGCCCTTTGAGTAAACTTTCCAGAGCAGCATTTACGGGTTCTAAATCACTTCGAATATTTTTGTATAATTGTTTTAAACTCATGTGGCCAGAGTCGGTAACTTTTACAAAAAAAATCTGTACAAAATTCTCATTTTGTACAGATTTTTTTTCATTTGTAGTAGGGAAAGGAGAGCTCTCATCAATTTCTGTAAATTCTATTTTTTGTTGAGAGCCAAGGATAGAGTTTACTGAAAAATTATTACTCTTATTTATTGTATCCAAGTCTATAGACTGATGATTGATTATATCGTTTTCAGTAGTTTTTAAATTTTTATCAGAAAAATGATTGGGAGTGAATTCTCTAGAAACTTTGACCATACTGGAAATTTGGAGAGGGTTACGATGTGTAAACTCACCATAGATATAAACTAATCCACCTAGCGCTACGAGGATACAAACAATGAGAAGGGTTATTGTGAGGGATAATTTTTTTTCTTGTTCTGCAGAGTTAAACATGATGGCAGTAATTTTAGCATTGAATGAGGAAATTTGTAAATAATTTCAATGAAAAACCCCCCAATTCTCCCCTGTCTCAATGTTAATACTAATCCGCATTGGTACAGGCAATTCGGTTGTAGCTTGCAACATACATTGAGAAACGAGATCACAACAGAGTGAGCATTCTTCACAAGGACTTTCAATGATAAGTTCATCGTGAACTTGTAAGAGAATTTTGGAATGCAATTTATGCTTTACAAGGGCATCTGAGATGAGAAGCATAGCTCTTTTAATAATATCAGCAGCACTTCCTTGAATAATGGTATTAACAGCGACACGTTGAGCAGCAGATTGTTCGTTTTTATTAAGACTTGTAATATATGGGATGGCACGCCATCGTCCGAGTATAGTACGTACGCCACCATGTTCTTGAGTTTCTGAAATAGTATGTTCCATAAAGGGTTTAATTTTTGGGTATCGCAAAAAGTAAGAATCTATAAATTGTACAGCCATGGCGCGAGAAATTTTGAGTTCATTGCTGAGTCTGAAGGCACTCATGCCATAAATAATGCCAAAATTAATACTTTTGGCCATACGTCGTTGATCGGTTGTGATATCATCGATGGCTATATTAAAGATGAATGCAGCAGTTTCTTTATGTAAATCGTGACCCTGTTCAAAGATGTCTATCATAGACTGGTCTTGAGAGAGATAGGCCAGAACAACAAGTTCAATTTGGGTATAATCGGCACTGATGAGCTTCCAATCAGAACGACTTTCAAAGACTTCACGTACTTTGCGCCCTTCTGGTGTGCGAATGGGGATGTTTTGTAAATTAGGGTTTTGACAAGAAAGTCTTCCTGTACTTGTACCAATTTGTAGAAAATCGCAATGAATTCTAGAATCTTTTTGAGTAAGCTCAATTAAGGAATCTGTATATGTGAGTTTTAGTTTGGAAAGTTGTCTATAGTCGATCATTTGTAGGGGAAGAGGATGCAAATTGGAAAGATCTTCAAGGGTTTTACCATCTGTTGAAAAGCCTGTACGAATTTTTTTGCCTTGGGGAAGTTTTAAAACATTGAAAAGAATTTCTTGAAGTTGTTTTGGAGAATTGAGATTGAATTGAGTACCTGCTAATTCATAGATTACCTTCTCGAGTTTTGCAAGGGTTTGTGTCAATTCGAGGCTATAGTCGGTGAGTTTTTGGATATTGACTTGAATTCCCGTAGTTTCCATGGAGACTAGTAAAGGGATCAAAGGCATTTCTAATGTATAGAAAAGTTCTTGAAGCTTGTGTTCAAGTAATTTTGGATTCAGTAGATGATATAATTGCAATGTAATGTCGGCATCTTCACAGGCATATGATGTTATGTCTTGTAAGGGAATATTGGCAAGATTGGACTCTTTTTTTGTAAGATCAGAGAAAGAAATCGTTTCACGGGAAAGATATTTGCGAGCAAGAAAATCTAGATTTACGCGTGATTCGCTGTCCAAAACCCATGCTGCGATCATGGTATCAAAATAAGGAATAAATTTAATGTTATAACGTTGTAGGATTTTTAAGTCAAATTTAATATTTTGACCTACAATTTTTTTTGTTGGATCTTCTAAAATTGGTCTTAACAGATCGAAAATTTCATTTGTACTCATCTCCAATTTTTCAGGAGAATGGACGGGAATATATACGGCATCATTGGGCTTATAGGAGAGGGACATCCCAATGATATTACATGTTTGGGTATCCAAAGAATCTGTTTCAGAGTCAAAGGAAAAAATTTCATGTTTTCTTAATTCATTAAGAAATGTTAGTAAACTTTCTTTGTCTTTGAGGCATTGATAGTTACAGTTTAGAGAAGATGCGTTTGAAAGCGTAGAATCTAAAGCTTGTGTTTGTTGTTGATTAGAAAGTTCATCGGAGGAATTTTCAGAATTTTGTTGTTGATGAAAGAGTTCATAAGGTTGAGATTTTGTATCCTTTGAACTTGTATCTAGCATTTTTGTACAGTATGAGACAAGACTGGGAATTTCGTAATGTGTAAAATACTTTATTGCATCCTGATAATTTGGACGAAATTGAAAACTTTTCGAATTTATGTCGATAGGGACATCCCGACATAGTTCAATCAATTGTAGACTTAAGCGAAGATCTTCTTGACCTTCTCGTAGTTTTTTTTGCAGGGATTTGGGTTGAATATCATCAATATTGCTGCAAATTTGATCAATGTTCTGATACTGATCAAGCAATTGTTGTGCACCTTTTTCTCCAATGCCTTTGACACCAGGGATATTGTCACTGCTGTCTCCAATAAGAGCTAAAAAATCTCGTATTTGTTCGGGCCATACGCCTTTATCATCTTTAATGGCCTGACGGTCCATCATTGTAAAATTATCTTTGCTATTTTTTTTACCAGTTTGTGGTCGTATAAGCCGTACTGTCTCATAGTCGACAAGTTGCATTAAGTCTTTATCTGGACTGATAATATAGGTTTTTTGTTGTTGTGCTGATCGAGATGTGCAAAGTGTTGCAATAATATCATCAGCTTCATATCTCTCTTTGCGTATACAACTGATCTGAAGAGCTTGTAATCCACTTTCAATAATTTGTGTTTGAGTGTGAAGGTCTTGAGGGGTTTTTTGGCGCTGAGCTTTGTAGTCATTATAGAGATCGAATCGAAAACTTTTTTCTTTACAATCCAGAGCTACAACAAAATATTGAGGTTTGTGGTATGCAAAAAAGGCGAATAAAGAGCGGAAAAAAATAAGAACAGCACCAATGTTTTCACCCCGACTATTATAAAACGGAGCCCTGTATGAAATAGCGTGATAAGCTCTATAAATTAGAGCATATCCATCTAAGACAAAGAGTGTATTATCAGGGGGTTCATCCATTTTTATTCAAAATATAGCGATACGGTAAGAACTTTTTAAGTATTTCCCTTACAGAAATACTATGTATTAGGGTGGAAATATAAATAATCACATTATTACCCCGAGACTTTTTAAATACAAGTAAAGAACATATTATATTAGGAGTGCAAATTTGAAGGAAAAATTTACCCTGCAATGTTGATCTCTTGGCGTTCTATAGACCTATCCAGAGCATCATTATCAACAACAGCCCAGGCTTCACGAAGACGTACAAGTAACTTACGTATACCAGGGAGATCGCCAATAGTTTTTTTAAGATTTGCTTCAGTCAATGTGTTACTAAAGAATCTATAGAGTTCAAACAAGTTTTTGGCAATGTCGCCACCCTTATCGAAATCGAGGGATGACATTAACTCACCAAGAATATCCTGAGCTTTATTAACAAGATTGTTAATTTTCTCAATTGTTTTAATTTTTTCTTCTACACTATTCACATGGGTAGGATTGGGTTCTAAAATCTCTACAATACGGTCTATGTAACGTATCACCTCATCATAAAGCATAACAATAAGCCCTGTCTGACTTGCAGTACGAACTTTTGTTTCTCGATAAGTATCAAAACCTTTTTTCATCATATTTACTCTCTCCCAGTACAAATACAAGATTCAAAAATCAAAAGAAAAAATGGACACTTCCAAAATTATGAGTTTTGAATGTTCATTAAAATTTTACAAAAAAGGGGTAGTACTGTCCTATTTTTATTTCCAATATTATAACACCTAATTTCATTTTTAAAAACTCTTTATAAGAAGTAGATGAAATATGCTTTCTAACATTACTTCTTATCTTTATGATTAATTTCGCTTTTTACTTCTCATTATTCATGATCTTAATCACTCCTACTAAGAGGATCTCGATATAAAGCCTATTTAAAGTTATTATCCTTAAGGAACTTAATACTGTCAATGTTTTTCTTAATAAATTCATAGCTATTGACATGTTATATCAACAGCTAGTGTCGGAATCATAAAATCTTCTCGACTTTTTCTGTCACCGAATGTCACTACCCATGTCCCAGTTGTCACCACAAATGACCCCAGCGTGCAGCTCATTGTAGCCATTAATAATCAATGTTTTTAACTCTTGATTTATAGTAAAAAGATTCAACTGTTTAAGTTTTTCTTTATTTTCAGAAGAAAGGGTTTTTCCAATAATAAACTATTGCTCTGTGCCATTATAAGAAATCATAAGTTAGCTACTCTGCGCTATATTTTCACTATAAGGCTAGGGCGTGTTCACGCTATTAATTGTGAAATTGGCTTATACTTTATAAATGAAAAATTTAAGTTTAGAACAGTATAATATAATTCATCCTTATCTTCCTTTTCAGCGTGGAAATGTCAAAAAATCAAATTTTACCTTGATTAACGCAATTTTAAATATGGTAGAAAATGGCCGTAAATGGCGCTGTTTGCCCAAGGAATTTGGAAATTGGCATACAATTTACATGCGAATAAGTCGTTGGGCGAAGAATAAGGGTTTGGATCGTTTATTTGAAGTCTTGCAAAAAAAACATGATCCATAGTCAAATGTCTCGGACTTGGATAGTACTTTTATGAAAGTCCATCCTGACGACACTGGTGCATTAAAAAAACGGCCCGCAATCCATCGGAAAATCGCGTGGTGGATGGACAACAAAAATTCATTTGGTTGCCCATAATGATCGAAATGCCTTAAATTTTAGCCTCTCAGCAGGAAATAAAAATGACGCAGGATAAGGTTGTATTTTGTCATCTCATTTATAAAATTTTTACGGAAAATTAAAGGGCATACCACTTGTTATGGATCGTGCTTATGAAGACGAAAACACACGAAAAACAGCTATTAATCTGGGGTTTAACCCCGTTGTTCCTCCAAAATCAAACCATTTAAACCCTTGGAAGTATAATAGAAAAACCTATAAAAAACGAAATGAAATTGAACGATTATTTCGAAGATTAAAAGGATTTAGGTGTATATTTTGCATATTTGACAAACTCGATATCATGTTTAAAACCTTTATTTATTTTGTACTCATTATATTGTTAATTAGCGTGAACACGCCCTAGGTACATAAGTGGTTATAAAGTTTATACGGAGGAGCATCTTCTTGTGAATTATGGCGATATTTGGGTTCATTTTTAACTAATATAAATAACCCCATTGATAACCTAAATAATTATCCACACACTTTATACCCCAAAAATATTGGGAATAAAGGTGAATATATTTAATTTACTTTTATCTAAGCTAGGGCGTGTTCACGCTATTAATTATGAAATTGTTTTATACTTTATAAATGAAAAGTTTAAGTTTAGAACAGTATGATATAATTCATCCTTATCTTCCTGTTTAGCGTGGAAAGACTCAAAATATCAAATTTACCCTTGATTAACGCAATTTTATATATTGTAGAAAATGGCTGTAAATGGCGCTGTTTACCCAAGGAATTTGGAAATTGGCATACAATTACCATACGAATAAGTCGTTGGGCAAAGAATAAGGTTTTGGATCGTTTATTTGAAGTCTTGCAAAAAATAACATGATTCATATCAAAGTCAAATGTCTCGAACTTGGATAGTACTTTTATAAAAGTACATCCTGACGGCACTGGTGCATTAAAAAACGGCCCGCAATCCATCGGAAAATCGCGTGGGGGATGGACAACAAAAATTCATTTGGTTGCCCAAAATGATCGAAATGCCTTAAATTTTAGCCTCTCAGCGGGAAATAAAAATGACGCAGGAGAAGGTTGTATTTTGTTATCTCATTTACAAACTTTTGATGGAAAATTAAAGGGCATACCACTTGTTATGGATGATGCTTATGAAGACGAAAAAACACGAAAAACACCTATTAATCTGGGTTTAACCCCCTTGTCCCTCCAAAATCAAACCGTTTAAACCCTTGGAAGTATAATAGAAAAACCTATGAAAAACGAAATGAAATTGAACGATTATTTCGAAGATTAAAAGGATTTAGGCGTATATTTTGCAGATTGAACAAACTCGATATCATGTTTAAAACCTATATTCATTTTGTACTCATTATATTATTAATAGTGTGAACACGCCCTAATAATTTATTATTTTCCATTTTCCATAAAATAGTACAGAAGAGAATTTTAAGTTTAAGTTTAATTTAAGAAGAGAGAAGAATTCATCAATGACCTAGCCGTTTATTAAAATGACCGAGTTTATATGGACAGTAATTTTGTTCTAAGTTAGAATACCAGGTAATATGGCAGTAAAAAAAGTACATAATTATGATGAAAGTAAAATTAAAACTTTGTCGCCCTTGGAACACATTCGTTTGCGTAGCGGGATGTATATTGGACGTTTGGGCGATGGAAGTTCTTTTAACGATGGTATTTATATTCTTCTAAAAGAAGTTATCGATAATGCTATTGATGAATTTATTATGGGTTACGGCGAGAATGTTGAGATTTCTCTTGAGAAGGATTCGTTGATTAAAGTACGTGATTATGGTCGTGGGATTCCCTTGGGCAAGGTTGTGGATTGTGTCTCGATCATTAACACAGGGGCTAAGTACAATGATGATGTCTTTCAATTTTCAGTGGGATTGAATGGAGTTGGTACAAAGGCTGTTAATGCCCTATCCTCACATTTTCTTCTACGAAGTATTCGTGAAAAAAAGTATGTGCAGGTTATCTTTTCTCGTGGAAAAATACTGAAGCAAGTATCTGGGGATACTGATGAAAAAAATGGTGTTTATGTAGAGTTTTTGCCCGATACGGAAATTTTTGGAGAATATACTTTTGACATCTCTTTTATCGAACGTAGATTGTTTTTGTATGCATGTTTAAATCGTAAATTAGTTATTTCTTTCAATGGCAAAGAGTTTCAGAGTGAGAAAGGTTTGTATGATTTTCTTAGTGAAGAGATTCAAAATGGACTTCTTTATGAGATTGTTCATTGTACTTCAGAACATCTGGAGTTTGCTTTTGTGCATGGTAATGATGAAAATGGCGAGAAGTATTTTGGATTTGTAAACGGACAGCTTACATCCGATGGAGGTACTCATGTTTCTGCTTTCAAGGAAGGATTACTTAAGGGTGTTAATGAATTTTATAAGGCTTCTTTTACAGGACAAGACGTTAGAGAAGGAGTTGTTGCAAGCCTTGCCGTAAAAGTAAAAGATCCTATTTTTGAAAGCCAAACAAAAAATCGCCTAGGTAATACAGATATTAAGGGATGGATTGTTACTCAAGTTAAAGAAACGGTAGAAGACTATCTCCATAAGAATCCTATTGTTGCAACCAAGTTAAAAGGAAAGATTTTGCTCAATGAAAGACTGCGTAAAGAGCTTAATGATGTTAAGAAAGAAGCGCGCGCAGCTTCCAGGCGTGTTTCGATAAGAATTCCAAAACTGAAAGATTGCCGATTGCATACGGGCGATAAAGGGGGGGAAAATTCTGTAATTTTTATAACTGAGGGTGTTTCTGCAGCGGGCACCATGGTGACATGTCGTGACGTTTACACTCAGGCGATTTATAGTTTGAAGGGAAAGCCCTGGAATTGTTATGGTTTTCAGCGTTCAGCGATTTACAAGAATGAAGAATTGTATAACTTGATGGTGGCTTTGGGCATTGATCAAGAGATTGAATTGTTACGTTATGGTAAAGTGATTTTGTCAACAGATGCGGATTTTGATGGGTTTCATATTAGAAATCTTCTTTTAACATTTTTTCTCAGCTATTTTGAAGAACTTGTGACCAAGGAAAGGATATTTATCTTAGAAACGCCCTTATTTAGAGTGAAAGGCAAGAATCAGGTGATTTATTGTTATAATCGTGACGAGAAAGAGAAGGCTTTAAAAGCTTGTGGATCGCATGCTTTGGTGACACGTTTTAAGGGACTAGGAGAAATTAGTCCTCGTGAATTTGGACAATTTATTGGAAAAGATATACGTCTTGTGAAAGTTTCTGTTGATATGCATAGGAAAAATCGTGATCTTTTGGAATTCTATATGGGGAAGAATACTCCATCTCGACGAGACTATATTATGCAAAATTTGATAGAAGATGCTTCAGTGTAACGCTGGGAATGCAGAGCTTTTAAAAAGGGTTTTATTGATTTCAAATTTTGATTTATCCTGTATTTATTTTGAAGTAATCTATAATTTTGTGATAAAGGCTATCCTAAAATAAACTGATGATAGAGAGTAGAGAATATGAGTCTATTGCATGAATCGGTGTCGATTCTTGGGGCGTTTTCCTTAACCATTTATGGTACAAAGTTAATCGGGGAATCCCTTCGAAAGGTTACTCATAAAACCATAGGACATTTCTTTGAATTTGTCGGTGATAGTCGTGTTATGGCGATTTTTACTGGTTTTTTTGTTACCACTTTAGTTCAATCTTCTCTTGATGTTGTGACAATGGTTTTTTCTTTTCTTAATAGTGGGCTTCTTTATGTTTCTCAAGCTTTGAGTGTGATTGTTGGAGCAGATATTGGAGCTACTCTTGGGGCATGGGTAGTTTCAATTTTGGTCTTTAATACAGTATTGACACGCTATGTTTTCAGTTTTATGGCTGGGGGGGTTGCTTATTACTTTGTTCAATAAGAACAAGAGTATCAATACACTTGGTGAGTTTACTTTTGGTCTAGGATTTTTACTTTTAGGACTAGATTTTCTACTGAATCACTTTAGGCAAGACTTTAATTTTTTTTATCAAATGAGATTTCTTCAGGAAGGAGTATATCCATATATAGTTATTTTTCTTGTTGGGGCCTTTTTATCTCTTATTTTACGTTCCTCTTTTACAAGTATAATTGTTGTGATGGTCTTTCTCTTTTCCAATATTTTCACTCTTGCACAGGCCATGATGATGGTTCTAGGCATTAATTTTGGCATGATTATTAGGCCTTTTGTATCCGGTTTGCAAATGGGAAGTTCTTTAACGAAGCAAGCTGCCTTATTGTATGCAGGGTTAAAATTAGTTAGTATTACAATTTTATTGATTTTCTTTAAGTATATTCATACATATTTTAAACATTTTTTTCTAGGTAGTTTGAACAGTTTGTTTTCATTGGCTTTATATGATACAATGGTTAACCTTTTTACATCGTTGTTATTTTTCCCTTGTACTTTAGTATACAAATGTTTTGGTTCTAATATGTTTAGTAAAAGTCCTGATGTTTTTAGTCGTGGTCATTATTCTTTAAAATATGATAAGAGAGTTGTTTCTGAAGTTCCCGAACTAGCCTTAGCCATGGCGAAAAAAGAGATTGTACAGATGACAGAGCTGATTGAAAAAATGGCGAATGATTATTATCATGTTTTCAATCATCCTGATGAGAAATTGCGTAAGATGGTTTATGGTATTAGGGATAAGGAAGAGCATACGGATGAAATGTATATTGAGATTACTCGATTTCTCATTGAAAGTTCTAATAGCACACTTTTAGCTAAGCATCACGAGAATGTAAGTTTCCTTGTACGGATTGTGAAAGAACTGGAAAGTGTTGGAGATTGTATTTCTCGACTTGCCAAGCTATGTAGACATTGTTATAAGGATCATATTCAGTATGATAAAGAAGCACAGGAAGAGCTTAACGCTTATTTTAATTTGGCCCTTGATTTTTTCAAGTCTATCAAAAATAAACTTTCTTTTAGTATACAACCAGAGGATTTTGATCAAATTACATATTTAGAAAATTGTATGAATCAAGAACGTACACGGTTACGTTCTAAATCACAAAAAAATTTGGAAAAGGGGTCAGTAAGTGTGAGAGCCGAAATTATGTTTATGGAGCATGTTCGGCATATTGAACGTTTGGGCGATTGTTGTATGAATCTTGCTGAGGCGATACGTAATTTAAAGTAATAAAAAAGTCGAGAAGGAGAATATAAACGATGCATGTACTTTTATCAAATGACCATGGAGGAGTGGTTTTGAGGGAGAAGATTTTTAGAACGTTAGAGTCTTTAAGTATTACTATTGATGATTTAGGTACTGATTCTGAAAACGCTGTGGATTATCCGGATAGAGCATTGTTAGCAACACAGAAGTTTTTAGAGGGTGAGTATGATTTTGGTATTTTGATCTGTGGAACGGGAATAGGAATGTCGATTGCAGCGAATAAAGTGAGAGGTATTCGTTGTGCTTTAATTTGGAATATTTTTACTGCACGTATGGCCAAAATACATAATAATGCAAATTTTATTGCTCTTGGAGGACGTGTTGAGTATCCCGAGTCTGTGGAGGATATGTTGAGGGGCTATATTTTGGAAAAATTTGGAGAAGGACATCACGCACTAAGAGTTAATAAAATTATAGCAATGGAAACATAGGGTTATTATTTTGGTTTAAGAAGAGTAAGAGGATTAATCGGCGACCCATTAATCCTAACTTCAAAGTGAAGATGTGGACCTGTTGTGTGCCCTGTATTGCCACTTTCTGCAATAATTTGTCCTGATGAAACCCTATTTCCTTTTTGGACAAAAGATTTGGAGAGATGCCCATAAACAGTTTGGAACTTTCTTTCATGTTGGATGAGAATATAATGGCCTAATAGCTGATTGGTTCCGACTTCTTTTACAGTGCCGAAGCGAGAAGATTGTACTTTACTGTTTAGGGGTGCTCGGTAGTCTACTCCTGTATGAAGTTCCCATTTTCCTGTTTTTGTAGGACTACTGCGTTTACCAAATCCTGAAGTAATGATGCAACGCATATTTTGCAGAGGTGGAAGAAAAAACCCGAGAAGAAAGTTTGTTCTTTCTGCAGGACTAAAGCGATGATTGGGATAGAAGTTTCCTGTAACTGTTTTTGTTTTAGATGATAGATCGGGAAAGGTAAAGTTGATATGTTCTTTGTCTTTAAGAGTGTTTTTCAGTTCTATAAAAAAAGGGTCATAATTATCATGACGTACTACAACAAGGCCCGCCATATTTGGAAGATAGATGGAATTGTTTTGCGGAAATAGAATGGGTGAAGATATATTATTTAAAGTTGCTATAGTATCGTACGGAATATTTAGACGGGCAGCAATACTATAAATTGTGTCAGATGATTTTGGTATATAAGTAAAAATTTTAAGAGTTAAGGGTGTTTTTCCTATAGCCATAAGACGTTGATTTTCCATAATATCTAGCAGGAGTTTTTTAAATATAGGGTTGCCGTGTTGTAGTGAATTAATATGATAAAGATTTTTCCCATAAAGACATTTATGCAGAAATAAAAGGTGAAGTAAACAGATAATAGCTCGTTTCATTCCAAGTTAGTGTAGCTAACTCACTTTATATTGATCGAATCCAAGTGGCCAGCAAGGCGATCAAGGCTCCAAGACTACTTCCCATACTAGAGTAAAATCCAGTTAATAAAATCTGGCTGATCCGGTTTTTATACCATGAAGGAATTCCTTTCAAATTTCGTAGATTTTCAAAATCTTGAATACGAGGCTTTTTTAGTACAAATTGAATTGCTGCTGAAATGGGTCCAGCCCCTATAAGAGGAATTAGGCTTGTAAAGGGAGAAAGTAATGCATTGGTCAAAATAACGAGAGGATGTGCTAAGGCTAAAATAGCTCCGATAGCTCCGAGTAACATATTCCAAAAGAGCCAGTTAAAAATAAAAATCTTGGTTGGATTAAAGTCTTGTCCTGCTTTATAAGCTAGGAATAGAAATAGGGTTATTACAGCTATAGGGATAATTAAATTTTGGATAAAGGAAAGCCAACTCTTAGACGGAATAGTATCAAGATTTTCAGTAGAAATTTCTAACCCGTTATCAAGTTTCCTTAAAGTTTCGATAACTCCTATCATATGGCCTGCGCCGATAATAACGAGCTTTTTCTTACCCTGAGCTGTGTAGATTTTTTTGGCTAAATATACATCTCTTTCATCAATGATGACATTTTTAATAATTGGTACTTGATGAGAAAGGTTTTCAAGCATTTCAGAAATAGCATCACTATTTTGCAGCTTTTGAAGATCTTCTTTAGTGAGTTGATCCTTAGAAAACGCACATTGAATGAGTGTTATGAGAATTTTTATGCGAGACCAATAGCTACATTTACGCCAAGCACGTTTAAGAGTAATTATAATACTTCGGTCGCAGAGAACCAGGGGTACTGATAAGTTTTGAGCCAGTTCTATGGCTTTAAGCATTTCAGATCCAGGCTTGACACCTAAGTCTTTACCCAGGCGGTGTTGGTAGTTGAGCAAGATGAGATTTGCTAGTAAAAGAAAACCTTGACCCTTAAGAATTGCAGAAAGTAAATCAGAACTTTGCCACTGTTTTTGGTTTTGTAAGTTTTCGTAGCGTTTTAGATCAAGCTCAACACAGACGACATCAGGGTTGACCGCATTAAAACTTTGAATAACATCGTCAACACTTTTCTGAGAAACATGAGCTGTACCTACGAGAAAAATAATCGTTTCATCTCGCAAGGAGATGGTCTGATAGGGACAAAAAGAGGATTCTTCTATCATAATCTAACAGATTCTGATTTAGTTTCCAGAAAATGTCAAGTCACTGCAGAGGGTTGTAGACTTCTTCTATAATCCTGAAAAACTGTACCAAGCTAATCTGTTTAGATAAGATCTGGAAGAATATCATTGTGATATTCTTGATAATTTTCCAAGATAGGTATAACTTTCTCATCAAGAAAAGCCAACGTTTGAATTTGAGCAAATCCAATAAGTTCGGACCAATTTTCTAAATGATCAAAATACTCCTGATCAAGACCTGGAATATTTTCTTGTAATAAAAGTTCTTTAAATTTTAATTTTTTGTCCCCATTGCTCTTATGAATAATCATACTGGTCCGTCTTATAATTTCGTGTACTTCCTGACGATCTGCTCCATGTTTGACGGCTCTCATAAGAATTCTTTCTGAAATGAGGAATGAAAAATGATTGTTAATATGATTATTAATAGTTTCTGGAACTATCGAAATTTGCTTAAAAATGTATAACATGATAATTAGAAAGCCATCACAGGCAAGAAAAGACTCTGGAAGATAAATACGTCGTATAGCGCTGTCGTCCAAAGACCGTTCCAGCCATTGTGTAGAAGAAACAAAGAACGAATTACTGGAAAGGCTCATGACATATTTTGCAAGACTACAAGCGCGTTCGCTTCGAACAGGGTTTTTTTTATAAGGCATGGCTGAAGACCCGATCTGACTTCCTAAAAATGGTTCTTCTAGCTCACCCATTGCTTGCAAAAGCCGTAAATCGGTTGTGATCTTATGTGTAGACTCAGCAAGGCCGACCATGGCTTGCATAATACGTGTATCCCATTTTCTGTCATATGTTTGTCCAGTGATGGGCTGAATTTTAGTGAACCCAGCCCATTGAGCACAGAGATTTTCCACTATTTTGTAAGATTCATAACATCCATCAAAAAGTGCATGAAAGGAGTCTGCAGTTCCGGTTGCACCCTTTATTCCACGAAATGGTAAAGATTCAATCAGATTTTCGATGACAGACAAGTCTTCAGTCAAACTTTGTATCCACATAACTATTCTTTTCCCAACTGTTGTCATTTGGGCAGGTTGAAGATGTGTAAAGCCAAGACATGGAGTCGACGAGTAGGTTCTTGCAGATTTAGACATGGCTTCAATTACATGAGCAGTTCTTATACATAAAAGTTTGAGAGCATCTTTAAAGATGATTAAGTCGGCATTGTCGGTAATATCTGCACTTGTAGCTCCAAGGTGAATAATGGGTCTTGCCAGAGGGGCACTATCTCCAAATGCACGGATATGAGCCATAACATCATGCTTAATTTCCATTTCGTATAAAGAGATTTTATCGAAGTCTATATCATCAAGGCATGACTCCATACTCTTAATTTGCTCATTTGTAATTTTTAACCCAGCGACTTTTTGGGCCTTTGCAAGCCATAACCAGATTTTTCTCCAGGTTTTATAGCGAGTGAGGGGAGAAAAAAGCTGTAACATTCGTTTAGAGCTATAACGCTCAGACCAAACGGATGTATATTCCTTGTAATTTTTTGTATCCATAATAAAAGCTACTTTGTATCTACAATAAAAGCTACTACACTTTAGGGAAAAGCTTTTATTTTCATAATACCCTCGTCTTCTTCCAGAATGAAAACGAGAGGCTGACCCGGGAACATATCTCGACCCCAAGGCTTTACATTATTTCCAATAAATAAGTAACTTTTAGGAGAGAGCTCCCAATCACCAATTTTTCTACTTTCTAAACCATCGAACAATCCTGCAAATTGGCTATAACTAAAGACTTGTGGTTCATAATTAGCAAGGTAGTCTTGGAACGTGGATCCAGCAGAAAGTTTAAGTATGGGAATGTTAATAGTATTAATGATTTCCAAATTACTGAGGGAGACAATTTGTTGTGAGAGATACTCTTTTGCGGGAAGGAAGCCATCTGTGCTAGAAACACGTAAGAATGATATACCTGTTTCCATGGCGGAAACGACTGGAGTTGTTCTTTCTTGATCTTGTTTATGTGTTGATTTAGACACATTTTTCTTTATAATGACACGCTCTTCAGGTTGTTTTGCAATTGAAGCTATTAGTGTGCTATCTAAAAGAGATCCCGAATTCCATATTTCAAGCTCAACAAGCTCAATATAGACATAAGGTGAAGAGAGAGTGGATTTTTTAGCACTTTTTTGAGGAGCTGAAAGGGCAGAAATAGGATTCAGATCTTCTTGGGATGAAGAGGATGGGAATAAGGTGAATGAAAAGGGGAAGGAAGAGAGAGAATTAAAGTCTGTGGAATTAGGGTTGAGCCAATTACTGTAGGCCCGACGATATCCAACTCGCCCATCGTCTGAAGATACAAAAAAGGTTGTTGCCTTGACGAGACTGCCTAAATTAATGCGAGCCATAAGGGTGAACTCTTGGCCAGGTTTATGAACCCGATAAGAAACTTTGAGTCTCCAATTACGATTATTGGCTTGGCTAGATTGTAAACGAGCGGTTTTGGGCAGAGAAAAGTTTCCCATAGGCATCCAAGAGGGTGCTATAGTAACCAAAGTATTGCCCTTGAAAAGAGGAAGTGTACTGATGAGTTTTCCACCAGTTTTGGGAACAGGTACTTTTTTAGTCCCTACAGACGTATCTTCGAATGCTGTGATGTGGGGGAGAAAAAGAAGCAGAGAACTTAACACCACAATAGGAACAGAACGTATATGAGAAAAAAACCTAACCATCGATTTCAAAGTTCGACAATATAAGTAAAGATCTTGAAATGTTTTTTCCAGGTAGTATTAATTTTAAATATTAGAGAGTTATTTGTCTCGTCTGGATCAAGGCCAAATACTTTGGAATGAATTGGACGGTAATTTTCTTAAAAGTTAATTTCAATGGATTGTGTAATTACGATTTAGGAAGTACGAGATTATTAATTGTAAAATTCTGTTATCCTTTTTAGGACTGAAAAAAATAACTTTATAATAGTATAACTTGATTTATTTTTACCATTCAATTGAACGTTACAAGACTTTTAAAAATCAAATTTATTCCTTATCATAAATTTTCTGCAATATATTGCAGAAAATGGCTGTAAATTCTGTGATTTGCCTATAAAATTTGGGAGTTGGTTTACGATTTACACAAGAATTTATCATTGGTTGCTATTAAGAAAAAGGGTTTGGATTATGAAGCAGAAAATATGGGTATTGCTGTTCTTAATCTGGGATCTAAGGTTGTTGTAGCTCCGAACTTAAATAGTTATAAATCCTTGGAGCTTTATGATAGAAAAATCTCTAACAAGCGAAATACGTTTAAACGTTTGTTCTGTAAAGTATAAAAGGATTTTTATGCATATTTTTCGATTTAAAATTCGATATCATGCTCAAAACTTTTATTAATTTTGAGCTCAGCATACTTAATAAGTAGGGTTATATAACCCTACTTATTAAGTTTAAATATTGTTTTTAAATATTTCTATACAACCCCGTTATTGAGTTTCCACAAGTCCAATTCTTGAAAAAATTTCAGTATGGGGGTATGCTATTCTTTATGTTAAGTTAAGATTTTTAGGAAAAATTCCGACGACTCTATTTTGAAGGGAGATTTCCACGACTTTATTTCAAGTGAATAGGAGTAGTTGTGGTAGGGTGATAATGATAGAAAATGGTGTCGTTGCTCTGAGAATAGTTATGAGAAGGGAGTTGGATCTTCTTTGTAATCTTAGTCGATGTTTTTCAGATCTTGCGTCTGCTGTAAAAGCGAGGAAATGGGAAGATTTTCAGACTTATTTGCAAAAGTGTGAGAGTCTTTCTCAGGATTTTGCACGGGTTGATCAAGAAAGAAACTTTGTTTCGGATGATATTTATAAGGAAGTAGGACTACCAAGTGATCGATCCTTTTTTGAATTACTTCAGTGTCTTTCGCAAGGGTTTAGAGATGAACTTCGAGAACTCTATGTCTCATTACGTGTTGAGTTTCATAGTTTTCGTTGTCGCTTAGGAGGCTTAACTTCGCATATTCAAGTTTACGAAGAGCTTATGCGTGGTGTTGTCGAGGCAATATCGGGTCCAGTTGGGAGACAATCATCTAGAGATATGATTTATAGTAGTGCTGTTCGTCGTGCTGGAAAAAAAGCCATGGATGATCCCCGTACCTTGTTGCTTAATGCAATTAGGTAGGTATAGGTGTGTATTAGATATAATGAGTAATTCTTAGGTGTTTTGAGTGAAAAATTGATGCTTATAAAGCAACATGGAGGGTTCAAAATTGTCAACGTTCGCAGGGCTTGAAGTAGGTAAAAAAGGAATGCTGACCCATCAAGTAGCTCTTAGTGTTATGGGTAATAATGTCGCAAATATGAATACGGAAGGGTATAGTCGTCGACGTGTGAGGATTGTGGCTGATCGTCCGCTTGATGTACCTTCTCTTGCTCGGGAGCATGTCGCGGGACAGTTGGGGCATGGTTCTGTGATTAGCAGGGTAGAACGAATGTTTGATGCCCTCCATGAAAATCAGGTGATTTCCACTGCTGACGATCTTGGGTACTGGGATGTTCGTAATTTCTATATGCAGAAAATACAGGCTATTTATGCTGAGCCTAATGAGATTTCGCTCAGAGACTCTATGGATAAGTTTTGGATGAGTTGGCAAGATTTATCGGTCAATCCAGAATCGCTTGCGCATCGGAGTGTTGTGGTTGAGCAGGGATCCGTACTTACTGAATCGATACGAAGTACTTATGGACGCCTTCATGAACAGAGATCTCTACTGAATGATCATGTTAGAGTTACTGTGAATGAAGTTAATCATAAAATTGGAAGAATTGCTTCGGTTAATGATGAAATTGTAATGTCCAAGGCTTCTGGCAATGATCCTAATGATCTTTTGGATATGCGTGATCAACTTGTTCGAGAGTTGGCCCAATTGATGCCTGTCACGGTAGATCATAGGGATACGGATGAATTTCAGGTTCATGTACGAGGACGCATTTTGGTACAGGGTAATCTCTCTATGCCTTTATCTGTTTCCGAAAATAAAGATGATCTAGGTATGATCAATATTGAATGGGATGAGCAAAACGCAGAACGATTGTACAGAGAGGAATCAGGAAGGTTATTTTCTCTCATTGAACTTCGTGATAATGATTTGAAACAAGAAGTTCAAAAAATCAATGCTTTTGCAGCTAGTCTTTCAGACATGACAAATGCTTTACATTCTTTAGGTGTTTCAAGGGATGGATCTAAGGGCATTAAGTTTTTTACTCAACTTCCCATTATTGAAGACGTTGTTGGCAATTATGATAGTACTGGTGATGGACAGTTTGATAGTACATATCTCTTTAGAATGACAGGTACAAATCGACTTTCATTGACAACTCCTGTGGGCATCGGGGGCGTGATGTCTTTTGATGGAAAATTTGGGAGAGTAGAAGTTAGCTATGATCCTTCTGATACTGTGAAAAATATTATTCAGCGTATTAACTATACGGATTCAGGTATTGCGGTCCATCTTGATAGCCAAGGGGCTTTAAATTTAAGAGCTGTTGCCGAATTTGGTGATTCGATCAAGAAACCCGACTTTGTTATTCCTCATGTTGAGGATTCAGGGCAGTTTTTAGTGGGTTATGCAGGTATCCTTAGAAATTCAGGCAAAGAGGGAGCTTATGATTATAGTCGTGTTAATGCAGCACAAGATGCGCTAAGAATTGAAGAAGGGGTTAATTACGCGGTGAGTCCATTAACGAATCCTGCGGCATGGATAACAGTTAATCCGCGTCTTGTTAAGGATGTTAACAAGGTTGTGGCTTCATTTCCTCTGCCTACAGGGGATGCGACTCTTGGGAGTAATACAGTTGCTCTGGCTATCGCAGATTTGCGTCATACAAAAGTCATGGTTGATAAAATGACAACTTTTGATGATTTTTTTGCTGACAATGTTCTTTTGATTGGTATCAAAGGGAGTAATGCTAGAGATAGTTTTACAGATCTTAAGGATCGGATGAAAAACCTTAATGATGTTAGTCAGTCTATTTCTGGTGTCAATATTGAACAAGAATTTACGGATCTTATAAAATTTCAACATGGTTTTTCTGCTAGTGCCCGTTTTGTTAGTGAAATGAATAAAATGTTGGATACTATTATTAATAGGCTCGGTACATAGTAATTTGAGTCTACAAGTTGCCAAAGGGTTCTCACTTATAAAGGGTGTATTGAACCTTTGCTAGGGAGGAGGTTCTGAAAGGTTTTTTTCTGAAAAAGTGGGTTTTTTATGTGTTTTGTACTTTAGGGTTATATTTCTCTGTGGAATTTTTGTATGCAGGCGATGTTGCAAATTTTGTGAATCTTGGTTTTTCCAGGGATGGTTCTTATTTTGCTTTTGCACAATATGGATATACAGCAGTTTCGGGTCAGGCTTATGGGTCTGTTGTAACAGTTGATCTTTCGACAAATGAGTTTGTCAGAGGTTCTGCTATTGACGAAAGGAAGCCATATTACCCGACGCCTGGGCCAGGAGGATTTCCTGATGGAATTTTATATCTTCTTATAGAGAGATATATGTCGAATCGTGAACGATTTGACATTGATTATACTCTTCATGGACGATTACTTTACAATAATTCTTCAGATCTTCATAGTAATTCTACTAAAGTAAACTCTCTTGAAGAGGAATCTAAAGACTGTTTTGAATCTAACAGCAACAGATCTGACTGTTTGATTGGCTTTGATGATTTTAGAACTAATATACATTATGGAGTTACGCTAAAACAGGATATTGAAGGGGTAAATATAAAAGATATTCACTCTACGTTTCGATTAGATCTTGTTGTCCAATTTCCAACGGGTATAACAAAAAATTATCATATTGGTCATCCAAATTTTGTCAGAAAGGGTGTGGTGGGTTATGAAATTGATAGTGTTATTTTAACCCCTGATGAAAAAGGGTTAGTTTTTGTTGTAGCAAAGAAATTTTATTCTGGATCGGATATTTGTGTTCGATATATGGTAGAAACTATTATTTTTTGAGGGTTATACAATAGAGAGTTAAAGGGATGAGTATATGCTAAAAAAGTTTATTGAAGACTATGCTTAAGTCTTTTCTGGGACTATGTTTTGTTTTTCTAATCTTATTTCAGACAGGAGTGGAAGTTTTTTCTCAACAAGCTGCTACTTCCAATCCTGATAGCACTACTTTCTCAGAAAAAAGTAGTGCTTCTGCATCACGTAAAACTTTTCTTAATGGATATGGTGAGTATGTTTTTGGTTTGACCATTGAAACTGTAAAAACCCTTCTTATGAATGATACACAATTCATTTATGAGGGTGAGTCAGATGTTACTCTAATGAATCCTCAGGATCGCACGACCATTAGCGTTGCAGGGCGTGGTGCTTTGACGAATGCTTTTTTTGTTTTTCATAAAGAAATTCTTTATGAGATTATTTTAGAGATGAATGAGCAATTCGTTGACTATTTTTCTCTTTATAAAGAGTTAAGTGGAAAATATGGTGAGCCAGATGATTTAGATCCTCAGAGGGTAGAGTGGAAAATTGATAGTGTAGCATTGATTCTTGAAAAGCCTTTGTTGGTTAAGTACATCGATAGCAATATTTTAGAGAACATGGGTAATCGTTTTCAAAAAAATAAAGAACGGAGGGATCAGATACGAGAAAACTTGTTCAATCGATTATAAGGTATTGCTGTTTTTGTGTTTCTTTGTTGAGTTGTTTTCTTCTTTTTGGTGATAATTTCCAGGTCGTTCAGGTTGATTTTAAAGGTGAAATTTTTAGTATTGAAATTGCTGATACTCTAGAAAAGAGGGAAAGAGGACTAATGTATCGTCGTCATTTGGATAAAAATAAGGGGATGCTTTTTGTTTTTTTTTCTGATGACATTCGTAGTTTTTGGATGAAGAATACATATATACCACTTTCTATTGCTTATATTGATGTAGAAGGAAGAATTAATGAGATCCATAATATGGACTCACAAAGTCTGCATCTTAAAACAAGTAAAACAGCCTTCAGGTATGCGCTAGAAGTCAACAAGGGTACATTTACAAGAATTGGAGCGAAAGTTGGGAGTATTGTTGAGTTTATTACTACCTTAGTTGATGAGTAATCCCCTCATATACCCGACAAAAGTGGGAATCGAAGGAGTTGTGTGGATTGTTATAGCGTTGAGTTTATAACTTACTGCAACCCAAGCCATGTCTGTTGTTCCAGAGGAAGTTCCTGTATCTTCGTAACGCTTCATTGGACTTGTAAAGTCTGTATTTGGAGCAGTTTTGTTACTGTTTCTTAATAGAAATTTGTTATTGATAAGAACTTTCCCTGAAGAGTCTTTTACAGTGATCTTAGCATTAGAACCTAAGGATGCATGCTCTAATTCGATAATAATAGGATCAACAACTTCTGTTATTTTAAACCACACATAAACTTCTTCATCATTGGATAAAATGTAATCACGTGATTTTAGGATCTTGTCTGTGTCGTTTGTAGTAATATCTGAAAATTTTGAGTAACTGTTTCTCCAGGTTTAATAAATTTATAGTAAAAAGCTAGTCCATCAGTCTTTTCAAGAGAGAATGTTGTACGATGTGTCTCTCTATTTACTGCAAAAGGAGGGATAGAGAGATTGTCATCAGAAGGGACTCCACAATTTGTAAGGATAATAAAACAAAGAGTCAAAGTTAGAAAAAAAGTTCTTCTTAAAGAGAGAGTTCCAAGGAAAGAATACGGTTTTTTGTTAAGGATTTCCAATAGTTACCATCTTCCAATTTATTATAAAGTTTTTTATATAAAATTAACGCAAATTCTGGGTTAGTTTGAGCAGTGATACGTGCCACATGAAATGAGGCCTCTTCCCAGAAGAGGCCAATCTTTTTTTGTTTTGATACTTGCGTATATAAACGAATAGATTTTTCAATATTATTTATATTTTCAAAAGCAGCAGCGGCCCCAAGTCCCGCTTTTATTCCTATTAGTGTATT
The DNA here is from genome assembly GCA_023974075.1 of Chaenocephalus aceratus. Taxonomy (NCBI): domain Eukaryota; kingdom Metazoa; phylum Chordata; class Actinopteri; order Perciformes; family Channichthyidae; genus Chaenocephalus; species Chaenocephalus aceratus. Next base: position 162,115 of record JAMFTG010000040.1, on the reverse strand, counting down.
TTTAGATCGAGTAAAAAGAGTTTCAAATATTGTTCCAGATGCAGGGTAATCCTGCTGCATCCAATAAATTAACCCCTTATAGAAAAGGCTGTTCCGGATAATGTAACGATCTAAAGATTTGGAAAATTTACTCAATCCTTCAAGCAATTGCATAGCTTTTTCATCATCTTTCCGATTGTTTTCAGAATGAGTTAACCAAGCTTGTGTTTCAGTTTCAAGCTTATAAAAACTATTGAGGTTTGTAGAAGCTTGTTGCCTTTTTATAAAAATCCAAAGACTTACAGACAGAAAAAAAACTGCAAAAACTAATAAAAAGAAAAATAGACCGCGAAAAAAAAAATTCCAGTTTTTTAAGTTTTCCCCCATTTTTAAGCTTTCTCCTATACTCTTTCTTTACTAAAGGCTTCAGCTAAAGTATAGCTTGAATCTTCTTGAGTATTATGATCAAGATATTCTCCGATCTCTTTTTCTTGTTTTGTACGCTCATAATCGCGAACAGAGAGGGACAAACGGTGATTCTCGGGTAAAACTGTTAAAACTAAAGCAGTAATTCTGTCACCAACTTGAATTCTTTCTAGAAAAGAATCGTCTTCATCATTTGTTAAATGAGATCTATGAATCAACCCTTCCAATCCATTGGGAACTTTGACAAAAACTCCAAAATCAGTTTTACTAACAACCTCTGCTTCTACAGCTCTACGCTGTTTTTTTAGCGCAAGCATTTCATCCCAAGGGTTGAATTGTAATTGCTTGATCCCTAAATTAATGCGTCGTTCTATTGAGTTAACGGAAATAATAACAGAATCAACACTGCTACCTACACTATAAGTACTTAGAAAGTTTCGTATACGCTTTTCCCAACTTGAATCGTTAATATGGAGAAAGGCATCAATACCTTTTTCTAGGGTGATAAAAGCTCCTACAGGGGTAACCTTTTTGACCTCTCCAGAAACCTTCAGACCTATGGGATATTTTTCTGCAATACTGTCCCAAGGATTTTCCATGGTTTGTCTTAGACCTAGAGAAATACGTTGTTCATTTGTATCGTAGCCAAGAACACAGACCTTGACCTGTTCTCCCATAGAAAGAATTTCTTTAGGATGTTTTATACGTTCTACCCATGAGAGTTCGGAGATATGGACTAGTCCTTCAATGCCTTCTTCAATTTGAACAAAAACCCCAAAATTTGTAATTTTTGTGATTTCGCCTTCGACAATATCATTGACATTGTATCGTTTTTCAAAATCAATCCATGGATCTTGTTGCAAATGTTTTAGTCCAAGATTTACTCTTTTATTTTCATGGTCTATGCGAATAATTTTGAGGCTTATTTTTTGGTCTTTAATTACATAATCACGTGGACGCACAACGCGATTCCAACTCATATCATTAAGATGTAAAAGACCATCAAAACCACCAAGATCAATAAATGCTCCAAAATTCGCAAAGTTTTTGACAATGCCCTCGACAGTATCACCAACCTCAGCTGAGGAGAAGAATTTTTCTTTTTCCTCAGCTGAGGTTTTTTCGAGATAACCTCGTCGATCAACGACGGGACTGATCTTTCCACGGTCATGAAGACGTTCAAGATAAAATTGTGCTGTTAGGTTAATATATGTATTGGGATCTTCAATGCGATATATATCCGCACGAGAAATGGGCAAGAAAGCCGTTAATCCTGATCCAAGGGAAATTTCAAAACCACCTTTAATAACCTTGGCAAATTTACCCTCAACTGGAAGTTTATTTTCGAAGGCTTCGCTTAAGTTTTTTAGAATCAATCTTAGGTCTGCACGACGTTTAGAGATAACAATACCACCATTTTTCCCTTCTTGTTGCACAAGAATACATGAAACAGTATCTCCAATCTTAGGAACTTCATCGAATTCAGAGAGAGAAATAGCTCCTTCTGACTTCATTCCTACGTCCAAGTAGGCAAACTCTTTGTCTACTTGGACCACAACGCCTTCTAGTGATTCACCCTCATCCCTTTTTGGGAAAATTTTAAGACATTTATCAAGCCAATCCTGAGGTAGAGATTCTCCCTCTAATATCTTATCCATATTCCCCCACTGAATTTAGGTAATCGTAAACCCTACCGATCACTCTCTCATAAACCTCAGTGAGTGTCAAGTCGGAAGAATCGATATAAGTTGCATCTTTTGTTCTTAGTAATGCTCCAGTGATTCTTTCTTTATCTTGCTTATCTCTTTTTTCGATCATTTTAACAATCTCTTGTAGCGACAAATTACTACATTGTTCATCGAAGCGTCGTAGTGCGCGCACTCTCAGAGATGCGTCAAGATAAATTTTGATTTGAGCATGAGGAAAAACTACTGTACTTGTGTCGCGTCCCTCGCAGACAATATTTTTGTTGTCCGCAATTTTACGCATTTTTTTGTTAAGTATATCACGAATTTTTGGAAGACAAGCTATGTAAGAAATGGAGTTTTCGATTTTTGATGTTCTCAAATAGGGAAAAATATTTTCACCATTGACTAAAAAAATGCCTTCTTCTTCCTCGTAAATGCTTTGTTCGGCCAGAGTATATATCTTTTTAGTGTCAATGTTCTTGAGTTCTTCAGCTGTAATTTTATAAATGTGTTGAACTTGGTAGGTTAAGGCCCTGTAAAATAGACCTGTGTTAAGGATCTGGAAGTTCAAATTTTTTGCAACAAGGAGTGCTACTGTACTTTTTCCTGTTCCTGCTGGACCATCAATGCAAACAATCATTAGAAGCGATCCTTTTTAGTAGTGTCGCATATTGACGCTCATTATAAAGCCTAGCATCAACATACTTGCCCAGATAGATGATCCCCCATAGGACAGAAGAAGAAGTGGTATACCAGTAACCGGAAGTAATCCCAAAACCATGCCTACATTAATTATGAGATGAAATCCAAAAAGACCTACTGCTCCTGCACACAGATACCTACAAAATGAATCGCGTACATGAGAGAGAATTTTAATGATGCGCCAAAGAATAACAAAATAGAGACTTAAAACTATAACCCCCCCTAAAAATCCTGTTTCTTCTAGAATAATTGAGAAAATAAAATCGGTACTTTGCTCAGGAAGATATCGTAAATGTGATTGTGATCCTTGTAAAAAACCTTTCCCTGTTAGGCCCCCTGATCCAATGGCCGTAATGCTTTGGGTAATTTGCCATCCTGCTCCTAGAGGATCTATGTTGGGGTTTAAAAATGTTAATAGTCGTTTTACTTGATAAGGTTTAAAAAAATTACGGATATAGGAACTTGTAAAAAGGGCAATCAAATTGGCTACAGAAATTTGCAAAATAAGGGCAAATCTTTCTTTTTTATAGAATATATATGCTATCATCGCTATGATTGTAAGAATTAAAAAAAAGGCAATGACTTGTTGTAAAAGTTTTGGGTCAGATAATAAATTGGCCATCCAGAAATTGCCATCTGCAATATTCTGATTCCAAAGAGGAATGAGAATATAAAAACACAATAAACTTCCAACAAGAATGATAAAAAGTAAGAGCGAAGACGGTGCTCCTACAAAGAGAATCATGAAGAAAAAAATACTTAAGAAAACACTCGCTGATCCGAAGTCAGATTGTAGAATAATCAGACTTACGGGAACACAGACGATGATAAATCCCAATATAATACTTTTAGATGATTTACCTAATGCTCCTTGTCTATCAAAAAAACTTGCAAGCATGACGATTGTTGTTATTTTAGAAAATTCAGAAGGTTGTATCGCTAAAAAGCTAAACCCTAACCAACTTCTTGAACCTCCTACATTGCGACCTATTATTAATACAAGAACTAATAAACTTAGTGTACCAAAAAAGGGCCATATCGAAAAAAGATGCAACTGATTATAGTCAATCATTGCCACGGTAAGAAACAAAGTTAAACCTGTAATAACCCAAATAATTTGTTTAATATACTCAGGCATTTTTCCTTGATTAATTTGTTTGCCATGGCTATCGATACCAGAAGAATAAATAAACAAAATTCCAATAATCGATAGACTCGTAAAAGCCCAAAATAGAATCCAATCAAACTGTGAGGTCGAAAATCTTTTGTGTATTTTGTGTAAAAAACTCAATGCTAACTCTCTTCTTTATAAGGTATTGGTGCATTGCTACTTATTTGAGAATCAGTAGCAATTAATTCTTGATGTTCGCTTATTATGCGTCTCCAATCCATATACCAAGGTTTGAGTGTTTGAAGAACTTCTTTGTAGGTTTGATTCGCAAAAATTCCTTGAAATATCATATCTGTAAGTTTTGAACTCCACCATTCGTATCGATTGTTTGCTTCTAAAAAAACGGCTACAACAAGAATGTCTTGGGGATTGGAACTTTCATAAGGGGCATATGCAGTAAACCAGTCGTGATGACTGTCTGTAATTCCTGTTTCTGCGGTACCCGTTTTTCCAGCAACAGGTACAACAGTATTGAGCATATGGCCTGTTCCACGAAGAACAGCAGATCTAAGGTATTGTTGTAGTGTTTTCCAAATCCAAGTATCATAGGAGGAATGATGCAAAATTTGAACCTTAGTTTCTGTTCTTGTTTTTGTAATTGGATCAATGACAGCGCGCGTTACATGAGGCCAATAAATTACTCCTTCATTGGCTATAACGCTCATGGCATTGGCAGCTTGTAAAACCGTTGAGGTAACCGAACCCTGTCCTATAACCATATTCATTGTATCTCCACCTGTCCAAGGTGCGTGCTCATTTTTTTCTTTCCATTCACGTGTGGGAATGAATCCAGGTTTTTCATTGAACAAGTCAATGTCGGTGGGACTGCCATACCCAAATTCATGAGCGGCGCGAACCAAACGTTCAATACTAGGATTCCCCTTCTCATCAAGGGCAACATATTTACGTATTACTGTCCAAAAGTAAATATTACAGCTATTTATAATGGCATCCGCGAGATTTTGCCATCCATGACCACTACGTTGATGACAACGAAAGACTATATTACCTACAGTAATAAAACCACTACAAAATACGTGCTGTTGAATATTAACTTTTTGAGACTCAAGAATTGCTGCAGCACTGGAAAGTTTAAATGTACTACCAGGTGGGTATACACTGGAAATGGCACGATTAATAAAAGGAGAATCAGGATCTAACGACTGGCTCGCAAATCCTCGTGAATCCTTGAGGCCAAACTCATTGGCGTTAAAAACAGGGTAAGAGACCATTGCCAAGACTTCACCTGTGGCTGCATGTAATACAACAATGGATCCTCTACGTGAGCCCAAAACTTCTTCTACCAAACGCTGAATACGCATATCAATCGTAAGTTCAATATTATTGCCATTTACGGGCATTTTGAATGCATCCTCATTTTCTCCAAGGCGTCGACCTATTGCATCAACAGTAACAAAACGTTGCCCAGATTTTCCACGCAGCAAGTGATCTGAGAACTTTTCAATACCACTTTTTCCTATACTGTCATTGGCTGTATAGCCCTGATTATACATAATCTGCAGATCTTCTGGTGTAATATCACCTGTATAACCGATAGGGTGATAAACTGTTTTCCCTAATTGATTTGCTAATAAATAATGACGTTTTGGTTTACTTTCCCAATAAAGACCAGGGAAATCATCAATTTTTGTAGAAAAGTAGGCAATTTTTTCGAAGCCAACATCTTTGGTAAGCTCGATAGGATTACGAGAATAAAACAAAGATTGAGGCACCTTTTTATTGAGTGAGTTCTTAGGAAGATGTAATATATTTGCAATATTTTCTAAAACAAGGTAGATTTTTTCTTTGTTAACAATTTCTGCAGGAATGATTTGTAGTGAAAAAAGTTCAATATTTCCGGCTAAAAGTTCTCCATTACGATCAAAAATGAGACCACGTTGCGCAGGAACCACAACTGTATGTTCAGAGACTTTTTGAGCTTTTTTTTGATAGAGATTTTTTTTGATAATTTGAAGGTTGAAGAGTCTAATCAGAAAGATAAAGAAGATTAACCCAAAAAAAGAAAGGGTAAACTGGGATCGTTGGCGAACCGGACGTGAAAGATTAAGGTTTGACATAATAATATTTTTGTAATTTATTCATATTTCCACCTTCTCCATGATGCAGTAAGACCGAGTTTTTTAGCAACGAATCTACTGAGATAGTAGAGAGGAAGACTTACACCAATATTGAGGGCTAATTCTGTCAGAAATATTGAGGAAAAGAAAGTTCCATCAATACTGATTGCAAAGATACTACCAATGATTGTTGCAAGAAATCTGTACAAGAATGTTCCCGCTGCTATGAGAATGGGAACAATTTGTAAACTTCCGAATCTTGCGTAGCGGTACATACTTCCGAAAATAAATCCAATAAGCAGAAAAATTAAAGCATGAAAACAAATGGGAGAATAAGAAAGAAAGTCCTGAAAAAGACCGAAAAAAAAACCCAAAATTTGAGCGCTAAGCTTTCCATATTGCATTGCAAAAAGGCAAAAGAAGACCAAGGAAAGATTAGGAAAGAGGTCCTGGATAATTTTTGGAAAAAGGTGAACAAAGACCATTTTTTCAAAAAAGTAGAGTAAAACTAAAATAAGAAAGACAATACAGAATTTTCTAATCATAGGAAATTTCCTTCTTTACGGGAGGAATCTGTAATAATGAGTACAAGATTAAGTTTTGCAAAATTAACAGCGGGACTAATTTCTATGTCTAGACTTGGTTGATAGGATGTTTCTTTAATTTTCCGAATGCGTCCTAAGTATATACCTTTTGGGTAAAGAATTTCGCGTTCTTCCTGTGAAATGGAGATATCATCAATTCCGCTTGTAATGATGAGATCATTATCGTTAAGTTCGGAAACATTCTTCACATTGACATATTTCAAGCTTCCATAGCGACTAGAGTCTCCTCCTCCATGGAAAAGCCCAGAAACACCATTTTTTTCAACTTTTGAAGTGACATAAAATTGTTCATGAAATGCTAATCGCACATGGCTACTATGAGAATTAACTTCGACAATGCGACCTACAAGTCCATAAAAATCTTGGTGTAAATTCTTGGAAACAACAATCATACCTTTTTTAATGCCATCAAGATATCCTTTACTTAGGATGACTGTGCTGACAAAATCATGTAGATTACGCGCTAATACTTCGGCATGTACAACTTTATAATGCGCGTTTTTATTAAGAGCCAGTTGACTACGTAAATAGTCATTTTCACGTTGTAACCCTTGGAGGCGTTTTTCGATTCCAAGTAAGAGAGACATTTTTGTCGTCAGAACTTTATTTTGTTCCTGCACAGCAAATAGAGTAGAAAAGTCTTTAATACTTTTACCAGTTTTTGCTAGGCTTGTACCCAAGATTTGTTGACCTTCTTGAAGTGTATTAATAATCCGGGATAAGATTAATGATTCTCGGTTTGTTTTGAGTGAAATCACAACAACGCAAAGAGAGAATAGTCCAAAGAAGATGACATTATCTATAGATAAAAAACCTTTTGTCTTCATCGAAGTCTCCAAGATTAATCATCAAAGTCTTTATAGATTTTTTTATTATCATTGGAATTTAAATAGTCAAAGTATTTTCCTGCACCCAAAACAACACAGAGAAGGGGATTTTCTGCGCAAATTACAGGAACACCTGTTTCTTTTGCAAGAATTCTTGTTAGGCCTTTGAGGTTTGCCCCTCCTCCTGTCATAACGATTCCACGCTCAAGAATATCCGCAGCTAATTCGGGTGGTGTTTGACTAAGGGTTCTTTTGACTTCTTCAATAATGGCCCAAATAGGCCCCTGTATAGCCTCACGCACTTCAACGCTGTCAATTTCTAATCTTCTCGGAAGTCCTGTAATAGCATCAGTACCTTTAATTTCCATACTTTCTATTTTTTGGTCTGGACTGGCATTTCCTATGCTAATTTTTAATGCTTCTGCAGTTTGTTCTCCAATAATCATATTGTGTACACTGCGAACATGCTTAATAATAGCCTCATCAAGTTCATCACCACCAATACGAATTGCATTGGTGACCACGGTACCTCCCAGGCTAATAACAGAAATTTCCGTTGTTCCTCCTCCGATATCACAGATCATATGACCCGTGGGGTCAAAAATAGGGATATTTGCCCCAAGAGCAGCAGCGAGTGATTCTGTAATAATTTCAACACGTTGTGCTCCAGCCATCATAGCACTGTCACGTACGGCACGTCGCTCTACACCAGTAATACAACTGGGAACGCCAACCACAACGCGTAATCGTGTAAAACATCTTGATATTAGATTATTAGGAATAACTTTTTTAATAAAATAACTAATCATTTTTTGAGTCATTTCTATATCACTGATAACTCCATCATGTAGAGGTTTAATAGCTATAACAGCTCCAGGTGTGCGTGATAACATTTGTTTTGCTTCTCTACCAATGGCTCGAATTTGTTTGGTTCCACGTTCTGCTGCAACAACAGAAGGTTCGTCAACAATAATACCTTTGCCACGTAAATAGACCAAAGTATTACATGTTCCTAAGTCAATACCGAGATCAATGCTAAAATTAAACCATCCCATGTTATTTATTCTCCTTTTTTTTCTTTAGATGAAGAAGGTCCTACTTTAAAAAGAATCGGTTTATTGACTATTCTTTTTAAAGTAGGACCTAGGAAATTCCCCCGTGAAGTCGATTTAAAGCTCTAGTATTTAAAGGGTCAAGACGAGTAACAATTTCCCATTCTTTTCTTGCGGCATAATTATTTTTTTCAAAAAAGTAAATTTCTCCAAGAAGGAAACGAGCGCCAGTATGACTTGGATATTTTTGGAGAAAATATTGCAAAATGTCTTTTGCTTCTCCGTATTGACCTCTCTCGTAATGAATTGAGGATATTTGAAAATAGGCTTGATCACGCAAGTGATCATTGCGACTTTTTTTATAAATATCAAGATAGATAGCATAGGATTTTTCGTATTGTTTTGCTAATGCATAAGCCTTGGCGATGTTATATGAGAGAAAATAATCATTTTGCGGGGAAGAAACCTTTTTTAGATACTGAATACCTATTTCATATTCGCCTTTGAGAATATAGGCCATCCCCATATATTCAGAGATATCAGTATTATTATATCCGAGGGATACGGATTTTTGAAGATTTTCTATAACAAGGTGAGAATAAGAGAATCCTTTATTATAATAAACCTTACCCAGGATATAATGAGCCTCTGCGGCATAGATAAGGGATTTTTTTAGGTTTAAGTAGATTTGCAGATTAAGTATAGCCTGGTTAAGGTAGTGGTAATGATCTTCGGGAGTGGTTCCGAAGGCAAGTAAGTAGTAACTGGCTGCTCCTGAGAAGAATAGGGCATGGGCGTCTAAGGGATCACGAGAGAGTATATTTTCGCTAAGTACGAGAACATGTTCGTAGTCTCCAGATTCCCAAAGATGGATAATATTAGTTTTCCGGACAAATTTATTAGGGCTTCGCCCTGTTGTATAATAAATAAGCATTCCAATTAAAAATATAAGAAAAATTATAAATCCTAGCAAGAGTAGGAAGCGACTTACTCCTACTATATTAGGAGTATTAAAACGTCGAAATGTATGATACTTCATAGTATATAAGGAATTATAGAAAAAGAAGGTGGGTTCATGTAAGCCGGATTCTGTTTACTATCGTCATTAATCTTGGCTATAAAATTACTTTCTAGCATCTTTGCAACCTACCCGCAGATTTCAGATAAAAAATTGGAACACTTGACCCCGATTTTAACTGAAGGAAGGCACCCGTATCTGCCATTTAGTTTTGCTCCCGGTGGGGTTTGCCATGCATCACTGTTACCAGAGATGAGGTGGTCTTTTACACCGCCATTTCACCCTTACACAGACTCAATAATAATCTCGAGTTTGTGCGGTATATTTTCTGTTGCACTTTCCGTTATATACTCTTTGCAGGGTATATGCCTGGCCGTTAGCCAGCACCGTGCCCTTTGGAGCCCGGACTTTCCTCTCTTTTAGGATATTTAATTTTAAATATCCTAAAAGAGCGACGATACTAGAAACCCACCCCTGGTCATTTTAACAGAGTGTATTTAATAAAATCAAGTACTGTGACCGAAACAAAAGCAGGAATATTTGTAAATTTCGTATAGACCTTGGGATAGGAATGTGAATAAACTAAATTTGAAGTATAGATAGACAAAAGTCTTTTTAGATAGTAGAATTAAGTTTGTAGTAGAATACTATGTAATATCCTTAAAGCTACAAACTTAAGGATTCGGATTGAGTGATTCGTTTAGACTAAACTGATGTTGTGGGAGATTTTGATGGTAAGATTAAGGTTCTCTTCGGCAATGATTTCAACTGCCGTTATCGTTGTAGTACTTTTTGTTTCACTGGGAATGTTGAGTACTTATGCTATCATAAGGTACAAGGGAGTGGTTTCTCAACTTGAGAGTGATGGCATAGCTTCGCGTTTAGAGGTATCTCGTGGAAATTTAAGTTTTTTACTCGGGGGAACTATAAGTGCTATGTCGTCCATGGGTCATCTGTCACGGGCATCTATAAACCTAGGTGATACTCAGCTCTCTGACTTGGGGTTACGAAAAGTGTTTAATTGGCTTATTCGTGATAATGTAAATATTAGTGAGATGTCTTTTGGGGGTATGTATGCTCATAAGTCGGGAGGTGTTTATCTCTTTTCAACAGGTGCTTTAGTTCCCGAAGATTATGATCAAACAACATTGCCCTTCTTTGTTTCTGCAGTGAATGCAGAAGGTAAGTTTGCTATAGGAAAAGTGCGCGGAAAGAGGAATGTAACAACAACGGGTACCGACAGCGGGTTGGAAAGACTTATACCGGTATCGCGACTTGTTTATAATAGGGAATCACGTACACCTATTGGTGTTGTATTGGCCGAAGTTCATGAAGGCTATCTTAAAGGTTTTCTGGAAATTACGGCCAAAAAGGCTGGTGTTGATTCTTATACTAATTTTACGATTATAAGTAGTAATTTAGAATTTTCGGTGGGCAATGTTGATGCTTACGATTTTTTTATGAATGCAACGGGGGAAGGTTTTCGTAAACTGCGTCGCGATGTTGTAGAGAAGGTAACAACTCCTCTTAAACTAGCCCGTGATGGAGGAAGTGATAAATTTGCTTTTGTTTCCTATATGAAGGGAACTGATAATTACTTACTTGTAGAGGGTAGTTATGCGAAGGCTGCTGCTGGCGGAATTTATGGGAATGCTGTTTCTTATGCCTTAACAATGATTGCAGCCTCTCTGATTATTTTGTTGCTCGCAATTTTTCTCTCATCTTACATTTCCTGTCTTATGAATAAAGCACTCAGTCATTTGTTGGTTGGCTTTAAGAAAATGTCTTCAGGAGATTTATCGGTTTCTTTTACGATTGACACTATTAATAAGGATATGTATGTCTTGATTGAAGGATTTAATGCCTTTAGGGATATGCTTGTTAATACAATTGCTGCTGTTAAACAAAGTGCTAATGATGTGAGTAAGAGTAGTGAACAGTCCGACCACGTGACACAAGTTGCAGCCAGGACAACTCAATCGATTGTTAATAATTTAAATACGATGATTTCTGATATTATGAAAAAAATTGAGAGTGAGGAAAATACAACTCAAGAAGTTCAGGAACTTACGCGTGAGGCTTCCGAACTGGACAGGCTTATTCAAGATCAGGCAACGGGTGTTGTGGAGTCTAGTGCAGCAGTTGAAGAAATGGTTGCAAGTGTTTCTGCTATTGATCAGCGCATGGGTGATGTTGCGAAAGCTATCGGTATTTTTAATCAAATCTCAGCAGAGTTTAAGAATACTCTTTCTGAAACGTTAGAGCATATTCGTAGTGTTTCTGATTCTTCTAAGTTGCTTGATGAGACTAATATGGCTATTGCACAAACTGCAAGTCAAACTAATCTTCTTGCTATGAATGCAGCTATCGAGGCGGCTCACGCGGGTGATGCTGGAAGAGGATTTGCTGTTGTTGCCGATGAAATTCGTAATTTAGCTCTCAATACTGCTGGTCAATCAGAGGATAGTAAGCGAAATATTACTTCGATTCTTGAGGCCATTAATGGGGTTGTTGTACAATCGGAAGAAATGGATGTTGCTTTTAATAATATGACAGAACAGATTCAAGCTATTACTCGTGCCTCTGAGATTACTAAAAATGCATTGTATGAACAGAATTCTGGAGGAAAAGAAGTGCTACGTGCTCTTAATAATATTAATCGTATTACCGAACAGGTTCGTGATGCAAGTCATCGTATGAGTAGTAGTAGTGCGTCAATTTCTGACGGGTTACAGATCTTTTTGGCTGCAAGTAAGAAACTTGTGAACTCAGCAAAGCAGATCGAGGCTGAATGTTCTTCCATGGATAATTCCATTACAGAAATTACTGATGTTAATGAGAGAAGTATTGGTCTTGTAACCAGATTAATTAATGAAATTAATATCTTTAAATTGACTTTACACCAATAACTTGTAGAACACAGTTGACTTCTAGAAAAATAGTAGTGTGCGGTTTCCTTTTATCGGTTAATTAATAAGATAGGAGATCGGAGATTTCTTGATTGCTTACGGCATCTGTTTCCGTAAGCAATCTTTTATTGTCTGAGAGACGTTCTAAAACAATGTTGTGCATAGCATATATTGAGTCTCTTAGTAAAATGATTTCTGAACTGTTGCTTGTCATGGCTAGCAAGCTGTGTGAGAGAAAGGTATCTAAAAGTTCGATAAATATAGATTCAGTACTTCGTATGAGTTGAAGGTATTCATTAAAACGCACGAGTTTAGGATGTTCGAGCAGTTTTTCTTGAACGGATCGCAAGATTCTTGATAGAAATGTAAAGTGATAAATATAAAAATCTGCAAAGAAAGAACGGTTAAGAGAGAGTTTAAGGCCATTTTTTAAATTTTTTATCTCAGAAATAATAAAAAAGAGGTTGTCTTCGTAAGAAATAAAATTTGACATATAAAACCTCCATGATTCATCCTAAGTAGGATATTATTTTATGAGATACCACACTTGAGTATTCCCTATCCGATTTATAGGTTCTTTGTCGCAAGTTTCTAGTTTGATAATACCTTTTTCAGGCATTGTAGCTGTAAATAGACTATATTGCTTCTCAATTTTTAAAATATGTTTACTGAACTCTTTAGTTATCATTCTGGAGTTTAAATTGTTTAAAAGCAGCCTTTTATCACGATATAACCCTGAAAACTCCCATTTTATTTCCCCAATTTTGTAGTTAAACATTTTAGAATGATCGCTAATTGCTATTAGTATTCCAATGACGGGTCCTCCTGGAAACTGTTCTTGTACATAAATTTTGTCACCTGCTGAGGCATCGCCTTTTCTTTCCCATGTCCCCAGTATCTTGGAAAAATGAGGACCAGAATTAAGTTGAGAACTTTTACAAGATATGAAAAGTGTTAATATAGAAATGCTAATAAAAAATCTTCCAGTCACAGCAACTCTACTTTACTATATTCAATAGAAGTTATTCAAGTTTCGTTGGAAAAATTTTTAATTTTATAGACAAATTGTAAATTTTTTTCTATAATCCCGGCGATGGATGAATGGAAAAACTACGATTTGTACATATTTGATTTTGATGGGACAATATGCGATACGCAGGTGGGAATGATACGTGCGCTATCTTCTACTCTTGCCAGGTATGGTTTTTCGCCTACACAGGAAGAATTAGATACCTTTATGGGGTTTCCAATAGAGATGAATTTGAGAGATCGTATTGGTATCAAAGATGATGAAAAGATTAATCAAATTGTTAGAGAATATCGAGAATTTTACTTTGATCAGGGATGTAAGGATGAGGCTGTTTTGTATTCGGGCATTACAAGCATTCTTGAGTCTCTTTACAATCGCGGTAAAAAGCTTGCAATTGCCAGTTTAAAACCTAAGAAAAGTTTAGACTATTTAGTGAAAGCACATTCTATTGAAAAATATTTTTCTGCGGTATGTGGTCCTCATATTGAGGGGATTCCTATAAAAAAGGAAGAGGTTTTGGATCTTGTGTTTCAACAGTTGCCTAAGACGCGATCTTTACTTATTGGCGATACTATTTCTGATGTGACAGGAGCATGTCTAAGAAATATCCCTTGTATAGCCGTGTATTATGGACATGGAGATCCTAATTCACTGTCTGGGGCTAGTGCTTATGCTTCTACGGTTGATGATTTGGCAAAGATGATTTTGTAGGATTTACTAGGTGCAGGATTGGACTTATATGTTCATAAGTCCGTGTTTGTTTTCTTCTTTTCTGGGGAGGTGTTATGACGGGGGTAAGCAATGTTAAAGGCGTTATTCTTGCTGCTGGCTATGGAACACGTTTTTTGCCTGCAACTAAGGCCCTACCCAAAGAGATGTTCCCGCTTATTGATAAGCCTGTTTTGGCTTTTATTGTAGAAGAATTTATAGCCAGTGGTATCTATGATATTCTTATTGTTATTAGTCGTCGCAAGGAAAGTATTGCGCATTATTTCGATCGAGATCCAGAGCTTGAGCATGTTTTTAAAATTGAAAATGCGTTTGATAAACTGAGTTTAATTCAACCCTATAAAAATATTCATTTAAGTTTTATTTACCAGAAAGAGATGAAAGGTTCAGGTCATGCTTTGTTGCAAGTGATGCCGTGGTTAGCGGGAAGTTCAGCACTGATTGCTTATCCTGATGATCTCCATTTTGGTGATGTGCCTCTCGCAAAGCAATTGATGAAACATTATGAAAAAACGGGTCATTGTGTGTGTGCGGGGATGAAAATTGAGGGGGATGTTAGTCGCTACGGTGTGTTTTCGTTTGAGAAAGATGGTAAAACTGTGAATAATCTTATTGAAAAACCTGCACCTGGTTCTGAGCCTAGTCGTATTACTTCTATAGGAAGATATCTTTTTACTCCTGAGTATTTTCAGTTTCTTGCAATGGCATATGAGAAGTTCCAGGGGACTGGCGAATTCTATCACGTAGAGGGCTTGAAGCCTTTACTTAATCAGAGAAAAGTTGAGGTTCTCATGTTTGACGGACGTCGTGTGGATATTGGAGAACCTCTTGGGTATTTGGCAGCGATTCTTGATTATGCTGCACAGAATCCAAAGTACCGAGATGTTCTTTCTCAATGGGCAAAACAGTATTTAAGAGATTTTGAGAATGTTATTAACTAAAGCTATTGAGCAGTTTACTCAGCGAGAGTTGAGTAATTATGGTATTAGGGGTTTATGTTTTGATAGCAAAATATTTCGTGATGGCGATCTCTTTTGTGCTTTACCTGGTATTCATAATGACGGCCATGACTATATCGCAGATATGAGATCTGCAGGATGTCGGCACTTTCTCGTGAGTGATTCCTCTTATGATCAAGAAGGTGAATTTCATATTCTTGTGGATGATACGCGTCAGGCAATGGCTCGGTTATCAAGTATTTTTTATGGGGTTCCAAGTCAGGATATTAAGGTTATTGGTGTGACAGGGACAGACGGAAAAAGTACTACAAGTCATTTTATTCAACAATTACTGGAAGGACGAGGGCATCCGTGCGGATTAATCAGTACGATTAGTTTTAAGACAACTTGCAACCTGGAGAATAATTTACTAAGGCAGAGTACTCCCGAGGCTCCCCAAGTTGAAAAAGCATTGAGAATGATGGTGAATAATGGCTTGGAGTATGCAGTTCTTGAGGCTACAAGTCATGGATTGTCGGAAAATACTGCACGTTTAAAGCATATTGAATTTAAGTCGGGTGTTTTTACGAATGTGACGATTGAGCATTTAGAATTTCATAAAACTTTGAATTGCTATCGTCAAGATAAGGCTAATTTATTTAGACAAGTTCAGTGTTTTCATCCTCATGATGGTTTTGGTATTATTAATGGACAGAGTGAGTATAAGGATATTTATAGGCAGGCTTGTGGGGATATTCCCTCATATTTTTATGGGTTTGTGGGTAGTAGTTTATGGGCTGAGAATATACGGAGCACTGCAAGAGGAATATCTCTGAATTTATGCTGTCTTGATGGGAAAAAGTTGTTGTTTTTTCCTATTTTTGGGTCTTTTAATATTGAGAATATGTTGGCAGCGGTATTGTGCGTGAGTTATTTATTAAATCTTTCTCCTTTGGATTTTGTTGACAATATTCAAAGACTTAAAGGCATTCCTGGGCGTATGAAGGTACTTAAGCAGGAACCTTATACGGTAATTGTTGATTATGCTCATACTCCTGGAGCTTTTGAAAAAATTTTACCAGAGATGAAAGCCTTGACTTCGGGGAAGTTTATTGTGATGTTTGGATCAGGGGGAGAACGTGATATTGAAAAACGGCCATTACAAGGTCAATTGGCTGATCGTTATGCGGATGTCATTGTGCTTACTGATGAGGATCCGCGTTGGGAGGATGGAGACAAGATTCTCCAGGATATTGCAAAAGGCATTAAGCATAAGATTGTGGGTAAAAATATGTTTTGTATCCGACCTCGAAGCGAGGCTATTAAAAAATGTTTTCTGATAGCTAAACCGGGTGATACGGTAATGCTTTTGGGAAAGGGTCATGAGAGTTGTATTATTATTGGTGAGGATAAAACTCCATGGGACGAAGAAGGGGTTGCTATGGAAATTTTTTCTTCGTTATCGACAGAGTCTGTTGAGGTGTAGGCTAGGAGTCAAGTATTTTTGCGATGAAAGTTTGGCCTATAAGGCTTTCTACCTGTACGGGGACAAATTGCCCAATAAGTGATGAGTTTGCGGGTATGATAATATTGTGATTGTGCTCATCACGGCCGAAGAGATGGTCTGTATATTTATTAGCAATTCCTTCAACGAGGATTATTGAAGTTTTTCCAATTTTTTGGGAAAGTTTTCTCTGTGTAATGTCCCGTTGTACGGCGATTAGCTTTTGAATACGAGTTTTTTTGACACTTTCGGAAACTTTATCTGTTCTACGTGCGGAAGGAGTACCTTCTCTATCATTGTATTGGTAGGTAAAGGCATTGTCAAATTGTACAATTTCTAGAAAATCAAGAAGTTCCTCGAATTCGTCGTCGGTTTCACTTGGAAATCCGATCATGAGGTCGGTTGTTAAGGTGACATGCGGCCAGCATTGGCGAATATGTTTGACGAGATTCAGAAAATCTTCCTTAGTATGTTGACGATTCATTTCAGTAAGTAATCTATTATTTGCATGTTGAAGAGCTAGATGTAGATGTCTTGCAAAGCGCGGATCGGAATTGAGAATTTCCAGAATCTCGTACTTCATATCTTTTGGATGACTTGACATAAATCGTAACCACGTATGACCCTTGAGTTGGAGACTAATTTTTTTCAGTAATTGGGCAAAATCGGTTTTTTCATGGTGAAAACTATTAACATTTTGACCCAAAAGTGTAATTTCTTTAATGCCTGCGTCTACGTGTTTTTGCAGTTCTGTAATTATTTGGGTAGGGTCTCTACTGATTTCACGTCCACGTACATAAGGAACAATGCAAAATGTGCAAAAGTGATTACATCCATGCATAATGGGAACAAGAGCTTGAGTAGGAGACAAACGATGATGGAAATCGAAGAAGTCATATTGTTTGGCTAAAACTCCATAGGTAACAACTTCTTTTTTATCGCTAGGTTTGGGAACATTAAAGGGATAGTAAGTGGCATGTGATGCAGAATTATTTCTGGGAGATTCTATATCATCGCGCAGTCTTTCAATAAAGATTTTTTTGTTAAAATTTCCGATAATTGCATCAACTTCATAAGTTGTAGCCAGAACTTCTTTAAGCCTTTCTCCCATACAACCCATTACGGCGATTTTAAAATGGTAGGATTTTTTAAGCTTTTTTAGAAAACCAAGGCGACCTAAAACTTTGTCTTCGGCTGTTTTACGAACACTACAGGTATTGAGAACAACCCAATGAGATTGTTCAGGATTTTGGGCAGGAATATAGCCAATTTTTATAAGTTCACCCATTAAAGTGAGTGATTCAGCCTTATTCATTTGGCAACCATAAGTTTCTATATAGAAAGATTTTTTGACCGGGGAGATAATACTATTGTGTGACACGTCCGTCATTATACTACAGGAATTAGGTTGTTTGCTAGCGCCTTGTTATAATTTTCTAAGAGTGTTAGAATCTATGTACGGTCTTTTAGGTGCAGACACAGCTTTATGATGGAGGGGATGTCAGATGTTTAAAGACAAAATGGTTACCATAGATGGTGCTACGGCTGCTGCTCGCGTTGCCTACGTTATGAGTGAAGTAATTGCAATTTATCCAATAACTCCATCCACTATTTTATCAGAATTTTGTGATGACATGAGTGCGCAGAATACAAAAAATTTATGGGGATTAGTACCTAGTGTTACAGAAATGCAAAGTGAGGCAGGTGCTGCAGGTGCTGTTCATGGAGCGTTGATTAGTGGTTCATTGAGTACAACGTTTACAGCAAGTCAGGGATTATTACTTATGATTCCTAATATGTACAGAATTGCTGGTGAGCTTCTACCTACAGTTTTTCATATTCCTGCTCGTGCACTGTCTATTAATGGACTGTCCATTTTTGGGGACCATTCGGATGTGATGGCTTGTCGACAAACAGGTTTTGCAATGCTTTTTGCAACTACAGTACAACAAACTATGGACTTTGCGGCCATTTGTCACTGTGCGACATTGAAATCTAGAGTACCTTTTATGAATATTATGGATGGATTTAGAACTAGCCATGAGATTCAAAAGATCCATATGATGGATGATCATATGTTAAGATCTTTGGTGGATTATGAATATGTAACTATGCATCGTGCGCGATCTAATGACCCTGAGCATCCTGTTATTAAAGGAACAACACAGAACCCTGATGTGTATTTTACGCTCAGGGAAACTGTTAATAATTGTTATGACGCAGTTCCTGGAATTGTCTTGGAGTATATGGAACGCTTTGGGGAACTCACAGGACGTAACTATCAACTATTTTCGTATTATGGCGATCCTGAGGCAGAATATGTCATTGTTATTATGGGGAGTGGTGCACAAACTATTGAAGAATATCTGGATTATGCCTTGCCTTTAGGTGAAAAATATGGAGTTCTCACTGTTCATTTGTTTCGACCATTTAGTGTTAAATATTTTGTAGATGTTTTACCTGAAAGTGTTAAAAAAATTGCTGTTTTGGATCGTACAAAAGAGCCTGGAAGTATTGGGGAACCATTATACGCAGATATATGTACAGCCTTGAAAATTAGTGTACAGACTGAGGCGAGATTTCTGACATGTTCTGTGGTTGTGGGGGGTCGTTATGGACTTGGGGGTGCAGAATTTACGCCTGGTATGGTTGAATCTGTTTACAAAAATTTAAAAACTGACAAACCTTTGAATTGCTTTAGCGTGGGAATTTATGATGATGCCTCGGGTAAAAGTTTACCATTTAATAGAGAGTTGTCTGTTGAAAAACCGGATGTACATCAAGCTTTATTTTTTGGTCTTGGTAGTGATGGAACTGTAGGTGCCAACAAGAATACAATTAAAATCATTGGAGATAATACAGATAATTATTGCCAGGGATATTTTTACTATGACAGTAAAAAGGCAGGAACGGTTACGATATCGCATTTGCGTTTTGGTCCGAATCCTATCAAAAGTCCTTATTTAATTACTCATGCAGATTTTATTGCTTGTCATAAGTTTACATTTTTAGAACGTGTTGAAATGTTGGATCGTGTTAAGCCCGGGGCTACATTTTTGTTAGCGAGCCCACATGGTCCTGATGATGTATGGATACATATCCCGGTTGAAGTTCAGAGTACTATTATTGAGAAACAGCTCAAGCTGTATGTAATTAATGCCTTGTCTATTGCGAACACCTGTAAACTGGGTGGTCATATTAATATTATTATGCAGACGGCATTTTTTAAAATTTCTCAGATTTTACCTGAAGAACAAGCTGTTGATTTAATTAAAACGTCTATTCAAAAGACTTATGGACGTAAGGGACAAGATGTTCTTGATAGTAATATGCAAGCTGTAGATATAGCTTTGAAATTGGTGTATCGGGTGGAATATCCTAATGTTGTGCAAGGGAATTTACATCGAACATCACCTGTGAGTGAGGATGCACCGGCTTTTGTAAAAGAAGTTACGGGAAAGATTATTGAAGGAAAGGGTGAATTTATACCTACGAGTAAGCTTCCTATGGATGGAACTTTTCCCTTAGGAACCACAAGTTATGAGAAGCGTAATCTGGCAGAACGTATTCCTGTATGGGATGAGAATGCCTGTATTGGTTGTGGAATGTGTGCTATGGTATGTCCTCATGCTGTTATTCGCATTAAGGCGTATGATGATGTTGTTCTTGTAAATAGTCCTTCTACATTTAAGCATAAGGTGATGGCAGCTGGTGTTATTAAAGGGAAGTCGCTTACTGTGCAAATTTCGCCTGAAGATTGTACAGGTTGTGGAGCCTGTATTAATATTTGTCCTGCAAAACCTAAGGCTTTGTTTTTTGGTGATCAGCTTGAATTGCGTGAAGAAGAGCGTAAAAATTGGGATTTTTTCCTGAATAAGATTCCAAATCCGCCTCGAAATCTTGTTCCTGCAACAACGCCATTGGGAAGTCAATTGAGGTTACCATTGTTTGAATTTTCTGGTGCATGTGCTGGGTGTGGTGAAACGCCCTATATAAAACTATTGACACAGCTTATTGGGGATCGCTTAATGATCTCGAATGCCACAGGGTGTTCCACAATTTACGGAGGTAATCTTCCGGCACATCCTTATACAACACGTGAGGATGGAAAGGGACCTGCATGGTCGAATAGTCTTTTTGAGGATGCAGCCGAATTTGGATTAGGGATGCGTTTAACCGTGGATAAACTAATGGAACACGGGAAAGAGCTTCTGGATAGAGTGGATATTCCTGCAGAATTGTCTGTTGCATTAAAGAATAATCCGCAAAAAACGGAGGATTATATTGAAAAGCAGCGTGAAGATGTGAAAACGCTGAAAGAGCTTTTAAAAAAGCAGGATAGTCCTGAGGTTGAACAGTTATTAGCTGTAGCAGATAATCTTATTACAAAGAGTACTTGGGTTATTGGTGGTGATGGTTGGGCTTATGATATTGGGTATGGTGGGCTTGATCATGTTTTGGCATCGGGAAAAAATATGAAGATTCTTGTACTGGATACGGAAGTTTACAGTAATACTGGTGGGCAATCGAGTAAGTCTACACCTATTGGAGCTTCTGCTAAATTTGCAAGTTTAGGTAAGTATACACCTAAAAAGAGACTGGGTGTTATGCAGATGACGTATGGTTATGTATATGTTGCACAAGTGAGTATGGGTGCTAACATGGCCCAGACGATTAAGGCATTTAAAGAGGCTGAAGAATTTCAGGGACCTGCTTTAGTGATTGCTTATAGTCATTGTATTAGTCATGGTATTGATATGATGAAGGGTATGGATCATGGGCGTGCTGTTGTTATGAGCGGGATGTGGCCGTTGTTTCGTTATAATCCTGACTTAAAAGATCAGGGAAAAAACCCTTTTCAACTTGATAGTCGAAAACCTTCCATTTCAATTGAAGCTTATGTATCTTCACAAATGAGATTTGAAACTTTACGCAAGTATAATGCTGAGAATTATTTAGAATTTATTGAGCAATTGAAAAAGCATGTTGAAGAAGAGTATAGGGAATTGAAATATTTAGCAGATAGACCATTCTAGTGATGAGATAGATAAGACCTGTCATTATTTGTGACGCTATAGTCTTAATAAGTTTTGAGAATAGAGGCCATGACATTCTGTATTATGATGGAGAAATATGAGAATGAGTAGAAATTCAGATCAAGATGTTATCAAGAAATCTCGACCACATATTATAAATAAAAAACTAAGTTCAAAACTTGGTACAGATCTTATAACGTATATTCCTGATCACATTGATACGCATATTACTCAGATGCCTGAGTCTCGTATTTTAGAAAAAACTGAACCACGGTTTGTGTGTATGGACGGAAGTGAAGCTGTTGCTAATATTGCTTATGCTGTTAATGAGTTGATGATTATTTATCCAATTTCTCCAAGTACAGGAATGTCGGAATTTGTTGATGTATGGAATGGGGAAGGGCGTGAAAATATTTATGGTGGGGTGCCTTCTGTTATACAGATGCAAAGTGAAGCTGGAGTTGCTGGGGCTTTACATGGAGCATTAACGACATCGAGCCTTGCAACCACATTTACAAGCAGTCAAGGATTATTGCTCATGATCCCTAATTTTTACAAAATTGCTGGTGAACAGTTACCTGTTGTTGTGCATGTGGCGGCGCGAAGTTTGGCCTGTAGTGGATTGAGTATGTATTGTGATCATGCTGATGTCATGGCATGCCGTCAGACAGGTTTTGTGATTCTTGCTAGTAATAATCCGCAAGAGGCTCAAGACATGGCATTAATTGCTTCACGTGTGACATTTAGGGGAACTTTGCCCATTTTACATTTTTTTGATGGATTTAGGACGAGTCATGAAATTCAGAAAATAGCAATTATAGAGAAGGAAGAAATTGACAATTTTATTGATAAGAATGCGATTAGTGATTTTCGTAAACGGGCTTTGGACCCTGAAAAACCTACCCTGCGAGGTACGGCACAAAACCCAGACATTTATTTTAGTGGGCGTGAAGCTGTTAATAAAGTCTACAATGATTTTGGGGTAGTAATAGAAGAATCTTTTGATCTTTTTAAGAAACAGATTGGGCGATCGTATAAGGCGTTTGAGTATTATGGGGATCCTGGGGCTGTTTTTGTTATTGTTTTGATGGGTAGTGCGGTGGATGCAGTTAAAGAAGTAGTGGCTTGTTTGAATCAGTTGGGCAAGAAGTATGGAGTAATTGCTGTGCGACTTTATCGTCCTTTTAAGGCAAATTGGTTTGTGCAGGCTCTTCCGAGGA
Source organism: Chaenocephalus aceratus (assembly GCA_023974075.1). Classification (NCBI taxonomy): domain Eukaryota; kingdom Metazoa; phylum Chordata; class Actinopteri; order Perciformes; family Channichthyidae; genus Chaenocephalus; species Chaenocephalus aceratus. The sequence continues at coordinate 139,203 of JAMFTG010000040.1, read as the reverse complement.
CTGTTGAAAAAATAGCGGTTCTTGATCGTACTAAAGAGCCTGGTTCGCAGGCTGAGCCTTTATGTTTAGATGTTATTGGGGCAATTCACCAGATGCGCAGTGAAGGAAGTACTTCTGTGGATCCTGTTGTGTTCGGGGGGCGTTATGGACTGGGTAGTTTTGAATTTACGCCTGCGATGGTGAAGGGAATTTTTAATTCTCTTGAGAATAAAACACTTAAGCATAATTTTACGGTGGGTATTAATGACGATGTCATGCATACTAGTATTAATTATGATCCTAGTTTTGTTATTCCTTCTGATGAGATTTATCAGGCGATTTTTTATGGTTTAGGTAGTGATGGAACTGTAAGTGCGAATAAGAATATGATGAAAATGATTGGGCAAAATACGAAGTTAAATGTTCAAGGTTATTTTAGTTATGAGGCCAAAAAAGCAGGTGCCATGACGATTTCTTTCTTACGAATTGCCAGTGGATCTGTGAATAGACCTTATTTAATTGAAAAGGCAGATTTTGTCGCTTGTCATAAATTTGGTTTTCTTACAACGTACGATGTTCTACGGAGTATTAAGGATGGGGGAGTGTTTTTGCTCGCAAGTCTTTATTCTCTTGAGGATGTATGGGGGAAATTGCCTCGTGAAGTTCAGGAAAAGATTATTGAGAAAAAACTACGTTTTTATATTGTGAATGCGCATTCACTTGCTAGGCGTGCGGATCTTTCAGGGAGAATCAATATAGTAATGCAGGTAGCTGCTTTAAAAATTAATAAATTTTTACCTAAGGAAGAGTTTTATAAGGAAATTAGCAATGCTATCCGTGCGAATTATGGACATAAAGGGGAAGATATTGTTCAAAAAAATCTGAAGCTTTTGGAGATGTCACTTTCTGCCTTGGAAGAGGTTCATTATCCACAAATTATTAGTAGTGAAGTTGCAATGCGTGATTTCTCAATGCCAAATGCTCCTAAGTTTGTTCAAGAAGTTACAGGAGTTCTTTTAGCAAATCGGGAGTTACTCCCTGTTTCCAAGATTCCATCTACAGGTGTTTGGCCCGTGGGGACAAGTCAATATGAAAAGCGTAATGTTGCTGAGATGATTCCGCAATGGGATGAAAAAGTTTGTATTAATTGTGGGATGTGTGCCATGGTTTGTCCTCACGCAGCGATTAGAGTTAAGGCATATAGTCCTGAGGAGGGCAGGGATGCACCTTCTGGTATGAAAAGTAAAGCAATTAGTAGGGGTCCTTTAGAAGGTAGTATGTTTACGGTTCAAGTTTCCCCTGAAGATTGTACTGGATGTGGTGCTTGTATTAATATTTGTCCTGTTAAACCGAAAAAGGCTTTGGGTTTTGTTGATAAATTGATTGTAGAAGAGCAAGAAAGCGAAAATTTTGCTTTCTTTAAGAATATTACTGGACGTGAAGATGTGGATAAAATGCCAGAAGGAGTTTTAAGTACGCAACTCAAAACTCCTTTATTGGAATTTTCGGGTGCCTGTTCGGGATGTGGAGAAACTCCTTATATTAAACTTTTGACGCAGATGTATGGAGATCATCTTCTTATTGCAAATGCTAGTGGTTGTTCTAGTGTTATAGGGGGTTATATGCCTACTACACCCTATACGACCCGTCGTGATGGGACCGGTCCTGCATGGAGTAATAGTCTTTTTGAAGATAATGCGGAGTTTGGACTAGGGATGCGTAAGGGTGTTGACCGTATTATGGAACATGCCAAGAGTGTGTTGAAGAAAATGTCAGCCAATTTACGTTTTCCGAGTTTTGTAAATTCTATTATAGAGAATCCTCAAAAGTCTTCCAAGGAAATTGAGGCACAAAGAAACTATGTGAAACTGTTAAAAGAATTTTTAAATAAACTTTCAGGAGATGCTGTACAGGGACTTTTGGCAGTAGCGGACTTTTTAGTAAAAAAATCTGTATGGGCCATTGGTGGCGATGGTTGGGCCTATGATATAGGTTATGGAGGGCTTGATCATGTTTTGGCAAGTGGAGAAAATGTCAAAATTCTTGTACTAGATACTGAAGTTTATAGTAATACTGGTGGACAATCAAGTAAGGCCACTCCGCTTGGAGCTCTTGCGAAATTTGCAAGTTGTGGTAAAGCCTTGATGAAAAAACCTCTTGCCATTTTACAAACTCTTTATGGATATATTTATGTTGCGCAGATTAGTATGGGTGCTAATATGTCTCAAACGATCCGTGCTTTTAGAGAAGCTGAGGAGTATCCAGGTCCTGCCGTTGTTGTTGCTTATAGTCACTGTATTAGTCATGGGATTGATATGGGGAAGGGCATGGATCACGGGAAACGAGCTGTAACTTGTGGGATATGGCCACTTTTTCGTTATAATCCATTGTTAAAAAAAGAGGGAAAAAATCCGCTTATTTTAGACAGTGGTGCGCCTAAGCTTGAGGTTTTGGAAGACTATCTCTATACGCAAAGTCGTTTTCAAGTAATTCGAGAAAAAAACCCAGAATTGGCTGAACGTTTTGTAAATGATCTTAAACGAGATATTATGGAGCAATATAAAGCACTCTCTTATCGGATTTCTGAGTAGGATTTTGCTTTAAAGCAATGCTCAGGGATTGACAGAAGGGATATTGATGGTATAGATTAACATCGTCGTTGAGTACGAGTTTTTTAGTAAACTTGTATAAGGCGATGTGACATGAGCAGGGATGGGGTAAAAGATAATATGGTCAAGTGAATAAGGGTCCATGGGGGATGCCTTGGAGCTATCTGGCGATGAAGGACGTGGCAAGCTGCGAAAAGTCTCGGGGAGGTGCAAGCAACCTTTGATCCGGGGGTGTCCGAATGGGGTAACCCGCTCATGAGAAGCATGAGTATCATGATTCTGAATAAAATAGGTTTTATGAGGCGATACGTAGGGAAGTGAACCATCTAAGTACCTACAGGAAAAGAAATCGAAGAGATTCCCTTAGTAGCGGCGAGCGAAAGGGGAATAGCCTAAACCGTAAAAGAGTGATAGATTTGCGTCGTTTCTTTTGCGGTGTTGTGAGTTACATGCGCACGTAGCGCAAACAGCGTGGATAAGTTACAAAATATTTCATTAGTTAAATGTATCTGGAAAGTGCAGTCAAAGAGAGTGATAACCTCGTAAACGAAAATGAAATATCTTATTGGCAAGTATACTCAAGTACGTTGGAGCACGTGAAACTCTGGCGGAATCTGGGGGGACCATCCTCTAAGGCTAAATACGGGATAGCTACCGATAGTGCACGAGTACTGTGAAGGAAGCGGTGAAAAGAACCCCGGGAGGGGAGTGAAATAGAAACTGAAACCATGGACCTACAAGCGGTCGGAGCCTGGGTAACCGGGTGACGGCGTGCCTTTTGTAGAATGAGCCTGCGAGTTATCATGTGAAGCAAGGTTAAGTCATAGAAGTGACGGAGCCGGAGGGAAACCGAGTCTGAATAGGGCGATTGTAGTTTCATGTGGTAGACCCGAAGCCGAGTGATCTACCTATGGTCAGGCTGAAGCTTGGGTAAGACCAAGTGGAGGGCCGAACCCTAGTCCGTTGAAAAGGGCAGGGATGAACTGTGGGTAGGGGTGAAAGGCTAATCAAACTCGGAGATAGCTGGTTCTCCTCGAAATATATTTAGGTATAGCCTCAGTTGTTTGAACTTTGGGGTAAAGCACTAATTAGGCTAGGGCTTCGAGAGAGGTACCAAACTTAGTGAAACTCTGAATACGAAGTTTTTAAGACTGGGAGTCAGACTACGGGCGATAAGGTTCGTGGTCGAAAGGGAAACAGCCCAGACCATCAGCTAAGGTCCCAAAATGTTGCTAAGTGGAGAAGGAAGTGCGACGGCCTAGACAGCCAGGAGGTTGGCTTAGAAGCAGCCATTCCTTAAAAGAGTGCGTAATAGCTCACTGGTCGAGTCGTTGTGCGCCGAAAATTTACCGGGGCTAAAGCAACATACCGAAGCTATGGACTTTCTAGTTTAGGCTAGGGAGTGGTAGAGGAGCATTCCTGAGGGTGATGAAGGTGAGGCGGCGAGCCTTGCTGGAGCTAAAGGAAGTGAGGATGCAGGCATGAGTAACGAAAAGGCAGGAGAGAACCCTGCCCGCCAAAAATGTAAGGTTTCCTGGGTGAAGGCAGTCTTCCCAGGGTGAGTCGGTCCCTAAGGCGAGGCTGAAAAGCGTAGTCGATGGGAAACAGGTTAATATTCCTGTACTTTTTAAAGATGCGATGGAATGACGCAGGAGGCGAATATCTGCCACTTATTGGATTGTGGTCCAAGTATCGAGTCGTTGATTCTTGTAGGGAAATCCGCAAGAAGAGATAAGATGTGATGGGGAGATAGGCTTAGGCCTAAGCGAAGAGATAAGAGTCAAGCTGCCAAGAAATAATTTCTAAGCTTAATCTTTAAAGAACCGTACCGTAAACCGACACAGGTACATAGGAAGAGTATTCTAAGGCGTACGAGAGAACTAGAGTTAAGGAACTCGGCAAAATACATACGTAACTTCGGGATAAGTATGACCATGGTAACATGGTGACACAAAAGAGGTTCGGGCGACTGTTTACCAAAAACATAGGTCTCTGCTAACTCGCAAGAGGAAGTATAGGGGCTGACGCCTGCCCGGTGCTGGAAGGTTAAGAGGATTGGTTAGTTCGCAAGGACGAAGCTAAGAATTGAAGCCCCAGTAAACGGCGGCCGTAACTATAACGGTCCTAAGGTAGCGAAATTCCTCGTCGGGTAATTTCCGACCCGCACGAATGGCGTAACGATCCGGACACTGTCTCGACTCTAGGCTCGGTGAAATTGCAGTATCGGTGAAGATGCCGATTACCCACAGTTAGACGAAAAGACCCCGTGAACCTTTACTGTAACCTGATATTGGAACTTGAGTACTAATGCGTAGTATAGGTGGGAGACTTTGAAGCAAAGCTTTTGGGCTTTGTGGAGTCATTAGTGAAATACCACCCTTTATTACTTAGGTTTCTAACCGATTCCATTGATCTGGAATTGAGACAGTGTCAGGCGGGCAGTTTGGCTGGGGCGGTCGCCTCCTAAAGAGTAACGGAGGCGCGCGAAGGTTACCTTATCCTGGTTGGAAATCAGGAGTAAAGTGCAAAGGCAGAAGGTAGCTTGACTGCGAGACGCAACAGGTCGAGCAGGTACGAAAGTAGGTCTTAGTGATCTGGCGGTAGCGAATGGAAGCGCCGTCACTTAACGGATAAAAGGTACTCCGGGGATAACAGGCTAATTTCTCCCAAGCGTCCATAGCGACGGAGAAGCTTGGCACCTCGATGTCGGCTCATCGCATCCTGGGGCTGTAGAAGGTCCCAAGGGTATGGCTGTTCGCCATTTAAAGCGGTACGTGAGCTGGGTTCAGAACGTCGCGAGACAGTTCGGTCCCTATCTGCTGTGGGCGTTGGATGTTTGAAGGGAGCTGCATCTAGTACGAGAGGACCGATGTGGACAAACCTCTGGTGTATCAGTTGTTCCGCCAGGAGCACAATGCTGAGTAGCTAAGTTTGGATGGGATAACCGCTGAAAGCATCTAAGTGGGAAACCCTCCCTAAGATGAGACATCCCTGAGGGTATAACCCTCCTGAAGAACCCGTGAAGAACACGCGGTTGATAGGCTGGTAGCGTAAGCACGGTAACGTGTTTAACTAACCAGTACTAATTGTTCGTGAGGCTTGACCATATTATCTTTTATCTCATTTTAAATTTCTTTATATAAGGTTCATCGCTTTCTATAAAGCATTGCTGGTGATTATAAAGAGAAGGGAAATACCCGTTCCCATTCCGAACACGGAAGTCAAGCCTTCTTTTGCCGATGATACTGCGTACGCGTGGGAAAGTAGGTTGTTGCCAGTTTTTTTTTGTATTTAATTAATACCTCGAGTTCGGGGTATTTTTTTATTAAAATACCTTGGGCGATGTAAAAATTTATGTATTATGCCTTGTAAAATTTTAGATTTAATAACTACATAATACTTATATTTAAAATGATATTTTATATCTGATTTTACTTTTAGTTAATTTTATGATTTCCCTGATCTTGGATCAGGTAATTATAGTGAGGGAAAGAGTTAAATTTAGGTTGCTATTTGTCTTTAACTGGAAATATTTGTGAATAAAAATTTATTTTAACGAGAATAGTAGATTATACAATATTTCCAGTGCCTGATTTTTGTGTAGAATATATATTTTTTTAGACTTTGTATATGATTGATGAATATTTTTTGCATGGGGGTGTGTTGTGGTCTATTATTTGTCTTTAACAGGAAATGTCAGTAGTTTTGTTGCAAAGTTGGGTGTTGAAATACCCTCACAAGATATTTCAGAATCTTCTCTTAAAATGGTGTCGGGTTCGGTTTTTATATCCCCTACGACGGGCTGTGGAGACCCTCCAGATGAAGCAATGGATTTTTTGCGAGAAAATTCTAAGAATATTAGTTTATTAGTAGGTTCAGGAGATACGAACTTTGGTGATTCATATTGTGGTGGTATAGATGTAATGAGTAAGGAATTTGGAATACCAGTACTTATGAAGTTTGAATTAGACGGCACTGACGAGGATGTTATTTTATTTAAAGATAAATATATGAGTTCTTCTGAGATCAGTAAGTAATTTAATCTTCTTAAGGAACTTATTAATTTAAATGATGCGTGTTTTGAATAAGATAAAGATCTTTGGATTTATGCTTTATTTTGGGTAGAATAGACTATATTTCGGTCCAATATAGGTCATGATCGCCGTAACGTCTATAGCTAACGGCCTCAAATGTGTGATCAGGGGTAATATCTGTAGAATTTTCAAGATCAGCGATAGTTCGTGCAACCCGTAAAATACTATGTCCTGCACGACTAGATAAATTTAGTTGGTTGATAGCCTGTAAGTAAGCTTTTTCAGTATTTGGGGATAACTTACAGAAGTCTTTGATATATTGTGGGGAAATGTGTGCATTATGACAAAATGGCAAGTGTTCAAATCGCTTGCTTTGGAGTTGCATAGCGGAGTTAATACGCTGATGAATTGATGCACTTTCTTCTTCCTCCTGATCGCCGAGGAGGAGTTCTGGTTTTACAGGTTTGATGGGTAATCTGATGTCAATTCGATCTAAAATAGCACTTCCGATTCGTCTCCAGTAGTGATTAATCTCTCTAGGACTGCATAAACAAATTTTATTGTTATGTCCAAGTGATCCGCAAGGACATACATTGGAAGCCATAATTAATTGAAAATTTGATGGGAACCACACACTTTTTCCAGCTCTAGCCAAAGTAATACGCTTACTTTCTAAAGGTTCTCGTAAACTTTGAAGAACTTCTTTTTTAAATTCGGGAGCCTCGTCGAGAAATAAAATTCCATTATGTGCAAGACTGATTTCACCAGGCATAACAATTTTTCCACCACCAACTATTCCTGCAGTACTTGAGGTATGATGAGGACAACGAAAAGGGGGTCGTGTAATAAGACCATTATTTAGAATACCTTTCACACTATAGATACGACTTGTTTCCAGACAAGCATTAGACTCAAGATTTGGAATAATTGAAGGAATAGCGTGACAGCATAAACTTTTCCCACAACCTGGAGGTCCAAAAATAAAGATATTATGACGTCCTGCAATGGCAATTTCTATGGCTCTTTTTAGGAAAGGTTGGCCTTTAACATCTTTCATATCAATTTCGGATAAGTACTCATCTGGATGATATTGATGATTCTTTATGGATAAGGAGTTTTTTACTACGGATGTATTAGAAAAGAGATTTTCGTATTTTTGATTTTGAGGTTGTTCTCCTTTGAGAAAACTTGTGAGGGAAAGTACAGCTTCATTTAAGGTTGAAACCAGCCAAAAACCTCCTGGTATAATGGCATTAGCTTCCTGATAATTTTCTAAAGGTACAATAACTGTGTCGACATCTTGATGATTAATAGTTGCTAAGGCGGACAAAACACTTGAAACTCCGCGTACTTTACCTGAAAGTTCAAGTTCACCAAAAACTAAAACTTTTCCTGTGTGGTGTGGGGCAGAAGAGGCATGAGGGATTTGACCACTCGTACGCAAAATGGCTAATGCGATGGCCAAGTCGAATCCAGTTCCTTCCTTTTTTATACCGGCTGGGGTGAGATTGATTAAGAGTCGATCGGAGGGGTATTCAAATTGACTATTTTTTATGGCCACACGTACCCGTTCTCGCGCTTCTTTGATTGCGTTGTCGGGTAGGCCGATAATTTCGGTTCCTGGAAGTCCACGACGTAAGTCAGTTTCTATAGTGACAAGACAACCCTCATAGCCACAGGCGGCAAAGACACAAAGAGTTATTTCATTATGAAGATTTTCAACAGTTGATGACATGATACAACTCTAACCTTTGCTGAGAGTAGAATACAAGATATAAATCTTAAGAGTTTGTATATCTTTTTGCAACTTCTTGTGCAGAGATGACAGGGGTTGTCAGTTGTTGATAGATCATATCAGCTATTCCGAGACCCCCATTGGAATTGCTAATTATTTTTGCATATTCTCCATTAAGGAGGTCATTATACATATCATTTTCCTGTTTTCCAAGCCCTTGCATGCTAGAATCTGAGGATTGAGTACTTTTTCGCATAAGATCAAGAATCATTTTGACAAATATGCCTTCAAGGTCGGCGCATTTATCTTTAATATCCTTTTTTTCTGGTTCTGACATTTTGGAGACATCAACTTCAGCTATGAGACCTAATCGCTCAGCTTTTTGTGTTAAAGACGAAACATTGTTTAGAATTGTTCTGGGAACCTTAGAAACATTATGTACCAACATACATAGCTGGATCGGCATGAAGTATGCCAAAGGTAAGAGAATTTATATCTTAAATAGATGATTTAAGCGCTGGGTATTACTTGCCCATTTGTGATCGACTTTGACTTGTAGATCAAGACGGATAGGGATTCTGAAAAGTTTTTTCAATCCTTTGAGAGAAGAGAAGCGAATATCTCTGATAATTTTTCCTTGTTTTCCTACTAATATTCCTTTTTGAGAATCACGCTCAACCATAATAAAGGCTCGAATCCATAATTGATTATCATGATTTTCCAAATCAGCAATTTGGATATAAATTGCATACGGAACTTCTTCTTTGGCACGAATAATTGCCTGTTCACGAATAATTTCACAAATTCGGAATTCAGGGTTTTGATCCGTGTAAACATCGTCGGGATAGATGGCAGCCTGTTTGGGTAACCGGTCAAATATTGCATTCTTAAGTTCATCTAATCCCGAACCTGTGACGATGGAAATGGCATGCACAGAGTAGTGAGGGTACTCAGGATAGTGTTGTTGAAAAAAGTGTGTGTAGATGTCTGGATAGGTTTTATCCAAGTCATTTTTATTGAGTACAAGCAGAGTAGGCTTTGTTGCAGCCTTATTCATAAATTGCGTGATAACTTCTTCTTCAGGGCCGGGTAGGCGGCTCAAATCAACCATATGTATTCTCAGGTCACAGTGTTTAAGAGCCTGAAGTGTTTGATATTGAAGTTTTGAATTAAGTTTTTGTGAACTGGTATGAAGTCCCGGCGTATCAAAAAAGATAATCTGACCTCGATTTTCGGTGTAGATTCCACGAATATTTTTCTGAGTTGTTTGAGGCAGCATAGAGACAATAGACGTTTTATGACCGACAATACGATTAACAAAACTACTTTTTCCTACAGAAGGACGCCCGACAATCGCGACGAAGCCACAAGACGTTTGATTACTAATAATAATAGATGTTAGAGTTGTGTGTAAAATTGGCTTATCCGAATCGGTCATAATATTTTGTTCTCCACGGCAGCAAGATGGTTATGAATAAAATCATACATGGCCTTGTGCCAACAGCTTCCTACGTGTTTACTATTTGTATAGCTTCTGAAGTCCAGAGAAGCGGCTGTTGTTTGTAAAATTTCTTTTAGTTCCAATGCTTGTTCTATATAAATTTTTGGGAATTCAAGAATTTTTTCGTCGCTTGTTTCTAAATCACCAATAGAAAAATAAATATGAGACAAATCCCAGTTATAATTTCGACAATAATCCGAAAATCGCTGTTTATCGAACCACATAGCAGGCGAAAGTATACCCAAATATTTAAAAGTTCCTTGAGGTGCCTGGGTTTGCGTATAGAGGCTTAGTGTTGCCCCTAGTGAACTTCCAGCAAGAGCACGGATGGAAGATGTTGAGTAAAGTTTTTCTGTGTAAGGTATGAGTTCTTGAAGTAAAAATTTGATATAATCTTGTGCATATCCCCCACAAATGACAGGTTTAGTAAGAAATTTTACCGATGGAAGAAAAGTTTCTAAATTATTAATTTTCCATGGATAATATAATGAGAAACGTGCACAAACATCCTTGGGACTTTCTGTGGCGACAACAATCCAATTTATGGATTCTCGATCGATAATAGAGTTAACATGCCAGTCATGAGTCGAATCATAGCGAAGGTCAAATACATTTTGGCCATCGTGCATATAGAGAACGTGATACTGAGTATCCGGTGTATAATTATCAGGCAAGGCTGTTATGGTCCGTATCGACCGATCTAGAGATGAGCTTCGGAAATTCTCGATAATAATTTTCACTAACTGTATTCTATATTATTCTTAATGTTCTGGTCAATATTCAAGGAATTTGTCGGGGATTCTTGACGTAGGGTTTATAAATAATATAAAATCAGGCGTTGCCGTTTCTATATTACGCATTGAGAGTTAAAATTTAACTTTTTTTCGTGATTAAACGGGTCTTTAAATATAGTATTAAGGATAAAATAAGTTCTAAGACAGTTGAGAGGAGTCTGAGGGTGGCAAGAAATTCTGTTGCGAAGGGGAAGATTGTACGTCGTTTGGGTGTAAATATTTATGGGAATAGTAAATATGATAGACTTCTCCGTCGTAAAAGCAATCCTCCTGGTGTTGAAAGAGGAAGAAAGAGTCGTGGAAAAAAAATTTCAGAATATGGAAAGCAACTTCTGGAGAAGCAGAAGTTGCGTTTTTCTTATGGTTTGTCTGAAAAGCAATTCGCATTAACATTTAAAAGGGCTAAAAAACTTACTGGTTTAACTGGTGATAATTTTATGAATCTTTTGGAAATGAGAATTGATAATGTGGTTTATCGTTGTGGTTTAACGATGACACGATCACAGTCCCGACAGATGGTAAGTCATGGGCATATTTATGTTAATGGACGCCGGGTTGATGTTCCTAGTTTTCATATGAGTGTTGGAAGTGTTCTTGAAGTGAAGCCGATGAGTGAGAAAAGTAAGAATCTGGCTCGCTGTGGTCTTTCAAAATGTCAAAATGGTGTTCCAGATTGGATTCATTTTGACCTTGATCAGCTTAAAGGTAAGATTGATCGTGCACCGGCTCGCAGTGATATTCCAAGTATTGCTAATGAACAAATGGTTGTTGAGTTTTATTCTAGGTAGATAGTGTATTTACTATTTGTGATCGCTACTGGAATCGAACCAGTGACTTTTACCGTGTGAAGGTAACACTCTACCGCTGAGTTAAGCGACCTGCAACTTGAATGCATTGGACAGGGTATTGATTTTTTCCCCTCGTGTCAAGACCTCAGTAGTTGTTAGTTTACATCGATAGTGCTACCTTCATATTTGAAATGGTATTTTTTTAGAATTTTAAGATATTTATCCTGCTTGCTCTCTTGTTATGCGATTTTCCACTATTATATGTTAAGTATTAGTGTTTTAACGGATTATGGGGGGGGGGGGCTTCGATTTTGGTGCATATATAGCTGGTGTCGGTCGACAATAGAAGAGGGGGTTTATATATGACCGTTGTGCGTAAGAGAATGAAGAAAAACGTAAAATACTATAGAAAATTACGTAACTTATCACAACAAGAGCTTGCTGATAAATGTTCTTGCTCTGTTAACTTCATATGTGAAATTGAAACGGGTCGAAAATTTCCTTCACCAGACACTATGGAGAAGTTGATACAATTTTTTGAGATCGGTCCTGAAGATCTGTTTAAGGAACAAAAAGCAGACATACCATTTTATGGATTAGAAATAAATGCAGAACATATGAGTAAGGTTATGATAAGTTATATTAATCAGTCGGTTATCAAATACGTAAATAGTTGGGAAAAACCGCAGGATTCACCCAATTAAAAGCACAATTCCTTTTTCACATGTAATGTTTTCGCTAATTAAAGAGTGATGATATTTTTTATCTAGATGGGTCGGGTTGTATTTTCCAGGTATAGTAGATCATCATCGGAAAGTCTCGGTGAAAGTTCTTTAAGAGTTTTTTGATGATAAGTATTGAGCCATGCAATTTCTTCTTCTGTAAGAAGCTCTTTGCGCAAGGGTCTTGTGTCTATAGGACATAGAGTTAAGTATTCGAATGCCAAAAAAGTTTCTTTACTACGTAATTTTTCAACAATAAGGTATATATTTTCAATTCTTACACCGTGTTTTTCCTCTTTGTAAATACCTGGTTCTATACTTATTAGCATACCAGGAACAAATTTTATCAAATTTGTTCCACTCAGAGATTGGGGACCCTCATGTATACATAGCATAGCACCTACGCCGTGACCAGTTCCATGTTTATAATTAATGGCATGAGACCACATAGTATGTCTTGCAATTCCATCGAGTTGTGCTCCTGTTGCTCCTGAAACAAATAAACTACTAGCTAAGGCGATATGCGTTTTTAATGTGAGGGTATAGTCTGTACATTCTTCTTCTGTAAGGTCGCCTGTAGGAAAAGTTCTTGTAATATCTGTAGTTGCTCCTAAAAATTGTCCGCCGGAGTCGAGAACGGTGAGCCCATTTTTGATAATTTTTGAGGATTTTTTGGAAGGAGCATAGTGAGCCATAGCTCCATTTTCTGCATGACCAACAATAGTACGAAAGCTCAGACTGCGAAATAGTGTTTCTTTTTTGCGTTCTGCTTCCACGATTTCAGTGATTTGAAATTCTGTAAGACCTTTTTCCCATGTTTGGCTAATAAGTCTTAGAGAGCGGACCATAGCAGATCCGTCTTGATGATGTGCTTCACGACTACTAGCAATTTCTGCAGGATGTTTGATGGCCTTTAGGTTAATCGTTAGGTCATCATCACTCATGGAAAGTTCATTATTACGTTCTAAAACGTGACAGATATGTGCATTAATATGTTTAGGAGAGAGATAAACAACTCCAAAAGTCATATGAGAGAAATGATCCTCAATTTCTGTATATTCTATAATGTGAACACTATTGCTTTTGAGGCTTTGCTTTGATTCAGACGTTAATGCATGTAATTGTACAAAGAGCGTTGCAGTTTTTTCCTCAAGGATAAAATAAGCATAGAAGACGGGTGTGTAGGGTATATCATTTCCCCTAAGATTACAAATCCAGGCTATACTTTCAAGAGAGGCCACAAGATAGGACTGAACATGTAATTCTCTCATTTTTTCACGTAAAGTTGCAAGTTTTTCTGCTGTTGTGTGACCTGTATATTCTTTTTTAAGAGGTTCAATCGAATTACAGGGAAATAAAGGACGATTTTTGAAACTGGAGTCAAGAAGATTACTAATATCACTTAGGTTAATTTTGTGAACTCCTAAACTTTTTTTTGTATCAAGGAACCATCTTAATGAAAAGAGATGACTGTCTACTCCAACAACTTGTCCTTTGCGTAAATTTTGACAAAGCCATTGGGTAATCGGAGCTTTCACAGAGTCGTAAATCATAAGCTCTATTTCAGTAGATTTCAGTTCTTTTTCAGCTTGAAGATGATAACGTTCATCGGTCCAAAGAACACTGCGGTCATTAAGGATAGTTAAAAGACCAGCTGAGCCTGTGAATCCTGAGAGATATTTTAAGAAAGAAAAGTATTCAGCAATATATTCACTTTGATGCCAATCTGATGAAGAAATTAGACAACAATCTAAACCATTACTCCTCATTATTGTTCTGATTGCCATGAGGCGTTCATTTATAGACATAAAACCTCCGGGTTAATGAAACCTTTTTTTAAGAAGATTTTTAAATATAAAAATTTGTAAAAAAAAGGTTTGAAAAAGACGCGAGAAAACTCGAACAAGTCCACCAATATATAGATGAGAAAACAAGAGACAACCATATTAAGTATAGAGAATAAATGGAGAAAAAATGGAAGAGAAGCAGGGGAAAGGGAGTAATAATAAAAAAAGCAATCCAAAGCTTCTAAAAAAATGTAACCCCTCCAAAGGATGCTAAGCTTAAAAAGCGCGAGATGGGAATCGAACCCATGACATCCACCTTGGCAAGGTGGAGCTCTACCGCTGAGCTACTCACGCACACTCGTCAGAAAGTTTACTTCTTTATTGAGGAGTAAATCAAGAGTAGTTGGAGATTTTAGTGAGAAATTAGATGATAGAAAAATATGGAAAAACCTGGATAAGAATAAATAATTTAACTTGCTTTTTTTCTAGAAACTTATTACTATCTGCATATTATGATAGAGGAACGACGTAACTTAAATTTAGGCCTTCCAGCCTTGTCAGGAAATCTTGCTTTTTCCATAGAGACTCTTGGTGAGGCGACTATAAACAGTCCATATTCTTATTCAAGTGCTTTTGGAGAGGGTCTAGCAAGTTTTGTTTCTGATACTGACAAGATATTGTTTGATACGCGTTATGATGTTTCTGTTTCGCGTGAACTCAACGGAGATTTTGCAGCTCCATCTAATCTTATGGAGAAGGCTGGTCCTCGTAAGAAGATTTATTTTGATCCTCATCGCGTTGTTGCAGGGATGTGTACTTGTGGTGGGTTATGTCCGGGCTTGAATGATGTGATTCGTTCTGTGGTGAGATCCTTGATGCTTGGTTATAAAGTACAAACAGTTTGGGGATTTCGTTATGGTTTTTTGGGGATGCTGAAGGATCCACTAAAGCCTCCAATGGAACTTCATCCTGAGAGAGTTGATGAGATTCACAAGTTTGGCGGAACGATTTTAGGTAGTGCTCGTGGTGGTGGTGAATCTGCTAATGAGATTGTTGATACTCTTGAGCGTTACAAGATAAATATGCTTTTTGTTATCGGAGGAGATGGCAGCCAAAAAGGGGGGTTAGGTATTGCAAAAGCCGCCCAAAAGCGTGGTTATGAGCTTTCTGTTGTGGGAATTCCTAAAACAATTGACAATGATTTACTTTTTGTCCAAAAAAGTTTTGGGTTTGAGACAGCTACGGCTAAGGCTCATGAGGCTGTTGTTGCAGCTCATACTGAGGCACAATGTGTTCCTAATGGGGTGGGTTTGGTAAAACTCATGGGTCGTCATTCTGGTTTTATTGCAGCTCATACTACTCTTGCTAGCCATGAAGTTAATTTTGTTCTTATTCCCGAGGTTCCGTTTAAACTTGATGGACCTACAGGTTTGTTCTCTTTACTAAAGGATAGGTTATATCGAAAGGGACATGCTGTTGTCATTGTTGCCGAGGGAGCAGGGCAGGACCTTATCGCTGAAGAACATGGTGAATATGATGAATTGGACGCTGGTGGTAATAAAAGATTTAGAGACATTGGTCCTTATCTAAAGGATAAAATGGTAGATTATTTTAAGTCTGTTTCGGTGTCGTCTTCAGTTCGTTATATAGATCCAAGTTATATTATCAGGGCGAGTGTACCTACTTCTAGTGACGCTCTTTATTGTGCTCGTTTAGGTGCTAGTGCTGTACATGCTGCCATGACAGGTCGTACTAAAGTTCTTGTTAGCTTTTGGAATGGATCTTTTACCCATGTTCCTATTGACTTAGTTACAAGTGGTAGAGGTAAATTGAATCCGGAGTCCAGCTTGTGGCGGGATGTGCTTGAAAGTACTTTACAGCCAGTGCGTATTGGGATTGATAAATAGTAATTTTTTCCTTATCTTAGATTTTAAATTTACTTTTTCTTCTTTTTTACTTCTTTAATTTTCTTAAGTGGCCAGTATATTAACTTAACATGTCCTCGTATAGAAGAAAGAGGGATTGTTCCAAATATTCTACTATCGTTAATTTGTTTTCTATTATCAGCTAGCACAAAAATTTCATTCTCTGCTAACTGAAATTTGGAAAAATCTGGGGAAAATAATGCTGAGATTTTCCATTTTTTATCATGCGTTTGTTTTTTTTTTTCATAAACAGGTTCTTGAATTTCATAGATTAAACTACTAGCTTCGAATTCTGTAACAAAGTGGGGAGAGTTTTTAGTTTTGATATATACTGTAGCATTTTCAATTTTAATCCAGTCTCCAGGAAGTCCTATAATACGTTTAAGGATACGACGTGATAACCCGGCATTTTGTTCTTTATATGCAACAAGGCTCATGCGTTGAAGAGTAATAAATCTAACTAAAGGTTCAAGTAATTTTGTAGACCAATGTAGTGAATGTATATCATTCTTTGGAGCTAGATCAAGTAATAGAATCTCCCCGCGTTTTGGTAATTTTTTATGACTTTGATGAACCCAATGATGTTTAGGCTGGATTAAGAAACAATCACCTTTGTCAATTTTAGGAGCCATACTCTCACTTTCTGTACGATAAGGACATAAAATAAAAGAAACGAAAGCCTGGTACAAACAAAGTAAAGAAAGAAAGAAAACAATATAAAAGCGTACAGTTCTAATAATGGTTTGCTTTTCTTGATAGCTACGAAGGTACCAGGGGATAGGCATATTATAGAACCTTTCCTATACGATTAAAAGGATAAAATCTCCATATCGAGTAGCCAAGAATTTGAGAGTTTCGTATAGTTCCGAAAAATCTTCCATCTCTGCTATTGTCTCGATTGTCACCCAGAGGTAAAAAGCTACCATGAGGTACATAATATCCTAAAGAAGATTGTAAATATTGCTTTTTAATATTGCGATTATAAGGCATGAGTTTATAGAGAGTTGTAAGATAATTATCCCAACTGGATTGTTCGCTGAGATCATAATAGGAGTTAGAAAGCTGAGAACTTTGTAAATTTGAGATCTGTTTTTTAAGTTTTCGATATTCAGAGGGAGGGTTTGTGTTGGAGGGATAGGCACTGATATTGAGAGCAGCTTGATAAGCACGATAGACAGACATTATGCGATTGTATTCTTTTTTGTCTTGAGAAATCATGCGTTGGATAGGATAAGAGAGGGATGTTATGTTCTGAAATTCGTATTCATTGTAAAATTCTTGCATCCCTTCAGGTCGAATATACAGGTTTCCATCGCGAAAAATGATATAGTCTCCTCCAGACCCCACGGATCTTTTGACGAGCAGCTGGGCTAATGACTCTTGTCCTCCTAAATCTATCATTGCAAATGATAGCATATAGACAAGACGGTGTACAATTTGAAAAATGGGACTACTGGAGATTAATTCAGGATTACTAAAGATAACAACTTCGCCCCTTTTAGGAATTTTAAGAGGAGGAAGCTTTTTTACTCCTGGAAGTAATTCGGGACCCACAAGTAGTTTGTTTACAAAGACACGGTCTGCCACGACCAGGGTTGGAACCATAGATTCAGAAGGGATCATATAGGCCTGTAGAAGATATTGATTAATTAAAAAAACCCATACAGCGGCCCAAAAAAAGGCAAGGATCCAATCAATAATTTTTGCGACATATTTCCCTAAAATTTTGGTTTTACGGTTTTGAGCTTGAAGTGCTTTTTTCTCGGATTTTTTTTGAAAAGTAAGATACTTTTCAATGAGACTAACGCATGTATAGCAGAAAAGAAAAAAGAAAGATTTTTCCAAGTTTTTTTGTTTTCTCAACATTTTTTCATTTTACCAGATACGGATAGGATCACTCAAGAGGGAATACTACATAAAAATGTTAAAAAATGAAATTATTTAGAGGCGGTTTTTGTATACTGTATAAGTTGAAATATAGACCAAATAAAAAGTCCAGCAGATAATGAGACTGTTCCAATGAGTGCGAATCCATAATTATTGGATGTGATTTTTGTATTTCTAGCTTCTAGGATATTTCCTCGCTTTTGTAAGTGATTAGAACGATCTGAGAAATCATTATAAAAACTGTACATAGCAATAGGAAGGATTAAGCTAGCAGCAAAGAGCCCAAATGAGGTATAAAAAAGGTTTTGGGATTTTTTGAGTTTTTTCTTTAAATTCTCCATATCATAATCCTTATGGATAAGGGTAAAAAAGAGATTTCCTGTCTGCGTAACTGTTGCATATGTTGTACGATATTCGGGATGGTTAATATGGAGAATTTGATTTTTGCTTGCAGTGATAGTGAGAGGTGTTTTTCCTATATAGAACCCATCTAAAAAAACTTGAGCTCCCTGAGGATTTGAATCAATAAAACGGGTATTATTGGGGAGGATAAGAGGTGTAAATTTAAGAGTAAGATTTTCATAAGGGTTGAGATTAAGTATTTGTGTTTCATCTTCATGCCCGGGTGTTTTAATTTTAAGTTCATAGGATCCAGGTCTTAAAGTTTCTAGAACTTTGTGATTTTTAACTTCTTTATCTCCAATGTAGTACTTACTAGTACTGATATTGCTTTTGAGGGTTAAACTGCTCCATGGACGGTTCAAGATAACTGTACGTATTTTTAGCATAGCAAGATCAACGATTTTAAATATATCATTTTCACTAAAAGTTTGTTGCATAATAAGAACTTTTTCATTGGTATTCACATTGAGGGCATAGTACTCGAGGGAGTAAACTCCAGGGCGAAGTAAAGAAGATTTTCCATAGATCCACAGCGATGTTTCTGGATGAATAAAGAGTAAATTTTCAGTAAAAATTTTGTTCATATTTGTATGTTGGATGGAAAGAGAGTCGACTATTTTGATTTTTGATTTATTTTCAAGATGTGTAAGTTGTCTTTTAATTTTTTTTAGTTTAAGAAAAATTTCATATTTTTTGCCAGTTTTTTTACTTCGTTGCCGTAGTTGCATTTGTGCAAGATCTTCTTGAAGAGTTTCGAATTGTGTGAGTAGTTTGTTTTTAAGTGTTATACATTTGTGATCCAGGAGAGCATCCCACTCTTCTGTAGATATGTAATGTTTATCAAGTGCAGAAATCTGTGATTGAATAAGTTCATTCCAACGTTTTCCAAATTGAGTAGGACCTTCAATGTCTGTGTAAACAATGTTATATTTTTCGGGAGCCGTGATTTTGTTTTCATCTGTATTAGCAAAAACATGTATATGTGGGATTGTCAGAAGAATGATAAAAAAGAGAATTTTTTGTGTAGGGCATAGTTGTTTCATAATAGTTTTTCTTGTTGTTCTGCAGCGTTTTTTTCCCATGAAAAACGTAAATATGCATCGATAAAGGGTTGAATTTTTCCGTCCATAACATCGTCGACGGCTGATGTTTGCATTTTTGTACGTTGATCTTTTACCATAGTGTAGGGCTGAAAGACATAGGAGCGGATTTGACTTCCGAAGCCTATGTTGTGTTTTACGGATGCAACTTTAGCTCTTTCAGTATCTCTAACATTTTTGTAATGCTCATAGAGACGTCCTTTTAACATGCTCATGGCAATATCACGATTCTGATGTTGGCTTCTTTCATTTTGACATTGTACAACGATTCCCGTTTCTAAGTGTGTCATACGTACGGCAGAGCTTGTTTTGTTGACTTTTTGACCTCCTGCTCCACTGGCACGATAGATGTCGACCCGAAGATCTTCGGGCCTAATATCTATTGTAATGGTGTCATCAAGAATCGGAGTGACATATACAGAAGCAAAGCTGGTATGTCTTCGGCCCCCCGAATCAAAGGGTGAAATACGTACAAGACGATGAATACCGGTTTCTCCTTTGAGGAATCCATAAGCATAAGTGCCTTTAAAAGCCATTGTCAAAGACTTAATACCACTATCTTCGGACTGTTCATCGACAATTTCCAAGTTAAATGATTTGTCTTCAGCATAACGCATATACATACGCGAAAGCATTCTGGCCCAATCACAGGCTTCTGTTCCCCCTGCTCCTGCATGGATGGTCACATAACAATCGAAGGGATCCGACTCATCCGATAGGACTTGGATTGTTGTTAATTCTTGAAATTGCTTTTCAAGGTTTTTTAAAGTTTGGCTAATTTCAGATTCTAGTGTTTCATCAGAGGACTCATAGGCTAATTCGTAGAATTCCTGTAATTCACTACTATCTTTGATAAGTTTTTCCCAGGGTTCATAAATCGACTTCAGGCGTTTAATCTTTGTTAAAGTTTTTTCAGCATGTTCACGGTTATTCCAAAAATCTGTATCGCATGCTTTTTGTTCAAGAGTAAGAACTGCATGACGGAGATCATCAGAGTCAAAGTTCTGATAGTGATCAAGAATTTTCTTATGCAGTGCATTGATGGGCTGTTTACAGTCTATAAGTGACATAGTAGCTTTCCGAGGTTCCTCCATGTAAAAACAAGCATATTTTAGGCAAGAAAGACTCAAATATCAAGTTTTCTTTAGAGATATTTGTAATATTTAATTTTTATGTATAGATTCATCGTATTAAGGCATTTGATACTTTTTAAGTCTGTGTTTAGGTCTTAGCTAATCAGATTGTGCTTAATAAAGATAAAAAGATTAGAAAGAGAGATTTCCTGATTGAGAAAGTGTTTTATATAGTACACTAATACAGCCTTATTCATTATTTTATACGGGTTATGTACTGAGGTATTGTTTTAAAAAATTGAGCAATAGTTATTATGGGATAGTAGTATCATTGATTAATATGTGGATGTGTTCGGCATGAGAGGTAAAATTTTGATTAACGGTAATATATGTGTGAAAAGTATTGATCTGCTTAAATATCTTAAAGGATCTTTAATTGTTTCTTGTCAAGCTCTTCCTGATGAACCCCTACATGGTGCGCATATCATGGCTAAAATGGCTTTAGCGGCTAAGATGGGAGGAGCAAAGGGAATTCGTGCCAATGGTTCTTCCGATATTCTTGCTATTAAGAGAGAAGTTGATCTTCCTATTATTGGTATTATTAAGGTTATTTATCCCGATTCCAATGTGTATATCACTCCTACGATTAAGGAGATTGAAATTCTTATACAGGGTGATGTAGCTATGATAGCGTGTGATGCTACGAATCGATCTCGACCAGGAGGTCAAGATTTGAAAGATTTTATAAACAAAGTTCGCAAATATGTTAAAAATCAACTTCTTATAGCCGATATCTCTTCTGTAGAAGAGGCAAAAATAGCTGAGATCTTAGGTTTTGATCTTATTGCAACAACTTTATATGGGTATACAGAGACTACACAGGGTTGTCGGGCATCAGAAGGAGGATTTCAATTTTTGAGAAATGTTATTAACACTGTGAAAATTCCTGTTATAGCTGAGGGTATGATTGATACTCCAGAGCAAGCTAGACGTGTTCTCGATTTAGGGGCGCATGCTGTTGTTGTCGGGTCGGCCATTACAAGGCCTCAGTTAATAACAAGGAAATTTTTTGATGCTCTACAGTAATTTTGTGATATTGTGCAGTAGTATATGAACAAAGAAGGGTTAAATTGTTGATCCTATAATTTTTTGTAAGTGAGTGGAGGATTGTATGGGTGGTAAATATTTTGAATTTTTACAGAGAGTAGGTCGGGCTTTTATGCTTCCCGTTTCTATTTTACCGATAGCAGGAGTCTTACTAGGTTTTGGTGCTTCTTTTTCTTCACCAGAATTAATTAAGAGCTACAATTTTACTTGGCTTGACACTGGTATGCCATTGAGTTACTTCTTTTTGCTGTTAAAAGAATTGGGAGGAGTAGTTTTTGCTAACTTGCCAGTTATTTTTGCAGTTGGAGTTGCAATAGGTCTTGCGAATGTTAATAAAGATTGTGCGGCTTTGGCTGCTCTTTTGGGATTTTTAGTTTTTCATGTCGTAATTAATGGGGTTTTGTCTTGGCAGGGCATAACGCCGGAAACAACAACGGTTGCTCACTATATTGAACAAGGATTTTCCAAGGTAGATGCTCAGGCGAAGCAAGCGATGTACGACAGCCCTTTGGGAATTTTTAGTTTACAAACGGGTGTTCTGGGTGGTATGCTGTGTGGACTTTTAGCTGCACTATTAACTAATAAATTTTCACTCATTGTTTTAACTCCTATGTTCTCCTTTTTTAATGGCACACGCTTTGTTCCTATTATGACTTTGCTCACTTTCCCTCTTTTAGGATGTTTGTTTCCTCTTTTTTGGCCTTACGTTTTTGGGGGTATGGTTAAAGTTGGGAAGCTGTTTGCTAGTCCAGAAGGTGCAGAAGCCACACGAACTATCTCTGGTGAAATTAGAGGAAGTATTAGCTCATTTTTTTATGGGTTTACACTGAGACTGATTAATGTTGCTGGACTACACCATGCTATTTATCCTCTTTTTTGGTACACACCTTTGGGTGGAACAGCTATAATTCAGGGAGAATTTATCGAGGGAGCTCAAAGAGTTTTCTTTGCACAGCTTGCAGACCCCTCTACGACACATTTTTCTCGTGAGGCAACAAAGACGATGTCGGGAGGTTTTTTTTCCGATGATGCATGGCCTTCCGGGAGCGGCTCTTGCGATGTATCATTGTGCAACCCCTGAAAATCGAAAAAAAGTTAAAGGGCTTTATCTTTCTGCTGCATTAACCTCATTTATGACAGGTATTACCGAGCCACTTGAGTTTAGCTTCCTTTTTGTGGCATTTCCACTTTATCTTATCCATGCAATTTTTGAAGGAATTGGATATACGATTTGTTATCTACTTAATATTACTATTGGAATAACCTTTGCTCGTGGATTTATTGACTTTGCATTTTTTGGAATTTTGCAGGGACATGCAAAAACAAATTACTTGTACGTTCCTCTGATTGGAAGTCTTTATGCAGTCGTTTATTATTTCCTATTTAAATATCTTATTCTGAAATTTAATTGGAAGACTCCTGGTCGTGAAGGAACAATGAATAAGCTTTATACCCGCAGTGATTATGATGACGCAAAGAAGACTGGAACTTCTGACGCTAAATTGGCTGTGGCTCAAGAGAGAGAAGAAATTGTTAAGGGAATTATGGATGCCCTTGGCGGAAGGGATAATATTGCTGGTGTTGATGCTTGTATTACACGGCTACGTATTACTGTAAAGGATGAAACCCTTGTTAAGGATAAAGATTATTGGATGACGACTTTAGGAGCTCAGGGCTTGGTTGTTAGAGGTACGGGTGTTCAGATTATTTATGGGGCTAATGCGGAAGTTTACAAAAATCTTATACGCCAAATGTATGGTTTTTAGTTATACAAAAGTTTTTTAAGATCTTCACGGTGAAGATATAATGTCTGGTATTATACTATTAAATTAGTACCAGCATTGAAGGAGTTATGAGTCAAATAAATATGCCTATGGAAATTCGTTGAGACAGTATACGAGAGTCAGAAAAGTGTATTAAAACTTCCTGGTGATATGTTCTGATCTGAAGTTTAAGATGGTTTAATTTACAAATAGAAAAGACGTAATCATTCTTATCATCTATGCGATCATAAGAATGATCACGTCTTTTTTTATCGTTATGACATTATGTTTCGTACAGACAAATATTCAGGTTGACGTTTATTATTTACTTTATGAGACTTGGATGATAAGTTTGAGAAAATTTCGTATACACGTCGGATTATGCTTCTGTTGTAGAGGCATAATCCGACGTGTTTAACCCATTGAAATTACTTGCGATAAATAAAACTATCGTGTACTCATTATAATTAAACGTAAAGACATTTTGGAAAGGTGTTTATAATTAAGTGTCTACTAAAATATATAGTTCGTGAGATGAATCAGTATGGAATCCTTTATCATCGTAAACAAATTGGTATTGTATAGTAAAATCATTAGGATAAACAATAAAAGATTCTTTTATTGTTTGTGATGTTTAAATTCTGAAAGACATGATGAGCTGTTTTTCTCTGTCTTTTTTTGAGCTTCATTTTTATTAGTATACATAATTAAACTTTGGCCAGGAATATTAATCATATGGCAACATGAAAATTCTATAGGTCCAAATATGGGATGAGAATGCCACTTAATATTTTCTTGTAAATCTGAGCTTGGCGGGGTCGTCGATATGTCAAAAATTAATAAATTTTTGAATGCTTAGAAAGTTTTTCGAAGTTTTGCTCAGCGTAAGAATTTGCTGAGCAAAACTTCCATCTGAACGAATAAAATACCGTACTAAGGGTGAATAGGTCCTATAATAAGATTCTCGTGAACTTTTAATAAGCTGGTTGTGAGGGTTGTTAAAAAACTTTGTATTCTGAAATCCATCGTAGTATGGTATAAATTGACCCAATTTTTTATATATAAGATAGAATTCCAATTCGTAATATGTGATAAATTTCTTTTCTATAACATGTTCTTTTTTGATACACTAATTTGCCATATTTCTCTCTCATAAAAATTGTATTGCCATATTTCCTTCTTCTAACGATAAAATTTGATGATAGGATTTTAATCCAATAAATTTACTTATTATTTGTCAAAAGAGTGAGAAGTCCAGGGTAATCGGGGGCCTCAATATAGCTATAATTAATATTCATTTTTTTTCAATATCCCCTGTTTTTTGATTTATAACATCCGTAGAAAAATTTACTTGATTATTATCAAAAAACTCGAGATACCCTTGATAACGTATAGGAGCGCCATGATTTCTAAGAATGCCTTGTTCTTGGTCGAGCTCTAACTCTGTATCTAGTATATTATTGCGAGAATTATAAATAAGAGGGTTGCTGTCACCTCTAAAAATTTCCCATTTGGTTTTTTGTAATTTTTTTATAGTCTCTTGAATTTAATATTTTTTCTCAATCATTTTATCAAGGGTTTGTTTGGTTTGGATTACATTTTTTTGTTTCTGTGACAGGTAAGAACGTTCAAAAAAACGATAGAATCTCCCAAAAAATAAAACAACTTACGCTGATTTCTTTTAAACAACATAATAAGTTTCCTCCTTAACTAAGGTTAGTGATTAGAGTAAGTCAAAAAGTTAATAAAAAAGTCAAGTTGTTTCTCATAAAATGTAAACAAATTTTATGAGACTATGGACACTATTAATTGTAAAATGGAGTTATTCTTTTCAGAATGCAAGAATTTACTTTAGAATAATATAACTTGATTTATCCTTAGCTTCCAATTCAGCGTGGCAAGACTTAAAAAAGCAAATCTGATGCTTCTCAATGCATTTTATATTTTAGAAAGTGGCTATAAATAAGATAATGTCCTTCATTTTTTTGGAAATTTGTTTACAATTTTATACTTTACAAAAAAAATTGCTTCTTAGAGACTTTCTAATAAGATTTTGAATCGTTTATTTGAAATCTTACAGAAAAATAATATGATCAGAGTACAGATTAAAAAGTGCAAGAAACTTGAACCTTTATTCCGTAAAATAAAAGAAGTTCGATGTATATTTTTCTTTTTTTAAACAACTCGATATTATATGCAAAACTTTGTTTTAATTTTGTACTCATAATAACCACGAATTAGTATTCACAATCCCTGGATAGAGACTTTACATAACAAAAAATTCTTTAACAATTTTTGTCGTTGTTTGAATGTCAAAAAGTTTACCAAGGGTTTGAATATTTTGAGCATTGAAGATAGTGCCTGTAACTTTTATATGGATTTCTTGAACTTTATTACATGTGATAGTAATAATAAGAGGGTTTTCGGGGTTTTTTCCGGTTAGAATAGAAAATTGACCTATTTTTTCACTGTTACTTTTATGTGAAATCCATGGGTAATTACTATTAATAATTAAAAGATCCTTATGATTTTTTATTTCAATATCATAAAAGTTTATGTTTTGAGAGTGCATAATTTTTATTTCAAGAATATTTCTATTCTCAAGATTGTAAATACGTGTGGCAATATCAAGATTGTTTTGTGTTTGAGTTTCAATTATAGTTTTTTTAGCTGCATTCCTGATAGGGTAAACTTTCTGCTTCCAAAGAAGGTTAAAACTACCTATTTTTTGGGGACTTTCTAATAAGATTTTTGTGTAGGAAAGATTGAGATTTTCAATAATAGAGATCTCCAGAGGCTGACTATTCTTTGATAATTTGAGGATCAGTAGAGCAAAAATTGGTATGCTTATTATCCATAAAAAGAGGACTATAGAGACTATTTGTTTTAGTCTAAGGTTATGATGATTCGCATTTTTTTTACCTAATTCTTTAAATGCATAAAAGAGTGGTGCTATGAGAAAAGTGAGAAAAATATTGGTTAGAATATTGTTAAACAAAAAAAATTGTTGCGTACTGTTGTTATAAGAATCTGTAAAAAGATAAAATAAGTTAAGTATTAGCAAAATGGGTGATAAATATATAAAGAATGTTCTCGCAATTTTTACAGTGATAAAAGAAGCTGTAGACAGACATAAAATCATCCAGAGAATTGGATAGCTTGCAAAGATTTTTATCATTAGCAAAACAAAAAATGCTATGAGTGCTCCTATGAGTGATACATTCAAATCCAGACCTGATTTATAAAGCCTCGACTCTGGGATAAAAATTGTAGATAGGAAAATAGTAATTATAAAAGTTCCAATAATTTTGTATATAAAAAATAAGAGAGGTTGTTGTTTACATAATTCTGTATTTCCTATTAGAAGTAAAAATGAAAGTATTATGAGTCCTGAAAGAAAATTGGTAATGAAGATAAATGAGAGGAACAGAGTGATATTTTTTAAATATTTAGGAATGTTTTTTAGCAATTTTGGTATAAATTGAAGTCGGCTATATAAGATGGTAAGCGCAATGATAAAAAGTATTAACAAAGTTATAATATAAATTTTTTCACTTATCAGAAGTGTTGCAATTACGCTATATTGCGATGGATCAAGATTACGTAATTGAAAGTCATTACTATTAAGTAAGAGATGCCATTCGCTAAAAGCATTTGTTAAATTTTTAGACCATGTATAAAGATCAGTGTTATTGAAAGAATTTTTTGCACTGTTTTGTTTGTGAGGTAGATACCTTGTAAGTGTTCTCTTTCATAGAGAGATAAGATGCTCGTTTTTTTTGGAGATTCATATAGTGTATCGATGGCAAGGGAAAAATGTGGATAAAAAGGTTTGAGATGAGCATTTTTCAGAATCTTTTTGGCTTCTTTAATTCCCCAAAGATGCGGCATTTTTTCGTTTAAAGAAAAAAGTTTAATATGTTGAGATGGATGTGTGATATCAAGATAAAAAAAGAGAGTTTTTGGTGACGAATTGTATGTATATAATAGGGATTTACTACCCATTGGATAAAAAGGTGCATCTCCATATTCAGCACCCAAAAACACAAATCTAGCACTTATTTGAAGGAACTTTTGTCTTTTTGCAAGTTCTTTGATAAGCAAGAGCATGGGGTAAAACATTGTATTTGTTTGGTTGAGGGGAATAAGATAAAGGATTTCGTTTTTTGTTAATCCCTTTATAAAAAATTCAATATTTTTAGATCGAGAAAACGCATCTTCTGTAATTGGATTAAGAGAAGTTACTTTAATTTTTAGGTTCATAATTTTTGCAAATTGAGCGAGAAATATTATTGTTTTTTCTTCATTGAGAGTTCCTTCTTCTCTTGGTACAAGTTTTTCAAGTTGTAAAAATAAGTTATTAAATTCGTTGTTTTCCTGCGATTGGGAAAAAATAAAGCAAGGGAAAAAGAATGTTATAAGAAAAAAGATTATTTGTACCATAAAAATACCATGATAAGCAGCTTAGATCATAGATTGTACTATTTGAGCATTATTATAGCTAATAGTACATAATTTTTTTTCTTATCTTTTGGAATTTACTCATATTTTTCGATGAATAAGAATATTTTTCTCGAGATATGAAGCATTTTATACGGGTTCTACACTATTTTTGAGAATACTTTTTTAAGTAAAATCATGTAGAGTTCCTAGAAGTTCATTAGTATTGTTTGCATCGTAAATAAGTGTCGATTGTGTATTGATATGAAGTGTACAAGTTTTATTAATTAAGTCTTTATCAGAATGATGTGAGTGAAAAAAAACAATTTTTATTGTTATGGCGTATTGAGTGAGTATCGCTGAGAAAAGATAGAAATAACCATAATCAATTCTATGAATAATTTGTGCCTCTAATGTGAACTCATTATTGGAATGCTGTTCAAGATAGATATTTTCAGAACGAAACATTAAAATCATTTTTTTGTGGTCAAGGTTGTCAGGTAGGTGATTCAGGGATATGAGTGGATAATCAATAGATTGCAGATACAAGGTCATTTTTTTACTTATCACAGGGAGCATATTAATGGGAAGCGCACGAAAAATATTTGCAACAAAAAGTGTTTTGGGTTGTTTATAAAGACTATTAGGTGTTCCAATTTGTGTAATAACTCCAGAATTCAAGACTGCCACACGTGAGCCTAAAAGCATGGCTTCATGATGATTATGAGTTACATAAATTGCAGAAAAGTTGAGTTTCTGATGAAGATTTTTAAGTTTTTGACATAAGTTTTCGCGAAGAGAAATGTCCAGATGTGCAAAAGGTTCATCAAAAAGATAAAGTTGTGATTGTTTGACTAGAGATTTTGCAATGCTTACACGTTGTTGTTGCCCTCCTGAAAGTTGGTGTGGTTTATGTTTCCATAAGTCTTGAATGTCAAGTAAATCGGAAATAGAGATAATACGTTCTTTCATTGTTTTTTTATTGATTTTTTGAATTTTTAAGGGGTATGCCAAATTATCCCAAACAGTCATATG
Source organism: Chaenocephalus aceratus (assembly GCA_023974075.1). NCBI lineage: Eukaryota > Metazoa > Chordata > Actinopteri > Perciformes > Channichthyidae > Chaenocephalus > Chaenocephalus aceratus. The sequence continues at coordinate 110,522 of JAMFTG010000040.1, read as the reverse complement.
AGGGTAGAGCAGCCCATTTTGAAAAACAAGAGAAAGCTCTCTTTTGTTTGGACTGAAGTTTGTAATATTTTTGTTTTCTTTGATAATTATCCCAGTATCAGGTTTTTCAAGTCCGGCAATAAGGTGTAATAATGTTGATTTTCCAGATCCTGATGGACCTAGTAGTACTAATAATTCGCTACTTTCTATGTCTAAATCGATATGACGTAGGACAGGTAATATTTTACTATTTTGAATAGTATAATTTTTAGAAATCCCACGAAGACTCAAAAACACATTTTTCATAAATATGCTACGTAGTGTATTTTAAAGCTTAGCAGAGAAGAAAGATTCAAACAATAGTAGACTGAGTTTATAAAATCCGTGTAATAACCTACCTTAAGCAGAACCAGATAATTGTGTTTTAAGAATTTGTATTGTTTTGTCTATAAATCGGTAGTAGGAAATCGGCACTTTGTTGTGTTTAAATGTAAAAACAATTCCGAGAATTTTTATCGACTGATCCTGCCAGGTAGCAGTTTGTAAAAATCCGGGAATTTCAATAGAATAGCTAATATTTTTAAAACGTAGAATAAGAACTCCCTGGTTTTCAATTGTAGGTTCAGCACTGTTAAGATGTATGGAAAAACTTGCACCATAGCTTGACAAGGTATGTAAGTAACATCGGAATTTTTTCTCTCCTAATTCACAGATTACTTGGTCAAAATCTAAGCCATGAAAATTTCCTTCTTGAGGAATTACAGTTAAAAAATTTGGAGAAGTATCGAGAAATTTTTTAACATTTTGAGTAGTTTTCCATACCAATTCTATCATGGTTTGGTATTCAGTTGGCGGCGGTTGATGGAGGATAATAGTATTAATATAGCACTTTTTATCAGTTTCATATGGCAATACTTCAACACAATTGCCTGGAATATTAAGAGTAGGCTTCTTGATATCTGCAAAAGCTAGATGTACACTGACAATAGCATTAAATTTTTCTAAAACATCTGTAAGAAATCCACTTATGGGGGTAATAACTTGGATCTTTTTAAGATTAGCAGACTCAATAACAGCTACAAATCTATATGGACCACAAGCGAGCATGATATTTCTCGGTGCAAGTCCAAGGCAAATGAGAACGTCTTTTGTAAAGGGAATAAGATCACCGAATTCCAGCACAGTTTACCTCATTGCCCGCCTTTTTTTATCAAAATCTTCTTAGAATCTAATTTAACATTTAAATCTTTAACGGGTCAATATCAAGACAATAAAAAACCTGACTTTAGATTATATGAAGTTTATGAAAAAAATAAAATTTAGTATGATAAAATATATTTCTAACTTGTCGAAAGCAAAGAATTTTGTGTAGAATACGAACTATGTCTAATGAGTATAGTGCTGGTAGTATTCAAGTTCTCAAGGGTTTGGAAGCAGTTCGTGTCAGACCCGGAATGTATATTGGAAGTACGGGTATTTCCGGACTTCATCATCTTGTTTACGAAGTGGTTGATAATGCTGTTGACGAAGCTCTTGCAGGTTATTGCACAGAAATTTTTGTTTGTCTTGAGCCCAATGATGTGATTTCTGTTAAGGATAATGGACGTGGTATACCTGTGGATTTTCATCCCGGAGAAGGTATTAGTGCTCTTGATGTTGTTATGACCCGTCTTCATGCTGGTGGAAAATTTGATAAAGGATCGTATGCAGTTTCTGGTGGATTGCACGGGGTCGGAGTTTCAGTTGTTAATGCATTGTCAGAATGGTTAAAGGTGATTGTTTGGCGTGAAGGCTATGGATATTTTCAAGAATATCAACGAGGAGTTCCGGGTAAGGATGTTAAAAAAGGGGCTGCTACCACGGAAACGGGAACTTTAGTAAGGTTTAAAGCGGATCCAGAAATTTTCACGGAAACGACATGTTATAATTTTGATATTTTGGTAGCTCGTTTACGAGAGTTAGCTTTTCTAAACAAGGGAATTAGAATTGTTATTCAGGATCAACGCGAAGGTAAGGAACAGGAGCGGGATTTTTACTTTAGAGACGGTGTTAAGGGTTTTGTTACGTATTTGAATAGTACCAAAAATACTTTGCATCCTGAACCTGTTTACATAGAAGAAGAACGTTCAGGATGTCACCTGGAATTGAGTCTTCAGTATAATGATGGTTATGTTGAGCTAATATATACCTTTGCAAATAGTATTAACACGCGTGAAGGAGGAACCCATCTTGTGGGTTTTAAAAGTGCGCTTACACGAGTGATTAATGACTTCGCAAAGGATTCTCGTCATACGAAGAAGTTATCTGATCCTCTTTCTGGAGAGGATGTGCGAGAGGGTTTAACAGCCGTTGTCTCAGTAAAGATACCTAATCCGCAATTTGAGGGGCAAACAAAACAAAAACTGAGTAATGGCGAGATTAAGGGCATGGTTGAGAGTATTGTTCATGAAAAATTAAAAGAGTACTTTGAGATAAACCCAAAGATTGTTGATATTATTCTCGAAAAGGTTGTTGCTTCTGCCTATATTCGTCTAGCAGCTAGAAAAGCTCGTGATCTTGCACGACGTAAAAGTGTTTTAGGCGGAGGGGGGTTGCCAGATAAACTTGCTGATTGTTCGGACCGTGATCCAGCGAATTGTGAGGTTTTTATTGTAGAGGGTGACTCAGCAGGTGGTAGTGCGAAAGAGGGACGTGATCGTAAAACACAGGCAATTTTACCTCTTTGGGGAAAAATGCTTAATGTTGAGAAAACCCGTTTAGATAAGGTTTTAGATAATGAAAAGCTTTTGCCAGTGATTTTGGCATTGGGAACTGGGGTTGGAGATGGGTTTGATCTTACAAAATTGCGTTATCATAAAGTTATAATTATGGCCGATGCTGACGTGGATGGAAGTCATATTCGTACGTTGTTGCTCACATTTCTTTTTCGTTATATGTTTAAATTGCTAGAGGCTGGGCATGTATATTTAGCAGTACCGCCACTATACAAAATTACAAAGGGAAAACATGAATTTTATGCATATACAGAATCAGAAAAACTTTTAGTGATTGAGCAGGAAAACATTGACTTGGGCAAGGATGAAATCCAGCGTTATAAAGGACTTGGTGAAATGAATAGTGAAGAGCTTGGTATGACGACGATGGATCGCAGCAAGAGAACTCTTAAGCGTGTTACGATGGATGATGCTGTAGAAGCGGATTTAGTTTTTAGTATGTTAATGGGGGATCAAGTTCCCCCTCGTAGAAAATTTATTGAGGAAAATGCGGCTTACGTTACTAATTTGGACGTTTAAGACTTAGTTTTTTGATTAAGTAAAATTTGCAGTTGTGTTTATTGATTCTCAGATTAGATGTAGATTGTTTCTGTGTGATTTTGGTAAAATGAGAATCAAATATTTGGGTTAAGAATAGGGTGTCATGAAGAAGTTGATCATCATACTTGGGTTCTCTTTGATGAGTATTTTCTATTTTATTTTTCCGTATTATATTCCAAGGGATAGCTTTTTTTCGATAAACAGGAAAATAATTTTTGATAAAGATAGTCTTTTTGATGAGATGCCGCCTGTTCAGATCTATCCTTTTAGGATAGAAGAAAAGCTTGCATATTTTGATGAGAATCTTAAACTTTTTAGTTTAATTGAGACTAATGATCGTATAAGTACTGATAAATCATACTATGCTAGATATAATGATTTGTCTTCAGGATTCATAATTTATGGAGCTGATGGCCAGAAGATAGTCAAAATTAATGATGATGGGTTACCTTTTCTTAAAGGTGGTCGTATATTTTCAGTTTATCATATTGGCGGTGTAATCAGGAATTTTAATTTTGCTGGGAAGCTATTATGGAGCTATAATATAGGATCTTATATTACATCGCTGTATTCAAATCGTGATTTTACTATTATTGGTGGTAGCAGTGGTTATGTTAGTATTTTGGATCGACAAGGCAAGTTGGTTTTTGAGTATAGACCTGCTGGGAGTGAGACTGAGATTATTTATGGTTCAGTGATTTCTGAGAATGCAGGTTATTTTGCGATTATTAGTGGACTGAATCCGCAAAGGTTTTTGTTATTTAAAAAGGGAAATAGTAGTTATATCCCCATTTATCAATACGAATTTAAGAATCAGTTTTTTAGACCAAAACCAATGCGTATTAAATTTTCGAAAAATAACGACTTTGTCATTTATGAAGAACCGGGATTTCTTAATGGCTATGATATTAGTAAACATAGGGCATTTCAACTTCCCATTATTGGGAAATTGAAAGATTTTGATATTGATGTACTTGGTAAATATATGTCTTTTGTTTTAGAAAATAAGGGTAAGTATGAACTTAATATTTTGAATTATCGTTATCTTTTCCCTTTGGTAAAAATTATGATTTATGCTGAAGCTGTTGTTATTAAATGGCTTCCTCAATCTTTAGTTTTTGGTGTTGATAATGAGATGCTTTCATTGTCTTATCATGAAAAATGAGTTTTATGGCAATGTGTAAGCTACGGTTAATAATTTTTTGTTTTTTAGGACTTTCATCTCTTTATGGGTATCAATGGCCCAGTGAAAAAGTAAGTGTAGTACGTCATTTTGGGCAGAGTTATAAGGGATCATTAAATTGTAGTCTTGATTTAGATGGTAATTTTGAAGAAGTTTATCCTGTTAATGATGGGAGGATTCTTTTTAGTCATTCTCAGGATGATGAAAATTTTCCAACACGTTCTTTGTATACTGTTTTAATCGCTCAAAATGATGGAATACACGTTATTTATGCAGGGTTGGATAGTTTTAATATTCAGATTGGTCAAAAGGTTCAGAGTCAATATTTACTAGGGCTTAGAACACCTGGAAAAACTTTGTCGATAGGTTTCTATGATTCTCGTGTTTTTCAGTATGCCAATCCGCTTCTTTTTCTTCCTAAGGTAAAGCCAAATTTTTATCAGAGTATAGTTTTGGAAGGATTGTATCTTAAAAATACCAAGGGTATATCTTATAATGTAATATATAATATTCTGGTACCTGCAGATACTTATGAAGTGTATGTGAAGGTAGCTGAGATTATTGATGGAGTAAGATTAGGCCCTTATCAAGTTGAGCTTGATTTTATGGGGGATATTATTGCTCGTGTTTCTTTTGATGCACTTACAGCTTCAAAGGGTCAAGGTATTCTTAGGGGTCAAAAAATCTATTTTGAGAAAGAATTGTATGATGAAATAGGTAATTTATTTTTAGGGAAACTTCATATTTTTCCAGGACAGTCTTTTATAACACTGAGATTTGGTTCTGTTAATGGACTAAGGCGTCAAAAGACAATTAGAATCATCTCTCATTAGAGGCATAAGTTTATTTATAGATTTTGTATTGATTGGTGATTTACTATGAATAAGAGTTGAGTTTTGGAGAGGAGAGAAGCTTTGTCAAGGAGTTTAAGGTTGTTGGAACTCCTTGATATTATAGAGGTGAGTATCTAGATTTTTTTTATTACAATAAATATATATTTGAAAGCAATTGACAACGAAATTCAAATGTTAAAATGGCTATGTTGTGACTTGTAAGAAAGTATGGATTCGATAAAAGAATATTGCACTTTTGTATAAATTTCACGGATGAGAAACAGTGTTTTTTGTAGATTTTTTTTACTTAAGAACAACTTGAGATAAGGCTGTGCATATTTTTTCGATGTATAGTACGTTTTACAGTAGCTTCTTCTTTGTGAGCGTATGGGTTATAACGTTCGACCTGTGGATTCGTCTATGGGTAAGTAATTTTTGTGAGGTAATGTTCCAATTATTCTTCAAATAAATACGACCAAAGATATTTATTTAAAGATTTATGAACGGAGTACGATTTTTGATTAAAATCATATAAAATTTTTACAAGGTGCCTTTAGAATAATATTAAGAAAAACTTCCATTGTAATTAGTTTAATCTTTTATTTATGTAGCTGAGTATAAACCAAGTTATAAGTGTGATCAACATGCCATAAAAATCTGTAATTTGTATTTTTCGGTTGCGACGATTTCCATAATATTGAAATAAAAATAGCTACGTTACGTATTTTTAAACGGTTTTATTTCTGCTTTATAGTTCCTTTCATATTAGGAAAACTATTGTACTGAAAGTAACGATGGTCTAAATAATAGTGTTAATTTTGAAATTATATTTTACAGAGTATACAAGCAGTTATCAAGAGCAAAGTAGAGTATGCTCACGAAAGACTATGAGTGTTCTTCTTTTCAATACTGATATCCATGCCGGAATAGGGATATTTTGGGTCATGGTTGGGTTATTCTCACAGAGTCTCCTTTTCTTGAATAGAGTGAGAATTGTATTCTCCTACAAAATGGAAATACTTACTTGTATTGCTTAACGAGTTTTCTACCTTGTTTTGGTGCTTCCACATGTTGTATAAATTCTGTTTCAATATGGAGTAAGGACTGATAATAAGATTAGGCTATGACATTCTAGAAGTTATATAAGTACCTATTAAAATGCTAGTAGAAAAAGAAAGTTCTTCTGATTCTTGGCTATGTTATAACCACCTAAAATTAAATTATACCGAAGATGGGACTTGAACCCATACGAGATTTCTCTCAGTAGATTTTGAGTCTACCGTGTCTGCCATTCCACCACTTCGGCAAGCAAAATCGAACAGAATATTTACATAGATTAATTATTTTGTCAAGATGCCTGGATGCGAAAGAAAATCATTATAAAAATTGTATTATAGGTATTGTCTTACAAAGAGTTCTTTAAATAGTGTCGTTAAATTATTTACTCCAAAATTTGATGCGTTTTATTCTGTGCAGCGGGAAGAAAAGATGCACAATATTTTGTATCATGCATTTCAATATTGCGCTGCGCTATTTTGTTGAGATATACAAATGTATTTTCTATCTTATACCGATATTTATAGAGGTTTTTCTTTTATTGCACTGGTTGATTTGATTCTTTTTTACTAAAATGATACCCTACATACCTTTGAAACTTATCGGGTTTAGTAGTAAATTATGTATCATAATTCCGACCGGTGAGAAGATTTTTTGCTATTATCTTATTCAATAATGGATCAGAATTTTGAGAATCCTGATAGGATCCCCCTCCTCGTATTGATACGGATTTAATTGGCATACCAGGCGCGAATTCACCACGGCCAGATATATGTATTTTGGTATTTTTTTTCCCTGTTGTAAGAGCTATCTTCTGATTTCCGCCTTTTCTACTGAGATATCATTAATAGAAGTTATATTCAATAATTTATTGCATAATGGCACTATAACTCGCCACAGATAAAATCAACATTGTGTATTCTTCCAATCAGTATTAATCAGTTGGAAAATCGAGCCATGGATGATCTGTTCGCAGTATTCAGAATACAGTATTGACAAATAAAGAATTAATTGCTGTAGGTTTTGTAACTTTTTCTTTAATACTAGGTAACAATGTGACCTTAAAAGATCCTATACTTTAGCTGAAATATGATGTTTGTTGATATGAAAACAAAGTCTCTCCTTTTTTTAAAAACAAAGGAGAGGATAAAATTAAATAATTTGACGAGCCTATCTAGGTAAAAGTTTATTTTATCCTAAATTTCGAGACTTTTATTGTGAAAGATTTTCTTTTTCGTTAGGAATAGGCTTGGTGGATTTGCATTGTGGATATCCTGTACAGGCTAGAAAAGGTCCCCGTCGTCCTGTTCTTACCGCCATAATTTGACCACATTTTTCACAATTTTGTTCAGTAACTTTTGGTAAGATAATGGGCTCTCCCTTACTATTTGCAGAAATGGTTGCTTTACAGTTTGGGTATTGAGAACAACCGTAGAAATTGCGATTAAATTTATTTTTTTTCAAAAGCATGGGGCTATTACAAGAGGAACATGCTATAGTTTTTTGTGTTGGGTCATCGGTTTGAGCATCTCCTTGTTGGCCAGGCATGGGCATAATCCCTTTACATGCTGGATATTTACTGCAGCCAAGAAAGGCTCCTGACTTGCTATAACGTATTACAAGGGAAGAATCACAGATAGGACATTTTTCTTCATTTTCCCAGGCTTTTCCTTTAAGGGGCTCAGCATTCTCCATGGCATGATCGAGTCCTTCTTTAAAGGGATGGTAAAAATTGTCTAAAATCTCAACAAGGTTGTTTTTGCCTTCTTCAATGTTGTCCAAATAATTTTCCATGCTTGCTGTAAATTTATAATCGACAATGTTATGAAAATATTGTTCAATCATATTATTGACAGCTATTCCAAGTGCTGTGGCATAAAATGCTCGCGCCTTTTGTACGACATATCCACGTTCAAGAATGGTTTGAATAATGGGTGCATAAGTTGAGGGTCTGCCTATACCTTCTTTTTCTAAGGATTTTACTAAACTGGCTTCTGTGTAGCGTGAAGGGGGACGCGTAAAATGTTGGAGAGGCATCCATCGTACATTTTCAAGTTCTTTGACTTTTGTGAGATCAGGGAGGTACTGTTCGCCTTTAACTTCTCCTTCTTCAGATCCTCTGCGATCTAGGAGTAAAAATCCATCAAAAAGAAGGACGCGTCCTTTGGCTTCAAATTTTGCTTGTCCTATAAGTAAGCGTACTGTAGTATTTAAAAATCGTGCACTAGGCATTTGACTTTGTACAAAACGGCGCCAGATAAGGTCATAGAGATTCCACTCATCCTGAGACAAGGTATTTTTTAAGTCTTCAGGTTTAAGATGTACGGAGACAGGACGAATAGCTTCGTGAGCCTCTTGTGCATTTTTATTACTACTTTTGTAGATGTGGGGTTTTTCAGGAAGATAATTTTTACCAAATTGCTTATCGATATATGTCCTAACTTCTTCGATGGAGGAGGAATCTACATTTATGGAGTCTGTACGCATATAAGTGATGAGACCTGTTGCAATTCCATCAATTTCTACTCCTTCATAGAGACGCTGTGCAATACGCATGGTTTTTGATGTTCCAAATCTCAAGAGAATATTGGCCGCTTGTTGCAGAGTACTGGTAATGAAAGGGGCATAGGGATGTGATTGTGCTTCTTTTGTATCGATTTCATTAATAAGAAAGAGTTGCCCTTGGAGGTCTGCAAGAATTTGGTCAACAGAATTTTGTGATTGTGCATCTGCATGTCCAAGTTCAAAACGTTTATCCTTCCAATGTGTCATTTGCGCCTGAAAGACTTCATCGCCGGATTTGTTTTTGAGATCAACATCGATAGACCAATACTCTTGGCTTTGGAACTTAGAAATTTCTTTTTCCCTTTCACTAATCATTCTGACGGTGGGACTTTGTACGCGTCCTGCAGAAAGATTTTTTGCAACCTTCTTCCACAAAAATGGAGAGAGATTAAAGCCGACAATACGATCGAGGGCACGTCGGGCTTGTTGAGCATTAACCAGATTCATATTGATAGGTCGTGCATTCTTAATAGCCTCAAGAATCGTTTTTTTTGTGACTGATTGGTAGGTAATGCGTTTTGCTTTAGAATCTGATAATCCAAGCGTTTCTTTGAGATGCCATGCAATTGCTTCACCTTCGCGATCGAGGTCTGGGGCAAGATACACCTCGGATGCAGCTTGGCTAGCTTTTTTAAGCTCTTTAATTTTGTCTTCTTTACCCTTGATAATTTCATAGGTCATCTTGTAATTATTCTCGATATCGATACCCATGCTGTTTTTGCCTCGGCCGGACTTAACTAGGTCACGCAAATGTCCAAGGGTGGAGAGAGCCAGAAAGCTTTCACCTAAAAACTTTTGAATAATTTTTGCTTTATGAGGACTTTCTACAATAATAAGTTTTTGGATGATTTGACTGTAGACATTTTTACCTTACCAATTTTTTAGAGTGATCTTATCATATACGCTTGGAGTGGGGATTCGTCAAGCATTTTAGTATAATTATTAGGATAGATTTTTTTATTTTTATATGAAAGATTACTTTTGTTGTTTGGTCGTAAACTTTTTTATGTACTACAGTTATCACTGGTAAAAAACTCCCTGTCTTTTTTCTTTTCTATTTTTTTTAGGGAAAAATAAAGTTTTAATATTTCTCTTTTTAGAGAGTGTCGTTAAAGTATTTTACTACAAAGATCAATGCATCTTAATTTACACAGCGGCAAGAAAATATAACAATGTATTATTTATTCTAAATGACAATATGTAATGGTTTTTTTGATAAAATATATCCAATAATTGTCTCATATAATCTGATTCTGGAACTGATAAGATTTGTGTCGTGAATGCTTCCAATTATTATAATCAGGTGGGAAAGTAAGTCATGGAACACCTGTTCGCAGTATATAGGAATACAGCTTTGATAAATAAACGATTATCCTTTGCAGGTCTTTCAAATTGTGCTGTGATGCCAGAAAAATGTGTTTTTTAAAGATCTCATACTTTATTTGAAATATTATGTAATGAGTTTTTAACTCTAAAATTATCTTTTTTATTTTACAAAATAGTACTATTTCTATTAGGATTATTGAATAATGTTTCTTAAGAAATGTTATAGTCACATTTGATATGTTTCTGATAGTATAAAAATATTAGTACAAATCATTACTCTTGTGCTACAATGAGGAAATATGAAGGCAAAAAATTTCGAGGTCAAAGTAACTAAAATCGAAGACTTGACTTCAAACATGAAAGAGATTACCACAAAGTGTAAATCTCACTGTCCTGACTTTAAAGCAGGTCAGTTTATGTTAATTAATGTACCTGCGCGTCCCAATTCTACAATCACAACTCCAAAGGCTTATAGCATCGCCTCATCGCCAGATGATAAAGGTATTTTTCAATTTCTGGTTGGAAATCCTCAGAGTGGATCTGCAACAGCATATTTTTATCAACACCTCAAGGTTCAAGACGCCTTAACTATGAATGGACCTTGGGGAAATTTTTACTTAAGAGGAGGTAATAAGCCTGCTCTTATTATCGCAGGTGGTTCAGGAATGGCTCCTATACGTTCCATGCTACTTGATATCAAAAATCATCCTAATTCAAAGCCCATATATTTCTTTTTTGGAGCCAACAGTGAATATGATATGTTCTACCTCAAGGAATTACAACAGCTTGAAAAAGATATACTATCATTGCAATTCTATCCCTGTGTACAGAAAGCTACAAACACATGGACTGGTTATAAAGGTAGTGTTATAGATATTGTTAAAAGTGAGCTTTCCGAGGATATTATTAAAAATAGTCAAGTTTATCTCTGTGGACGTCCTGGAATGGTTGATGTAGCTTTAGAGTTTTTTTCTGAATATGGTCTAGATAAACATGATATCTTTTATGATAAATCTGGTTAACCCACCTGCCAATTTAACTTTCTTTTTTATTTTTTTAGGAATAATACTAAACGAAGACATTTCTTACTCTAATCAATCCTTTGAACAAAAGGATCGTTCGCAGTTCTTTTATAAAGAGAGTACTTATACTCCAATCTTTTATGACAATGATTTGAATGTTTTATGGCATAAAGAGTTGGAAAAAAGTCTGAATCAATTACCCCCTTAAAACAAAAACAAAGATTCTACAAAAGAAGGAAATTTTTCTAAAACTTTTGGAAGAATGGAGAGAACAACCTGCACATATTTCGAGATTCGTTGACAAGACACATCTTTTATCCGAATTTTTTTATCCCAAATGATCTTGTTGTGCTCACACCATCCAAAGAACTTTGTATTTATCGTCATAAACTCAAAATCAGTGCCTTTATCGTTAATAGTCTCAACCATATGATTAAAGACGCCGCAAAAGATAATGTAACACTCTGTATAGCAAGTGCCTATCGTAATTATAATTATCAAAAATATCTCCATGCCCAATGGATTAAAAAATTAGGATTCACAATTGCTAAAAAACTCTCGGCTCCAGCCGGATCAAGTCAACATCAACTTGGAAGCGTCATCGATTTTTATCCTGTTAACACAAACTTTACAAACTCGCAATCCGATCTCTGGCTCAAAAAACACGCCCACAATTACGGATTTTCTCTTTCTTTTCCTCAAAATGATGAACACATCACTGGTTATCTGCACGAAAGTTGGCATTATCGCTATATTGGTATTGCAGGATGTACATTACAAAATACTTTTTTTCAAGGTTCACAAACGCGATTTCTGCAATGGTCAGCTAAATTAAGTTCTATCCTTATGATTAACTCATTAAAATGAGTTAATCATAAGGATAGAACTTAATTTGAATATATTTGTCCTTTTTTTGATATTTTCGTGGTGGAAAGCGTGTGGACGATTGTTATACTATCAGTAGAATTATTGATAGTATAACAATGGAATTTAAGGGATTCAAAAAACTATTACAAAATCTATTTACCAGAGTGATGGCACTGAGTTTAAACAAAGTTGGAGAATAAATATTCAAGGAGTAAGACAATATAGCCCAATCCAGCTTTAAAGCTTTCAGTACATATACAAGTAAAAGCCTTTTTTTTGGAAAACAAGTACAGAGAAATCAGTGTATAAGCAAAATGTAGGAATAGGAAGTTTTTCTGTGTACTTAAAAAGATTGGAAGAGGCTTTTCAAGTACAACTGAAAACGTTTTCGGCTCTATCTGGATGTACTGGAAGTCAAGGTCTATACATGCGTTTGATAGCATCTAAATTTAGTCGAAAATCTGATGGCACTGTGAACCCAACGATATACAATGAAAAAACTGCAAGGCTCGTTTGTTTTAACAAGTAAACGAGCAAATATTATTGTGAAAAGAAAGGGCAAAAAACTCGATCGATTGAGGGTACTAAAAAAATATTAATCGAGTAAAATCCTATCAATGCTACAGAAAAGCTATACAAAAAAAATTTAAAGAAGGGAAAATCTTAGAGACTTTTGAGAAAATCTGGAATAACTAGGACAGAGCTTATACAAAAAACATAAAGATTTGAACATTTTGTATCCCAAATAATTTCCTTCAAAGACAATACATACATTTTTATTATTTTGATATGATATTTATCAGTAAACTACACGTAAATAGTCAAGATCTTAGAAAAGAATGGGGAAGATTAGGAGTATTGCAGGAAGTCATCACAAAATCTAGAAGAATGGATATGAACAGATAACAGTACCCAGTACATGGTAAAAAAAGACCTCAAGCTAGATATAGAAAGAGGTATTCTTAAAAAATTCGGGTTAATCAGATCTTGGAAAGATATTACAGGGCACGTTGTTACATTCCCAGATGTTTCGGGTGTGTATTTACACAGGGTGACGACAAGAAGCATTGCTTTCCATGGAAACAGAAGCTTTAAATTGTCATTTTGATGGTAGTTTAGAAGAAAATATCAGAGGTTCTCTGCCTATTAACCGTAGCCACGAAGGACTTTTTCATACCCGTAAGTATGAGGACAGCTAATAAAGAGATGTTTTAGTGGAACTCTACGCTACCAAGTGCTACAAACTTTTTTTATATAATATGTGCCTTGAGTGTTTAAATAGTATTTAAAGCTAATTTGACCAGATCAGCACTATACTCACGCTTTTTGAGACTTCCTAAATTACATTCTAGAAAATACATGGAGGCATGCAAAACGGATGGTAAATTTATTTTTTTCAATAATATCGTTAATATATTCTTTATTGTCCAAAACGGTAAAATTGGGTTGCTCAATAGAACTTATCAGTTCTTTAGCTTTGCTTTGAATGTTTAATGATGTAATACTTATCTCGTTTTTTTGATTCATCACAGATTTATTGCAATGAGTATCGGTATCAGTCATATGATAATATTCTTGATTTGGTATGAGATTTGCTTCTATAGATTGTAATTATTTAGCCTTTTTTTTAACTTCTAACGCTTGTTTTTTTAGTTTTTCTAACACTTCTGGAGAGTTTTTTATGCTAAAAATATGTCTTTTAGAAAACTTTGTCTTGTTTGTCCAATCTTGGATTGGACAAACAAGAGAAAGTTTTTTGTTGTCATAACAATAGAATTTTTCGTAATTTTTTTTAAACTATAGTAAATATTCGTTACTATGACATTATAGGGATATGATTTTATGTATAGGAAATCTTTAACGTTTTTAATTCATCTTTTTCATTTTAAAGTTGCTAACTGTTCTGAAAAAAAACAATATTGTGACAAATATTGTTTTAATAAAATGCAATTGTTCTAGGGCGTGCTCACGTTAATTAACAATATAATGAGTACAAAGTGAATAAAGGTTTTGAACATGATGTCGAGTTTGTCGAATCTGCAAAATATACGCCTAACCCCTTTTAATTTTCGAAATAATCGTTCAATTTTATTTCGTTTTTCTATTATAGTTCCAAGGGTTTAAACGGTTGAATTTTTGATGGATAACGGGGTTAAAACCCAGATTAATACCTATTTTTGATGTGTTTTCGTCTTCATAAGAACGATCCATAACAAGGGGTATGCCCTTTAATTTTTCGTCAAAATTTTCTAAATTAGATAACAAAATACATCCTTCTCCTGCGTCATTTTTATTTCCGGCTGAGAGGCTAAATTTAAGGCATTTCGATCATTTTGGGTAAGAAAATAAATTTTTGTTGTCCATCCACCACGCGATTTTCCGATGGATTGCGGGTCGTTTTTTTTAATGCACCAGTTCCGTCAGGATGGACTTTTATAAAAGTACTATCCAATCCGAGACATTCGACTTTGATATGGATCATGTTATTTTTTTGTAAAATTTTAAATAAACGATCCCACCCCTTATTCTTCTCCCAGCGCCATTTCCATGCGATTTTCTACAATATATAAAATTGCGTTAATTAAGGTGAAATTTGATATTTTGACATTTCCACGCTGAACAGGAAGATAAGGTTGAATTATATTATACTGTTCTAAACTTAAACTTTTCATTTATAAAGTATAACACAATTTTATAATTAATAGCGTGAACACGCCCTAGGTGTAAGGTTTCAAAGTGTGATGTACGAAAAAAGTATAGTTTGAGCTTGAAAGAAAAGGAGAAATTATGGGACAAATATTACACAGCTGCGCCAGAACGACGAAGGAGATTCGTTTGCAAATACAGCGGAGTAAAGAAAGCATAACAGAGTTATCAAAATATTTTCATTTGAATAGAAATACTGTTCGAAAATGGAAAAATAGGGATTATACGGATGATGCAACAATGGGTCCTAAAAATCCACATTCTACGTGTAAGGTTTCAAAGTGTGATGTACGAAAAAAGTATAGTTTGAGCTTGAAAGAAAAGGAGAAATTATGGGACAAATATTACACAGCTGCGCCAGAACGACGAAGGAGATTCGTTTGCAAATACAGCGGAGTAAAGAAAGCATAACAGAGTTATCAAAATATTTTCATTTGAATAGAAATACTGTTCGAAAATGGAAAAATAGGGATTATACGGATGACGCAACAATGGGTCCTAAAAATCCACATTCTACGGTATTAACTATTAAAGAAGAGCAAATGATTGTAAGGTTTCGTAAAAGTACTTTATTGCCTTTGGATGAATGTTTGTATGCACTTGTGAAAATCATACCAAAACTTACGCGTTCATCTTTATATCGTTGTTTGAAACGTCATAGTGTTAATCGTTTACAAAGTTTAGATAATAATCAAGATAAACCTGAAAAGAAGGTATTCAAGACGTATTCACCTGGTTATTTTCATATTGATATTACAGAAATTGCTACACAAGAAGGTAAATCACAGCTTTTTGTAGCTATTGATCGTAGCACTAAACTGACTTATGCTCAATCTTATAATAACAAGGAAAAATCCACTGCCAAAGAGTTTTTACTAGGGCCTGTTCACGCTATTAATTATGAAATTGTGTTATACTTTATAAATGAAAAGTTTAAGTTTAGAACAATATAAAATAATTCATCCTTATCTTCCTGTTCAGCGTGGAAATGTCAAAATATCAAATTTTACCTTGATTAACGCAATTTTATATATTGTAGAAAATGGCTGTAAATGGCGCTGTTTGCCCAAAGAATTTGGGAATTGGCATACAATTTACATGCGAATAAGTCGTTGGGCGAAGAATAAGGTTTTGGATCGTTTATTTGAAATTTTACAAAAAAATAACATGATCCATATCAAAGTCGAATGTCTCGGATTGGATAGTACTTTTATCAAAGTCCATCCTGACGGCACTGGTGCATTAAAAAAAACGGCCCGCAATCCATCGGAAAATCGCGTGGTGGATGGACAACAAAAATTCATTTGGTTGCCCAAAATGATCGAAATGCCTTAAATTTTAGCCTCTCAGCGGGAAATAAAAATGACGCGGGAGAAGGTTGTATTTTGTTATCTCATTTACAAAATTTTGACGGAAAATTAAAGGGAATACCCCTTGTTATGGATCGTGCTTATGAAGACGAAAAAACACGAAAAATAGCTATTAATCTGGGTTTTAAGCCAGTTGTCCCTCCAAAATCAAACCGTTTAAACCCTTGGAAGTATAATAGAAAAACCTATAAAAAACGAAATGAAATTGAACGATTATTTCGAAGATTAAAAGGATTTAGGCGTATATTTTGCAGATTCGACAAACTCGATATCATGTTCAAACCTTTATTAACTTTGTACTCATTATATTATTAATTAGCGTGAACACGCCCTAGAACTCATAGCTTTTGTTCCTTATAAAATCCACACTATTCTTACTGATAATGGAATCCAGTTTACTAATCGAAATCAGGATAAATATGCTTTCATGCATATTTTTGATCGTGTCTGTTTACAACATAATATTGAACATCGTCTAACCAAGGTTAATCATCCTTGGACTAATGGACAGGTGGAAAGAATGAACAGAATTATCAAAGAAGCAACTGTTAAATGTTATCATTATATATCTCATCAACAGTTTTAAAGAACATTGTAATCTCTTTCTGAATGCTTACAATTTTGCTAAACGTTTGAAAACTCTCAATGGTTTAACTCCCTATGAAAAAATTGTTCATTTTTTCAAGATGGATCCACAATGTTTTATCAAAAATCCCAGATACCTTACTCTGAAACCTAACATCTACGGTATTAACTATTAAAGAAGAGCAAATGATTGTAAGGTTTCGTAAAAGTACTTTATTGCCTTTGGATGAATGTTTGTATGCACTTGTGAAAATCATACCAAAACTTACGCGTTCATCTTTATATCGTTGTTTGAAACGTCATAGTATTAATCGTTTACAAAGTTTAGATGATGATCAAGATAAACCTGAAAAGAAGGTATTCAAGACGTATTCACCTGGTTATTTTCATATTGATATTACAGAAATTGCTACACAAGAAGGTAAATCACAGCTTTTTGTAGCTATTGATCGTAGCATTAAACTGACTTATGCTCAATCTTATAATAACAAGGAAAAATCCACTGCCAAAGAGTTTTTACTAGGGCGTGTTCACGCTATTAATTATAAAAATTGTGTTATACTTTATAAATGAAAAGTTTAAGTTTAGAACAGTATAATATAATTCATCCTTATCTTCCTGTTCAGCGTGGAAATGTCAAAATATCAAATTTTACCTTGATTAACGCAATTTACTATATTGTAGAAAATGGCTGTAAATGGCGCTGTTTACCCAAGGAATTTGGGAATTGGCATACAATTTACATGCGAATAAGTCGTTGGGCGAAGAATAAGGTTTTGGATCGTTTATTTGAAGTCTTGCAAAAAAATAACATGATCCATATCAAAGCAAAGACTCTCGAACTTGGATAGTACTTTTATAAAAGTACATCCTGACGGCACTGGTGCATTAAAAAAACGGCCCGCAATCCATCGGAAAATCGCGTGGTGGATGGACAACAAAAATTCATTTGGTTGCCCAAAATGATCGAAATGCCTTAAATTTAGCCTCTCAGCGGGAAATAAAAATGACGCAGGAGAAGGTTGTATTTTGTTATCTCATTTACAAAAATTTGACGGAAAATTAAAGGGCATACCACTTGTTATGGATCGTGCTTATGAAGACGAAAAAACACGAAAAACAGCTATTAATCTGGGGTTTAACCCCGTTGTTCCTCCAAAATCAAACCGTTTAAACCCTTGGAAGTATAATAGAAAAACCTATAAAAAACGAAATGAAATTGAACGATTATTTCGAAGATTAAAAGGATTTAGGCGTATATTTTGCAGATTCGACAAACTCGATATCATGTTCAAAACCTATATTCATTTTGTACTCATTATATTGTTAATAGCGTGAACACGCCCTAGAACTCATAGCTTTTGTTCCTTATAAAATCCACACTATTCTTACTGATAATGGAATCCAGTTTACGAATCGAAAGCAGGATAAATATGCTTTTATGCATATTTTTGATCGTGTCTGTTTACAACATAATATTGAACATCGTCTAACCAAGGTTAATCATCCTTGGACTAATGGACAGGTGGAAAGAATGAATAGGATCATAAAACAAGCAACCATAAAATGCTATCATTACATATCTCATCAACAGTTTAAAGAACATTGTAATCTCTTTCTGAATGCTTACAATTTTGCTAAACGTTTGAAAACTCTCAATGGTTTAACTCCCTATGAAAAAATTGTTCATTTTTTCAAGATGGATCCACAATGTTTTATCAAAAATCCCAGATACCTTACTCTGAAACCTAACACCTAGGGCGTGTTCACGCTATTAATTATAAAATTGTGTTATACTTTATAAATGAAAAGTTTAAGTTTAGAACAGTATAAGATAATTCATCCTTATCTTCCAGTTTCAGCGTGAAAATGTCAAAAAATCAAATTTTTACCTTGATTAACGCAATTTATATATTGTAGAAAATGGCTGTAAATGGCGCTGTTTACCCAAGGAATTTGGAAATTGGCATACAATTTACATGCGAATAAGTCGTTGGGCAAAGAATAAGGTTTTGGAAATCGTTTCTTTGAAGTCTTGCAAAAAAATAACATGATCCATATCAAAGTCAAATGTCTCGGATTGGATAGTACTTTTATAAAAGTCCATCCTGACGGAACTGGTGCATTAAAAAAAACGGCCCGCAATCCATCGAAAAATCGCGTGGGGGATGGACAACAAAAATTCATTTGGTTGCCCAAAATGATCGAAATGCCTTAAATTTTAGCCTCTCAGCGGGAAATAAAAATGACGCAGGAGAAGGTTGTATTTTGTTATCTCATTTACAAACTTTTAAACGGAAAATTAAAGGGCATACCGCTTGTTATGGATCGTGCTTATGAAGACGAAAAAACACGAAAAACAGCTATTAATCTGGGGTTTAACCCCGTTGTTCCTCCAAAATCAAACCGTTTAAACCCTTGGAAGTATAATAGAAAAAACCTATAAAAAACGAAATGAAATTGAACGATTATTTCGAAGATTAAAAGGATTTAGGCGTATATTTTGCAGATTCGACAAACTCGATATCATGTTCAAAAACCTATATTCATTTTGTACTCATTATATTGTTAATAGCGTGAACACGCCCTAGGGTCAGGATTCTTTATCGGAGATGTTATGAGTAATAAAAATCAAAGGGTAGGTTATTATATTCAATTTATAATTTAATCATTTTAACTTTTTATTAAAAGTGAAGAAAATTAATAATTTATTCCTTAAAGAAGGAAAAAATCGATTGAATTAGATCATATTTTAGATCTATTCGAGGGGTGTAGCACGCGTAGATGATTGGCGTGTTCTTAGCGGCATTGTTTATGTTTTGAAGAATGGTCTTCGTTGGAGTGAAATAGGGATCTTTAAAAAAATATTTTCTGGTCTTGTTAGTATGGAAAATATTTCTGAACACTTACTAATAGATTCCACTCATATTAAGGCAGAAGGATTAGCCGGCTTCTTTGTGTTTAAGAAAGTGAACAAGATCGTGTCCTTGGCTGTACAAAGGGAGGCGTGAATTCCAAAATTTACTCTGTTACTAATAGTAATGGAAGGCCTATTTTTTAAAAAATATTATGCCCTGCATACCTCCAAGAAAGAATAGAATTGTTGATGATAATTATCATCAACAATTCTATTCTTTCTTGGAGGAGGATTTCCACTCTTTATGATCGCTGTGTTCATACATTTTATTCAACTGTATTGATTGCTTTTATTGCAATTACTTAAATAAGTAATTGCAATAAAAAGTCCTGACCCTACTAACAAATAAAAATACTTATGGAGCAATAATACGATCAGAACATCATGGAAATATAGAGTTTCATTAGAATGGGTTACGAAAATTATCAGCACGAGAAGCAGGAAGAATATAAGGTTTCCCTAATAATTTTATATTTACCCTTGTAATGTCTAGTACTTATATAAACAAATAGGAAATGCAGGTCATCCTGTTTTTCTTGGAACATTACAAAGAGCTATACAGAATTTTTTAGATAATAACTTATGAGGTAATCTTAATAAACTTTTTCAAAATTCTCAAATAACTAAGAAAAAATTTACCTATTTTATTTTAACTGCAGAAAACGAAAATTCAAGAGCTGGAAAAATTTGGAATCTAAATAAGCTTTACTCAAGAAATAATAATGTCCTTGCAAATATTCCTATTACAAAGCATAAAACTGCTGTGATTTTATTTAATAAAAAAATTGCAGATGATAAAATTCCTATGGATCATAGATGCTCAAAAAATATTAAAATTTTATAGAAAATTATAAATAAACAAGTGATATAATGTTTGTCGTATGAATTTATAATCAAGAAGGTGGATTGTATTAGTAAGTAAAGAAACTTAAAATGAACCCTAAAAAAATATGGAAAAGAAAAATATATTAAACTTCCTAAAAACGGCACTAATCCAAGAGATGGTTGAAATTAGTACAAAATGCAATGAGTGAATAAATAAATAATTTTGTTGTAAATTTATTAAAAATAAAAGTGGATAAGAAATGCAAACTATCAAATAACAAAATGTTTTAATTTTTGTCAAAATTAGATTACAAAAAGTAGAGAATGGCATAATATTTCAAAAGAATAGGAAGCTTCTTAAAAGATTTTATACGTTGGAATAAAAAACGGAGGCGTCAAAAGATTTTTTCTGAACTTGTTTTTATGTAAGAGTATTCCCCAATCGTATATAAATAGATTTTACTCATATCAAAACTTATGACAAGCACAGAATTATTGTTTCAAAACGGGCCCGATTCTGAGATATCCGATTGGGTAACCTGACTAAGCATGGTTTAGTCGGCATATTTATGCACATTTATAGTAGATGTATCTTGGCATCGATCCCTTTGTGCCGAGACATTTTCTGATGTCCGCATTTTCTCTAACGCATGAAGAATGGACTTTAATGTAATTTGCATTAATCGCAAGATATTTATAATTTGGTTATAAGTCAGAATATCTAATAATTTTCCTATATATTAGGATCTTTTTACCCAGAATTTGATTTATCTATTCTTATAATTAGATAGGAAATTGAGCCATGGATTAAACTGTTCTTAGTATCCATCATAATAGCATTGATAAATAAACGATTATTCTCCGCAAATTTTCTAATTTTTCTTTAATGTCAGGCAAATGTGGAATTAAAATATCTTATTTTTTTATCGGATATAGTATGTCTTACTATATAGAACCATAGGATCTGCCTTTCTTTAAAAGGCAAAGTAAAGAGTCTTGTTTATTATTTAAAATAATATTGGAAAAATTGTTCAATCATATAGACGTTGTTTAGAAGGTTGTAGTATAATTTTTAGCAGTTGATTTTACTTGGAAAGGAAGAGCTAAAAAAGGCTTGAAAAAGATTTTTTTGGATAGCTGATCAGGAGGGTTTATCTACGTATAAATGGAAATACAATTGGATGAGCTCATACAGAAGATTAAAAATGATGGTGTTTTAAGTGCAAAAGAAGAATCGGAACGACTTATTAAAGATGCTGAGTTACGAGCTGATTCCCTTATTAAGGATGCCGAGGATCGTGCAAGGATAATGGATCAAGAGGCGAAGAAGAAGGCCGAAAGAGATGAACTTCGAGGTCGTGAGGCCTTGGTACAGGCTAGTCGAGATCTTCTTTTAAATCTTTTGGAAAAAATTACTGCTATCTTTGATGCATCGTTAGGCAAATCTGTTGGAGTTGTGATGAAGGGTGATACTCTGGAATCTCTTATTAAATTGGTTCTCTTGGGTATAAAAGGTGGAAAGACTGGCTATATTATTGAGGTACCAAGTAAAACTGCAGACAATATGGTTAAGGCTTTGATGGCTGACTTATCGAAAGAAGTTTTCTGGGGGTATCGAAGTTAGGCCTACGAAAACAGTTGATGCAGGATTTAGGATTCAGGAGAAAAATGGCGGTGTAGTATATGATTTCTCAAGTCAAAACTATTGCGGAGAATCTTGCAGCTTATGTAAATCAGAAGTTGGCTGAGGACATTAGAAAGTCCGCAAATCTTCTTACTTAAAAAGGAGCTTGTTAATTTGTTTAACTCATGCTATCTCCTTGCGAGTTTACCAACTTTATTTTTTGGAAAAGACCCCGGTGTTACTTATGAATATTTCCTAGAGGTTGCAGGCCGTTTTCTTAATAACGGGCAAAAGAAAAAGGTTGTATGAATTTAATTATCATAAGCCTCCTCAATTTCTGGATATTCTTCCTAGACCTGAAAGAGAGTATTGGTTTTGGGAAACAGGGCTGCGTAATGAGCTTGTGCGAATTAGGGCTGAACATTTAGGGTTGAAACCTGATGGCCATTTAAGGAATTCTGGTATAATAACTTCGGGTATGAGAGTTGCCAGAGAGGTTATGAGAATAGGGGAGCCATTGAGGTAGAGAAAATGCTTACATGCTCACGTTATGATTGGCTTGAAATGCAGCGTGGCGGAAACTCTCTTTGGGTTCGAATTCTGCTTGTGTATTCTATGCAATTACAAATCTTGCAACGTTACAGGAACTTTGATCCCATTGTAGGTCGTAAAAATTATGAAGAAATGTATCAACGTATTTATAGTGAGTCCGAATCTGTGGTACTGGAGAATGATTTCATGAGTAAAAGGTATGTCAGTGGTCTCAGTGTAACATGGTGACCATTACCTTTGATGGTTGTGTGTCGATGAATGAGGTTGCCTTTGTTTTGTACGGGTGATGGGGATAAACTGAAGAGTGAGATTATCCGTGTGCGTGGCGAAAAAATGTCAAGCGCAGGTTTTTTGAAACGACACGAGGAATTTGTGTTGGGGATCTTGTTGAATTTTACTGGTGAGGTACTTTCTGCTGAATTGGGGCCAGGGCTTTTAGGAAAGATTTATGATGGACTACAAAATCCGTTGCCAGAATTGGCTAATAAGGTGGGTTTCTTTTACAGAGAGGAGTTTATTTGGATAAACTCCCTGTGGATCGCAAGTGGGATTTTAAGCCATCTGTTGGTGTGGCGACGTCGTTGGAGCGGGACAATTTATTGGTTTTGTCATGGAAGGTGTTTTTCAGCATAAGATTATGGTTCCTTTTGGTATGCAAGGAGCTTATAAGGTTAAGAATATCTTTTACTGGGTCCTTTACCATTAGAGAAGTTGTTGCTGAAATTGAGGATAAAAAAGGACATACTATTTCCTTGTATTTAAGTTTTTCCTGGCCTATCAAAAGGGCTGTAACTTGTTTTGAGGAAAGGTTGAAGCCGGATGAGCCCTTTGTAACAAAAATTCGTATTATTGACGCTTTTCTTCCAGTATCGAAAGGGGGTACTTTTGTACTCCTGGACCTTTTGGGGCTGGAAAGACGGTTTTGCAACAAATGATTAGTCGAATGCAGATGTGGATATTGTTATTATTGCTGCATGTGGAGAACGGGCTGGAGAGGTTGTTGAAACTTTAAAAGAGTTTCCTGAACTTAAAGACCCAAGTACGGGTCGAAGTTTAATGGAGCGCACCATTATTATTGCGAACACAAGTTCTATGCCTGTTGCAAGTAGGGAAGCTTCTGTATACACGGCTGTAACTATGGCAGAGTATTACAGGCAAATGGGGTTGGATGTTCTTTTTTATTGGCTGATTCTACAAGTCGATGGGCTCAGGCTATGCGTGAAATGAGTGGGCGCCTTGAGGAAATTCCTGGCGAAGAGGCCTTCCCAGCCTATCTTGAGTCAACTATTGCATCTTTTTATGAAAGGGCTGGTCTTGTACGATTATTTAACGGGGAGAGGGGATCAGTTACGATCGGGGGTTCTGTTAGTCCTGCGGGCGGTAATTTTGAAGAGCCAGTGACACAGGCAACTTTAAGGTTGTGGATGTTTCCTGGATTGTCTCGTGGAAAGGTCTGATGCTAGAAAATTTCCTGCAATTCATCCTATAGAATCTTGGAGTAAATATAACGGTTGTTATTGACCCACAAAAGGTGGAATTTGTAAGAAGTGTTTTATATCGTGGTGTAGAAGTTGAGCAGATGATGAAAGTTGTGGGAGAGGAGGGAGTGGGGGGGAGATGATGAATATCTTCTCTATTTAAAAGCAGAATTTCTTGATTCTGTTTTATCTGCAACAAATGGTTTTGATCCTTACGATGCTAGTGTTAGTCCTGAAAGACAGGTTTATGTGATGGGGTATGTTGTTAGAATTCTGGAAGGACGACAGCCTTTTGTTACTAAGCCTGAAGCCGCGCGGGTGGTTTGTGCAAATGAGGCAATATTTTTTAGATTGGAATGGAATGGAATGGAATGGAGATGATTTCAAGGCTATCGAGGAGCAAAATTTATTAGCTAATTTAGATAGCCTTGAATAAAAATGTTTCTAGGAAGCGAAGAGATTCTTCTGTGCTCACTTGTAGAGGAGATGCAATAATATGGTAAAGGTATACAATCGCATTGAAAGTATTTCTGGAAATGTTATCACTGTACGTGCGAGTGGTGTGAAATATGAAGAATTAGGCGGAAGTAAAAACACGTTTTTGGAAAAGTTTGGCACAGGTGATTAAGCTTGGATGGTGACCTTGTGAGTTTACAGGTTTTCACAGGGGGTAGAGGTGTTGCAACAAATGATGAGGTAAGATTTTTGGGCTATCCCATGCGTGTGAGTTTTAGTGAAAATCTTTTGGGTAGAATCTTTGATGGATCGGGTGTGCCTCGTGATAAAGGACCAGCTCTGTCTGGTAATTATGTGGAAGTTGGAGGGCCATCCTTTAATCCTGTTAAGCGAATTATTCCTAAGCAAATGATGCATACGGGTATTCCGATGATTGATCTCTTTAATACAATGGTCAAGAGTCAGAAGATTCCAATTTTTAGTGCTTCTGGAGAGCCTTATAATGAATTACTTGCACGCATTGCGATGCAAGCTAAAGTTGATGTTATCGTGCTTGGTGGAATGGGGCTGAAATATGATGACTTTTTGTATTTTAAAAGAAGTTTTAGAGGAAAGGGGGAGCTCTTAGTCGTACAATTATGTTTGTACATACGGCTAGTGATCCTGTGGTTGAGTGTCTTATGGTTCCGGATCTTAGTTTGGCTGTTGCTGAGCAGTTTGCAATGAAGGACAAAGATGTTTTAGTTTTGTTGACAGATATGACAAATTTTGCAGATGCAATGAAGGAAATAGCAATTACGCAAGAGCAAGTTCCTTCTAACCGAGGGTACCCTGGGGATCTTTATAGTCAGTTGGCGGCTCGCTACGAGAAAGCTGTAGACATAGAGGGGGAGGGTTTTGGATCAATCACAATTCTTGCTGTGACGACTATGCCTGGCGGAGATGTTACAACACCCTGTTCCAGATAATACTGGTTATATTACCGAGGGTCAGTTTTATCTCAAGGGAGGACGTATTGAGCCTTTTGGGTCTTTGTCTCGACTTAAGCAACAAGTTAATGGAACAACACGAAAAGATCATCGTACTATTATGGATAATTTAATTAAACTTTATGCGAGCTATAGGGATTCACTTGAGAAGAAATCTATGGGATTCTCAATGTCTGATTGGGATAAAAAACTTCTAAAGTATGGAGTATTTTTTGAGGAAAAGATGATGGATTTGTCTGTTAATATTTCACTTGAAGATGCTCTTGATAATGGCTGGAAAATGCTTGCCTCGTGTTTAGTCCAGAGGAGACCGGAATACGTAGTGATCTTCTGAAGGAGTTTTTGGCCCCGGGAGAGCTAGCATTATTATGGCAACAATTAAACTGACAAAGGGTGAACTCAAGAGGCAAAAGGATTATCTTAAAATGTTTCAGAGATACTTACCTACATTGTTGTTAAAGAAGCAACAACTGCAAGCGGAGATCAGGGTTGCTGATCTTGAGCTTGCAGAGTCAAGGGCTTCTTATAATAAAATTTCTGATGGGTTTAATGAATGGGTTGGTGTTTTTGGAGAAGAGATCGATACAGGTAGTGTTTTCTTTCGTTTAAAAGAAGTTCACATAGACAAAGTGAATATAGCAGGCGTGCGTATTCCTGTTTATAAAGGAGCTTCAGTTTGAGTTTTCTTCTTATGATCTTTTTTTAACTCCAGTTTGGGGTTGATAAGGCAGTTTATTTGCATGCAAAAAGCGATGGAGTATGCAATACGTGTTCAAGTTGCAGAAAAAAAAGTAAGACTTTTAAGACATGAATTAATGATTACATCGCAAAGGGTTATCTTTTTGAGAAGGTTAAAATTCCTGAATCTAGGGGAAATATTAAAAGAATTAGTATTTTTTTGGGTGATGCACAAACTGCGGAAGTTGTGCGTGGAAAAATTAGTAAAAAAAAGCTGGAAGAGAGAGAGGGTTAATAATGATCGAAAAGATGAAAAAAGTTTTTTTGGTTGTTCTTACTCGTGATAGAGATACAGCTTTAAAGAATTTAGCAGGTGCTCAGGTTTTTCATCCCTCATTAGTTCAGGGCACAAGTAATAATCTTGTGGATTTACAAGCACAAAGAGCACACGTGTCCTTAGCTTTTAGAAGCTATAGCAAAGGGTGCAAAATTTTGTACTGAACAAATTGATATTTTAAGTATAGTTAATAGAATTCATCGACAAAGAGCTATTCTTCTTGAAAGTGAAGAACATATAAGAACAAGTACTAGGGAATTGCAAAGGACACACTTTCTTACAGCTTTTGATAAAGATGATCTAAACGTTGTATTAAGTGCTGGGTTGTGCGTGGGACTTTATATGGTTCCTTGTAAAAAGTATTCTGGATGGCAAAGTAAATGTACTCATGCTATTTTAAAGATCAAGGTACACAAGGGATTTGTTGTGGCTTTGATGGTTGTTAAAAATAAAGGGGAATTACCTAAGGAATATAGAACGGAATTGCCAGTTGAGAGTTTTAAGAAATTAAGAGAAGTTTTAGATGAATCTACATTAAGTTTGAGTCGATCTAAGATCGAACTTACAAAACTTTCGGTTTATAAAGCATCTATTCGGCAATATTTAGCAACTTTGGATGAAAAGATTGAATTTGAGATGGTTTATTCTTCTATGGTTATTGATGAGGATATTTCGTATCTAGAAGGGTATATTCCTGTGTCATCAGTATTGCAATTTAAAGATTTTATGTCGAGAGCATTCATGGGCTTTACTGTGCAAAAATGTTAGTGATGAAGATGATAGTGTTCCAACACTGATTAAAAAATT
The DNA here is from genome assembly GCA_023974075.1 of Chaenocephalus aceratus. Classification (NCBI taxonomy): domain Eukaryota; kingdom Metazoa; phylum Chordata; class Actinopteri; order Perciformes; family Channichthyidae; genus Chaenocephalus; species Chaenocephalus aceratus. Next base: position 83,053 of record JAMFTG010000040.1, on the reverse strand, counting down.
TCGGTGTTGGTGCTATGGTACGTCCACTTTTGATGTGTTTGGATCTTCTTCCAGGGTATAGGGAATTTGACATTACATCAGTGATGTTTTTCTTTTTTACAGTTTTTTTTTGATATGATTATTGGTGATGCGGGTTATGGGACATTGTTTAGTTATAGTAGGTATTGTAATGCTTGCCAGAAGATTACTAAAGGGTGATAAAGTTGGTCCAGGGTTATTTTACTTCTTGTTTTGTCTTTGTCTGTGGTGGTAGGGGTGCTTTGACGGGGAATTGGTTTGGGTATTCGGGCTTTACAAAACTTCCATTTTTAGCGCGGTGGATTCAGCCTGGTTGATGGATGGGCGCAATGTGATGCGATTCTGTTTTTGGTTAGGAACAGGACATTTACTTATAGCTCATTCTTGGGCTATTTAAGGGCAGTACGTAAAAATTTTTATCTGTCTTTGCTCCCGTAGGCAATTTTTTAATGATTTTTTCCTTACCATATCTTGTTTATTTATTATTGCTTGGTCAAAAATTTCCAGGGAATTGGGTAGTTCCTATAATTCTTGTAGGGTATACTTTAGTTTTACTTTTTAGTTATCAAAAACCTGGTTAAATCCTTTTAAACAAATGTTAATTGGGTTAGTAAATATATTTCCTACGACATTAGGATGCGTTTCGAATTTTTCAGATATTATTAGTTATATTCGCTTATATGCTGTTGGGCTTGCGGGTTTGTCTATTGCCCAGGCTTTCAATGGAATGGTATTGAATCTTCCCAAAGCCCTATATACTTTTTCCTTGGGCCTTTATTATTATTAATGCGCATTCGATTAATATTATGCTGGGATTGTTGAGTGTTGTTGTGCATGGATTGAGATTAATAACAGTTTGGAGTTTGCTAGTCATTTAGGTTTAGAGTGGAAGGGATAATATATAAACCGTTTGGCAAGATAAAGGCAAGTACAAATTAATGAAGCTAACTAAAAAAGGAGAGAGATTATATGAATTTAGGTATGGTAGGATATTTTGGAGCTTTGGGTTTAGGCGCTTGCGGTAGTGCAATTGGTATTGGTCTTGCAGGCCAGGCAGCGATAGGAGTTTTAAAGAAGCGTTTATGTTGGGAAAAAAATGCGCCTGCGTCTTATTTGCGCTTGTTGGTGCCCCTTTTACTCAAACGATTTATGGATTTATACTTATGAATACATTACGTACAGCCTTGGACTCAGAAATTGAAAATACAGGTGCACATTTTTGGTATTGGGGTTTTTTGGAGGCATTGGAATAGGGGCATCTGCATGGTTTCAAGGTCTTTGTGCAGCAGCTGGATGTGATGCATTGGGAGAGACAGGAAAGGGTTTTGGTATGTATATGGTTATTTTAGGGGTAGTGGAAACCGTAGCTATTTTTTCGATGGTGTTTTGGTATGTTGAGTGCGGAACTTTGAGCTAGGTCTAATAATTATGAAGTTGAAGATATAATTCTTGTTAAAAAACCCTTTCAAAGTTTACAATAAAAATTGAGCAAGATAAAATAAGAAAAGAGTAGTTTAAATATTAATGCTAATGTAATTATTTGTCGAAGATATCAAGGTACAGGGTGATTGCTATAGATCTTCCTGTACCTTGATATTCTTAGGTTAACGGAGGAATGACTTTAAATGATTATTAATCATAATATGAGCGCTATGAACGCAAGTCGTCAGAGTAAAATAGGAGACGAAAGACTGGATGAGAGTCGAGATAAACTCTCTAGTGGTATGAGAATAAATCGAGCTGGTGATGATTCCTCTGGTTTGGGCTGTTTCAGAAAAGATGCGTGCTCAGATTCGTGGCCTGAGCAGGCATCTCGAAATGCTTCTGATGGTATATCGTTTTAATCCAGACTACAGAGGGCTATTTGAACGAGACTTCTGAGCTTTTACAAAGGATTAGAGAGATTGCAGTGCAAGGTTCGAGTGGTATTTATGCAGCTGAAGATCGTGTGTATCTTCAAGTGGAAGTTTCGCAACTTGTTGCTGAGTTTGATCGGTTTGCTCATCATGCTCAGTTTAACGGTATGAATGTGTTGACAGGTCGGTTTGCGCATGATACTGGTGATAATGTTGTTGTCGCTAGTATGTGGATGCACATTGGATCAAATATGGATCAACGTGTACGAATGAATGTTGGTTCAATGACTGCAGAAGGGTTAGGTCTTCAGCAAGTAGGGAACTGGAGAGATTGTCAGTGTACTGTCGCCTGAAGATGCAAATCGTGTTATAGGCACTATGGACGAGGCTATGAGGATTGTTAATAAGCAGAGATCGGATCTTGGAGCTTATCAAAATCGTTTTGAGATGGCGATTGACGGTATTAATTATAGTGCTCAGAATTTGCAGGCTGCGGAGAGTCGTATTCGAGATTTGGATATGGCTGATGAGGCTTCTAGACTTTCAACAAGGCAGGTCTTGGCTCAGACAGCTGTTTGCTATGTTAGCACAAGCCAATGCAAGAAATCAGGATGTATTGCAACTTTTAAGGTGATCTGCTAGATTTTTTGTTGATTTATGATTGGCGGCCCCTCATGACGATGGGGCCGATTTTTTTATGAGAGTGGGAATATGTTAAGTTTTGAGGTAAAAATGTGAGTTTTAATCCATTCTTAATGGCTCAAGAGCAATTTGATGAGGTTTCTAATAATTTTTTTCTCGATGTTGACGAGCGAGAGAGTTTTTTTACGTAATGCGATGCGAGAGGTAACAGTCCATTTTTGTGTAAAAATGGACAATGGAGATACCCGTGTGTTAGAAGGATATAGAGTTAGACACAATACAGCTCTTGGTCCTGCAAAGGGAGGACTGCGCTGGCACCATGAGGAAAACATTGATACTGTGCGAGCTCTTGCAATGTGGATGTCTTGGAAATGTGCACTTTCTGGTCTTCCCTTGGGTGGGGGAAAGGGAGGAGTACAAATTAATCCTAAAGGACTTTCATTAGGAGAGAAGGAGAGGGTTGCTCGTGCTTATATTAAAGCTATTGGTCACGATATAGGATCTCGGCTAGATATTCCGGCTCCTGATATTAATACCGATTCTCAGATTATGGCCTGGATGATGGATGAATTTGAAACAATGACTGGTTATCATGAACCTGGTGTTATCACGGGAAAACCTCTAAAACTAGGAGGATCCCTAGGAAGGGTTGATGCAACGAGTCGAGGTGGTATTTTTGTTGCGGAAGAAGTTTCGAAAGTTTACGGTGTTAATTTTGAAGAAAAAAAGGTTGTTATTCATGGTTATGGGAATGCGGGATCTAATGCTGCTCTCTTAGTTCAATCAATTTTAGGTGCAAAGATTATTGCCATTGGAAATAGTCGTGCAGCTGTATATGAAGAAAATGGTCTTAATCTTGAAGATTTGAGCAATTATTACCAACTTACGGGAAATTTTGCAGGATATACAGGTGCAAAAGAAATTAATAAGGAAGAGCTCTTACATGTGAATTGTGATTTACTGATACTTGCTAGTATCGAAGGTGTTTTGCATAAGGGTAATGCAGGAAAAGTGAGTGCGAAGTTTGTACTGGAACTTGCCAATGGACCTACAACTCCTGAGGCTGATAGTATTTTGGAAAAAAAGGGAATTATAGTGATTCCTGACTTACTTGCAAATGCCGGAGGAGTGATAGTGAGTTATTTTGAACAAATACAGAATGCGCAATTTCTTTCTTGGTCTGAAGATGAAATTTATACGAAACTTAAGAATATTACTAAAAGGTCTTTCTATTCTGTGTACGAGACAATGCAATTTCATAAAATTAGTATGCGAAAGGCAGCGTTAATTCTTGGAATTGGCAGAGTTCGTGAGGCTTGCCTGTTGAGGGGGTGGATATAAGAGGGATAATAAAGGATTTTATTATTTGGTTTGGAGTTTTTTGTATCTTTTTTATGGCATTTCTTACTTTGGTTTCGGCGTCTCTTTTAGTTTACAGACCTAATGTTTCTCATAGTATCTATTTTTGCAGGACCAGAGGAACTTATACAGAATACAGTACCTGGAAAAACGGATATAATATACGATGTTAATGACTTTTTTGTAGGTCGTCGTGTATGCGAAATTAACTTTAGGGATTTATGTGTTAAGAACAAGGTAGACTCGTTTGAGATCTACTTGTTTATATGGATGCATATTTTAGCCGTAAAACATCAGAATCCTTTTAAAATTCGCGGTTTTTCGACATTAATTAAGAATTGTATTCCTGTTCTTGCAAGCCGTGATGATGGGTATAGCTACAAAGGTAGGTTTGCCAAGATTTTTTTTCGAAGATTGCAATTCATGAAAAAGAAAAGTTTACAAGAGTTTTAGATTTTTTGATGGTGATAGTAGTAACTTATCCTGTGATAATGATTTGGAGGGATCGTCTTATGAATAGGCCTGATCTAGGAGAGTATGTTAGTATGGAACCTTCTTATCGACTGACACGCCAGTTATAAGAATTTCTGTAGTAAGAAACTTAGATAGAGAGGTCTTAAAGTTTATGATTTTTTTTTGAGTAAGGGCCTGGTATTTAGGGAAAATTGTAGAGAGAACTCTGAGTTAATACATTTCTATGGCGTGTGGACACTATAATTATGAGTATGTTGAGAACAAATTTATCATTATAGTTTTGAAAAAAATACAACAAAATAAAGAGAGAGAGGGTGTGTAATCTCCTTATAATTTAGGATCCAAATCTTGTAAATTAGATAAGCAAAAATTACCTTTTCCATTTAATTATGAATATTATATTGTCTCTGCTGAGAGCTTTAAGCTCACTGTATTTATATCATTTTGGTCAACCATACATCCATGGCCTGGATTTTCCACTGGATTGTACTCTCGACTTTTTATATAAAAAACTCCCCCCGTTGTGCATTAGGGTAAGAAATTTAACAGGAATATTATTCAATCCAAGACACCGCACTCTAACTCTAATCATATTATTTTGCCGTAATATTTAAAATAACCGATTCCCAACCCCCTAAAGAATTTGTCATTTAATATTGCTACGCTGAACTGGAAGGTAAGGATGAATGAATTTATATTTTAAAACTTAATCTCTTGCGAGAGGAGATAGAGATTATGATTAAAAGTGACATTCCTATAATGACAGAGATATCTGCTACATTAAAAGTAGGCCAACGTTCTAGGCCAAAAATTCCATAAAACTTAAAATCTAAAAAATCGATAACTCCATGGGGTCGAAAGAAACGATCAATAATATTACCTAGACCTCCTCCTATGATAATAGCCAGAATCCAGCGACTTTGTGTATCAAATTTTTCATAGGGAATCCAACGTAAAACAGGTACTTTTTTGTATAAGTCATAAGGAATACTGATAACCAGAGTAATCCAGATAATAAGTATTAAAGGAAAAATTTTTAAAAAAAGTAAATTTTTCCACAAAGACCATCGAGATCCCAACGAAAAAAGAGTGCCAGTATTACGTACATGAATGATTTGAAAAAAATCTTCGAATATATTAAATATTACTGTTGGAGGAGAAGTGAGAGGCACAAACCTCATAATAAGAAGTTTGCTCCATTGATCTAAAAGAAATACAAAAAAACTAAGCAACAAAACACTCGGATATTTTTTTAAAAAATTATACATAAAAATATTTAAACACCAGTTGGGATTTCTATAAGATGTGTAGAAAGAGTAGGAAATGTGTTTTCTATAACAGTTTTAAACTTTTTAAGACCAATCATTTCACTTTCGTAATGACCTCCTGCGATAAGAGAAAAGTGATTTTCTTGACAAAAATGGAACACTTGATGTAGTACTTCTCCTGTAATTAAACATTGAGCCTGCTTTGATACAGCTTGTTTTGTAAACTTTGAGCCGCCTCCTACCACAATAGCCACACGATCGATTTTATCACAATGATTCCATATTAAGGGATGAGAAGATCCAAAAACTTTTTTGGCAATTTCTGCAGTTGTCAATGGATGAGGAAGATCACCTATATAACCAATTTCACAAAATGATGTACAATTATCTAGATTGAGCATCTTGGCAATAATAGCATTATTTCCGAAATTTTGTACAGCATCTAGGGGAAGATGAACAGCATAAAGGGCTAGGCAAGACTTTATTGCAAGTTCAACACATTTGTAAAAAGATCCTACAATAGAATCCAGTTGTCCCCAGAGAAGGCCATGATGCACAAAAAGCAAGTCAGATTTTATATTAATAGCTTGTTTTATAGAGATTTGACAGGCATCTAAAGCAAAAGAAATCTTTGATATTTTATTGCCTAATTCGCCGATTTGAATCCCATTTAGGCTATCATCAGATTTTTTAAATGTATCTATTGGAAGAATACTTTTTATCCATGTATCGAACTCACCTACAGTCATTGAATTTTCTCCTTATTTTAGTTTCCAAAAAATTCAGCTATTGTTTTATGTGGTGGAATTCCTTGGTATAAATATCCATAAATAGCCGTATCAGCAACAATATTATGTACATATCCATGTGTTTCAGAAAAAGGTATAGCCTCAATGAAGAGCTCTAATGGATAATGATTGTTTTTTAACCATGTTTTTACATGACTGAGACCTGCATTATAAGCCATAAGCGTATACACGGTTTTACTCAAGCGTTGTTCTAACCAATTTAGATAGGTAGAGGTGAGAACCAAATTATCGTGTGGATCTGTTAAGTCAAACTTTTTTAGCCCTGCAAGAGAGGACATATCTTTTGCTGTTCCCTTAAGTAATTGACCAAGTCCTATTGCATTTGCATGTGACACGACAGCTTTTTGAAAAAGAGATTCATTCCAGATTAATCCATAAAGCAGATGTTTTTTAATACCATACAGATTCGCAACAGGCTCAAGAATATCCATGTAGCCTCGGGGATATAGCACAGTATAGTCTGATCGTTTTGCATCAAAATCACTACGATGGAGGGCCCTAGCCATCATTCGAATGGCATCTGAGAAAAAACCTTTATGTTCTAATTCTTTTCCAAGAAGTTTTAGTGTTTTTGTTGAAAGTCTTTCTCTCATTTGCTTTAGTGTGTATATAATTTGAGGGTAAATCTTCTCATAATTGATTAATCCGTAGTATAAAAACCCTAAAGCATAGGTATCATCATTTACAAGTTTTGACTTTCTAATTTCCTTCTTAAATGAAATATATAAAGGATTTGCTGAGTCAATACTAAGGTATTTTTTTTGTTTGTTAATGGGGGTTATAAGATTGTTTTGCGATTCATTATCACTATAGAAGGGAGGTATTGTATTGAGTACTGAGTATGCCATGATCGAAGGGTAACTCCAAGGTACCAAGAGAGAATCTGTAAGTAATTTATTATAGACGGTTTGTTTGTTTACATGGCGCTCCAAGTTAAGCATATTATGAAAAAGTGCCCTGGAAAGGACCCATGCATAATGGGAGTGGGTTCTCGAATCATGACGCGGAACAATGGTAGTATTATAGAGATTGTAAATATCTTGGAACTGGTTTTTTCTTACCAAATCAGCCAGGATATTACGAAAAAACTTACGAAAGAGTAAGTCACTACTTAGAAGTTTTGTTAATTTTTGACATTTTTGAATAAAGATACTTGTATTTCCCAGTTTATAGAATGCGGAAAGTGTCTGAATAATATAATGATCTAAATCATCTTTTTGAGGTGAAGAAGATGTCACGATTGGTAGTAAATACTGTACAGTTTGACTATAATTTTTTTGTCCAAAATATAGTGTTCCCAAAGCAATTTCTGCTTGAAGAAGAACGGTTCCTGAAAGATTTGGTAGATAATTTTCAAGAAGTTGGATAGTGTCACTGAATTTGTAAGATTTTTCTGCTAGAAAGGTTAGTTGAGGAATTAGATTATCCTGTTTGTTCAGCCAATTTTTATTTTGAGTTTTAATATAATTTTTCACAGATATGTAGACGTCTTTATGCCGATTCGGAGATTCCTTAACATGAGAAAGAGTTGTATAAAGTTTATAGTCTGGAATAAGAGTTTTGTAATTTGGTATCTCTGTATGAATCCATTTCAATGCTAATCCAATATCTTGTTTTCCATAGTTTGTAAAAACAAATTGCTTTAAATTTTCTTGCCAATTGGGTAATTTTATGGCTACTTCTGCCAATATAGCAGTTCTTTTCACAAGATCTGAGAAGGGGTAAAGATCCAGAGTTTTACGATCAATGCGTCTTAAAATATTAAGAGACTTTTCATATCTTTTTTGTAAAAATGATGTATACCCAAGAGCCGCCAGCAGTGATATATCATGGATATTTTCTTCACGTTGATTTATTAATGAGAGTAAGGCTTGATAGATATTAAATTCCAGTTTCGTATGATTTTTTTTAACAAGATGGATAAGTCGCAATGCAGCACGGGCACTCAGAGGGCTCTTCTTTTTAATTTCATTAATCAGGAGAGACATGCTAAGTTCATGTAGTTCTTCTGCTTCAAAAATGTAGGACAAATAATATCCAGCTCCCATTTTATTTTTCATGACTTGGGTTCTAAACTCTTTGATGTTGGAAATAGAAATAACTTGAGGATTAGGTGAACGCATTTGATTCAGGAAAGATGACCATCCATTATAAACAGTAGCACTAGTCGGAGAAGAACTACATGTAATAAGGGTTAAAACTGAGAAGATTAGAATATACCTATATAAACTCTTCACGTTCTTTATTCTCGGACAAAATCCCATATCAAATAATCTATTTCTATTATTTAGGCGTCAATGATAGAGAAATTTTATAATAAAAAAAAACGTAATATTGATCTGCAGATCCTTTAATAAAGGATGCCTCCTTATGAGCCTTTTGTACAGTTTGTTGGCCAAAAAAATCTTGTTGATAGCCAAAATGTAAGCCTAATGACATAGGTGTTTTCGGGTTAAACCCGACTTCTATTCCTGTTGTCCATCCAACTAAAAGAGTCATTGGCACACGTTTAATTAAGAGTTTATCAAAAATAGGATGCAGACTACTTATGGGGGAAAGCAGAAAAGCACAGGCAAGTTCCAGCCCAAAATAGGGCATGATATAGAATTGATTTTTGATTATAATAGGATAGTGAAGAACAAAAGAAGGTTTTAGAGATAGAAAATAGGCTAAAAATCCATCAGATTTTACCAGATTTTCTGCAGTTTTATAGCGACGATGGTAAAAAATGGGATCATGCGATACATTGACATTTAGGCCTAGATATTTGGAGAAATTTTTATAATAACCTATAAAAAAACTGGGTAGATTTTGTTTTGGAAAAAAATCTGTGCCTATCCCTGTACTGAGTCCTGAAAAAGGCTTGAAGGGAGCTTCAATAAAAGTAATATCGTATTGTTGTGTACTTGCAAGCAAGACAAGGTCTTTCATAGGTAGAGGAAGGTTGTCCAGTTTCCAACCTGTTTCGTACCATTTCCATCGTGTGGGAATGATATTTTGATTTACAGAGAAAGTTACGATAGCAGCTTTCTTTTGAGGGTCTTCTGGTAAAGAAACAATGGTTCGGAATTGTATGCCAGCATCTTTTTTCTCATTATTGAGGATCATCAAGGAGCTCAGCGCCTTTCTGAACGGAACTAAACCGGCTTTTTTTAAGTCCTGTACTGTGACAGTATGCTGCATTTTTGGCAATGATCGTAGGTAAAAATAGCTTTCAAGTCCAAATTGGTATAGACAAGTATGACTAAAAAATTCTCCTATGGAATTAAGGTTTTGTTCATTAATGTTTTGTATGAATTTTTTTTACTGTTTCTATGAGTTCTTGAGATTTGTTCGTGTCTTTTTGATAAGACGCTATATAGGGACTTGTGTTAATGAGGGGAAGAACTTCTTCGAATAAAACTTGACGTATGAGGCCTTCATCATAAATAAGAAACCCTGTTGGACTAAGGGTTTTCCCCAGAACGATACTTCCTAAAAGATGGTATTTAAGTTTTCCTTTGTTCTTTTTAGTGATAGTCATATTATCTTGTGTCGTGATTATTGTCAGAGGAGAGGGTAAAGATGAAAAATTAGAATCTTCCTTTAAAGAGTTTTCAATATCCCAAAAGGGAAGTTGATTGTATTTATGAGAATAAGGTAGTTGAAAGACAGATATCAAAGGAGTTTGATTAATCATTCTTAAATCGGTTTCTTGAAATTTTTGATTTGTATTTTTATCGATAATTGTTAAGATATAAGCTGATCCTAAACTGAGAATACTTGTTGGTACCAGGACAAAAATGTCCTTATTTTTTTTTACAAGTACAACTCGAACCACTAAATTTTCCTGACTTACATACTGATAGAATTGGGATTCTCTTTTATAATCTTCTTTTTTTAGGGTTTGTGCAAATTTTTTAATAATACTATTTTCTTGAGATGAAAGTATTATCGAACAATCTGCCGCAGTCACTTGTAAGGCATTAAGATTGTATAAGGTTAAGAATGAAATACTAATCACGAGTGGGAAAAAGAGATTAGCTGTTTTCCAAAGGAAAAAATATTTCAATGTAGGCATTTAGTGGTTTCTTTTAATCCATTTATAAAGCTGATTTTTTTCTAGTTCTATCCATAAAGGTCGTCCGTGAGGACAAAATGGTTCTTCCAGATTCAAGGTTTGAATAATGAGAGATTCTATGGCCAGATTGTCGAGTAATTCACCCTCTTTTATAGCTTTTTTACATGCTATAAAAGCATAAAGTTTTTTTTGCGGGTCAGTATTAGTATATGGTTTTTTGATAAAATCTGCCCATAGACTATCTTGAAGTTGACAAGGAGTTGTAGAAATAAAGAGTTGTGTTTCTTCTAGGTTGTTTTCTATGGTGATTCCAATTTTCTGTAGAGTTTTTTTGTGTTGAAGAATGAAATTTTTCTCATCATCCGAGAGGTCAAGAGGAATGGGGTAAAGTAATTTCTGACTTTGGGGTGGATTTTGTAAGAGTTGTTCAAATAAGATTTTTTCATGTGCGGCATGTTGATCAATCAAGAGAATTTTTGTAGAAAATTCAATAATCAAAAAGACGCCAAAAATTTGACCGAGATAACGCCATTCGCGCACAAGAGATTTGTTTTGTGTCAATGATACGGGAACTGAGGTCTGATGGGGGCTGTTTTCTCTATCCTGAATAGATTCGATTTCAGACATTGTATCGACTTTAGAGATTGTATTGATTCTCATTGGACTAATTTCGTCGAAATTTTCTTTTTGCTGTATTAAGGATTTTTGAAAATCAATATTTTGAAGTGCTGATTTTTGTCTCATTGTTTTGCCTTCTGGAGTATAATCCTTTGGAGTAAACAAGGGTGGTAAAATTGTGTTGTGAGGTCTAAGATTTACTCGAATGAGTTCAACAATTTTTTTGTGGATTTGAGAGAGATTTTTTATTTTGGCTTCCCGTTTTGCTGGGTGAATATTAAAATCAATGAGATCAGCACGAATTTTGAGAAAGACAAATGCAACAGGAAAGATACCATGTGTTTGAGTACCTTTATAGGCAAAAAGTACGGCTTGAACTAGGCTATAGTCCTGGATACGCCGACCATTAATGTAAATCTGGATATAGCGCCTATTATGCTGGGAATATTCAGGTCTGGCTGCGATGATGGAAAGTTCAAACCCCTGATAAGTTAAAGAACTATCTAAAGTACAGTATAAGGGATTAATTCCAAGAACATGTGTAAAAATTTGCTGAATCCGTCCCAACAGATCCGTGGATAAGAAACAATGTTTGAGTATTTTATTAGAATAATATTGAAATTCTATAGCGGGAAAGGCTACAGCTTTTTCTAATAAAACCTGTTCACATTCTTTTTGTTCGGAATTTTCTCCTTTGAGGAAACGTTTGCGTACGGGTATATTATAAAAGAGTTCTTCAAGACATACTTTGGTTCCAACTGTATATGCGATGGGTGAAATTTTAGGTTCTTCGTCTAGTTGACTTGTGAGGCAATAGCCAATTTCTTGATCTTTTGTACGTGTTACAAGAGAAATTTTTGCACATGCAGCCATGCTTGATAGAGCTTCTCCTCGGAATCCTAAGCTATAGCTTGTATCGAGATCTCTAATCGATTTAATTTTACTTGTTGCATGGACAACGATGGACAGAGGCAAATCTTCCGGACTCATGCCATATCCATTATCGATTACACAAAGTCTTTTTAAGCCTCCTTGTTCTAGTGTAATTTTAATGAAGGTACTTTCTGCATCGATAGCATTATCTAAAAGTTCTCTCAGGGCGGAAGAAGGACGTTCAATGATTTCCCCTGCAGCAATAAGACGTGTATCTTTGGCTGGTAAGATATGGATTTTTATTTTAGATTTTTCTCTGTGATGATGGTATTAGCGATTTCTATTTTTGATCCATCAATATGGATGATTGCTCGTAATTGTATACCCCTAAGTAGGGGGACTCTGATACGTAAACTTTCCTCTTCTTTAGATTTAGGAAGAACACCATGAAGCGGATTGATTGCAAAGGGTTCTGTATCATTATAAAATTCTACTATGTAAGGTTGTTGAGCATAAGAACTTTGTTTATTTGCTTTAACCTTAAGAATAATAAGAGTTTCTCCTACAATATTTTGATTACGAAGAGTCCATATATAATTCTTCCAGGTGATCTCTGTCCCTTTTTTAGAAAGATAGGGTACAATGAAAACAAAAAACACAAGAATAAGTAAAAGATCCACAGCTGTAATACCCCAAATGAGGTGCCGTGGATGCCGACGTTTTTTGGCTTTATTATTATTTAAGTCGTTAAGTATGCTTTTGCTATGATAAATAAAATTTGGATCATTGGGATTCATATGTTTCATGTTGTATTTTTGTAACCTATATGCGTATTATCATTTTCTTTAAAAAGTAGGTCTGGCGGTTTCCACCACAAAACCTGAGCGCCAGAATCATATACAAGTAAGGCATAGACAATGCTTTGATCCGAAACTTTAAGTACTGCAGAAATAGGGAGTTCCAGAGTTTTATTGGGTAAAAGCGTTTTTTCAAAGAGTTTTCCAACAGAATTGAGAATATGTAATTCATAACCAATTGTATTATTTTCGTTAGAGATTTCTTTTACAAAGTAAAGATACTGCTGTTTATCAGATCCTATGAATTCAAAACTTTCACCTTGTTTGCCCAAAGGAAATAGAAAACTTTGTATAATGACTTTTGTTTCAATATCATAGACAAATAAGCGTTGTAGAACTTCAGTTTTTGTTTCTGTTAAACCAGTTGCGCAGATAATAAGAATATTTTTTGCATAAGCAGAAATTACAGAGTCAATTCGGAATTCCGTTTGACTTTTTCCAGCTTGATTCAGTAAAGATCCAGAAATCTCAGAAATAAAATCAAAAGTATTTTTCTGTGCATCGTAGCAATGAATTTGCCAAAATTCTTCCGTGCGAGACATAATGAAAAGTTTATCATTGTTTACAACTTGTAAATTCTGTACAGAAGAAAAGGGTAAGCCTTGCTTTCCATCCCTGCCTAGAAAATCTTCATACTGCCCATCATTATTAAAACGGAGTACAATACGATCAAAAAAGAGTTTTTCAGAGAGACTGGTATTAATTTCGATACGATCATCAATATAGAGCCTTCCTTGGGAGTCAACGGCTAAGGCTCCAATATCTCGGAAATCCCAGGTATTTACACGAAAATTGGCAGCATTCTTCTTAAAGGGAGGATTATATTTTTCACTATAAATAAGAGACAAAATGTCACCATAACTTGATAATTTCATAATTTTACCAAGGGAAGGATTGGAAATATAGAAAATTCCATCTCTCATAAGGAATGACATTTTTTGATCGAAAATCAAGGTTCCATCTCGTTCAAAAAAATCTAACTCATCTTCCATAATTCCTAGGTTAAGAAAAAAAAGTTCCTCGGATTGCCATGTAGAACGCTTTTCTGTGCATGAACAAAATAGTGACAAAGCAATCATTATTAGGTATAAAATACGGAAAGAAAAATTAGCCATGTTACATAGAAACAGTATCGAATTTATGATGTTTTAGTCAATGCATGATTAATAAAGTAATCGTGATTATCTTGAAGAAGATAGTTTAACTATTTTAAGATAACAGACGGACATCAAATTGGGGGAATCGAGGAAATATAAACCTAAACAATTAGGGAATGTTCACGCTATTAACAATATAATGAGTACAAAATGAATATAGGTTTTGAACATGATATCGAGTTTGTCGAATCTGCAAAATATACGCCTAAATCCTTTTAATCTTCGAAATAATCGTTCAATTTCATTTCGTTTTTTATAGGTTTTTCTATTATACTTCCAAGGGTTTAAACGGTTTGATTTTGGAGGAACAACGGGGTTAAACCCCAGGTTAATAGCTGTTTTTCGTGTTTTTTCGTCTTCATAAGCACGATCCATAACAAGTGGTATGCCCTTTAATTTTCCGTCAAATTTTTGTAAATGAGATAACAAAATACATCCTTCTCCTGCGTCATTTTTATTTCCTACTGAGAGGCTAAAATTTAAGGAATTTCGATCATTTTGGGAAACCAAATGAATTTTTGTTGTCCATCCCCCACGCGATTTTCCGATGGATTGCGGGCCGTTTTTTTTAATGCACCAGTTCCGTCAGGATGGACTTTTATAAAAGTACTATCCAATCCGAGACATTTGACTTTGATATGGATCATGTTATTTTTTTGCAAGACTTCAAATAAACGATCCAAAACCTTATTCTTTGCCCAACGACTTATTCGCATGTAAATTGTATGCCAATTTCCAAATTCCTTGGGTAAATAGCGCCATTTACAGCCATTTTCTACAATATATAAAATTGCGTTAATCAAGGTAAAATTTGATATTTTGACATTTCCACGCTGAACAGGAAGATAAGGATGAATTATATTATACTGTTCTAAACTTAAACTTTTCATTTATAAAGTATAACACAATTTTATAAATAATAGCGTGAACACGCCCTAGCAATGTTTTAGGTTTATATGAGAAGCCTATTAATGAAGTAAAATTTTCTAAACCGTGGATAGAGCAAGTTTTAAAAAAAATTGTGTGACAGTACGGTATATTAAAAAGCATTTAATCAAGAAAGCAGAACGATTGCAAAATCTGAAAAGAAAACTGAGCGAGATTGAATCTAAAGAAAGGTGAGAAATAAAAGAAGCTGTATACTATACGGAAAAAGATATTGTTTTTAAATAAAAAACAGGAGAGTTGAGGCTGGAGATGTGTTGTAATTTTCAAAGCATTAGATAAATTAAGTTAGAAACTTTTCTTTATTTTTTAACTTAATTTATTAATAGATATATAGTATCTATACTTAATATAGGGAAATATAATTGAAACCCTTAGAAATTGATAGTGAAAAAGTATTAATATTTAATACCCAAAATTGCCTTAAAGTACGAGTTAATTATATTGGTGGATTGGAAAGTTATGCATTTGGTACTGAAATATTAAAAACGAATTATTGATGGAATACACCCTTTACAGTGTGTGTGTGAAAAGAGTGGTTTTAGAGTAGATAGAAGCAGTATATATACAGAATATGGAAAGTAAAAATAACCTAACTTTTAGAAAAATCTGTAAATTGAATAAAAAAAATTGATTTAAAGAATGAAGTATATTATGGTAAAGACATATATGTGATGAGCGATTATCTATTTGTGGGAGAGAATCTAGATGTACTTGGGCAATTAGAAAATGAAAAATTAGCAGGATTAGAGATTAAAACATCAAACTATAAAGTTGGATGGAAAACAATAAGATTCCCTGGTATTATTGGAATCAAATACAAGATTACTATGTTAGTAACGGGGGGAAAAGAATTTTTTGTAGTTGCCAAAGTATTTAAAGAAATTTTGCTCAGACACATTGATTCAGATATAAAATCTCAAGAGCAGTTATTAAAGAAAAAAATAGCATTTTGGCTATTTTTTATTCTTAAGAAGAAATAGCCAAAAATTATGCATGTAAACTGTGAAAACCCATATATCAAAAAATTAGACGAGCAGCTTGAACCCCTGATTAAAATTCCCGATCTTACAGAATTTGGAAAACAATATTGTATTCTCAGAACAGAAAAAAAAGAGAGAGAAAAAGAATTCACAACTTCCAATAAGTGAAGAAATACAAATAGGGGATTGCTCTGTGTTATAATAAATTAAATGCATCCAGGTATCATCCTGATTTTGATGATACCTGGATGCATTAGAAGATGATTAAAAAAACTCATTAAAAGGAGTAGTAGTATGGATAAAAGTATAAAACATAATTTTTCCATACAATAGAAATGAACAGGGATTTAAGGCAAGAAATGTTTTGTAAAAATGAATTAATTCCTTTACTTGAGCAACAAACAAAGATTTGGGGTTTGATTCTTACTGATGAACAAAAGACTTTTTTTACAATTTTTTGTCAAAATTTTACACGATTTTCTAAAATTTTTAGTTTAACTTCTGCATGTGAACAGGATTTGTGGGAAAAGCATTTTTTTGATAGTCTTAGACTTCTTCCATATTTGTTAGATAGAGAAGATATGGACATTCTTGATATTGGTAGTGGAGGTGGATTTCCTGGAATTTGTTTGGCAATTATGATGTCACATGTTCGATTTACTTTGTGTGAGAGTAATACAAAAAAAGCAGGGTTTTTACTTTCTACAATACATCTTATGGGTATTAAAAATGTAAAAGTTTTGTGTTGTTCCTATCAAGAAATCAAGGAACAGTTTGACCTTTGTATATCCAGGGCTATGTTGCGTATTGTTCCCAAAAATATCAAAAAAATTCTAAGACTTGCACCAACCATTGTTTGTTATAAGGGAAAAATATATAACGTGGAACATGACCGTAGAAAACTTAAAGAAGAGGGAATGAGTACGTGCATTGATGTTTTGGATCAAAGTTCTTTACCTTTTACGCGAACCCTTTTGTGGATTAGAAAAATATGACACAGAGTCAATCCTTGTGGATATTTAAAGGCGATACCTCAAAATGATTAGCTTTTTTTATTTCAAAAAGTGCTGTCAAATTATTTTATTTTTTATGCTGTGCTGTATTTCTTTTTTAAAAAAGTGATCGGCTATGCTTTCATATCGTAGGCATTATATTCCAGATAAAGCAGGGTATCTTTTTATGCTACGTTTTTTACTACATAAGGAAAAGTTAGAAGTCTTTGCAGAGGATATTTATCAATGATTGTATTCTATATATTGTTAACAGGTAATTTATAGTACGATTTACTTCTAATGATGGTGATTGGAAGAATCCCAGAATGTAGATTTATCTGTACTGGGATCCAGTGTATGGCAAAAATTATGAGATATACTTATTGAACAAGCAAATTATAAATGGCTTATGATTGATTTAATTTATATTAAAGTACTACTCATGCATCATGGACAAAAAGGTGGAAATTAGAATGTCTTGTAAAAAAGGGGCTGAATACTACAAGATTTGTATCAGATTGGGATTATGATATATTATTTACTACTAAAATAGTTTTTTATATCCCAAAATATGGCGAGATATTTCAAGGTATTATGTTGAAAACCATGCATTTTTTTACTGCTCTTCAGATAGATCTATCGAATTTGGGAGAAAAATAATTTAACGACCTTATCTAAAGCGTACTGATTCATTCCTTAGATAAGGTCGTTAAATTATCCAATCTTGGAAATCTAAACAAGAGGCTAATGATAGAAAAAAACCCGAATAGGGAAAAAGGATAACATATAAATAAATAAACAGACAGGATGGAAAATCGGTTTCAAAAAAAGTAAGTAAGGCGGAAATAGAACTTTTTCTGATCATAGTGATGGTTCCAATATTGGTGTCACTGTTTCCAAAATAGTGACATTTCTGGGAATAAAAATCTCAAATAGATCAAAGCTTAAAAGATACTTTTAGTCAAAATAGAAATACTGGAAAAATACAATTTTATTGTGGATTTGAAACAGGAAATAACTAGGGAGTGTTCACGCTATTAACAAAATAATGAGGACCAAGTGAATAAAGGTTTTGAACATGATGTCGAGTTTGTCGAATCTGCAAAATATACGCCTAAACCCTTTTAATCTTCGAAATAATCGTTCAATTTCATTTCGTTTTTTATAGGTTTTTCTATTATACTTCCAAGGGTTTAAGCGATTTAATTTTGGAGGTACAACAGGTAAAATCCCATCTTAAGATCAGCATTATTCTATATTTTTTTTGTCAAAAATCGCTCCCCTTCTCCATGACAAGGGATACTTTCTCTCATTTAGTATCTAAATCATTGTGAATGAGAGACTAAAAAATGATTTTCTATTACGTAATCATAAATATTACTTGTAAAGAGGCTAAAATTCACGTCATTTCTATCATTTTTAGAAATCATATAAATTTTGTTATCCACCCTCCCCTGGATTTTCCAATGTATTGTATTTCACTTTTTTTAACGACCTATTGTATCAGGATGAATTTTAACCAAAGTACTATCACCCCCAATCCAAAAGACACTGCATCTTGACTTTAATTATATTATTTTCTGCAATATATAGCATTGCATTGATAAGGTATAATTTTTGATATTTTAAGTCTTTCTACCATAAAGGGAATGTAAGAATATAATAGAAATCTAATATATTAAAATGGAGATTTCTTTTTTGACTTCTATTCCGAATTTTTGGAAGCTGCGTGATATAATCGATCAAGTAAGGCCAATCCCCAACCAGTTTTTTTAGGAATTTCTGCAAAAAGTTTAGAGATTTTTTGGGTCTCAAATACAGTAAGAGCTTTGTATAATTGTCTTGTATAATCATGGATATCTGTAAAAACTTTAATCTTCCACGACAAATTTAATCCTGCAAGATATTTCAACGAATCTTCCAGAATAAAAAGTCCACAATGAGCATTCCAATGAGATTCACAGAATTGAGGAATGTTGGAGGCTTCAATAAGATCTACAGGATAATGCGGCTGATAATGAGGATAATGCCTTCCCGGACTTTTAAAGTTGTGAATTTTCGAGGGTGATGATTGATATAAGGGTGGAGCACTTCCTAGAACATAGGCAAGATCTTCAGGTGTCAGGGATCCTGGACGGAGAATCATAATATTCTTGTCAATTTCTCCTACAATGGTAGATTCAATACCGTAGTATGAGGCTTGTCCATCCAGAATTGCAGGAATGAGACCTTGCATTTCATTCATAACCATTTCTGTGCATGTGGGACTTGGTCGTCCAGATTGATTAGCTGAAGGTGCCACAAGAGGAAAGGGACAGGCATTAAGTAATTTTCGTGCTACAGGATGAGATGGTATACGTACTGCAACAGTGGACAGACCTGCTGTAGCAATGGATGAGATACAAGATGCCTTTTGCAAAACAATAGTCAAAGGGCCTGGTGCAAAATATTCGAAAAGGTCATAAGCCCATTGGAGATGTTGATCGGTGACTGTGTTTAGAACATCTAGGTTTGCAATATGAACAATAAGGGGATTTTTAATAGGTCGTTTTTTAGTATTATAGACTTTTTGACATGCACAGTCAGAGTATGCATTGGCTCCTAACCCAAAAACTGTTTCAGTGGGAAAGGCTACAAGTTCATCTTGGGCCAGAAGGGCAACAACCTCTGCAAGCTGTTCTTCAGTATAAAGGGATGTTTTCACTTTGAACCAATTATCAAGACTTCTAAAGATGCCATAACTTATGCATATAAAATTACAATCTAAGTATAGTCGAAAAACTGTTTTTTTTTCTAGCTTTAAAATCCAGAATTTACTGGGATTGAAAAAAACAACTAGACAGACTATTATTGTCGATTGTGAATGATGCTCAAAATTCTTATTCGGATGATTTAAAAAATATACATTATGAAATCATTGCGGGTGTAGAGTCTCATATTCAGATCAATACTTTATCTAAGGCATTTTGTTCTTGTGAAAACAGCTATGGTGGTATACCTAATTCACGAGTATGTCCTACTTGTATAGGACTTCCTGGTGGACTTCCTCAGGTTAACAAAAGACTTTGTGAGGTTGCTGTTCTTGTGGGTTCTGCATTTCAAGGTACAATTTCTGACAAGCTGTTCTTCGTGCGAAAAAATTACAGTTATCCTGATTTACCCAAGGGGTATCAGATTACCCAGAAACCTGCATTCTCTCGGGGTGGATATCTTGATATTATGGTTAAAGGAATACGTAAAAGGATTGATCTTGTGGGTATTCATATAGAAGAAGACACAGGAAAAATACTTTATCTTGATGATCATCAAGATACGGCATATGTGGATTATAATCGATCTGGTGCTCCTTTAATTGAAATTACAAGCCAACCTTGTTTATCTAATGCTGATGAAGTTGCTGCGTATGCCCAGGCTCTTAGAGAGCTTGTCCGCTATTTGGGAGTTTCCAATGGTGACATGGAAGAGGGTAGTTTGCGTTGTGATGCCAATATCAATTTAAAAATTTATGATAATGGAGAAATCTATAAAACTTCTGTTGTTGAGATTAAAAATGTTAACTCGTTTCGATCTTTGCGTAGGGCAGTGGAGTACGAAGTGAAACATCAACTCCAGTGGTGGTTAGCTGCAAAAAAAAGTGTGGCGCCAGGGGATAAAGATGCTTTAAAGAAGAAGATTTCCAAGGATTACTGGGAAACGAAGGGATGGGATGACAAACAGGGAAAAACTGTTTTTTTGCGTTCAAAGGGCATGGAAAGTGATTATCGTTTCTTCGTTGAACCAGATATTCCTTCTTACGTTGTGCCTAAAGACTGGATTGTTGATATTGCACAGAGTATTGGGGAATTACCCCTTGATACCCGGTTAAGACTAGAAAAAGATTATGGAGTCAGTGATTTTGATTGCGTAATGATTACACAATCACCCGATTTTTTGAAATTTTATGAAAAGGCTGCTTTACATACTAAACATTATAAAAGACTTGCAAATTGGTTATTGACTGAGCTTATCTCTGTTTTAAAATCATCGAATACTGATATTAGTAATACTCCAGTTTCCGCAGAGGCTCTGGCGGAGCTTGTAAATTATATTGAAGACGGCAGCATTAGTGGAAAACAGGCTAAAGATATTTTTCAATCCATGGTTGAAACCCAAAAAATGGCAAAAGAACTTATACAATCCCAAGGTGTTTCTCAAATTGTTGATGAAGATATGTTACGGGTTTTGGTTTTGGAAATTTTAAAAGAAAATGAGAATGCTGTTTTAGATTATGCACGAGGGAAAACCCATTCTTTAAAATTTTTGATGGGTAAAGTTATGCAAAAAAGTTCTGGAAGAGTAAATCCATCATTAGTAAGCAAATTTTTGGAAGAAGAGTTAGCAAAGTCGAAGTAAAAAAGTATATTTACACACTTAAAAGTCATTGGAGCATTAAGTATTGAAGATTAGAAGATTTTTACTAAATTTTGGGATCTTTCTAATGCTTTTGTGGGCCAATAAGAAAGTTTATTCACAAGCGCATGCTTTTCTCACGTTTTTTCCAACCATGGATCTTTCTAGTCAAGTTTTCCAACAGAAACCTTATTCAATTGAAAGTCATTTGGAGTATTTAGATAAACCTCGTTTATTACAAGCTGGTTTTGAGGTAGATTGGAAAGGTTTTCAAGCTTATATGAGGCTTGAACTTTTTCAGAATGCTACAATTTTTCAAAATGGAAGGGCTTTCTCGAATTTGCCAATTGCTGTGGGGCAATCTGAAAGTGTAGCTGGATTTAATAGTGCTTTCCAGACTGAAGGGTGGTTGGGTTATGTAAATAATTATGTCGATATTTCCTTTGGAAGTCGAAAACATGCACTTGGTCCAGGAAAATATAGTTTGGGTATTAGCGATCAAATGCCTTCTTTAGATGCTTTATGGATTAATATTCATCCTATGCCAAAACACGATGTACGATTCTACATGATTTTTGTTGGCATGATGAATAATGGAATTGAGGTTTACCAAAGAAATCTGATGAACCATCAGCGTTATTTTAATTTTAAGGAGCAAAAGTGGACTGCTACTTCTCCTGCTGATCAAGTTCAGGTAAATCGCTATAATACCATTTTTAAGGGTTATTTTTTCCATAAAATGGGTATTGAAGGATCGTGGTGGAGAGTTGGAGTAGGTGAGGCTATGTTAATTTATGGCAATGTTCCAACATTGTTTGCCCTAAATCCCCTGAACTTATGGCATAGCGGTTACTATCTTAATGGAAATGCTTTATTAGATGTCACACTTGAATTTTTAGTGGCACCCAATGTCCGTGTTTATGGGGAGTGGACAATGGATGATTTACGACTGGGTAGCTTTGATGCTCTTAAGCCAACGGCTATGGGATTCTTACTTGGAGGAGAATGGCATGTTTTCGAGTCTAAAAACTCTTATCCAGGATTAAAATATAAGGATTCAGATCGTACAATGCGAGAACAATCTTTTAGATTTAATGATGGTTTGTCTTTAAGGCTTGAAGCAGTTTACACTTCTGTCTATATGTACGGAAGATCATCTGAAGATCCTTTTGGAAAAATCGCATTCTCTAATACTGTACAGTATGGGGCTAATGAATGGCCTTTAATTGAATATTATCTTGGATTTCCTCGTGGACCACAGATTTATTTATTGGAGCTTGGATCCTTATATAGTCAAGATGCTTGGTATGTAGATGTAAGTCTTCGGTATATTGTAGAGGGGAAAAAGAAAGGGCGTGGAATATATACCTATGATAAGGAATCAGAAGCATATCCAAGTGACTTTGATGTTATTCCAGATGAGGTTTTTAAAACCAGTGCTTTTAAGTTTAAAGGACCAGTATCACATGGTTTTGAGGCTGATGTCGAGGTATTGTATTTTGTGAGGTCTTGGTTACAAGTTTATTTAGGGGTACAAAATAAAGTGCGTCAAGATAAAGGTAATAATACGTCTACTATAAGAGTCACTGGAAGATTCTCAACTGGTGTAGTCTTCCATTTTAAAACTGGGAAAAAAGATTTGAAAGAAAGTTCAAAGGAGAGTTAATAATGTCAGTAAAAGCAAGAAAATCGAAAATTTGTGAGATTAAAAGAGATGATTTTATGGCTATCATTGGTTATCATGGAAATATTGCTTTGATCGATAAAAAATTAAAGAAAAGTCTCTCAAAACAATCTTTAGACGCATTACTAGAGGAGGGACAGTATAAAGCAGCATTTTGTAGAACATTTTTTACTGATCCTTCTGAACGGGAAACCTTATTGGAGAACTATAACGCAATTTCTCAAAGCAATTATACTCTTAAGAATTTGGAAAAATTGTTTGGGGTTTTTTCAGTACCTACTGATATGAAAAAGATCAAGTTAGTCTGATTTTTTGTTAACTTTTGATCATAATGGGTTTTTAATATTTAGAATGAGTTTCTCACATTCATGAGCAATTGTTTTTTAAGTTTTTGTAGATCAGTAGAAATATCGACTTTGTAAAGGTGCGGCTTGATAAGGCGTAAGTGTTCTTCAGACATTTCTGCCATATTATTATTTCTTCTTTGTTGGGCATTTTCAATATCGTGGTAAGTTGTAGAGACTTCTTCAGTTAATTCTCCATTAATCATCATAGGTACGAGTAATTTTCTAAAAGTGTAGCTATTTTTTTCAAGAGTTGTTTGTAAGAGATTGTTATGTTCTGAGAAGATCGTTATTTTTTCATGTTGAAGTAATAAATCTTGGTCGTGATCATCGTTACGCAAGCATATGAGATCAGCAATGGCCTGATTGTCTTGATAAATGCGATAGACTTCTTTAAACCCAGGAGTACTTGTTTTACTAAGATTTTCAGAAATTTTCATGACAGGTTGATTATTAATAACAGCGAGTTTATAAACTCCAGAAAAGCAAGGATTATCTTTGTTAACAGCAATGGCCTCTCCAATACCCACAGAATTCATCGAAGCTTGCTGACTAAAAAGATCTTCTATAAGGTATTCATCTAGTGCATTTGTAAGGACGATATGAGCTTTATGAAAGCCTTCTGTAATAAGTCGTCGGCGACAATATTTACTCAGATATGCAAGATCACCTGAATCGATACGTATTCCATAGATTGTTGAATAGTTATCGTTGATACAATTATTTTTAAAGCATTTTATGGCATTTTCTAAACCGATTTTGATGCTATCGTAAGTATCGATTAAGAGAATAATAGAATCAAATTTTTGTTTTCTATATTTTGCAAAAGCATCAAAAGCTTGATACTCAGCATTTTTTCCAATTCCAAATGATTGAATATAGGAATGACTCATAGTGCCTATTGAAGGGATTTTGAATAGGTATTCAGCCGCGAGCGAGCTATGGGTGTGGCAACCTCCGATAAGAGCAGCTTTAGTTCCAAAAATACTAGAATCAAGTCCATGTGCACGCCGTGCTCCAAAGGCACAGATTGTTACATTGTGACCTGTAATCGCACGGAGGATGCGATTGGATTTTGATGCGATTGTCATTTGATAATTCATTGTATTAAGTAAAGGAGTTTCCAAAAGTTTTGTGGGAATAAGTTCTCCTTCAACAATAATGATGGGTTGTCCTGGATAGGAAATTTCCCCTTCTCTCATAGCATAAATATTTCCGGTGAATTTCAATTGACATAGGTATTCCAACAAGGATTCTTCTTGAATAATAGTGGAAAAGTATTTGTACTTATCCTTCTCAGAAGCATGATTGAGAAGATGAAGAAGCTGCACAATATCATGAGTTCCAGAGACAATAGCATATCCCCCATCCTCACTTCGACGAAAAAAATATTCAAAAATAGCTGAATCTTTTCCACGCTTTAATGAAAATAAAACTTCACTTTCCGTATACTGATAGCGATCACCATTGATAAAGTGTAAGAGACTTAAATAATTGGATGCGTCGTTTTTCATCTCATTGTTCTTCATGTATTAATTGATGATTTGCATAAAGATGTACAGAACTGTAAATTATCAATTTTATAATATTAATATACGTATGAAACTGAGTGCTAGAAAGGCATTGATTGAGCCATATTTTTCGATCAATTCTTAAAGTTGATCCTTCATTCAGCAGATGTGGTAAATCAGAGGCATAAGCAAGTATGGTATCCATATCAATTTTCTTAAGTTTACAGAAGCTTGATATGAGAAAGGCAAAAAATTGAGAAATATCTTTTTGATAAGTCTGTAGAGTTTTGTGGCTGTATACACAATGTTTGAGTAGTTGAATATAGGATATAAGGAATTGTTGGCTATTCACTTTTCTGAAGACCAACCTATATCTCTTGCTGTTTCTTCTGCGAGAATTCTTTTAAGATCATAAATTCTTGTAGAATGTTTTTTAGGAGGCTGTTCTTGAATTTGAGGTAGTACTGGAGTAGTAGTTTCTTTTTCTAGCGGCGGAATTTGTGTGTCGATTCCCCATGATGCTAGAATATCTGCTCCTCTTTCCACAACACTGGCTCCAAGTTCAGACAATTTCCAGGTTCCTCCAAGATATTGTACCCCAACCTTATGAACAAAAACATCTCGACCTTCTTCGTTGGCAAGATAAGCAGTAATTAATGCCCCAGATTTGTGAGGGGCTTCAACAACAAGTACGCCTCGCGATATTCCAGCAATAATCCTATTTCTTACAGGAAAATAAAAATGAGTTGGTTTTATTTCTGGAGAGTATTCTGTCAAAATTGCACCACCTTTGCTAATAATATCGCCAGCTAATTTTATATTACTTTTAGGGTAGATATGATCAAAACCTCCACCCATGACGGCTAAGGTATGAGCGTTAACAGATAAAGCTGCACGATGCGCAGCGCTATCAATGCCTAGGGCTAGTCCTGAAACAATGCTACCTATGTAAGGAGCCACTTCACGGACAAAAATAGCCGTCTCATTTTTGCCTGTTGGCGTTGCCTTACGTGTTCCCACAACACCAAGACAGGGTTGTTCGGGATTGGGAAGATGTCCCATGTAAAATAAAAGAAAAGGAGGAAGATGAATTTCTCGTAAAAGCGGAGGATAATTTTTAGCAAGGCGATGAGTTATTTCAATATTACGTTTTTGTAATTTTTCATAAAGTTTTTCGCATGCATGAAATACCTTTAATCCGTCAAAGTTTGTAAAATTTTCAATTCGCTTTGGAGTTTCTTTAATAGAATTGAGCTTTAAAATATCTAATCCTTTAAATTTTTGAAAGACAGAGGAATCATGGCATAATTCTGCAAGAGCAAAACGTTCAATGGCATTGAGATTAGGAATGCTATGAATGGCAAGTGCTAAGAGGTTATTCATAATTACTTTGTTAGTATTTCTCCTCGATTACGTAGAGCTATTACTCTTTCTTCTTGCGTCGGGGCTGTGTTGGAAATATCTGTATAAATTTCTATGGCACGGTTGATATCATTAAGCTGAACGGCTACGCGGGCTTCTACAAATTGTGATATTGAAGAGGGTTTAGAGAGTTTATGATAACGACCTATTAAATTGTTGGCTTCATCGGGTAAATCAAAAGAGGATGAGTACAAAATAGCCAATGAGAGTAGGGCTTCTTTATAGTTTTGTTCTAATTTTAGAGTACGCTCTAAACTCGTTTTTGCTTGTTCTAGATATTTAGTTTTTTTGTCTTGGGTGGTTTGTGCATCAGCAATCCACCCAGCAGAGATACCGATATTGTAAAAGAGTTGCGGTTTTTCAGGGTAATAATTTACAGCGAGTGTAAAGTATTTAAGAGCTTCACCATACATCTGATAGTCTAAAAATTTAAGACCAAGAAGATAATATGTCTGTCCAATTTTAAGACTGGCGTCCAAGGCTTTAGAGAGTACTTTAGATTGTTTTTTTATTTCTTTTTTTAATCTGTTTACGGAAGTATTATTTTCTATTTCTTGCGTTCGTTCTGTAAGAGAGGCCACATTATGTTTACTTTTTTTAGAAGAGTTAAATAAACGTTGAGAATTTTTTGTTTGTGAGCATGCAATGAATATAGTTAGAAAAATTATGGTTATAGATTGATGCATACGATTTTTTTGTACTCCCTTTTCTTTTGAGTAAGATAAAGTTTAATCCAATATTTTAATTGTTTATCCAGAGAAATATTGCTGTCCTTATTTCTTTTGTTAAAGACACGTAGAATATCATTATTAAAAACTAACTGATTAAGATGTGAAATAAGAATTGTATTTACTTTTTGAGACCTCTATCATAAATGAATTCAAAAATATGGCGATTTTTATCTCCACTATTGTGAAGGTATCTAGGGAATTTAGTAGGTCATCAACTCCGGTAAAACGGAGAATCGGAGGAATGACACTTAAGTTGCAATGTGGAAGAAGTTGTGTCAGATTAGCCAAGTATAATCCTTTTAGTATAAGATACTCAAAAAACAAGATTACAGAATGCTAAATATGCACGAATAGTAAGTTGACCCGTTTTTCAGTACAATAATTTGTGATCATTGAGTCAAAAATTCAAGACAAATTGCACCTCTTGTTTAACCTGAACAGTAGTGATGGGTAATATCCAATTTTATTTTAGGGAAATAATGGGCAAGGAGATATTGACCCTTTCGATTATACTCTTACTTGCCATCTCCGCCTTGCATACGTAAATAACTAGGTATGGATTCATCAAGGTCTTTTGAAATTTGATGTTGGCGTTGTCTGCTTGTTAATTTGTCCCATGAGTCAGAACTAATAAGTCCGGATCGTGCCCCACGGGGTATGCGGGATTCATTTTCCAAATCATTGTGAGGGTTGAAGGTTTGTGAATCGGGATTATGTGAATCGGGATTATTAAGAGAATTTTCTTTATGATTTTCAATATACTGGGACCCTCTTAAACGACTAGCCACATTAAGAGTTTTTGTTTTTTCACAGACAAAACCAGTAGCAATGACAGTAACACGTATTTCATCATGCATATCGGAGTTAATACACAAGCCCATTTTACGTACGGCTGAGGGATCCAAGCGCTCAGCGAGAGTACTCATAATCTCATCATATTCGGAGACAGCGAGATCCTCTCCTGCTGTAATATTAACGAGTAACCCTTTTGCACCATCAATTTCGGAATGTTCTGCAAGTGGACAATTTAAAGCTTGTTTGAGAGCATCTAAGGCACGATTATCACCTCGTCCGATTCCCTGTCCCATAATGGCATCACCCTGAAAGCTCATAATTGTCTTAACGTCTGCAAAGTCAACGTTAATATATCCGGTATTATGGATAAGCTCAACAATGCCGGATACACCAATACGTAAGAGTTCATTTGCTTGATCAAAAGCATCCTTGATACGCATTTTTCGATCACTTGTGGTAAGAAGTTTTTCATTAGGAATAACAATGAGTGCATCTGCATGACGTCTTAAATCTTCAAGACCCTCACGGGCAACTTCCATTTTTTTTGAACCTTCCACACTAAAAGGCAAGGTAACAATAGCAACAGTAAGAGCACAAGATTTTTTAGCAATTTCTGCAAGAACAGGCAAGCTTCCAGTTCCTGTTCCTCCTCCTAACCCGGTTGTAAGAAAGACAATATGGGATCCATTGATATGTTGCTCAAGAATAGCTCTATCTTCCTGAGCAGCACGGGCTCCAATATCAGGATTTCCACCTGCACCCAATCCCCCGGTGAGATCCTGGCCAAGGGCGATTCGTATAGGAGCCAAACAAGCATTGAGAGCCTGTATATCGGTATTGACAGCAATAAATTCAACACCTTCGAATTGGGATTTAATCATATGGCTAATGGCATTACATCCACCACCACCAGATCCAATCACTTTAATAATCGTTTTTCCTGCAGGTCTATCGGGTTTTCGATCGAGAACCTTTAGTTTTAAACTACTCATAAATTACTCTTTCTCCTTATGGCGCTATTTTGAGTCAGTAAAGATAGATTCTAGACTTATCAAACTCGGAAAGCAACGCCGTCTTAATTTTATATTCTCACATATTATCTAAAAAAAATCTCGAATCCAATGAAAAATATTAAATCTTCTTCCCTTCTTTCCCTTCTTTCCCTTCTTCCTTCTTTCATCCTGAAATCCCGAGTATTCATGTGATTTGCCATGTAATTTTTTTTGATCACTAATACCTTCCCATTTTTTCGGAGTATTTCGATAGTATTTGATTAACCCGAGTGCGCTTGAATAGCGAATGTCACGATTTTTTTCTTCAAGATTTTCGATGCCCATACTGTATCCAGTTCTTGTTGGAATCCCAAAAATACGAGATGCAAGCTCCATAGCACCTGGTAATTTTGATCCCCCTCCTCCCAAAACAATTCCGCGTGCGCGGTCAAGCCAACCATTTTTAGAAATTTCTGTATAGACACTATTGTACATATCGGTTAAGCGTGCTGTGAGTATGTCGCAAATGTAGGATAAACTTACAGATTCTGATGCGCGCTGACCATTACCTGGAATGTAAGTGCAATCGTCATGCTTAAGAAGTGGTTTATAAGCACAGCCCTGTTCTTGCTTAATTTTTTCTGCTAAACCGTCGGAAATTTGCAGCATATAGGCCAAGTCTGTTGTTAATGAACGACTTCCTATGGGCAAAACGTAGTTGTAATAGGGGCATCCGTACTGGTAATAGCTAATTTTGGTTGTATTAAATCCTAAATCAATGACAATAGTTCCAAGTTCTTTTTCTTCCTTACTTAAAATGGCCTCACACAGGGCAATAGGACTATATAGAAAATTGATTGCTTGCCTTCCTGTGCGTGTGATCGCAAGATTTAGATGTTCAAGAAGGGTTGTTGGTGTAATGATAATATGGGCTTCTGCTTCTAAACGAACACCCACCATATTAAGCGGATCTTTTACCATTTCCTGATTATCAACAATGTAACGCAGGGGGAAAATATGGGTAATTTCACGATCTTGTGGAATTACTATCGCTTGGGCTGCTGTGATTACTTGTTCTTTGTCATGTTTTGTGATTATACGTCCACGACCTCGTATTCCTGTTGCAGCAATTCCATGACTGTTCACTGCTTCTATATTTTCTCCGCTATAAGAGACATATAGTTCGCCAATAGTAGATCCTATATCCATTTCAGCATGATTAAATAATTCCTTAAGACCTAGCACACAGGCTTCCATATTTAGGACAGTACCTTTTTTGATTCCTCGGCTGGGATAAGTGTACATAGAAATCAAATCAAGCTGATCATTGTCATCCAGAGATGCAACAACCAGTTTAAATTCATAGGAACCTAAATCCAGGCTAACGCGTAAAACATTTTTACTCATTGTCAGTATTTCCTGTTATGTTGTAAACAATATCATTTTCACGCATATCTAATATATTCTCGATAGGGATTTGACTTTCCCATATTTGTTTTACCCGCCAATAGATTTGAGAGATTGAGGCTACTGAATATTCAAAATCTATAAGTATAGAAAATGGAATATGATAAAATTGTAAATATAGACCATCTTTTCCTTGTTCTATCGATTTAATATAACTGTAAAGTTCTGGGTATTGGCGCTTCAATAAACCCATTGTTTTGAACCATTTTGGAAGGTCTTCTTGATAAAAGGTTTTGGTATTTATTTCTGAAGGCAATATAAGTTGTGGGATGTTTTTAGGTTTATCAGCTGTTGCATTATTGGCTATAATACTTCCAGCTTCACTCAAGTATGCACGACGATTTTCAATATTACTGATAAAAAGAGGACCTTGGCCAAAATTTTGAATTAGCAATTGATTAGGCCATATTTTAGAGACTTGAACCTCCTCTCCAATAACACTTTGTAATGTGAGCGCAATTTCATGTGTATTGACAGTAGAATAGAGAGGTAGTTTTTTCCAATTAAATAAGCCAAACATTTCTTGGTCATTAAGAAAAAAGTTTCCTTTAATAATAATCTCAGAAATGCGAATTTTGGGAATAAAATAGAGGAAGAATACCAATTCACCAATAATAAGAAATAGGAGAAAAGGAATAACAGAATTATAGAGTTTAATTTTTAACACAGTTCTCTCTTCGGGATATATTAAGCATAATTCCACACATAAATAGCGTTGTGGCTAGACTTGATCCTCCCGCACTAAAAAATGGCATAGGAACACCGGTTACAGGAAAAAGACCCACAACAACTCCTGCATGAAGCAGGGTCTGAGCAATAATCATAAGAGAGAGTGATTTCATAAGAACCACTTCATAGAGATTAGTATTATCTTTTACAAGATACCAGGCACGCATCAGGAATATTAAGAATAAGGCAAGAACACTGATGGATCCAAAAATACCTATTTCTTCAATAACAGTTGAAAAAATATAGTCTGAATGTACCATACTGATTCGTCCCATTTTAAAAACACCATTACCCAATCCACGTCCAAAAAGTCCTGCTGATTCTATGGCACGTTTAGCCATATTAGATTGCATTCCTAAACCAAGAATATCCCTATTACTACTTAAAAAGTCTTTTAAACGTGCAATGCGCCATGTGCTTGTGACGCCTATAATACTAACAATAATGGTTGTCAGGGCTTGAAAGAAGGTGAAAATAAATGGTGCTCCGGCCAAACAAAAGATAATCAATGACATACCGAAGAGAAAGATAGCAGTAGAGAGATTGTTCTGTAAGTAAATAGGCAAACACAATAATAATGTCATAAAGAGTGATTTTAAAAAAACTGTGTAATGTCTTAAAATAACTTGATTTTGCCAGCGATATAAAACTCGTGCTAAGTATAAAACAAGGGTGAGTTTTGAGAATTCACTAGGTTGAAATGAGATAGAACCTATGTGAATCCAACGACTTCCACCTCTAATACTGCCAAAAATTCCTGTTAGTGGTAAACAGTTAAGAATAACGGTGATAAGCCATAATATAGGTGTTATGCGATAGAAAAAATTGAGATTCACATGTAGAGCGAATGTCATCAAGATCAGACCCACGAGAGCCCATAAAATCTGACGATTTATAAAATAATTTATAGGGATGCTTTGTGAAGCATGTTTACTGGAAAAATGATAGTACGCGCTAAAACAAAATACTAAGCCAGTACCGAGAAGTAGTATAATAACAAGGAACAAAACAGGATCTATAGGACTTGTATGACAACTAATATGTTTTCGAGATTTCAGATGTTGTAATGATTGATAATTCTGAGGGTTTTGATAATTTTTTTGCTCTTGTATCATAAAATGTAACCCTTTCTTTAATTAATCTTGAGAGTACTAAGTGCGAGGAGTGAACATAATCCTCCCAGGATCCAGAAGCGTGCAACAACTTTGGTTTCTGGCCATCCCATTTGTTCGTAATGATGATGTAAGGGAGCCATACGAAAGATTCTTTTACCTGTTCCATATTTTTTTCTTGTATAACAAAAGTAGCTAACTTGAATAATAACAGAGAGAGTTTCGATAACAAAAACTCCTCCGATAACTAAGAGAAGCAGTTCTCTTTTCAGCATTATTGCCAAAAGTCCTAAAACTGCACCTAATGATAAACTTCCTGTATCACCCATGAAAATCTCAGCAGGATGAGAGTTGTACCACAAAAACCCAATACATGCTCCTAAAATGGCCATAATTGGAATAGTAAGTTCACTAGCTGCAGAGATATAGGGAATATGTAAATAATGAGCAAAAAAAGTATGTCCACTAACATAGGCAATAATACCAAAAGTGCCAAATGCCGCTATTAATAGACCCGTTAATAATCCGTCTAATCCATCCGTTAAGTTTGCTGCATTACTGGTGCCAACGAGAAGTAAAATACCAAAGGGTATATATAACCAACCTAAGTCTACAGACATTCCTTTAATCAGGGGTAAATAGATATAGGTAATTTCTTTGAATAAAAAATTTTCAGAGCAAGCTATTTTAGTGAAGTTGCAAAAATAAGGACTTTTAACAAACAGAGCAAGGACAATAAAACAAGAAATAACAATTTGACCTGTACTTTTGATGCGTACTGAAACACCATTAGAGTTTTTATATTTAATTTTTAAATAATCGTCTACAAATCCGAGAATAGCAAAACTGGTTATTGTAAAAAGTACAATCCAGGTTAAATAACTTTCAAAATTTTGCCACAGCAATATGGATATCAAAACAGCAATTATAATCATAAGACCACCCATTGTTGGGGTGTTCTTTTTGGCTAAATGGGATTGAGGTCCGTCCGTACGAATATTTTGAAACAGTTTAGAATTTGTTAGCAGAGAGATAATCCAAGATCCTGTTAGAAAAGTAATGAGCAATGCTGTAACGGCTGCATAAATTGCCCGAAATGTGATGTACTGAAAAATATTAAAGAATGAATTATATTTTACTAATGGAAGCAGTAAGAACTTAAGCAACGGGAATTGCCTTTTCCTCAAAAGATCTTAATAGTCCACTTTGTACAAAAGAATACGCAAGACGCTCTAATTGCATACTACGACTTCCTTTAATAAGTAAAAGGTCTCCTTCTTTGATAAATTCTTTAAGAGATCTTTCAGCGTTCTCATAAATAGTGAAGGAAAAAATCTGCCCGAGATAATGTATTTTTTTGAGCTGAACTTCTAAATGTTTTGTACAAACTCCTAATAAGAAAATGGCATCACATTGACATGCGATGATATCTGGTGCCAGATCAGCATGAATTTGACCAGAGTTTTCGCCAAGTTCTTCCATTTGGCCTAGAAATATAATTTTTCGTGCATAACGCAATGATGTAATACAATGTATAGCGGCTCGCATGCTTTCAGGGCTGGCATTATAACAGTCATTAAAAACAGTGATTTGTCCTCTCCTGACCTGACTACGTTCACCAAGTGGAGAGATTTTTTCTATACCCTCTTTAATCATTATAGGTTTGATTCCTAGTTGATGAGCAATTTCAATAACCAAAAGCGCATTAGAAAGATTATGTTTTCCAGGAAGACTGAAACGAATCTTTTGGTCATGATAATATAATATCCATCCATCAAGACCCATATTTAGTGCATTTTCAAAACGTTTAAGAGTGCTTGGCGAGAAAAAAATAATCTGACCTTTTACGTTTTCTGCAAGAAGAGGTAGCATATGGATCCTTTTGAGGAATAAAGCCCATTTGAGATCCATTAAAACGACTAAAAATAGCTCTTTTTTCCCGTGCTATAGCTTCAATAGTACCAAATTGTTCCAGATGTGCTTGTCCAATATTGGTGATAATGGAATAATTTGGAGGAAAAATATCTACGAGTTCTGTAATTTCTCCTGGTCGATTCATACCCATTTCCATAATGGCATACTGATGTTGGCTTTTAATATGAAAGCAGGATAATGGCAGTCCAATATCTCCATTAAGATTGTCTATATTCGCGATGGTTGAAGCTTTTTGACTAATAATACTGAGCAGCATTTCTTTAACTGTTGTTTTTCCTGAGGATCCTGTGACAGCAATTTTAATAAGATCAGGAAATCTTTTAACATGATGTTTAGCAAGTTTTTGAAGAGATACAAGGGGACAAGAAACCAAGAATAATGCCGCATTATATTGAGTAGCAATTTCCTTAAGTTCAATACTTTTATAAGCCTGATCAGGTTCTTTGATTACTGCAATTTTTGATCCATTTTGTAAGGCTTGTTCTAAAAAGTCGGACCCATTAACCCTTTTTCCTGGCAATCCAATAAATAAGGTTTCGGGTGTGCAGAGGCGACTATCTATACTTACACTAGAGACAGCTTGTTTGTGATCAGTAGCAATATTTTTTCTATTAAGGATTTTGCTAATTTCGTTAAGTTCAAAAAGAGGCATTGTTCGTTTCTGTAGGTGAGGGATATATTAAAATAATGTCAGATGGCACAATATAATGCAAATTCCATTCAGGATGTTCATCAATAAGGCTGATAATACGAGTAGGGGACTCTAGTTTGTTAATTTCGACAAAAAGACGTTTATTATTCTGATAGAGGGTATTTTGTATTTTTTCTAATCGTTCAATATTATCTCTTTTTTGAAAGAAAACCCAACTTTGTTGTACATTGATCCATGAGACAATAAGAAGTGAGATAATAAGAATTATTCCAATAAAGAGAATTGGAGAGGACCTATGCGTAATGAGGAGCTCCCTTTTGAATAATCCTAAGTCTTGCAGAACGTGAAGAAGGATTATTGAGGATTTCTTCAGCTCCAGGGCTAATACCTTTTGGAAAATTAGGGAACAATTAGAAGATGTATCATTAGAATCTGCATTATGTGTAGAAGAATCTGACTTTATATAAGCAGTTTTTTTAACTTGATTAAGGAAAAATCTCTTTACAATGCGGTCTTCAATACTGTGAAATGTGATAATGCCTAATTTGCCGAAAGGAGCCAAAATTTTAAGTCCAGCACTAAGTGCAAGTTCCAAACGTTTCAAATCCTGATTAACAGCAATACGTAGGGCTTGAAAAATCTTTGTAGCAGGATGCACACGATGATTATTTTTTTGAGACGTATACCAGATAATCTCACCAAGCTGTCGAGCCTGTTGTAATCGGACGCTTTTTGATAATAAGGGATGCAAGATAAAAGGGATTTTCAATATCTGCATAGTCTTGAAAAATTGTGGCTAATTCCTTTTCTGACCAGGAATTAATAATTTCATGTGCAGAAATTGGAGAGTTTACTTCCTCTAAACGCATATCAAGAGGGACATCGTCATAAAAAGAAAACCCTCTTTGACTTTGAGTAAGGTGAAACATAGAAACACCGAGGTCCAAGAGAATGACAAGAGGATGTTGACCAGTATAATTTATTAAAAAATCATCAAACCATGCACAATGATAGGATACTTTTTTACCAAAATCATAGAGATTTTTCTCTGCTCTTGTTAGCATAACGGGATCGGCATCCACTCCTATACATTGCATGCCAGGCCATGCCTTAAGCATTGCACAGGTATGACCTCCTTCTCCTAAAGTTCCATCTATTACAAGGAAAGATTCTTCTTTCGCCTGGGGCTCAATCCCTTCCAAAACTTCATTTTTGAGTACAGAAATATGCTCGCGAATTTGATTATGCATCTTTAGGATTCCCTTCCTGCACGTTGAAATGCATTTTCCAAACGTTCATTAGTGGCAATTTCATATGCGTGATAAAGATCAATGTCCCATATTTCCATGTAATATCCTAGGCCAATCAGATAACACTCCTTTTTCAAGTGAGCCATTTGCATGAGGCTGGGACTTATTTTTATTCTTCCAACATTATCTAAAACAATTTCGTGAGCCGGAGCCAAAATTCGACGCTGTACAATGCGACTATCAGGGTCAAAAACAGAGAGGTTTTTGAGAGTTGTCTGTTCTAATTTTTTCCATTCTTTACTTGTAAATAGCCACAAACACTGCTCTATTCCTCTTGTGATAATAAGAGGAACTTCCTGTAGAATATCTCGAAGTTTGATCGGGAGAAGTATTCTTCCTTTATCATCGATCGAATTGAGTGAATGGATATTTAAACCATATTCTCCCACATTTTCCCCCAATTTACCACGAGGCAGTATAGGGTATTTATTAGGATGTGTCAAAAGGATCAATAAGCAAAAAAATGTTAAACTTTTTGAACTGCGTTTATTGTTTGTTAAAGAAGGTATCAAGTTATAAAATTTTTGTGAAATGCTTCATAAATTGGAAGAAGCGACTTGATGTAATCACATATTTTTGCTATGCTATAAGGGCTATCTTGTTAGACATAATTATGTGCAATGACAGAGTGGAAGGATAGAAGAGAGGTAGCTGATTATATGATCCAGCTCAAAAAACTGGTTCCCAAAGTACATTATTACAACCAAGATTTCGTTGATATTTATGTGCGTAGTTGGAATCTTCTGGACGAGTATTGGCAAAAGGGTACGGAAGAGAATGGATTTGAGCAAAACTTTTTCTCTTTACCATCCGCGGATCGTATTAACCAGCTAGAGACTTGTTACTCAATATTTTATCTTGTTTATTCCAATAAGCAATATCCTGCGCATACAGGACTTGATAATTTTTATAGTAAACAAGAGAAGAACGGAGCTATTCGCGGAGAATATGATCTTATCACAGGGAATCCTATTTTTACCCCTGAAAATCCAGAGGGAATTTTGCCACCTCTTTTTTCCTGGGCTGAATATGATCTGTATCATAAGGTTGGTCTTAAAAAAAGAGTAGCTGAGATTTTGCCAATATTGAAACGCTACCATGACTGGCTCGATAGTGTTGCATTTGATAAGGAGATGGGGCTTTATCATGTTCCCCTTGCTGCAACAGGAATGCCCTCTGTGGCAAGGCAAAAGGCCTATTATCCTATTGATTTTAACTGTCAGCAAGCTCTGAGTGTGTTTTATATTTCTGCACTCGGGGATATTCTTAACGACAAAGAGATTTGTTATCAATATAAACGTCGTTATTTTATGCTTAAAACGCGTATTAATAGCCTTATGTGGAATGATAAAACTTGTTTTTATTATGATCTTGATAAAGATGGGAAACAGCTCACGAGTAAAACTCTTGCAGCTTATTGGGCTCTTTTTTCGGAAATTACTGGCCAGGATCATTCCATATACCTTATTAATTATCTCAAGGATCCTAAGTGGTTTGCCACTCCTAATCCTTTTCCTACAATTGCTGTGCAAGACCCAGCATTTAGTGAAAAGGGGCTGGGCTATAATGGGGATGTCTGTCCTGAGTTTACATTCATGGTGATTAAGGCTCTTGAAAAATACCAAGAATGGGAATTGGCACGTGAGAAGGCAATTAGTCATTTATATTTTATTCTTGATACTTTTCATCCAGAAGGTGGGAAAAAAGGTTCATTTTGGCGATCCTATCTTCCTATGAAAGATGGTTGTGCTATACCACCAGATGGGCTAAATGTTGAAGAAAATAAGAGTGATTATGTAATTATGGCCAGTCTTGCCACAATTACTTTGATGATAGAGAATGTTGTGGGTATGTTTATCAGTTTACCGCGAAAAACTGTTGATTGGATTGTTCCCACTTTAGAACTGATGGGTATAGAGTCCTTGTCCCTTAAACGTAATACTATTTCTATTATTGCTACAAAAACCACTCGAGGGGTTTGGGAATTACGCATGGAAAGTGAAAAATTATATTATTTTACAGGACATCTTTTGGGTATTAAGAAAAAGACGCTTCCTATTCCTAGTGGTCGTTGTAGCATGTTTTTAGATAAGCTTTAAAAGATTCTTATTTTTTAAAGCCTTATTGATTTGTCGGGCTGTATAGATGATTGAGAATTTGTTTTGCTGAAACAAGGATTTCTTTTCTTGATGTATTATTACTAAGAGGAATTGTAAACGAACGGATTAGGACTTCATCTTCTTCAACTGTAATACTAAGAGTGTTCTCGTGTACTTTAAGATCTAATAAGTATGGCGAGTTTTGAACATAGCGGAGATTCATTCCAAGTATTTTTCTAAGAGATTTTATGCGATGGTCTGAGTTTTTTTTTATACTGTTACGAACAGGAAGGCCATAGGGTCTGGTGGCTGTAGGGTTTAATTTATAAAGTTTTAGAATTAAGAGATTTTGACTTAGATATTTTTTTTCGATTTGAATCCAACTTTCCAGAAGGTTTTGTTTCTGATAAGCCTCGTAGATAGGATCTAGAGTTTGTAGAGCTTTATCTCTTAATTGACTATTTTTATCTGCAATGGATTGTAAGGCCATGTAACTCGGTTTTGCTTTTTCAGCGAAAGCAGTTTCATTCCGAGAAGCTTTTTCAAGAAAGTTTTTATAAATATGAATATAAGGTTTTGTGATTTGCATAGCATGTTGATAAGCAGATAGATTTAAACCCTGTTGCAACATAAGATGTACATCTTTTAGTGTCCACGATCGAAAAAGGTTATCATAATAAAAATGAAGAAACATTATTTTTAGTCTTGAAAATAAGTGAAAAATTTTAAAATGGACATGGGGTGAGTGCTTATGAACGAGAATTTTCTTTTTATAGAGGTCTCTTTTAAGCTGATACAACCATGCAAAGTATTGATTTTGTGAAATTTTAAATTGATAGATCCAGGATAAATTAGTGTATTTATTAAAATTTTCCAGGATTTTTTGAGCTTCATCTAGTTTGTAAAATGTTAAATAAAGTTCTGCAAGCTGAAAATTTGCCAAGGGTGTGCGTAGGCCTTGGAAATCTTTAATTTTAAGTATTTCAAATTTTTCACTTATCTGTAACATGTTTTTTGCCTGATTGTAAGACAACATATTAAGAAAAAGTTCTGCCAAAAAACGATAACTTGCTGGATTATTATCCATATTGAGAGACATGTGCAAAAGATTTTCTGCTTGTTCAAAATGGTAAAATTGCTTTTCAGTACGTGCATGATTGTAAAGGATTTGACTTGCAGATCCATATTGTTTTTCAGAAATACTTAGAGTGAGCGCTTTTTTATAGAGAAAATAGACTTTTTTATAATTATAATATTGTGAGTAAAGTGAAGCAAGTAATGCGTGAAGCGAAGCAGAGTTAGGCCATTTTTGGATGGCGATTTCACCTAAGGCAATGCCTTTATCTATCTGAAAGATTTTTGAATAATACCAGAGAACATCAGCTATAATTTGTTGATCTTCTGAAAAAAATGTTGTAAGGACAGTACACATTTTATCCAAAGAGGCATGATTATTTTGTTGATCATAAATTTTTGTAAGAATGAGTGCTAATTCTGCTTGATTAACATAGCCGTATTTTTGGGATAAAAGGAGATTGGACAAAGCTTTTTTATACATTTTTTCTTTAAAATAAAAATTACCTCGTGCAAAATAGAGATCAGGATTTTTTGGATATTGTTTGATTCCCTCATTAAATGTGCGCAAAGCTGGAGAGTACTTTTTTCGCTCAGAGAAGTTTATTGCGTCATCAATATAATCAGTTGGCCTTTGTAGCCTCTAAGAAACTTTGATACCCTATCCCTAATAAAAGAGTAATAATCATTCTCAAAAGATAATTGATTTTACGAATATTAAACATTTTTCATTATTCGATTTTTGATCCAAGCGACATGAAATAAAAATAAAAATTGTTTAAAGCCCTGTTATTTTCTTAATAGAGGGATTTTTTTTAATATATTTAAAAAAACTGTGAGCATCTTCTTGACTAAAGGTGGCTGAAAACAATGCACGACGATAAATTTCTAGTAATGGTTCTGAATTTTGGAAAAATTCTAAGGGTGTTAGAGGTTTTTTGTTGATAGTATTCCAGATGAATGTGATTTTTTTAGCCCAAAGTTGTACTCTTTTACGTGGTGGAAGAAAGCGTCTAGGTATCCAAACATAATGGGCCCAAATCAGAAGTGTAAGATAAGATAGGCATAAAAATATTAATAATTCGATGATAAATATGCTGTAAGAGAATTTTTTTGTATTGGAAAGAAGGGGATAGGGTATTTTTGTAATTTCTTCTGTTGTAAATTGAATATCTTTTTCCAAAAATGCTTCAATAAAGGGATATAATGATTGAGGATCATAAGTATTGTGAAGCATTGCAAAATTGGTGAGACTATTATCGAATTGTGTACTTGTTGGGTCAAAATTTATCCATTTAAAATTATCAAAATAAATTTCTACCCAAGCATGTGCATGTTTAGCGGTGACTGGATAATAACCTAAAATGTGTTCATCAGGATTTATTGCAAAACCTGCTACAACGCGAGCTGGAAGATCCAAACTTCTGGCCATAAGAGCCAGAGCAAAGGCAAAATATGTACAGTATCCTTGCTTCGTTCTCAAAAGAAAATCCATAAGAACTTCTAGAGAATGATCTGTACTCATTGTTTTGGGGTCTAAACTATATTTATAGTTTTTTTTAAGATGATTTTCCAGTTTTTTTGCTTTCATATATGGTGAAAGCTCATTACCTACAATATCTAAGGCAAAATTACGGATTTCAGTATGATTATCATAATTGAGATAAACAAATTGCTCATCATTCGATAGTTGTGTATGTTTTGCAACGAAAAGGTCTGGGTTATTTTCTAAGAGATTTTTTGGAGGTAAAGATTGTGAGACAGTACGATAATAAGATTTAAAATGTTTGAGATCTTTTCTATTACTCTCGGGTTTGAGTAAAACAGTATATTGAATACTATTGAGACCCAGAAGAGTTGTTTTATCTAAATTAAGAATGTAAAAATCTTGAATAGGTTTTCTGATATCCATAGTAGTTTAAAGTGTTTTGCTTTGATTTATTGTTAGAAAAAGCATTGTCTTCGAGTTCTTTCATAATATAAAATCCATGTTCTGCATTATATCCATGAAAATTATGACGTTTTAAGAGAAGTTTTTCATCAGGTACATGATCTAATTTAAAGATCAGAAGAAGATCATCACGGAGATCGTGAACTTCATTATGAAGACTTAAAGAATTATCGAAACTGAAGCTTGTCATTGTAGAATTGAGAATTCCCATGTTATTTTTTGTCATACTTTTTGTCAGGAATGGTTTTGTACAGAGTAAGACTACACCAGGACACAGAAGAAATAAGGTTAATGATAGAAAAGAATGGATGTTGTTGCGATATTGTGTATTCGCGAGGGGATTTGTCCAAAATAAGAGCAGAAATTCTAGTAATAAATAGATGTATAGGCTGATGAAAAGCATATTGGGATGAGGATAAAAGAATGTTTTATATATATGAGTGGGCCAAAATGCTAAAAGAAGTACACTTAAGCGTAGAAATATTTCAAAACGAAGCATTCCATTATTTATGCGTCCTATAATTCCGAGAGCAAAGAATATGCATAGAGGCAACCAAAGCGGTAAAAACCATAAATCATGATAGAGAGCAAAAAATGGAAAATAGATTTTAGATAAGTTGAGAATCCATTCTAAGCTATATACCAAAAGAGGATAAGTTATGACAAGAAAAGTAATCACACCATTGTAGATAAATTTTTTACGTTTTAAAAAAAGTATATAGAGCATTGATGCAAGTTCTACAAATAGAAAAGTAATAAGCATAATAGGTAGAGGAATACTTTCTTTCCAAAAAAAACCATGTATGAAGAAGTACGTATCCCCAGAGTATGAGCCGTAGAAAATATGAAAAATTAAACAAAATGAGTTTCTAGATTAAAATTTTTTGTTAAATGTGTCAAATTGTGGATGGCTTGGTCTTGCATGGGCATATTTTTAATAAAAATTTTGGGTGTATAGTGATAATATCGTTGAATAGCTTTTATAAAGTTTTTATCATACGCACATCCTAAGAAAGTCCATGTTCCATGTTGCTTAAAATTATAATCATTTATAGTGTAAGGCATTCCAGCGTAGGCATAAGCAAGTTGAGATCTTAGGTTTAGCGAGTGAAGATCAAAATTTTTTACTAAAATAGAGCCTACAATAAGATGAGTTTGAGAAGAATGTGTCTGATTTAATATCACAATTTTAAGCATCTCTTGAATAAGATAATCAAGAATGTAGGATCCATCGTTGTCCAAAGGTGGAGGGAATAAGACGTAGTATTTCTCTGCGATTTTTTGTTGTTCTGGGTTGGATTGCTCTTCACGTACAAATAATTTCTGAAATCGGGATGATAGTCCCCAATGAATACGGCGTATATGATCTCCTGGGTAGTATTGACGGTTTTTTTCAGTTTCATGTGATGGATCAGAATCTTTATATTGATGGTTCATACTCAGAGAACAGATACTACAATTTTCTATTGTAGGAATTGTAGGGGCTATAAGAATTTTCCAAACATTAGGCAATTGAATATAGCTATGAAATAGTCCGAAGATATCAGAGATTTTAAGACAAGCAGTAAGATTGTAGCAACCTCTGT
This sequence comes from Chaenocephalus aceratus, assembly GCA_023974075.1. NCBI lineage: Eukaryota > Metazoa > Chordata > Actinopteri > Perciformes > Channichthyidae > Chaenocephalus > Chaenocephalus aceratus. Next base: position 40,359 of record JAMFTG010000040.1, on the reverse strand, counting down.
ATGGCAAAGAAAGAGACAAGCTATGAGATTTTGAGTATTTCTGAACAGAAAAAATTTTTTTTTGATGAGGACGAGAAGGTATTTGAGCAATGAATTCAAGTCTATAGAGAAAACATGAAAGTAGATAATGAAATGGAAAGAGTGATGATAGTAAGATCGGTTGCTGGATTTCTGCAATAAGAAAAGATTCTTTATTAAAGCAGAGTATCTTTTTTGAGAGAGATTTATGATGCCAAAAATGTAGGAATATCACAGCGATTATGATAGAGATTAAGAAAATACTACAAAAGAAAGACGTTGCTTGAATACTAACTAATGAGTATACCAAGACTGCCATACTCATTAGTATGAGTACAATACCAAGAAGTGAATGCTGTAATATAAGAGACATGAGCTATTGGTAAAATTCCTTTTTTGCTAATTCAATGGCTTTGTGTAAGAGAGATAATGTTTTTGTTCCTGATTCTTTAGGAATAATTCTATGAAGATATACATGTTCAATTAGCGAAAGAATATCTTGATCTGTAACGAAGTTTCGGCCTGCAAAGAGTGCTTTAGCTCGAGCAATTTTTAGTAACCCAATGGGGCCACGTGGAGAAACCCCTAAAAAAACTGCGTCATCTGATCGTAGAGATTGGGCAATATGTACAGCGAATTGAACATGTTTTTTGTCACAATAAATTGTATCAATGATATGGCATAAATTAATAAGTTGATTTCTCTCAATGATAGGATTAAGTAAAGGTGGAATGTGTAGTGCTGGATCTTTTTCTGCTAACTGGCATTCTGTATCAAAATCAGGGTATCCAGGATTCAGGCGCATAAGAAAACGATCCAGTTCAGCAGCAGGTAGGGTATAGGTTGAATTTTGTTCAAAAGGATTTTGGGTTGCAGCAATCCAAAAAAGAGAAGGCAAAATATAGGTTTTTCCTGAGACGGTAATTTGCGTTTCAGCCATGGCTTCAAGAAGAGCACTTTGGGTTTTTGGTGTGGTACGATTGATTTCATCAACAAGAACAATGTCATTGAATAGAGGACCTGAAGAAAAACGGAAAACTGCGTGTTGCATATCAAAAACTTCAACTCCCGTGATATCATAAGGAAGGAGATCCGGAGTACACTGAATTCGTCCATGTGATGCATTCTCTATAAGGTGTGTTAAAGCTTTAATAATAGTTGTTTTTCCAATCCCGGGAAACCCTTCGATGAGAACATGACCCCTGACAAAAAAACTTAAGATAAGATGTTCCAGAAAGAGTATTTTCCATACATTACACGGCTTAACTGTTCCACAAAACGATGCATTAGCATATGAAGTTCTTCTTGTTTTGCATCCATTAAAACATTTTATGCAGTTTTTCAACATTTTACCAGATAGTTATTGATCAAATACAAAATAGTAAAAAGATTAAAAAAACTGCTTATAAATCAGTATGTGGGGACACTATTAATTGTAAATAGATATCCTAATTGTAGGAATGAAAGAAATAACTTTGGAGCAATATAATTTGATTTATTCTTACGATTTTTACCTTCCAATTCAGGGTGCTAGGGGATTTGAACGTTTATTCTGTAGATTAAAAGACTTTTGGCTTATATTCTCTGGATTTGAGAAAATCCATATTATGTTCAAAAATTTTATGAACTTTCTGCTTATCATATTAATAATTAGTGTTGTCAAATTGGAGGATTTGCAGAAGGATATTTATTTGTCAATAAGCTTTTGGGTGCTCAGAAGAACTTATCTATGGCATGATTTTTCATCTGATTATGGTAATTTTTCAGTGAGAAAAATCGTTGTATATGCTGTGTATGGAAAATATATTGGATATATTTATGAAAAAAAGCAAATACAATGACTCCTCATGCATTTGGGGGAAGTTGAAATTAAGATAGATCGAATTTAGGTACTGAGTAAAATTTGTAATTACAAATTTTACTCAGTACCTAAACTTTTAACTACGTAGTCACAAATTGCCCAGAAGCCATTTTCCTTGCGTAAAAACCAGGAATATTCCTTAACTTCTTGGTATTGGGGTGTTTGGAATACCTGTCGTGTAAGAACACGTGCATTAGTATCTGTATAGTAGACAGAAAGGATTTTGAATAACAATGGTTTAACTGAAACGCCAATCTCAAGTTCCTGATTTACAAGTTGGGTTCTGAAGTTTTCGATCATGTGTTTTCTTGTTCCAGTATCGGAGATACGGTAACGACGGCTACGATCAATATTATTTAGGAATAAACTTTCAAGATTAATATAGAGGAAAAATTTATTCCATAAATTTTTCTGTCGGGCTTTAAGCATATATTCGACAACTTCATCTGGCGAAAGGGCAACGCGAGAGAGAATTTCACCTGTATCTTCAGCGAGGGTCCTTTTTATTTCTCGTGTACCCACAGCAGGTCGTATGGTTAAACCTAGTGTATTTGCAGAAACAAAGGTAGGTAATGAATAGTCACTATTTGGCGGATGAGAAGGATTTGTTATCATGGTGCTTGGCAGATTCTTCTTGATTATTGATCCATAACGTACTCTCCGAAGGAGGTAATAAGCTAAGAACAGGAGCACTTTTGGGATCTTTATTACGGCGAAAACGTGCAGAAGAACTCAATTTATTGGGAATAAAATCTGTTTCTATGATGTAAACTCCTGGTTCTTCGATTTGTATAAATTGACGTACGTCAAAGTCAAAGCTATATGCTTCACCGGGACGCAGATTCATCAAGCGATACACAAAAGGTTGAGATCCAAAGAGTCTTGCAAAGTAGGATTCGGATGGCCGCAAGCTGATATTGGTTAAGGTTTTGACACGTACGTTTAAGTTAAGAATAGGGTCGTCAGCAAGTTCTAGTACGCAATCGTTGGGAGAGTCATTTTTAATATAAACTCGCATCATGATAGGAGTGTCAGGGTAGTACACTTGCTTGTTGTGGTAACGGGTAGAAACCGTGATGTCTACTGCAGCAGGTTCAGATTGACTCGCAGGCAAGTCCTGAGACAATAGCATGAAGCTACTCTTAAATAAGAAAAAACTAATGAATAATAACCCACGTACTTGTACGTATTTGTACGCATTCGTACGTATTAACCTAGGCATTTGCATATACTCCCACCAGTAGATACTTTCGGTTATCTTTTAGCTAGTCTTTAGTATATCTAAGTTTAGCTAGTCTTTATAGTATATCTAAGTTTAAATTTATTTTGAATAAACAAAAAACAACTTTAGGTAAAAATAAGATTTTACTCTTGTTTGTAGGGACATAAACCTTGACGCCTTAATGTGGGTTTGCTAGTATTGCGGGGGTTTTTAAAAATAAATGTATCAAGCGGTTGAATCTAGAGCCAATTTTTCTGAAAACGAAGAAGAAATTTTACTTTTCTGGGAAGAATATGACATTTTCCTAAAGTCTTTGAAACAGCGTCAGAATGCACCTATGTTTGTACAGTATGATGGACCTCCTTTTGCTACGGGATTACCTCATTATGGACATTTAGTACAAAGCATTCTGAAGGATGTTTTTCCTCGTTATCGTACGATGAAGGGTTTTTACGTTCCACGTCGTTTAGGATGGGATTGTCATGGATTACCTGTTGAGTACGAAGTTGAAAGGACTTTGGGTCTTAAAAATAAGTTAGAAGTTGAAAATTATGGCATTGCAAACTTTAACGAAAAGTGTCGACAAACAGTTCTCAAGTATTCTCAAGAGTGGAGACGTTACTTCAGAAGAATTGGTCGTTGGGTTGATTTAGATAATGATTATAAAACCATGGATCCTCATTATATGGAGTCCATATGGTCTGTTTTTAAAAAACTTTGGGAACTCTCTCTGGTCAAAGAAGGGTACCGTATACTACCTTACTGTGCACGTTGTGGCACGGTTTTAAGTAATCACGAATTAAATCTAGCTGGGTATAAGGAGGTTATGGATCCGAGTGTCAGTGTCAGATTTTCTGTAAAGGGAAAGAAGAATACATATTTTATGGCTTGGACAACGACTCCATGGACTTTGCCTTGCAATCTTGCTCTTGCTGTTAACCCAAAATTGACTTATATCACAGTTAGGGATAAGAAAGGAGATTCTTATACTTTATTGGAGACTCGACTTTCTTCTTATTATGATGATGAGCAATCATATACCATTATTTGGAAAGGATTGGGAGAAGAACTCGCTGGACTTTCTTATGAACCACTTTTTAATTATTTTCAAGACCTTAAAGATAAAGGTGCTTTCCGTATTTACTGCGCCAATTACGTAACAGCTGATGAAGGAACAGGGATTGTTCACACAGCAAATGGATTTGGTGAAGATGATTATAATCTTTTAAAGAATACTGAACTTCCTATTATCTCGCCTGTGGATGGAGCATGTCGCTTTACGCAGGAGATTTCTGAATATCAAGGGCGTTTTGTTAAGGATTGTAATAAAGATATTTTGATGAAATTGCAGGAAGATGAGAAGATCATCAAGCGAGAGAATTATCTTCACAATTGTCCACATTGTTATCGTTGCGGAAGTACGCTTATCTATCGAGCGATTCACAGTTGGTTCGTTCTTGTAAGTAATTTTCGTACACGTTTATGTCAGGCTAATGAGCAAGTTCAGTGGATTCCTACACATCTTAAGCATGGTCGTTTTGGAAAATGGTTAGCCAATGCACGTGATTGGACGATTAGTCGTAATCGTTATTGGGGAAATCCTATTCCCGTTTGGCGTTGCAATTCATGTAATAATATTGTTGTGATTGGCAGCCGTGCTGAGCTTCAGGAGAAATCAGGGGTTTGGCTTAAAGATTTACATAAACATTATGTCGACCATATTACAATTCCTTGTTCTCAATGTAATTTAGATATGATGCGTATTGCTGAAGTTTTTGATTGCTGGTTTGAGTCTGGTGCTATGCCTTATGCACAAGAACATTATGTTTTTGGCCAGAATCAGAGTATTGACCATTTTTTCCCCGCCGATTTTGTTGTTGAAGGTGTGGATCAAACTCGGGGATGGTTTTATACCTTGATGGTATTGGCAGTTGCACTTTTTGATCGTCCTGCTTTTAAAATGAGTATAGCAACAGGCCTTGTTCTTGCTAATGATGGGCGCAAGATGAGTAAAAGTTCACGTAATTATATGGATCCTCTAGATATTGTTAATAATTACGGAGCAGACGCTACGCGTTTGTATCTTTTGGCAAGTTCTTTGACACGAGGCGAGGATTTACGTTTTGATGAGCAGGGTGTGCGTAATGCTTTAAAAGATACGATTATTCCTTTATGGAATTCTTACAGTTTTTTTGTTACTTATGCGAATATAGACGGGTTTCAGGCTGAAGGTAAGCTTGGTGATTTAGAGCATCCTCTGGATCGTTGGGTGGTATCTTCTGTGTGGAGATTGGTTGATCATATTGATGATGCCATGGAGCATGGAGACGTTTGTAGAGCTGTTTATGAGATTAGTCAATTTATCGATCAACTCAATAATTGGTATATTCGTCGCAGTCGTCGAAGGTTTTGGAAAAGTGAGAATGATGCTGATAAATCTAATGCTTATGAGACTCTTTATTTTAGTCTTTTAACTCTGATAAAAGTGTGTTCACCTTTTCTGCCTTTTGTTACGGAAATGATTTATCGTAATATCAAAAGAGAGAGCGATCCCATCAGTGTTCATCTGTGTGATTGGCCTATTAGTCCTTATAAAATTAGGGATATTGAACTTGAAAATAGAATGGCATTGGCAATAAAAACTGTTGCCATGGGTCATCGTTTACGTAGTATGTATAATTTAAAAACGCGTTTACCATTGCGTAAACTTTATGTTGTTAGTAGCGATGTGAGTGAGCGGGCAACACTTAATGAAATGACAACAATTTTAGCTGAAGAGCTGAATGTTAAACAGGTAGACGTTTTAGACAAAGAAGACAATCTTATTACTTATAAGGCTAAAGCCAATTTTCGTGTTCTTGGTCCTATTTTGGGTGATGATATGCGTGTTGCATCCGCTACTATTACCGATCTTGATCAGGATCAGATTCAGGGAATTATTAATGGCACTGTTATTGTGATTGGATTTAAGGGTAAAATCCATCAGCAACTTCGGTTAGACAGTAGCAATGTGACTATTGTGCGAGAAGAAAAAGAGAATGTTAAAGCATTGAATGAGGACACTCTTACTGTTGCTCTAGATACCCATATTACAGACGATTTACGTGATGAAGGTATGATGCGCGATCTGATTAGAGCTATTCAAAATCAGAGAAAAATACATAATTTTGTTGTTACTGATCGAATTTCTTTGTGGATTTATGGAGATGAAAATCTTAAACGAATTGTTGAAAATTTTGAGCAAATTATTAGGAATGAAACTCTCACGAAAGATCTGGTATGGGGAAAAAAATCTGAGGCTATCTCCGTTGATTGTGGAGACATTATGTCTGAGATGATCCTTGAAAAGTTTCATAATCCGAAATAAATAAGAAACTGATGGAATTGACCATTTTTTCTTAAAGTACAGTAATAATACAAATTAATATAACATGATATTTTTCTGATAATTTCACTACTAAAGAGAAGAGAAATTATCAGAAAATAACAAATTAAATCCTCTGATATTTTAAACCATTCTAATTCTGATAAGGAAGATTGGAGGATAATAGATGCTTTTAATTCTAATTCTGATTGGAATGATGATGCGGATTCGTATGAATATCCGAAAATAAATTCGGATTCCAAAAAAAAGATTGAAAGACTTCAAATCGTAATAACTCATCTGGAAAATAATTTTTCACTAGGGCGTGTTCACGCTAATTAATAATATAATGAGTACAAAGTTAATAAAGGTTTTGAACATGATATCGAGTTTGTCGAATCTGCAAAATATACGCCTAAATCCTTTTAATCTTCGAAATAATCGTTCAATTTCATTTCGTTTTTTATAGGTTTTTCTATTATACTTCCAAGGGTTTAAACGGTTTGATTTTGGAGGGACAACTGGCTTAAAACCCAGATTAATAGCTATTTTTCGTGTTTTTTCGTCTTCATAAGCACGATCCATAACAAGGGGTATTCCCTTTAATTTTCCGTCAAAATTTTGTAAATGAGATAACAAAATACAACCTTCTCCCGCGTCATTTTTATTTCCCGCTGAGAGGCTAAAATTTAAGGCATTTCGATCATTTTGGGCAACCAAATGAATTTTTGTTGTCCATCCACCACGCGATTTTCCGATGGATTGCGGGCCGTTTTTTTTAATGCACCAGTGCCGTCAGAATGGACTTTGATAAAAGTACTATCCAATCCGAGACATTCGACTTTGATATGGATCATGTTATTTTTTTGTAAAATTTCAAATAAACGATCCAAAACCTTATTCTTCGCCCAACGACTTATTCGCATGTAAATTGTATGCCAATTCCCAAATTCTTTGGGCAAAACAGCGCCATTTACAGCCATTTTCTACAATATATAAAATTGCGTTAATCAAGGTAAAATTTGATATTTTGACATTTCCACGCTGAACAGGAAGATAAGGATGAATTATTTTATATTGTTCTAAACTTAAACTTTTCATTTAGAATCGAATGCTCAATTTCAAGCTAGTGTTCAAAAAAAATATAATTATATTATGGTTGATGAATATAAGGATACCAATATTCCTCAAAAAAACTCATAGATTTATTAGCAAAAAACGAGGATTGCTCTTTGATGGTTGTTGGTGATGATAATCAAAGTATTTATGCTTTTAGGGGCGCAAATTATGAAAATATTTTACGGTTTGGAGAAGTGTATCAGAATGCGCAATTAATTAAACTGGAACAAAATTATAGAAGTACTCCCAATGTTTTGGATTTTATCAATGATATTTCAGCTAAAATATCTTTAGGATATAGAAAAAAGTTATTTTCTGAAGAAAATAACTTGGGGAATAAACCTCTATTTATGAGATTCTTCTCAGAAGAGGAAGAAGCCATTTTTATTGCAAAGACAATAATCAAAAATCTCAAAAGACTTTCTTATAAAGATAATGCAATTTTATGCAGATCTTCTAGTCATTCGAGTTTTTTGCAATTGGAATTTATAAAAAGAAAGATTCCCTTTAAAGTTATTGGGGGGCAAAGCTTTCTAGAAAAGCGACATATCAAAGATATTATAGCTTATATAAAATTCTTTGGAATCCTTTTGATGCCATTTCTGGCATCGTATTTTGACTCTTTTACAGGGAATTGGATCTGTAACGGCATATAATATTGTCGATTATATTAAGAATAAAGCTGGGAATTTAACAGAGTTAATAAATAATTCTTATGTTAAAAAAAATGAAAATTTTAAACTTCTTTGTAATGCTTTTAAAGAAGCTAATCAATCTCATTTTTCTATTATTGATATTTTTAATACTATGGAGAAGTACTATATTCCTATTCTTAAAAAACTTGAGACAGATTGGAAAAAACGGATTGAAGATTTTAAAGTTATTAAAAAAATGTGTACAGAATACATAAGTATTGAAAAATTTCTTTCAAATTTTATTCTAGAACCTCCTAATGAATTGAAAGTTGGTTTTAATAATGCAGACCCTTCTAAAGAGTATGTAACAATTTCAACAATTCATAGCGCGAAAGGTCTTGAATGGAATACTGTCTTTATTATTCATCTTATTGATGGACTTGTTCCTCATTATAAGTCTTTTGATGATTATGAAAAAATAGAAGAAGAACGTAAACTATTTTATGTTGCTTGCAGTCGAACAAAAGAAAACCTTTATCTTAGTGCACATCATTATTCACAAAGTTATGGATGTTATTTTGAGAGGATGTCGCGTTTTATAAGTGAAATAGATTCTAACAATTATCAATTGGAAGAAAATTTTTCATCCAAATCTAAGAAATAAAAATTGGACAATATTATTTAACATATAAATTGATTATAAAGTGTTTTACATAAATCAATTTATTCTTTTGGAGTATTCTGACATTGAAGTTCATTTTTGAAACATAAATACATAAATAACAAGAGAATTATCTATGTATTTATACTGATCTAAAGTTAGAGTTTTGTTTGTATAGAGAGTATGATATAAATTTTATTAATAATGTGAAAATGTTCTAGTATGTTGCATCATTCATAGAGTTAAATTGGGTACGGTGTTCAAGGATCTTTGAGAGATCCTGATTTAAAATTTTTTTAAAGTCTAGCATTCCATCTTGTATTCTGACACGTTCATCTTCCCAGTTTGCAATTTCTTTGAGTTCTAACCATCGGAATTGCTTGTCGCTGGCTTTTTCAGCCCAAAGTATCGCCTCATCCCAAAAATATAGTGCACGCTTGTAAAATTTTTCAGCAATTTTGAGGCTTTCAAGATTTTGTCTCTTCCAAGGGGCATTAAAAAAATAAACAAACTCTCGATCAAATTTTGTTCCAAGCTGACGATATGTTCGAATGATTTGCAGGTTAACATGCATTTTGAATAAGTAACGATAGTATTCCCAGTCCTGCTTGTCTTGTATTTGTGCCAGTGCGTAGAGAGGGTTGGCGAAAAGGAGCCTTTAAAGCTTCTTCAAGATACATTACATTTTCAGCTTCATCTTCAGGCATGCGATGGAGATGCTGATGAAATAGATTGTACCATTGTTCAGCATATAATATTTTATATGCTGTTAATGAGAACTGTGAAAAGAAAAGAATAATCAATAAAGGAATAAAATGCATTCTGAAGTTGATCATCGGTAGAGAATCAGAGGTTCTCAAGATTCTTGAATCCGAAAAGAGTGAAATATTTTTGGTAGCAGCGAGTAAAAATTGTAATGATCGGGATGATGGGAATCGAACCCACGACCTCCTGGTTCCGAACCAGGCACGCTAACCCCTGCGCTACATCCCGAAAGTTTAAAGAAGGTTTGGCCATAGAGTCATCATTTTTTTAATGATAATAACATACAGATTTGTACGATATAGGAAGGAGTAAAGCATAAAAAAAAGGTGAGTAGAAAGTATTCACACCTTTTTAAGATTTTTTGAATTAAATAATTTTTAACTGATTAACCTCTAGTGAGATGAGAGATAGAATCCAAGGCATCTTGTTGTATTTTGCTTGAATAAGGGGCAGTCAGCATAAAAGAAAGCAGATCTATTACATGGGGAAGTTGAGCTGATTCAATTGTAACAACTTTACGAATAGCGTCTAGGTAGAAAAGAGCAGTATTATTGTTGTTTTAGTTACAACATCCTTACGCATGGCTATTGTCATAGCAGCTATTCTTTCATCATCTGCCGGACCTGCTTCTCCCAGGTAATAGAAAGAGATAGCCATGGCATTAGGGTCGGTTTCTGTACGGAGTAAAGTTGTGATGGCTTGAGCTCCAGGAGCACCAGCTGTACCGAGAACGCTTAATGCACGAATACGGATATCGGCGAGGTCTCCAGGGGTTTTATCCTGAAAAAATGAGCCAATACCTGCAAGGCGTGTAAGAAGTTCTATGCCCAAGTCATTGATAGGCATGATTCCATCTTCAAATTTTTTTTAACAAGAGTTCTTTGCCTTCGCGGTGCGGTGATGAAACCATATCAAAGAGAGCATTCATTTTGACCTTTCAGCATTCTGGGCTGAAATGTAACTATTTTCCAAGAAAAAACAGCCAAGAAAAAAAGCGTATAAGAATAACTTTGACATATCTAATAAGTCCCCCGATCCATCATTTTTTAGAATCTCTTCAAAACAATTATTTATACTACGAAAAAGTCTAACATAGATGAACATAAAAGTCAAAAATTTGTTCGTAAATTGTTCTGAATCTCGAAAAAAATAAGCTTTTCTCGAAGTTAACCTGTAATTCTAAATTAAAAGGTATTGCTTGAGTTGCTTATCAATGATATTCATGATATTTTTGTAAGAGTTAATATGTTATCCCCAGTTAAAAAATCCTGTATTTCTAACTAAGCAGTACTAACATAGCAATTCTAGTGGGATGTTGTTTTTTAAGGAGGTTGTTTTGTGTTAATCGAAAGCATTACTAAAGAGGGTGTAGTAAAGGAAGCTGTAGGAATGCAGCTTGTAACTTTTGAGTTGGGCAATGAAATCTACGGGGTTGATATTATGAAGGTTTTGGAGATTCACCCATGGGCAGAGGTGAGATCAATGCCACATGCTCCCGCTTATGTTCTTGGAATCTTCAATTTGCGTGGAGAGATTATTCCTATCATCAGTTTACACACACGATTTCACATTACTCCTAAAGCTCGTGAAGAAAATGAAGATGCCATGTCAGGTTTTGTAATTTTTAGCATTGGTAATACGAAGATGGGTGTTCTTATTGATAAAATCCTGAGAGTTGTCAGTGTACTGCAAGATCAGATCGTGCAAACTCCTCAAATTATTAGTGGCGCGGGTCTCGGTTGTATTAAGGGAATTATTAAGAGCAAGGTAGCTGGGGGAAAATATTTGGTTATACTGGAGATTCAGGCGCTCTTTAATAAGAAGAGCTTGATAAATTAAGAGGTTATCATCGTCAGCACCCAGTAGATTAGTATAAGAGAGCATGTTTGCAATGCAAAAATTGTCAGTGCTACATCGCTGTTGCTTAGTTGTTATGCATGATCGTAAGCCTGGTATTTCAGATATTTTACTGAATATCACACAGTATCTTCGAGAAAATGGTCTTAAAGTAGTTTCTATTCCTCTTGATGATTTGCTTTCTTATCGTTGTGATCACAACTGTGAGTTTGCACTTACATGCGGGGGAGATGGTCTTGCAATTTTTGTTGGCCGTGTTCTTGCTCTTTATGACATTCCTGTTTTTGTAATGAATCTTGGAGTTGTTGGGTTTGTAACAGAGTTTTCAGCTATTTCGTGGCAGTCTGGCATTAAAGCTCTTTTGGAAGGTCATTTAAATATTCAAGAACATTCACTCTTACATTTTTCTCTTTATGGTAATTGCTCAGATCAAGAAAATATTTCAAATTTTGCACTTAATGAAGTTCTACTCAAAGGGAATCAACATTCTGGAATTTGTGAATTTGAGATCGCTATCGGATCGGACAAGTCTTTAGGGCCGATTAGATCCGATGGATTGATGATTGTTACACCTACAGGGAGTACCGCTTATGCACTGTCATGCGGAGGTCCACTGATTGCAGGAGATGTTTTTGCTTTCCTGGTGATGGCAGTTAATCCACATGCCTTGTCCTATAGACATCTTGTCATACCTGGTGATAGGGAGATTACGCTTAAACTTGCCAAATCAAATAGGTATGAGATTTCTTGTCTGCGTGATGGACAATTTTTACGGGAATTTACACAAGAAGATACCTTAAAAGTGGAGTTTTCAAAAAAGAAAGCACGTTTTATTGTGGCTTCAGACTATAGTTTTTTTGCTGCTTTACGGAGTAAATTGGGATGGGGTGCAGAAGTTGCGTCAAAAAATAGAGGAATGTAAGGTTCTTCTTAGGTTTCATGTTTAAAAAGTATTCATATTCAGAATTATGTGATCATTGATGGGGTTGACTTTTATTTGACTGGGGGAGTTTATCTAATTACTCGTCCCACGAGTAATTAGATAATTGCTTTTTAAAGGTGTCTGAGGTTTTGATTGCCGAAAACTCCTGGACGAGTGTTTTTTTACAATGTGATAGAGTAGACATTGCAAGTTTTATATCTTGTCAAACTGGTGGTGGGAAAGTTTAACTTTTCTATGTGCAGTTTTATTTTATTTTGCTGAAGTTATAGTTTTTATCGATTTTCATAAACAGTTATTGAGAATATCTTCTCTTATTTGAAGTGAAATTTTAATTCAATTTTGTTTTATTTTAATTAAATATGTCACAAAGTGAAAAGGATCGCATTAAAAATGCTGCGTGACCAAAAAGGGATAATTTTTCACTCTGTTGTTTGACTTATTTCAAAAAAACATAAAAAACATAAAAAGCATATTGGAGAACTGAACGGGTACAAAAAGTGCAGAAAGATTTGCGAGAATTGAATATATCTTCTGTGTAATTTAAAATGAACATTGTGGAAAATATAATAAAAATAAAAAATGTCTCATAGAAACAATAAGTTGAGACGATAATGTATTTCTCTTTATGCGTTAATTTTAGGTATTTTTCTAGGGAATTTTCGTGATCCTGACCATTGAGATAAATTTTCAGTGAGAGAATTTTTAGTTGTATAAATTTAGCAATTTAAGCTGTGATTTTTGAGAAAGATTAAAGGAATTGTTTAATCTTTTTGCGATCAATATGAAACATTTTTTGCTAAAGAGGCTTTAAGCGATTCAGTATATTTATAACAATTTAGTCAGTGTAGCGAGTTTTGTGTATTACATATCTTGTTGTGATTGTGTCGAATATGGATGAAGAAGTTCATTTTACAAAATATTGAAATTATGTAATATTTCAATATTTTGTAAAATAAGAGGAGATTGAGAGTGCCATCATTAGTCACAGTTACTATTGAACAGAAAAAAATTTGTGAAGAAAAACGTGAAGAATACATCAAACAGTATGAGTTAATGATTCAGGAAGAAAATAATAAAAGTGCAAGTATTCAAAATAATTTTGAATATCTTAATCTTGCAAAAACTACTTTGGAGTGTTGTGGATTACAGATTTCAATTGGATATTTAAATAAAAATTTTTTATCAGAAAAATGGGATGATTCTTTACTTGCTGCCCGTAAAGATCTTGTGCGTTGTGTACAATATCTTGAAAAAGTTTACACTACATTCTTGAATGACTCTTTTGGTGATTATGAAAAGATTCATCCTGATGTTTTTAAGATTAATGAGTTTGAACGTTATAATTTTCTTAAATATGTGGGATTTTATATCAATTTTTTAGATAATCTTTTTATTGAAACAAAAAAATGGCATTGGTTTTTTGTTGAGCTAGAGTCTCGTTTAACGATTTGTTTGAAAAATTCTTTAGATCTTAAGAACTTACAACAATTACTAGATCCCCGTGTTGAATATTATAAGGAACGCTTTGAAGTTCTCAACAAAGTACGAGACCTTTTACGTAAGGCTGCACAAGAATATCGAATGCATTATGAAATTACGAGTTTTCAAAAAAGTGATTTTTGTCGTGCTATTGAATTTTTGTCAGCGGTAAAAAGTGTAGAGGTTCTTAGTCATAAAAGTAAAGAAGTTGAAGAATTAGATCGGGAAATTACTGTTTGGAAGACGAAGCAAAAAAATGATGAATTAGATAGAAATAAAGATAATTGAGAGAAAAATAAAGAAATAGAATGATGATGAGTGTCCCATTTTTTAAACCGAGCATAATGGAGGAGGATATTGCAGCAGTTGTTACTGTTTTGCGATCGGGTTGGATTACAACTGGTCCTATTGTTAAGCAGTTTGAAGAAGAACTTGCACGCTATAATTCGAGCATGTGTGTTGTTTGTTTGTCTTCTGCAACAGCGGCGTTAGAAATTGCTCTAAGGCTTTATGGAATTGGGCCACAAGATGAAGTGATCACTACACCTTATACCTATGCAGCAACTGCCAATGTGATTTTGCATCTTGGAGCGATACCTATTTTTGTTGATGTTGCACCCGAGACTTTTCATATTGATGTGAAGAAGATTGCTAAAGCATTGACACCTCGTACAAAAGCAATTATCCCGGTTGATATAGGCGGATGGCCTTGTGATTATCAGGGTATCAAGAAAGTTTTGGATGATAATTCGCATTTTTTTTGTCCTACGAATGAGCGACAAGAATTTTTGAGACGGCCACTAATTTTAGCAGATGCAGCACATAGTTTGGGAGCTTCACTTAAAGATGGAACACCCACTGCCTCGCTTGCTGATATGACAGCATTTTCTTTCCACGCGGTGAAAAATCTGACAACAGGTGAGGGTGGGGCCCTATGTATTTCTCATGAGTGGAAAGATTTTGGTACTGTTCTTGAAAAAGAAGCCCGTTTATTATCTTTGCACGGACAGAATAAAGATGCGATAAATAAACAAAAGCTAGGGCAGTGGCGTTATGATATTGAGATTCCAGGTTTTAAGTGTAATATGACGGATATGCAAGCGGCTTTAGGATTGGCACAATTGAGGCGTTACAAGGATACTTTATTGTGCCGAGGCAGCATTTTTGATCATTATACAAGAGAACTTGGAAGGTATGAGAAAGCTGTTTTAGCACCATGGTTTGATGATATTAATGGTTCTTATCATCTTTACTTGCTTCGTATTTCTGGTTGCTCTGAAGAGAATCGTGATACTATTATCGAAAACTTAGGACAGCATCATGTATGTGTGAATGTGCATTATCAGCCTTTACCTTTGTTGACAGTTTATAAGCGTTTGAATTATCGCATGCAGGATTATCCCAATGCTTATAGGCAGTATTGTAATGAGATTACTCTTCCTGTTTATATTGATTTAAAAGAACTGGAAATTGACTATGTTATTGATAGGATTCGTCCTTATTTACACTAAAGGACTATTATCGTGGGATGCATAAAGCCAACTCCAAAAGAAAAGTTATTTATGGGAATTTTCTTTTTTGATCAGAGCGATTTAGATATTGTTTTGGCTAAGTTAATTGACAAGTGGGGTAGTCATGACTATATGTCAGAGTCCATGGATTTTACGCAATTTTCTACCTATTATAATAAGGAGATGGGAACAACATCTCTTTCAAAGATTTTTGTTTTTTTTAAAACTTTGGTTGATCCTACTGAATTATCGAAGATTAAACTGTGGACTAATTTTCAAGAGGATCAACAATCTGTAGACGGTGCACGTCGTGTGAATATTGATCCAGGACTTTTGTCTTTAGGTCATATTATACTTCCCACAACTAAGAACGCAGGGCATAAAATCCCTATTTCTCCGGGGATTTATGCAGATTTGACACTTTTTTATGAAAAAAAAGCCTATCGCCCGCTTCCTTGGACGTATCCGGATTTTCGATCACAATTTGTGCAGGATATGCTTTTACATATGCGTGGGATTTATCACAATCAGTTAAAATTTGAAAGTTGATGTTTTTTGTCATGTTATCGATTTTTGGGGTGATATTGCAGTTTCTTGGAGATGTGTAAGGGCCTTAAAATTGATACGTCCTGATTGGGAGATCAGATACTTTTGCGATGATTGGGTGCGTTGGCATGATTTGCTTGGAAGATCTAATCATTCTGAGATTTATGATGGGATTGTACTTAAGGATTTTCTTATGGGCGTGGATGAGGTGGCAGATATTGCTATAGCTTGCTTGTCATGTAATTTTCCTCAAGGTTATAAAACAAGACAGTTTATTATCAATTTGGAGTATTTTATTATAGATACTGCTGTTGTTGCTATTCATAAGCAGCAAAGTGTGCCGAATCCACATTACTTTTTTGTACCTGGAATTTTTGAAGGTACTGGAGGGTTGATTTTTGGTAATTTTTTACAAAAACGTTTTTTGCGTGATGATCTATATCAATCCAGGAATCTTTTTTGTAAGAAAAAACACCTTTCTATCGATGTTAGCAAGACGTGGATTAGTTGCTATCTCTACGATTGTGATTGGGATAGGGTTCAGCTTCCTGATCATGTTGTGATTATAGGACCTGTGAGGTCTGGAATATATTCTAAAGTAAAAAACCAATATTTTTTGAATCTATCTCTTGAAGATTATGATGAACTTTTATGGTTATGTGATCAACATTATATTCGAGGAGAAGACAGTCTTAGTCGTGCAATTTTGACGGGAAAACCTTTTTTATGGCAAGCTTATCCGGAAGACAGTGATGCTCATCATTGTAAAATAATGACATTGTTAAGGGAAGTTTTTGGAAAAAATCTAGATAATGATACATGTATTTCGAATGTCTATAAGGATCTTAATGAGAAACAATTTTTTAAATGGTCTGAATGGGATTGGGTTCAGAAAAATTATGAACAGGATTTTGAACGCTTTACACAATGTGTTTTATCTTTAGGATCGCAGGAAGAGAATTTAGCGATTTTTATTGAGGATCTTCTAAATCATTCTCGTTCTCATCAGTAGGAACTACAAGAGTCAAATTTTCTTTTTTATAAGATTCAGCGAGAGAAGTGAGAAGATTTTTTGCACTTTCAAGAGAGATTTTTGCAATTTTTTGGATATTTTCGGGAGTTTGTTTAAGAATCAAATCAAGACTCGTATATTCAGTAAGTAAATGCTTGGCTTTTGTGGGACCAATTCCAGGTATATTTTCCAGATGTTGTAGTACCAAATTTTTTCCACGTAGTTTTTTATTACGCGAAATGGCATGGCGATGTGTTTCATCACGTATAGCTTGACAAAGTCTTAAGGCGGGACTAGTTTCTACTAATTTGATCGGATCGGTCTGAAATAATGTAAAAATTAATTCTTCACGTTTTGCCAGGCTTATTATTGAAACTTTTTTGGAAAGATCAAGCGCTTCAATGACAGAATTGACAGCTGAAAGTTGACCTTTTCCACCATCGATGAGAATAAGATCTGGTAAGGGTAATTTTGTATTTACCAATCGCGTACAATAGCGCGCGACAGCCTCACTCAAAGATTGGAAATCATCAATAACACCGTCATCAAGAGACTTAATCCTAAATGTACGATAATTATTATAGTCTGGCATTCCATCAAAAAAAGAAACAATACTGGCCACTGTAAAATATCCACTGAGTTGTGAAATATCAAATCCGATAATACGGCGTGGTGGCCGTGATAAGTTAAGAGTTGTTTGCAATTCTTCTAATGCGCCTTCACGGTGTGTATCATGGGTAATGTCTAGTGTTGCATTGTTTAAGGCCATTCTTAACATGGAGAGATCAGTATTTTTTTTAGGATCACAAAATTCTATTTTAAATTTGCAGATATCCTTGAAAAAGAGTTTTATAGCAGAATGGTTGGGAAAATTTTCAATAAAAACACATTGGGGTAGAGAATCATGAGGAAGGTTTGAATAGTATTGTAAGATAAATTCTTCTAAAACTTCTGTTTCATTTCCTGGTGAATGGATTTGGAAAGAAGATTTTTGAAGCATTTTTCCTCCCCGCATAGAGAGAACAACGAAGCGATAAAGAGAATGATTTCCAGCATAGGAAAGATAATCTCTGGCAATTTGATTATTATCTTCCACAGATTGATCTGCATCCATGAGTTTAATTGTTTGAATGGCATCACGGTACTGGGCAGCTAATTCATACTGTTGCATATGAGCGGATTTATCCATATTTTCTCGCAAGTACGAGAGAAATTGTTGTGACCCACCTTCTAGAATTTTTTTTATATATTTGATTTCTTGATTGTATGTTTGTTTATCAATTTTTTTAGAACAAGGAGCATCACATTGGTGCATATGATAATAAATACAGGGATCTTTTCTTTTTTTGAGGGGAACTCCCTTACATTTTCGAACATGAAAGAGCTGAAAAATAATTTTGAGATAATTATCAATACGTTTGACATCAGGATAGGGTCCATAATACAGACTTCCATCTTCAATTCTTTGTCGTGTTTTAAAAATTCGGGGATAATCTTCATTTGTAATACGTATTAATGGATATGTTTTTTGATCTTTAAGTTTAACGTTATAGCGAGGTTTGTGTTTTTTAATCAGATTATTTTCGAGTAAAAGACATTCATATTCATTTTGAACAATAATACAATCAATGGCTTCTGCATCCGAGAAAAGTGCTTTCACGCGCAATGAGGAATCAGAGCAATAACTTGTCAGCCGTGATCGAATGTTCAGAGCTTTTCCAATGTAGATAAAAGTTTCTTCAGCATCTTTAAAAATGTAAACGCCACATAAAGTAGGCATTGTCTTAATTATATTTTTGAATGTTTCAAGTTTTGTATTTTTCATATTTTATTTTATTATTTTCTGGTCTATCGTTTTGTAAAGAAGACCGAGAAAGTATAATCATGTTACATTTAACATGAGATTTTTTACTTTGTATAGAGTTTATATATGAGTTAGCTAGACAAAAAACTTTTTGACATGATAGGGTGGGTACTGTGTTGTTTTTTTTTCTGATCGTATCTTTTTTAATTCCATTCTCTGTAAGAGGTTTGGAAGTTGATGTTCAAGATCAGAAAGATGTCTCGCCTTTAGTAAAAGATACACTTATTGTTATTTATCCAGATAGAAATATCAATCTTGATCCGCATCAAATAAGTAGTTTTTTAGAGGTGCAATTTCATACAGCCATTTATGAGGGATTAGTAACTATAGATCCCCGTACTTTGGAAGCTGTTCCAGCGCTTGCCAAGAGCTGGGCGATTAGTGATGGTGGAAAACGTTATACTTTTTATCTTCGTGAAGGCATGAAGTTTTCTGATGGTACTCCTCTTGATGCACATAGTTTTTACAGGTCTTTTTTACGTCTTCTGGATCCTAATATTCCTAAAGAGTTCGCTTATCTATTAGATGGGGTTAAAAATGTTTTACAGTATCGTGTCAAACAACAGGGAAGTCTTTCAGATTTAGGCTTAAAAGTTGTTAGTCCAACGGTTTTTGAAATTACGTTAGAATATCCAGTAGCATATTTTCTAGCGCTATTAACTCATCATGCTTTTGTTCCTATCAGCTCTTATCAACTTCCGCTAATGTGGAGCGATTACACTCGGATTGCTTATTCGGGATCCTACATTATTTCTAAAAGTTTAGACAAAAAGATTATATTAGAACAAAATCCGTTCTATTGGGATCAAGATTCAGTAAAAATTAAGTATTTAAATATTATTAAAAGTGATGATATTGAAAAAAATACTCAAGATTTTCTTAATAAAAAGGCAGATTGGGTATTAGGAAGATTTAATCCTAAATCTCTTACTGGTTGGTCAAAAAGTTTGGTAAGTTCAAGTTTTGAGACAGAGTTTTATTATTTTTCTGATCAAAATCCGATTTTTCAAGATATAAGGGTAAGAAAGGCATTATTTTTTTTAATTCCTTGGAACGAAATTTATGCCCTACAGAAGATTCCGGCACATGGCCTTGTTCCATTTCTTTCACAAAGCTTGGGTTATCAAGAATACAAGGGATTTAAAACTGATAGGTCTAAAGCTTTGAAATTGTTAAAGAAAGCCGGATATACTAATGGAAGGGGATTGCCCGAACTTGTTGTCGTTACAAGGAGTGTTTATGATCCAATCGCCAAGTTAATTGCAAGTTCGTGGTTGGGATTAGAAACAAATGTGCGTGTTCATGTTCCGGAAGGTGATTATTCCGAGTATTTAAAAGATGCCACTCCTACTTTAGCATGGTATGACTGGAGTGCAGATTATTTAGATCCTATGGCTTTTTTGACTCTTTTTGTGAGTACTAATCATTTGAATAAGTCTGTTTATAGTGATGAAAGATATGATATTTTACTTTTTAAATCTAATTTGCATAAAGGGAAATCACGAATACGTATTTTGTTAGAAGCAGAACATCTCTTATTGAATCATTGCGTTCTTGTTCCTATTAGTCATCCATCATCTGAGAGTCTTGTTAATTTAACAATTCTACGGGGATGGCGCAAAAATCCGCTGAATTTACATCCTTTTAAATATTTTGCATTTAAGGAAAACACGATAGCCCCGAATTCTATTTCTTGGAGTGCTAGCGAAAATGAAGGTTTCTTTTTCAAGAGTTGATCAAGTACAACAGAGTTTTGATGAATCTATTCTTTCAGTTTCTGGCTGGAGAAAAATCTTTGCTCAAGATGGCGGGGCAAATTCTCTCACTCCTCATATTCGTGAAGAAGATATACCTTTTGTACGTTTATGTGTGAGTACAATAGCACAAATTTGGTTGAACAATAGTAAAAATCCGATTGTACTTATAGGGTCTGATAGTCGACCTACAAGTTCTATACTTCTAAAAATTTGTAGTAATGAATTTTTGAAAAGTGGTGTTCAACTTTTGTTTTGTGATGTTCTACCTATTACTGAAATTATGACCAGTTGTCAACAACGTGATGCTATTGATGGATTTTTTTATATTTCAGCCAGTCATAATCCTCCAGGTTATAATGGATTTAAATTTGGACTTTCTGAGGGAAAGATCTTAGATGAAAAGAAGATGCAATCTTTAATAGAGGCATTAAAGTGTCGCATTAAGAGTATTTCTTCTGAACCGCTGATTAAGGAAAATTCTGCTGCTGATCAAGATTGTATCGAGATCTCTGATTTTGAAAATCTTGAGAATGTTAAAGAACAAACATTGGAAGATTATGAGAATTTTCTTTGTGGTATTGTAGAAGATCCTCAGAGATTGGAAGGTATATTTCCTGAGATAAAAGAAACAATGGCTAGCGATCCTCTCGGAATTGTTATCGATTTTAATGGATCTTCACGCATTTTAAGTTGTGATAGACATTATTTGAGTCTTTTTGGTATTAAGACGTTTATTGTAGGAGATGTTCCTGGCCAATTTGATCATGATATTGTTCCTGAAGGTAAATCATTGTTATTGTGTCAGCAGATTTTAGAAGAACAGCATCGCAATGATCCTTGCTACAAGCTAGGATATGTTCCTGATTGTGATGGGGATCGCGGAAATTTGGTTGTTTATGATACCAAGAAAGACAAGGCGATTCCTTTAGGCGGACAAGAGGTTTTTTGTTTATGTATTTTGAGTGAGCTCTCTTATTTAAAGAGAATAAATGAGGATTTAAGCAAGGTTGCCGTTGTTGCCAATGGAGCAACAAGTTTGCGAATTAATCATATTTGTAGTGTTTTTGGTGCTCGTTTTTTTGTTGCAGAAACGGGAGAAGCTAATGTGGTTGAAAAAGCGAATGAACTTAGAGAATCTGGGTTTATTGTACGCTGTTATGGCGAGGGTTCTAATGGGGGCAGTATTGTCCATCCTTCTGTAGGAAGAGATCCTCTTAATATGTTAACGAGTATTATCAAGCTACTTTATTTAAGGAATAAAGAACAGGGACTTGCTCATATTTGGTGTCGACTTGTAAAAATTAGCTGTCCCGATACTTGGAGTCTTCTGGATTTACTTCAAACTTTGCCAAGATATCACACGACAAATGTTTTTGAAGCTGATTCGCTTATGAAGGCTATTAAGAATCAAGCTAAGGTTAAGGCAGATTATGCTGAAGTATTTAAATATTTATGGCCTTCTATTAAGGAAAAAATGAAGAAAATTCTGAATATTGTAGATTATCAATTTATAAGTTACGATGGCTGCAAAGAACTTTGCGATCAAATTTCTACAGGCACTGGGGGCTTGAGAATTGTTTTTTATCAGAGTTGTAGAAAACCAGTATGTTTTTTTTGGATGAGGGCGAGTAAGACTGAGCCTGTGATGCGAGTTCTGGTGGATGTTCAGCATGATGATAAGTCTGTTTATCAAATGCTTCATCGTTATCATTGTGGGATTCTTTCGTATGTATCAAGTTTTGGCGAGAATAGTGTTCATTTTGATAATCTTAAAGATTTATTGATTCCTTTTATGGGGTAGATTTATATAATTGGAGGAAATTTTATGTTAGAGATTTTTTTATCGATAACGCTTTTATCTGTTGTCGGTTTTGTTGGAACTTTTTGTTTTATTTTATATAAAAAGAATAATGCCTTACTCAAAGAGAATATAAATCTTAATAATGTAAATAATGTAAATGCATCTTTAGAGCAGAAAACACTGGAAATTATTGAAGATACTAGGGTAATTACTGAAGAAAAAATGGTAATTACTGAAGAAAACAAGGTAATTACTGAAAAAAATATTAAACTATTTACAAAGCTTGAGTATGAAACGAAGCAGTCTGAAGATTTAAAGAATAATAACGAATCTCTCTCTCAAAAAACAACGAATTTGTTGCAAGAGAATGTTCAACTGCTTACAAATCTTGGGAATGAAAAGAAGCAGTCTGAAGATTTAAAGAACAATAACGAAGTCCTCTCTGTAGAAATTAAGGAGATTTCGTATAAATTTACAAAAAGCCAAGCTGAGAATGCTAAATTGCTTACAACGCTTGAGTATGAAAAGAAGCAAGTTTCTCAAAAAACAACGGACTTGATGCAAGAGAATGCTCAACTACTTACAATGCGTGAGTATGAAAAGAAGCAGTTTGAAGAGTTAAAGAACAATAGAGATTTGATTTCTTTAAAATTTAAGGAAATTTCGCATGAAATTATAAAAACCCAAACTAAAGAGTTTCAAGCTGAGCAATTTACCTCTATGAAGACGCATCTTGATCCTTTAAAAACTGATATACAATTATTTAAGACACAAATTAATGAAATGACCAAAGAGCAACGAGATGGTCACGTGAGGCTTGGATCACATATCAAGATGTTTCAAGAGGGTCATTTATCCTTACAAAAGGAAGCTGAAAATTTGGCCAAAGCTCTCAGGGGCAATACGAAGCTTCAGGGTGATTGGGGAGAAATGCAACTTGAAAAACTTCTTCAGATGACGGGTTTAAAAGAAGGTCTGGGGTATACAAAGCAGGAATGTTTAGGTGCAGAGTCTGGAAATATACGACCAGATTATATCATAAAGCTCCCCGATGGTAAGTCAATAATTCTTGATTCAAAGGTTTCTTTAAATAATTATTTAAACTACATACAGTCAGAAACAGTAGAGGAGAAAAAATCCTATTTAAAGTTGTATGTCAACGATATAAGCAGCACATTACATCACTTTCAAATAAAGATTATATTAAGTTTCTTAAAGAGGATTCTCTGGATTTTGTCTGTATGTATCTTCCTTTAGAATTGGCTTATATCGAGGCATTAAAGGAGGATAACACTCTTTATCAGAATGCTTATAATAATCATATTGTTATCATAACATCTTCCTCATTTCTTCCGATTTTACGGATGGTACAATTAATGTGGGGTACTGTTAAGCGCAATGAAAATGTTGAACACCTTGCACAATTGGGTGGTAATTTACATAACAAACTGGTTAATTTTGTCGACAATTTTCTGAAAATTGGGAAGGACTTGCAAAGTGCTCAAGAAGTCTATAAAAAAGCTATGGGGCAACTTAATTCTGGGCCTGGCAATGCTATAAGTCTGGCAAAAAACATGGCCTCATACGGAGCCAAAATTAAAAAAGATTTTCCACCTGAAATATTTCAGGACAATATGTCATCTGATAATCTATCTAATGAGAACACACTATTTTTAGTGAAAGAGCCATCAGATATGAGTTCTGCTGAGAATATAGCTTTCTTGGAAGAAGAGCTTCAAGATACTATTGATATCTGAGACGGGAATTTTTTCTATTCTGGGGCATATTTAAAGTTTTTTTACCCTCTGTCAAGTTTTTAAACTTAAGGGAGTTATTTAAAGTTTTTTTGACTGATTACCGGGGACCAGACTCGAACTGGCACAACTTTTAAGGTCGGAGGATTTTAAGTCCTCTGTGTCTACCATTCCACCACCCCGGCTTAACTCAATGATTAGCGTTGGGATCGTAAGTAGAAAGAAGAAAAAAGTCAAGATAGTTCTTCTTTTTGTTGCCAAAAGACTCTTATCTTACTTAAGATATAAAAAGATCCGGACACTAAAATAGCATCCTTATGATGAGTGTTCAAAACGTATTGCCATGCTTGTTCTTCTTCTTTGAAATATTGAGCAGCAGGATAAAAGGTTTTTACATACTCAAAAATTTCTTGCATCCATATTCCTTTTCCGGTGAGAAATAAGTTAGAAAACGTCTTAAAAAATACCATCATACCTTTCCAATTTTTATCAGGATGACAAGTAAAAATGAGGATTCCATGATCAACATAATCTTTCCATGTATTTACAGAGTGTTTGAAACTTTCTATTGTGTGACTTCCATCTAAAACAATAGATCGATTTTGTATCAAAAAATGTTGAAATCGACCTGGAAGACTTACTTCTTCCACACATGTTTTCCAATATTTTATAATTTCTTTATCCTGATTTTTTAGAATTTCCTGAAGAACAAAAAGGGCTAAAAGAGCATTCTGTGTTTGTATTTCTCCTAACATTTTAGGTTTTAAATTTTGAAAATGCCAAGATGATAAATGTCCTGAATAATATGCTTTCCATTCTCCTTTATCAATAAAGGTTTGTTGAATAGAACTTTGATCAGGTAGGTAAAAAAATGGACTTTTCAGACTGAGGCTTTGTTTTTTAAGAACTTGCAGGACATCTTGATGCTGTAGAGATGAAAATACAGGTGTGGACCTCTTAATAATACCAGCTTTTTCTTGTGCAATTTGTGTCAAAGTATCTCCTAAAAGTTGAGTATGTTCTTGTTCTATTTGAGTGATAACAGAGGCTTTTGGTAAACAAAGATTTGTTGCATCTAAACGACCGCCAAGACCTGTTTCTAGAATTAACCAGTCTGGCTTGAGATCACGTTGAATGAGGAAGACAAGCAGTACTAGAACATCAAAGTATCCTATTTCGGGTAGAAAATTACGATAATAAGTGTAGATTTCTTTGAGAAGATTATGCCAAATTTGTGAGGGTAAAAATTCTCCATTTAAAAGAATACGTTCTCGTATATCAAAAACATGAGGCGAAGTGAATAGAAGAACTTGATATCCCATTCTTTGTAAAGTTCCTGCAAGATATAAAGAGGTTGAACTTTTTCCTTTGCTCCCTGCAAGATGAATAATGGCATCTTCCCGATGCCGGGATACTCTATCATGTAGAAATTTTGTTAAAGCTAAAAGATAATCCTCACGAGACAAGGTCAGAGAACTTTTCAAGGTTTTACTTAAAGAGTTAAGCCAAAGAAACCCATCAAATATTTTGTTTTCATGATTATATATAGCTCTTATGACTTATACCCAGATTGAGAATTGAGAGAATAAAAGTATTTTAAGAAGGTTTTTGGCATTACTATTCTAATATTTGAGAATGTTGAACTGTTATATCATTCAAAATGATAATATTATGAATATAAGGAGGAGGATTTAAGGAAGAAATCTGCCAAATTTCACCATTTTTTGCTACTTCTGGATCATATTCAGGAACTGTATTTTGGAGAATACCACGTATGACTCGTAAAGTTCCTCCATGTGTAACACAAAGAATAACTCGATCATCAGGAAGTTTATACATGTCTTGAAAAAAGCTTGTAACTCTGAGAAAAACATCATGATATCTTTCTCCGTTTTCAGGACTGAAATTCCAATCTCTATTTTTTGGATGGTGAAAACTAGGGTCTTTATCAAGTTCAGTATAAGTTTTTCCAGAAAAATTGCCCCAATCTTGTTCCTGTAGTCTTTCATCAAGAATAGGAATGAGTGAAAATTTTTTGTAAAAGGTTGTGCTGTTTGTTGAGTTCTGAGTTGCGGAGATACATAGATAGAGTTTAGGGTAGAAACCTGCTTTTGAAAAAAAAGTGCAACTTGTTCGGCATGATCAAAACCCTTTTGAGTAAGAGAAAAAGGTAGGCGACCTGCAAGAATAAGTTTTGAATTGCTCACAGATTCACAGTGTCGTACAAAAAATATTTTAGGCACGATTATGTATTCTATGAGGAGTTGGACGCAGGAGCAAGGGAAATTATAGGAAATCTGTAGAAAAATCTTCGTAAATTATTTAGGATAATGTTAAGGTAATTTTTTTGTGTAACAGGAGAAATACTATGACGTGTAGATTATTAAGTTTTTCAGTCAAGTCTCTGATTTACGCTTTATTCTTGAATTGTATTGCGTTATGCGTTTTGAATGCCCGCAATGTTCATGATATTGATAATACTATTTATCCACAAATACTTGTGTCTACTCCTGTTATTAAAGTTGATGGACAAGTGGTTAACGGTGAGGCTGACGCAGGTTCTCATAGTAAGATTTTACTTAGCGCTGGTCCTGGTGAATCAGTAATACTCAATTTAAACTATGTTTTGGGGCGTCCTAGTATCAAGGCGGATGTCAAGATTGGTCATCTTACTAAGGAACAAGCTGCAAACATAAATATTGGTACATTTACGAATGCACCACGCGGGACGTTATGGGTTGTCTCTTGTTATGCAGAAAATGACGGGGTTAGGGGAGATACCGTGGTTGCTATTTTTACACATTTATAAAATATTTTTCATAGATATCTAGAGACTCTGGGCAGTACATGTTATCGTAATATGTGTTTTGTATATCATGAACTTTTGTTCATGATAATTTTTAATTTGACGCGCGATGGTGGTGGAATGGTAGACACGCTAGCTTGAGGGGCTAGTGGCAGCAATGCCGTGGAGGTTCAAGTCCTCTTCATCGCAATCTTAATATGAAATTTAAAGTGATGGGAATTCTTTGAGTCATGGATGCTATACAGTGGTTTATGAAAATTGCAGAGATACCTCGACCTAGCGGTCATGAGGAAAAAGTTGCTTCTTTTCTCATAAATATTGCAAAGAGTCGTGGGTATAATTACCGTACGGATGTTGTTGGCAATGTCTGTATTGATATTCCTGCTAAGGGTCAAGGAATTGGTAAGCCAACTTTGGTTCTTCAATCGCATATGGATATGGTGTGTGAAAAAGAGTCTGGTGTGGAACATGATTTTTTGAAGGATGCTATTCCTATTTATGAAGATCAAGGATTTTTGAAAGCTCGGGGTACTACATTGGGGGCAGATAATGGCATTGGTATGGCCTTGTCTTTATGTACGCTGGATTTTAGTGAAACCCCAGATTTGCAATTATTATTTACTGTTAATGAAGAGGTTTCTTTTCTTGGTGCTAAGAGCTTGCGTAAAGGATTTTTCACGGGAAATTACCTTATAAATCTGGATAGTGGGAAAGATGACTTTATTACGATAGGTTCTGCAGGATCTATGGCAGTACAATATCTTTTACCTATTGAGCGTGATTCACAGTATTGTCGTCAATTTATAACTCAGTTGAGCATTGATGGTCTTCAAGGTGGACATTCGGGTATTGATATTAACAAAGGAAGAGTCAGTGCAACATGGTTTTCTGTGCGCTGTTTAGAGATTTTGAGAGAAAATAATGTTGATTTTCGTTTAATTTTTCTTGATTCTGGCCAGGCTCCAAATGCCATTTCACGATTTGCACAGATACATATGGCTTATGCGTCACATAATGAATCTGTTAAGGCTCAAAAACTTTTACAAGAATTTTCTTGTCAGGGGTTTATTGAATGGCCAGTTCTCACTTTTGAAAATAATAATACTGCTGAAGTAGGACTACCTTGGGATAAAAAGTCTCATGATACTTTTATTTCATTATCTTCTGCATTACCTCATGGGCCTCTTGCATTTTTGGAGGACGAAAAAAAGTCTGTTAAAACTTCATGTAATTTTGCAAAAATTAAAGAAAAAGATACTAATCATTATTGTTTTTCATTATATTGTAGAAGTTTTGAAGATTCCGCATTAAGAAAGATAACAAAAGATATGAGAGATTTTGGTCAAAAGTATGATATTGAGTGTATTACAGAGGACCCTGACCTTGCATGGTCTCCGCGGAAGAACAATGTTTTATTAAATATGGCAAAGCAATGCTATATAAAACTCTTTGATTCTCAGGTTCAATTTGGTATAATTCACGCTGGATTAGAATGTGCATATTTTGAGAAGGTTAATCCAGATCTTTGTACAATAAGCATCGGTCCTAATATAGATAAGCAACATTCTCCCTCTGAAAATTTGGATATTGCAAGTACGAAACGTATGGAAATTTTTCTTTGTACTATTATAAAAAAGTTTACAGAATACCCTTGGTCTGATGAGTAACCTTACTATGATGAACGATCAGTGCGTGGAACTCCTGATATAAAATAGTTTGGGATTTCGAATTACTGTTTTCAAGTAATGATCCAATTTTTTGAATTTCCATATAATAATTTTGGTCGTCCCCGATAATTTCTTTTTGACGAAATAATCTTTCTGTATATTTATCAACTACAAAAATTGGTTGATGATAAGCATAGCAAAGAATAGAATCTGCAGTTTCCATTCCAATACCCCAAAGATTTAACAGATCATCTCTGTGTGGGATTGTATGAGGGTGTATCATAGTTGATGTCCACCACATTGAAAAAATTTTAAGCTTTTTAACTTTTTGATGAAAGAACCCTGTTGGACGAATTAATTCGTTTAAGATCATATCTGGAGTATCACAAATTTTTTTTGCTGATAAGTATCCAGCATGAAAAAGAAAGTTTAATGCTTTTTCTACATTGTTCCAACGTGTATTTTGAGTGAGAATTGCACCAATACAAACTTCAAATTTTCCCTCTAAAGAACAGGGGATACCATAGGAATTTTGATGATATCCACTCTGTTTTTCAGAATAAACAACAGGCCACCAACCTTGGGGACCATATAAATTCCAGAGTTCTTGGTATAGATTCACGACTTTATTTTGAGGGACATAGGTTCCAATTTTTAAAACCTAGTATTTGCGCCGTAAATAGCTGGCTGTACAGGAAGCATTTTTATTAATGTTTACTTTTGTATTTATTTTTATTGATGCTAAGAAATATGTAAAGAATATTATAAAGAATTTTATAAGGGAAATAATTATAGAACCTATTCCAAAATAAAAGATAAACGGATGTTCATAGATGGGCTGCCTAGGAGGATTAATAGGATTTGGAAGATCATGAGTGACTAAAAACTCCATCAGTTCATAATTCGAGAGAAGGTAAGGACGTAAATCGGGATTTTTAAATGATAATGCAAAAGATCCATTTTTGTAATTGGAAGCTAAAACCAATCCTAAAAAACGTTTTTGTAAGAAAACATAAGAGAGATTATAATGACTTTGTATTTTTACATTGTAGAATCTAGAATTTTCAGGAAGATTCAAGACGTTTATAACTCTGTAACCGTGATTATGAAATTTAAAGCAAATAAATAAAATCAATATTGAAAGAATACAAGTGGGAATAAGATTTCTCATGAGAGGTACAACTTTCAAAAAGATCCAGATAAGAACATATCAAAGAGGATCGGGCAAGACTTTTATAAAAATGAGTGGTTTTCATAAAAAAACTATAAGAATTCTTCCATTTTCCCATTTTCACGAAAAGAAAAAAAATTGTCTTTACTGAAAACAATATGATCAAGTAAGGGTACTCCCACAAGTTGTCCAGCTTGAAAAATTTGCTTTGTGATTTGGAAATCTTCTGGAGAAGGTAAAACATTTCCTGAAGGATGATTGTGTGCAACGATGATTGTTGTTGCACGATCGAGCAAGGCATGTGCGAAAACTTCTCGAGGTCGAATAATTGCTTTATTTACGGAACCTTTGCTAATTTCTCTGATTCTTATAATTTCTTGTGCAGAGTTTATGGAGATGGATAGAAAATTTTCTTCTAGGCAATTTGCATAGGAAATGAGAAGGTATTTGTAAACTTCGTTTGGTGTCTCAATTGTTCTTTTTTGGGGGAAGAAGTATCTGCGTGTGAGTTCTAAGGAGGCTATAATGGTAGCTGCGTGCTGAGTATCAAGGCCCTTGATAAAGAAAAGGTCATATAATCCGTTTATTTCACCATGGCTTCGCTTAATTACTGAAATAACTTCTTTAATAATGCGTTTTTTTTTCTACAAGATTGATACTATTTCCAAGCATTACTGCTAGGAGCTCATTATTCGTTAGATTATCCAAATTGAGGTCTTTTACTTTTTCCTCTAGTTGGGTGTTGGAGCAGTTATCGGATTCGAGATTGCGCAAATGATACATAAAACAACTGTATTATAGACAATTTTGATAAAAATGCATAGTAGATTATGATCAAGCCTTAACGATATTATAGAGTATTTATACTATGTATTAAAATTTTATGGCAATACTTTTTATGTAGACAAAAATTTAACTTTTGACAAGATTAAATTACTTCCATCCTTGTTTTTTTAGAAAAAAGTATCTGAGTGCAAGTTCCAAGAAGATTATAATGCTTAACTGCGTATTAAGGTCGTTAATATAGCAGGTCATGTAATTTGTCTATATTAGTGTGGCTGTAGCTGAATTTAATTACTGACATAATTTTTCTAATAATACGTTTTTTTATATAGAACTGATACTCTTTCCAATTCTTCTGGATTTAAAAAACTCGATATCATGTTCAAAACGGTGTCTTAACTTTGAGCCTTCTTCTACTAATGATGAGTGCCCGAATTCCCTAGGGCGTGTTCACGCTATTAACAATATAATGAGTACAAAATGAATATAGGTTTTGAACATGATATCGAGTTTGTCGAATCTGGAAAATATACGCCTAAATCCTTTTAATCTTCGAAATAATCGTTCAATTTCATTTCGTTTTTTATAGGTTTTTCTATTATACTTCCAAGGGTTTAAACGGTTTGATTTTGGAGGAACAACGGGGTTAAACCCTAGATTAATAGCTGTTTTTCGTGTTTTTTCGTCTTCATAAGCACGATCCATAACAAGCGGTATGCCCTTTAATTTTCCGTTAAAAGTTTGTAAATGAGATAACAAAATACAACCTTCTCCTGCGTCATTTTTATTTCCCGCTGAGAGGCTAAAATTTAAGGCATTTCGATCATTTTGGGCAACCAAATGAATTTTTGTTGTCCATCCCCCACGCGATTTTCCGATGGATTGCGGGCCGTTTTTTTAATGCACCAGTTCCGTCAGGATGGACTTTTATAAAAGTACTATCCAATCCGAGACATTTGACTTTGATATGGATCATGTTATTTTTTTGCAAGACTTCAAATAAACGATCCAAAACCTTATTCTTTGCCCAACGACTTATTCGCATGTAAATTGTATGCAAATTTCCAAATTCCTTGGGTAAACAGCGCCATTTACAGCCATTTTAGCCATGATATAAAATTGCGTTAATCAAGGTAAAATTTGATATTTTGACATTTCCACGCTGACCAGGAAGATAAGGATGAATTATATTATACTGTTCTAAACTTAAACTTTTCATTTATAAAGTATAACACAATTTTATAATTAATAGCGTGAACACGCCCTAGTAGCTTATACTTAGAATTAGCAGAGATTATTGACTTGATAGTAAATCGACAGTAGAATCGTTTGGACTATGGGTGTGTTTTGGCGGGATGTAGCCTAGGGGCTAAGGCGTCAGTTTTGGGTACTGAAGATCGCAGGTTCGAATCCTGCCATCCCGATTTATATGTTTGTTATGCTGATATTTTAAAAGCATCGTTAATGATTTTAAGATTTTCTTCTATAATTTTTTCATAGCTATTAAGAATGTTCGGTCCATGAGTAATAGGATTCAGTTTATAGACCTTATTCCCAGTTTTTTGAGCAAGATTTTCTGCCATCAAACTACCAATATCGTTATGTCCATCTTCGACAAAGATAGGCACCTGTTCAGTTAAAGTTATAAGTTTTTTTTCTAAATTATATAACTCTTTTGGCGTAGGGGTCCTTTCTTCTTCTGCCTGAATGGTTGCAATAATATTAAGTCCAAGATCTTTGAAGAGGTATTGAAAGGCACCGTGGTACGCTATAGATTTTTTATTTGTCAAGTGAGAAAATTGTGTCTTTATATTATTGCAGAGCGTTTGTAGAGATGTTATAAAGATTTTTGCATTTTTTTGATAAAGAACTTCGTCATAAGGGTCTAAAATTGATAAATCATGAGCAATTTTAGAAACCTGCTTTAAGGCCAGACAGGGACTGACCCAAAAATGAGTATTAATACTTTTTTGATGATGTATATTCTCTCGCTTATGTTGTATATTTTTTCTATCACAATTATTTTTTCTACTACAACTGTCTTGATCTATAACAATATTTGATCCTGATTCAATAATTTTGAGATTTGGGAAATTTTTTTGAATTGTCCTTATAAAAGTTTCATGAGTATAATGATTAATAATGAGTGCTTTGGCCGTTCCAATTTGCTTCATATTTAAGGGGGTAAGATGATAGTGATGGGGGTCTCCAAAACTTTGACCAATAAGACTTTTGACTTTTATACGCTTTGAATTTTGAATAATATTTGATGTAAAAAGATACATAGGGTAAAAGCTAGTTAAGATGAGTATTTTTTCTTTTTCTTTATTCGGACTCTCATCAGAATTTTGACAATTTAGCAGTAATAATAAGGAACCCGTAAATGCACAAGTCACGAAAAGTAATCTTGCCGCTGAAAACACTGGACGAATTTACACGGAAATTGATCTTTCTGTCAACGAAGCTCTTGTAATTTTTTGTTATTTCCTGCTCTATATAATCTTTATCCTGCTGAGGGTTCCGAATATTGGTCTAACTTGCAAAATTTTTTTGAGAGGAATGTATAGTATGAAAGAAATTACAGATGCTGATTTTGATGATCAAGTTTTAAAAAGTAAGGGGAATGTTTTTGTATTTTTTAGTGCTGATTGGTGCAGCCATTGTCGTGTAATAGAACCTACAGTTAAGGCAATAGAAAAAGAAAGGGAAGGTTCCTTGGTTATTCTTTATGCCAATGTGGATAAAACTAAGAAACATTCAAGTAATTATAGTTTAAAGGGAATCCCAACTCTCATACTGTTTCAAGATGGTGTTAATGTTGGCACTCTTGGTGGTGCGCAGTCTAAAGAAGCTATTAATAATTTTTTGAATAATCATATTAAATAAGTTATTAAAATAAGGACCTTGATTTTTGCCGTTGGAAATTTTTTACATGAAATTAGTTTATTGTATGCAAACGTACTAGATAGTATCGTCGAATTATTTTATTCCAAATTTCGATGTATCTTATTTGAACAGCGGCAAGAAAATCTCCACAGTATAGTGAATAACGTATAACTCCGATTCTTATTGGCATACCATACTCATCTACGGACATAGATGCATTTTATATGAACACCATTTTTATGTATGATATCTCCTGATTTCCTCCTTGTTCTACTGATACATGAGGAGACACTGTTAATATAACTTTCATCGATTTGGAAAATTATAAAAAAACAATTTTTAATAGCCATATTTTTTAATATTATTGCTATTAAAAATAATAATCATGGAAGAATATCAACTTCAAACAGAAAAAAATTTACACGTGTGGCAAAAAGTATTGCTAATCTTCTGTATAAACACTCTTGAGATTAGACAATACGAAATTGAGGGGGTTTATCCTCATCCTTGAGATAAAAAACAATAGCTTGATCATCTTCATCATCAGGACGAACGCTAATAGATTTCCCTCCTTCTTCACTTTCAACGCGTACGCAAATCTCCTCAGAACCATTGAGGGTAACAGTAAGAATCATGTTATTACCAAGAATTTCTAAAATTTGATGTTTATTTAAATCAATATGTTGACCCATTAAAGATCCACCTCCTTATAACACAATAAATAATAAAATCTTATTAGCATATCAAATACTAGACTTTCCTCTTGTACGAGAACTCATAACAGTGGAGTATAGTATGAGTTGTAAAGATTATTCAATAAAAGATATATTTGTAACGCTTGTGAAAAAAAGATAATTTTGATAGGCTCGACCCTAGTAAATATTGGATTATGGAAAAGAAATATGGAACATCCTACACGTCGTAATATAGGTATTATGGCGCATATCGATGCTGGAAAAACCACTACAAGTGAGTGTATTCTATTTTACAGTGGACGATCTCATAAAATGGGTAATGTTGACAAAGGAAGTACACAGCTTGACTGGATGAAGCAGGAACAAGATCGTGGTATCACGATTCAAAGTGCAACAACCTCTTTTAATTGGAAAAATTGTCAGATTAACCTGATTGACACTCCTGGTCATGTGGATTTTACGGCCGAAGTGGAACGTAGCCTGCGTGTTCTTGATGGAGTAATTGTAGTTCTTTGTGCTGTTGGGGGCGTACAAGCTCAAACAGAAACTGTGTGGGAGCAAGCAAATAAGTACAACCTTTCACGCATCATTTTTATTAATAAAATGGACCGCGTAGGGGCTGATTATAGGCATGTCCTTGAAGATGTTAAGAAAAATCTCGATGGAGTTCCTATTCCTATTCAAATACCATTGGGTTGTGAATCATCTTTTGAGGGTGTTATTGACCTCATTCATATGCAAGAAATTCGCTTTGATGAAAGATCTGACGGGCTAACTATTATCAGAACTGACATAGATCCTAAATTTTTAAATATGGCTAGAAAAGAAAGAGATCAACTCTTAGACAAAATCTCTATCTATGATGATGAAATGACAGAGTTGTTGCTCAATGATCAAGAAATTCCTGTTGATATTATCAAAAAAACTTTAAAAAAAGCCACACTTAAAGGTCAAATTCAGGTTGTTCTGTATGGATCCAGTCTTAAGCATAAGGGGATACAGCTTCTTTTGGATGCTGTAATTGATTATCTTCCTAGTCCTGAAGAATTGCCTGATATACAGGCGCTACTCCATAGTCGAGGAGAGGATAAACCCTATATTGTTAAACGTTGTGCCGATGAATCTTTGTCTGCTTTGATCTTTAAAATCCAACAAAATAAAGAAAATGGTATACTGTGTTATGTTCGTGTTTATAGTGGTGTTTTGAAAGTTGGCATGTCTCTTTATAATGTTAAAAAAGATAAAAAAGAGAAACTTTTGCGTATATTACTTATGCATGCCAATGAGGCAAAACCTGTGAATGAGATTAGTGCTGGTAATATTGGAGCTTTAATTGGTCTAAAATTTTCTCAAACAGGCGATTCTCTCTGTTCTGAAAAAATTCCTATTCTTCTTGAACCTATTCAATTTACTACCCCAGTTATTTCCATATCAGTTGAGCCCAAAACTCCTGGAGATATGGATAAACTTAAAGAAATATTTGAGATTCTCAAACGTGAAGACCCAACCTTCGATATTAAAGAGGACTCTGAAACAGGACAAATAATTATTAGTGGTATGGGTGAATTACACCTTGATGTTCTCTGTACGCGTGCATCTGAAGAATTTGGTTTGCAATTCAATCTTGGAAAACCTCAAGTGAGTTATAGAGAAACTATCACTCAAATTATAGAATGCCAAGAGGAATTTTCTCATGTTATCGCAGGGAAAGAGAGTTTAGCGAACCTTACACTTCAAATTGCTCCCCTCTCAAGCGGTCAGGGTTTTGAATTTCATAATTTGCTTTCTGAAAAAGAAAAGTTTCCTAATCATATTGTCTTTCTCATTTCAGATACCATAAAAAATTCTCTTCAAAGTGGCATTACTATGGGGTATCCTATTATAGATGTTTCTGTTTCTCTTACTAAAGCACATTATGATGAGCTGAAATCCTCAGATGCAGGATGGCGTATTTGTGCATCAACAGCTTTTGATAAGGCTTGTCGCCAGGCAGCACCTATTCTTTTAGAACCGCTGATGAATGTTATTATTAATTTACCCTCTGAATATACAGGAGAAGTGACCAATCAATTTGTAAAACAAGGTGGAATTATTAGTGGCATTGAAAATCTAGGGAATAAGCAAGTTATTAAGGGAACTTCACCTCTTAGGCAGCTTTTTGGATATTCTACGCGTCTCAGAAGTCAAACAAGAGGACGAGGAACATTCACTATAGTGTTCAGCCATTTTGCTTAAAAATAGCACAACAGAATTTAATTAATAATCAATCTTAAAAAAGCAAATTTTAAAAAAAGGTTTATTTTCAGTAAATCTAGAAAGAAATAATTTAAAACAAACATATCATCATAATTAGTTTTTATTTTAATGAGAATCCTTGTGATGAAGTTTTTTTTCTAAAAGTTTGGAAAAACCTGAAAGAATTAGTGTTAGACCCAAATAAAGAAATGCGACGATACTGTATGTTTCAAAGAATTTAAAAGAGCTTACACTTCGAAGCTTTCCAAGTTGAGTAATATCAGGAACTCCTAGCACACTTACTAATGAGCTATTCTTAATTAAGGCAATAAATTCGTTGACCAGAGCTGGAGACACACGACGTACAGCTTGGGGTAAAATAATATGGCAGAGAATTTTATTATGATTTAATCCTAAAACTTTGCCGGCTTCATACTGTCCACGATCAATAGACTGAATCCCTGAGCGAAAAATTTCACTGATAAAGGCAGAATATGTTATAGCCAAGGCAATAATAGCACGAGAAATCATACTAATTTCTTTTATATGAAATGGTTTCAATAATTGTCTTGCAATCAAGGGATTGAATATGTGATTAAGAAAAAGAACAAAAAGAGGAATCAGAACAAAAGCTAAATAATAAAGAACTATTAAAACGGGTAATCCACGAATAAGTTCCACATAGAGAGTTGCAAATTCTCTGAAAATTCGATAGGGGGATACACGCATGATGGCAATAAGAATTCCTAGAAGACAGGAAAACAGATAAGCAACAAAAGCAATGTAGAGGGTAACCTTAATACCTTTTTGT
The DNA here is from genome assembly GCA_023974075.1 of Chaenocephalus aceratus. Lineage (NCBI taxonomy): Eukaryota > Metazoa > Chordata > Actinopteri > Perciformes > Channichthyidae > Chaenocephalus > Chaenocephalus aceratus. The sequence continues at coordinate 3,136 of JAMFTG010000040.1, read as the reverse complement.
AAATAAATTAAAGTTGAGACAGAATATGGGTTTAGAAGTAGAAAGATGATAGAAATTGTCATTAAAGAGAAACATACTACTACCCAGTACGGAATACTTTTGAAAAACTCTAGAGCTTTACTACCCTGTTTCAAAATGGAAACTCCTTCAAGGTTAATTTTAGATAATGTGAGATAAAAAATGAAAAGCAGAAATCTTTGTGGAAATCTGCTTTCATATAAATCCAATAATAATACACCGTACTGAGTTTTAGCTCCAGGAAGAATCTTCCGAATACCATTTTTCAATTAACTTATCAAGAAACCCATTCGTTTTCAACGTTTCTATAGCCTCATTAAAGGACTTAACTAAAGTACTTCCCTTTGGAAAAGCAAAGGCCATTCCAGCATCCTTTGATGGCATGATTTCGTCTAGAATACGAAGTTTTCCTTCCGTTGTTCTGATATAACCCTTTGCAGCTAAAGAGTCTGATATGATCATATCAACGTCGCCTACAATGAGAGCTTGGATTGAAGGTCCAAAATTTTCAAAAAGTATCATACGAGGTCCCACATTTTCAGGGGAATAGTTTAGCATTTCACAGCCTTTATAGAAAGGGGTGACTCCTGCCTGTGAACCAATTTTAAGAATTGAATTTTTAATAAATTCTTTTGAATTTGTAAAGCGATTTTCCTTAGTTCGTACTATCATAACATGAGCAGTTTTGACATAAGGAATTGAGAAATCAATCTCTTTTAGGCGTTCTTCAGTGATGGAAATCCCGTCCATACCTACATCATATAAGTTATTCCGAACTCCCTGAAGCATAATATCCCAACTTGAGACATGCCATTCAATAGATTGGCCAAGCATTTCACCTATTTTGTTTGTAAGTTCATACTCTAGTCCTATTCCTTGTCCCTTGTCATCTAGAAAATTGAGAGGAGGATAGGCATTCTCCGTGACGGCATGGATGACATTTTTACCGCTGGAAGTAGTGCTATGATCCTTAGAATCAGAGGACTCTTTTTTATTTTCATTACACGAGAAGAAGGGTAGTACCAGAACAACAAGCGTTGCGGAAAGTACAAAATATAATTTTTTCACGATAAAACTCCATAACAAGACTTCTGAGATACCAATTATTGAACAACTCAATCAAAAGGAGAATTCTATCCGTCTCTTACTCATTTTGTCAACAATCTTAAGTAGAGAAATGATTTAGATGTGATCTCGTTGGTATTGATTGAAAAAAAATTACAATATTTGAAAATCTATGCTAATATCATTTCTTGATAGAGGATAAATTTTATTTATAATGAGTTTTGGAAGTAGTGCAGTTTAAGTGTATGTATTTTGATAAAAATTGTCATTTTGCTACCCTTCTTTCAAACCAGAGTATTTTTACCGAGTTTAACAATCGAAGCATTGTCGGATCTGGTAAAAAGTATTTAGAGATATGTATATGTTTTGATGTCTATACTTGTTTCTTTTTTTTCGGGATTAACTTTTAGGATGTTGAGAATTGTAGATTTTCCATTTTTCTCTTGATCTTTGCTGTTGTGGGGGTGCTTTTCTGGCACAAGTAAATGAGGAAAAATGTACTGTTTTTGGCCCAGGTACAGATTTTCGGGGCAGAGTGCAATTCAGCACAACCCTGATTATTCAAGGTTATTATGAGGGTAGAGTTCAGGCAGAGGGTGAGCTTATTGTAGATGTCAAAGCTACTGTTAAGGCTGATATTGTTACCAAGTCTGTATTGGTTTCCGGGAATGTTGTTGGAAATATTAAGGTGTCTCATCTTCTTGAACTACTGAGTACAGCGAATCTCATCGGCGATGTTAATGTTGGAAGCTTTCATGTTGAGAAAGGAGCGGTGTTCAAGGGACGCATATCTATGCTTAAGGATCCAGAGGCTTTAGATATTTTTTCAGCATCACCCGATCAGTTGAAAAGACTTGTAAGAGAGTAATTACAAAGAAAAGGGGGTAAAAGTTTTATGAAAGTTGACCCAAAAATTATGGGTAGTGTATGTCTTACAGCACATCCCTACGGGTGTCGTGCTGAAGTTATAAAGCAAATAGAGTATGTCAAGAGCAGGGATAAGATTCCAGGGCCAAAAACAGCTTTGGTGATTGGCTGTTCTGGTGGTTATGGTCTTGCAACACGTATAGCCTTAACCTATGGATCTGATACGCAAACTCTTGGTGTTTCCCTTGAGAAAGAACCTACTGATACTAGGCTGGCAAGTATAGGCTATTATAATAATATGGCTTTTACTTCCGCTGCATTGCAGGATGGTAAAAAAATTGAAACGCTTAATCTAGATGCTTTTAAGAAAGAATCTAAAGACCAGATTATCAAGGCTGCTTCTAATTTTTTTGGTCAGCATAAAATAGACTTAGTTGTGTATAGTTTGGCAAGTCCTGTGCGTACTGATCCTACAACGGGTGAGGTGTATAAAAGTGTACTCAAGCCTATTGGTCGAAAATATGAGGGAAAAACTGTTGATATTTTTACTGGCATTATTAAGCCTGTTCAGATTGAACCTGCAACAAATGACGAAATTCTCGCTACTGTTAAGGTTATGGGAGGGGAAGACTGGATTCTCTGGATCAATGCTCTTTTAGAGGCAGATCTTCTCAATAAAGGAGCTATCACGGTTGCCTATAGTTATATTGGACCTGAATTAACATACCCCATTTATCGTGATGGAACTATTGGAAAAGCCAAAGTTGACCTTGAACATTCTGTAAAATATTTAAAATCACACTTGGAACCTATTTCGGGTCAGGCTTATGTGTCTATTAACAAGGCCTTAGTCACGCGTGCTTCTAGTGTTATTCCTGTGGTTCCTTTATATCTTGCGATTTTGTTTAAAATTATGAAGAAAAAAGGGTTACAGGAAGGTTGTATTGAACAAGAATATAGGATGTTAACTAAGTTATATCAGCCTGAAGGTGTTGTAACTGATGAGGAGGGTCGTATCCGTCTTGATGATTATGAGATGTCTGCTGATATTCAAATGGCTGTTTGGGATATTTGGCAGAAAATTAATCAAGATAATCTTCTTCAATATGCGGATGTGGCTCATGTACGTAAAGATTTTATGAATCTTCATGGTTTTGAGGTAGAAAACATTGATTATTTCGAGGAT